>JAECWO010000099.1:2960000-4160000 GCA_018150735.1 Drosophila sp. 14030-0761.01
ACATGAAAAATCCCCTTAACCGTCAAGCCGTTGAAGAGGTAAGTCTCTGACGCTGAACATAACATGTGTGTGCAACCAGTTTTGAGTATTCAAATGAAATTCGAATAAATAGTCAAGACAAACAAATCAAAAGCCAAATAGTTAAAGATTTCAACTCGTGTCGAGCAGTTCGCAAAATGAAATTTCTGGTAGGTAGAAAAAACAAATGTGGAGAAACAAAAATTCATTAGAAATGTACTTACCCCCCCCTTAGGCAATTGTTGTTATTTTTGTGGCCTCTTTGTCTCTGGCAATGGCACAATTCGGACTTTTTGGTGGTATAATACGCGAACTTGAAGGTGGTTTCAGAGAACAGCAGCAGCAGCAACAACAACAAAGCGGTTTCGGTGGTGGCCAACAGCAACAGCAGCAGGAGGAAGGCGTTATCTTCCGCGGACCCTTTGGCGGTGGCGTTGAGTTCTTTGAGGGGCAGCAGCAAGAGCAGCAAGGAGGCGGCCAACAGCAGCAGCAACAGCAACAAGGGGGCTTCGGTTTCTTCAGATAAATTACATACATGATGGGCATGTGGGGCGGGGGGATTCACAATGAGAATAAGTCAATGTTTTATCATCAAGAGCGAAAAACCAACTCATGACCATAAAGTTAGTCGTAAAAAAAAAATAACGTAATACTCCAGAAAATAAAAATGAAAGTTTTTTTTCTCTCTATATACCCTCTCTTTTTCTCTCTCTCTGGGTAATCCATACCTTTCCCGTTTGTCCATCCAAACACACTCGCTCAAATTAGGTAATTAACTTGCGTAATTAACAACAGAACTCGGATAATTTGGGATGATGACGCATATGCATCCAAAGTTGTATATCAAATGCGTAAAAATCAATCAAAGCTAAATCGTAATTAAATCATTTCATACGATGCTACTGCAAAGTGCCCTGGATGGGGTAAAAGTTGATTCTAGACCAGAAATTAAATTAATTTATTTTAATTTTCAATGTATGTATTTTATTTAGCTTCAGTTTTTTTCCTTACGACATGATTGATTGATTTTTTTTATTAAAATCGTTTGAATAATTTTAAAATCTGTGTATAGAATCTAAATATGTTCGTTCGTGTCCGAGCTACATAAACATTTTTATTTAAGTTCGACATGGAAAATAAATTCACATTTAAATCAAATTATTTCAATTTAAAATTCAGTTTTCCAGATTTTGTATTTTACCTGCGCCGCAAAGTATGCTACTCTAAACAGCTTGGACTTTCAGGACATTGCTAAAGCTGAAGCAATCCTTAGCAATAAGCAATTATTTCTTTTTTTAATCAAAATTGTGCTTTCACTCTTAATGTATATTATTAGAAAGAACCGTGTATAAAAAAATGTGGTCGCGATAAATCGGCAACCTCAAATGGTTCCCTTTTGCCCCTAATAATTGTAACTAAAATCGATGTCAATTAAAATTTTTTTTATTACAAAATAATTTAAGAACGAAGAAAAATATGTGATTCTAAGCAAATAATAATTTTTGAAAAATTATTTCCTAGACCATCTACCAGACACAAGACGCCAAATGTAAATATAGGAATAAGGAACCATCTTGCATTAAGCAGCCACAAAATGTCACCAAAAACTGGCCCAAAGCAGCATCTAAAGGAAAATCCTTGCGCAGTATAATGAAGATGTGGCACTGAAAACCACCACGTCAATCTTTAATTTTTAATACTAAATGGGGAAATTTTCTATCAAGGAATAAAACCATTTAGACGTTCCACAATCCAGTTAACTTCTGTAATCTTCTCCCTCCAGAAATGTGGGTCGAGATGGTGATAGACCAGACTTTCCTCGACATATTCGAAGCAGCATCTAAAAGCGATTAATTGTGCTGTTGAATTATGTAAATACGGTAGGAAATAGTTACCTTCGAATAATTGGATAACGTCGAGAGCAAAAGCCTGGACTAAACCGTCTTCCAGAGATCCGAATGCACAGGAATCTGGGCATATTTAAAGTAGCTCCTGAAAACGAATCCTTGTTCTATATTATGAAGATGTGAATTCGCAATATTTACTTCGCTGAATTTTTTAAATACTAAATGGGGGTTATCGTAACCAGAAATAAACCATTTAGACGTTCCACAATCCAGTCTTGCTTCTGCCCCGAAATGTGGTCGAGATGGTGATAGACCAGACTTTCTTCGGCATATTCAAGCATCTGAAAGCGATTAATTGTGCTGTTGAATTATGTAAAAACGGTAGGAAATAGTTACCTTCGAATAATTGATAACGTGAGAGCAACCTGGCTAAACCTTTTCCAGATCCAAATGCACAGGAATCTGGGCATATTTAAAGTAGCTCCTGAAAGCGAATGTAGTTGTGAATTTGCAATAATTTATGGCACTGAAAACCACCACCTTCTCAACTTTTTAAATACTAAATGGAAGAATTTTCTATCAAGGAATAAAACCGTTTAGACGTTCCACAATCCAGTTAACTGCTGTAGGCGCTGTGGGTCGAGATGGTTATACAAGACGTTCATCATCTTCATCCCAATGCAAAGGAATATGGGCACATTTCAAGCAGCACCTGAAATCGAATGCCTGTGGTACATAATCGAGATGTGAATTTGAAATAATAATAGCCTTAGGAATAATATTTACTTGCGAATGATGAAGCGGTAACCGATTAGCAATTTAGGGCACTGAAAACCACCAAACTCTTTACTCAATTTGGTTAAAAATAAATGTTGATTCTTTAAAATCAAGGAATAAAACAATTTAGAAGTTCTTGTATTCTGAAAGAATAACCTCTTGTTGAATTATGTAAATACGGTAGGAAATAGTTACCTTCGAATAATTGGATAACGACGAGAACACACGCCTGGGGTAAACTTCTCACAGATAGCAGATATCCAAGTTTACGTATTTTGTAGGTCCTTAAGTTTCTTTTTTGTAAATCAAGGAATAAATCAATTTGAAAGTCCACGAGACAAACTATTCACGTTTTTCACATTTTTCCGTAATTGTAGAGGAAAGGTGTTTACTGCTCAAGTAACTTTTAACAACTGCTGATGAAAGGTTCATAAACTTATGATGTTGGTTTGAAATATAATTATCCAGCCTACTTGTTTGTAAATTTGTTCAGGAAGTTACCAAAGAACGACTTTCGCATTGCCTACTATGTCAACATTTATGCAGTAGATTGAAAATAAATAAAATATTGTTTCTATTTTCTGTTTTTCTTAATTTATATTTTAAGCAGTTTCTAAAGTAAGCAATTTGTGGACACAGTTTGAACGCATGATTGACTCGATTATTTTGCTTAAAAAGAATAATTTCTTTACCCACAAAAAAAAAAAAAGTAAGTCGCCGGGCGACTTGGATATACCATGCATCAAGTGAAATTGTAAAACCAAACCAAAAATCTAACACATGGCATCTCGCTCATTGGCGCCCTCACTGGCCAAATCCGCACCACTTTGAGTACAAACGTTTCTGTGTATAACTCGGTGGAATTTGGTTGAAATGATTGATATTCATAATAAGTATTTTTATTTTATTCCGGGGGCGGAAATGGCGTGGCAAAAAAAAAACAGAAGTCTACATTCTAAATTTGGTAACTCTATCATTTATCGTTGCTGAGATCTGTGCACTCTTACGGACTTTCTAATTTTACACAATTTCTTTGAATCTTGACATCAGTTATCATTATTTAAACTAAAAGAAAAGTTTGTTGACTGTATTGACTCGTATTTTAATTAGTTTAGATCAGTGTTCGAAGGACTTTGGTTTAGTTGTAATAACCAACAAATTTATTCAATAATTTAAAACTTTCGATTAAACTTACCTAAAAAATTTCTTTTTTAACTTTGCAAATTTAATTTTTGGTTATAGAAATGGAATTGAAACTAATCAGCTTTTTTTGTGTTATTTTGTTTGCTCTTTTCCGACTTAAATATGAGATTACGAAACACCATTTAAAGTTAATATTGAAATATATAGTATATTGGAATATCCTAATCTCATTTATTTGCTTCAGCAATTATAGTAAACTTAGAATTCAAGCCACCATCTGTTTGAAACATCCCTTTCAAAATGATGAGATGGGAGATCTAATCCCAATGCTGTTGGAAATTAAAAATATATCTTTTGAGTCATTCCCCGCCCTCCTCCTTTATTGCCATGACTTTTGCTATCAACGATGCTTGAATAATCCCCGAGAGTTCACTACACTTCAGCAAACTCGGTTGCCATCTCCTGCATCATTCGACTGTCATCAGCGACATCAAAACGTTGCCCGTTGAGCAAACAATTAACAATTAAAACCCCAAAGCGAACAACTCAATTTTGCAATACACCCACACACACCCACACACACCCACACACACCCGCACACACAGCCACCCACCCACCCACACACAGAGATACAATTTCATATATTTCCTTAGATAGCTGGGTAAAGATAAGGGGAAATCCAACAATAATAACAGCAGCAAGAACCAACTGCCAACAATGGCCACTGCGAAAACTCAGTCGAAAGCCAAAGCCAAATCCAAATCCTAAGCCAAAGCCAAGTTTGGGTCCTCGCACTTACAACTAAAAACTTGTTACGTATTTAATTGCAATTAAAAAGTTGTTTGTAGTTACGAGTGTTCCCTCTCTCTATCTCTATCTCTCTCTCTCTCTTTCTCTCTTTCTCCGTTTCAGTGGTTCTTATTGCTGTTGTTGTTGTTGTGTCAAACACCACCACAATGGCTATAAGGCCGATGTGGAATTGTCTCCCACTCAAAGCACAGAGATGAAGTCATTAGAAGACAAAACCGAAATGCGTGGAAAGAAGCCAAAAGGGTTTTCTGCTTAATGACTTTGATGGGGAATTGGGTGTGCTATCAAATCACATTCTCATTTCCCAATCCCCTTGTTATCTCTCTCTCTCTCCCCCTTTTACTCTCACTCTTTCTCTGATTTTAGCGATACCAACTCATTAGAGTTTAGCGATTTTTGGCTTCAACTTTTCCCATAACAATTGGCCATGGCCATGAACTGGAATTGGAATAGAAACACAAATACGAATTGGTATTGCAATGAGGACAAAAATTCCCATTTCAAGATTCCACCTGATGTATCCAAATGAAAACCGAATCGAAAATGTTTTCAACACGAATCTAAGACCAATAAAAATATGTTACTGAATTTTTGATCAATCGTTAATTTGCTTAATCCCAACATTAATAGTAGTTTATATACCGAATTTCTATATTGATCTTGACCAGTAGAATTTGGGAAGAAAAAATCTAAGAAGAACATTTGGAGAAAACATTATTTTTAAATAAAAGTCTTAATCTATCATCAAAGTTTTAAAGGTAAAAATTATATTTTTTTGTTAATTATGAGAATATCAATATTTTTTTGTTATACATTTTTTTGTTATAAAATTCTAAGTATATAGAGAAAATTATTAATAAATAGTATTTCTAAATCCTTTTAGGATTATTAATCTTAAAATCCTTAAATAATGGAAAAATTTCGGGACCCACAGGAAAAATTTTTAAATATTTTGTTGTTTTAGGCAAATAACTTGTCAGACATCAGTAACGTATACGCAGGGTGTGCCAGCTGGACTAGCAGCATTTGGAATAGGCATGAGTATTCACAAAATATTGATGAGGAAGGAAGTTGAAAACCTATATATAACACATAGACAGATATTTTAATTATAAAACCTGTAAAACACAAAGTGTTACCATCATGTAAGGTTTTCGGAAAAAAATGTGTTTGAAATCTTTCACTCAAACTTTAATATTTAAACCTATCAATATTTATTTTATTCAATTTTAATGAATTTTTGTTTGTGTTTGAAATTTTTCACTCAAACTTTAATATTTAAACCTATCGGTATTTATTTCTGTTAAATTTTAATGAATTTTCGGAATCTCTTGCATCTAACAAATTGTTTATTAACAATGTTTACAACAAGGACAATTTTTTTGATACAGGACATTCTAAAAACTGTTTAAAATGTAAAAAAAAAAAATTCTTCGTCTCTGTATAGCATCTTTTTTGGTGCATATTTTACAATCCCAGACTTTAGTGTTTTGAAATTTTGTGAAAAATGTGGACATGATGGTCAAAAACCGAGCTTACATTCAGAATTAGGATACTCGAATTAGTTAGGGAAACCTCTCGAATTCAAGTCGCCAAAAATCATTTTGTCCTGTGTAATGCATTAAAAATTGCACCACAGACACAATGGTTTGAAAATAATTCATCAGTGTGAACTTAATTTACATTTTATAAAACTTGCTTCAAATATAAATAAACTTTTGAAAAATGAGTCTTTTGGTTTAATAGATAAACGAAATCATTTTTATGATCTTCTTTTTCTTTCACTAACTCTTTTTGACTTCATTTTTACTCTGAACAAGAAAAAGTCTGACATAGATTGTCAAATTCCAATTTTCAGTTTTTTCTCTGCTCTACAAACATTTTACGATTATTAATTTTAAGCTGCACTACTTCGAATCCAACCAAAGGGCAGCAGGTATGTATGTGTAGGTGATTGAAACAATGGAAAATTCTTTTCTTTGAATTTAAAATATTTGTTAAACACCGGAATTTGAAAAAAGAAAAACTTGTTAAGTTTTTTTTGTTGTTGCATATCGTTTTAAATTGCTTAATTTATTGTGCAATATTTTGTTTTGCAAACCATGCCAGACATGCCAAAGGATAATGCGTCTTAAGTTTCTGAGTTTGATTCTCCTTTTTCTGTCCATCATGTTCAATTCAAAACATCTTTGCATATTATTTCGACTCCATTGTTGTTCAAGTCTGTCTGTCATGATGTGGAGGAGGATGTCTTGTTTTGGCATATATGTACCACATGTGTGTGTAGGTGTGGGTGTGTGTGTGTGTGTGTGTATAACATTTTACAGTTGTATTTATCTGTACGGAAAATGATTATATATGAGATATTCTCTGACAGGCTTACGCTCTTCATACTGTCCGGGGGCAAGGGAATTGTTGGTTGATTTTGGTTTATTTGTTTGTTCTGAGCGAAGAAGACTCTAGCCTTTTGTTTGGCCTGTCAGTCAGGCAGTCATTCAGCCAGTCAGCCAGTCAGCTAGGCAGCCAGCCAGTTGGGCTTTTGTTGGTAATTATTCAGATTTTGTTTGCATTTCATGCATAAATAAATCTCTAAAATTACAACTCAAAAACTATAAATGCCAAGTCATACAACTGTCACAATGCTTAAAAACAACTATACGCAGCATGAAGTGAAGGGACTTAGCTAATATTCTACCGGACAGGCACTAAAATACAGCTGCCTATCATTAAGTTGCCTCTTACTCGCTCTCTCTAATTTAATCAAGTTTAGAATGGACAAAAAAAAGAGGAAGAAGAAAAAACCCAAAACCCAACAAAGAAAAGTGCGCAAAGTTTACCCTCCAAAAATATATGCAAGAAAAAAAAATTACTTTGGCTAAGAACTTTATGTAAATTGCGGGCAAATTAGTGAAAGGAAAAACCAAAGGAAACAGAAAGAAAGAAAGCAAACGAGTCTCAGGTAAATGTGACGCAGGCACTTGAAAAGGCGTGGCAAATTACGGTAGAATGTGTGTGTGTGTGTGTGTGGGTGGGCGGGTCAATCTTTGGCCCCTGGGCAAGTGGCTGTCATAAAGTTGCATTAAATGTAAAATGCTAAACGCTTTAACGACAACATCGGTGTGGCATCATAATCTTTTAATTTGTATTTAAATTAAATGACATATCAACAAAAACCCAGAGAGATGATGATGATGATGATGATGATGGAAATGATAGTAAAAGCACGAGTATATTGTAAATATTAACCAGATGCCTCCAAGCGATAGCCAAAAATGTATGCAAAAGGTAAAGACTTTTCATTTTTATGCTCTTGCAAATGGGAAAGTGTCTTTTTATTTTGATTAAATATTTGCAACGCGAAAAAAAAACTAGATGGGAGATGCAAACGGTTTTAACCAGAAAGCGATTAAATTTGGAAAGATTACTTGTAATCATGTGGTTCAACAGGCTTCTTAGTCCACTGATTTGGCTGGCAATCTGAAGAGGCAATTGAAAAACGGAAATCGAATTCTATTCTTGTGGCATATTATTATATCTAATTTTTAACAAAATATGAAATTTAGAGCAGTTTTCTTAAATTAATATAAATGAACAGACTTAGATCTAAATTTATTATTTTGAGGATTTTGGCATTTGTATGATAAACAACGAAGGAAATCTAAATGGAGCCAGAGAAGTGGCCAAAAAAGTAGCCGGCATAAATCCTGTAGGAGATGATATTTAAATTGTCTATTGGTGAATCCGGGTATTGACGATGATGTTGACGTTGAAATGGGATTGAGACTGATAGGGACCAAATTGTTAGATTGGATAATACTAAGGTTAGAATTTGCATTGATCTGGACTGTGTCCGGCTATGGATGTTGCTGTAGGTAATAAGATTCTCGATATAATCCTTTGCCGACGGCGGATAAAATATGGCTACTCGCAGTCGCAAATAATTCGTAGTTGCCATTGGAGTATTGGAGTAGGGATACTGTAAGTTGCCAGTGGCCCCCTTGGATCACATTTTTAAAATACCATTTATCCTGGCAGCAGATAGCCACATTCACGCATATCGGACAGCTTCTGTGTTAGGCAGTGTTAGGCCACTGCCGGAATTGCGGTTATCAGATGTGGGATATTCTGGCATTTTACTAAAATTTTCATAAATTTTTTAAGATATATATATATATACTGTGCCGCTCAACTGTATAGGTTCGACTTCTTTTAAGACTTCATAACGAGCACTCGGAGCATAACCAAATAAATTTGGTTAAGTAAAACGATTAATTATACCCTTGCAGAGGGTATTATAAAATTGGTCAGATGTTTGTAACGCAGAGAAGGGATCGTTTCCGACCCCATAAAGTATATATATTCTTGATCAGCAAGAGAAGACGAGTTGATATAGCCATGTCCGTCTGTCCGTCTGTCCTTCTGTCCGTCTGTCTGTCTGGTGCTTCGCGATCTAGTCCCACAGTTTTAGAGCTATGGCATTCAAAGTTCGTATATAAGCTTTTCTATACAGCCACATGCACATCTGCGATTTTGAATAAGATCGGACAACTATATCATATAGCTGGCATACAAATACAAACGAGAAATGCGAATAACTTCTATATTTTTTGAACAATCTTATCCAAACTGATTACGTACATAAATAAAAAGGGATTACATCATATGCGTGAATTTCAAAACAATAGGATAAACATAACGCCTGATTTCGACGATATAAAATTTGCCTATATAGCGTGCACTGCTTATGGCAGCAGCAGTATGCAGCAGGACTGCTGCCATAAGCAGTGCACGCATAAGCAGTGAAGCACATATATGTGTCAAAATTGCGATTGTGTGTGTGTGAATATGAATATCACGCTTACTATTTGGCGATTGGCTGCCCTCGGCCAATGTATTTAAAATATTTCTTTATTGGATTAAGAAACAAAATTGTTTAGGAAATAAAATGTAATGGTCAAGGGCTGCAAGGGTATACAAACTTTGGCTTAGCCGAAGTTAGCTTCTTTGATATTTTTTTTATTATATTTTCAAAAGCATAGCTGAAATTCCACAATTTTTGGCTCAAGTAAATAGGTTTGACCAACTATAAAAAAAGAAGAAAAAATTGAAGTAATTTTAAACCTATTCAGTAATTTCCGATACCCAAAAGATCCCAGCAGTAAGTCTTATGTTCCAAATATACATACATATCCATGTCAGTGTCATGACAGGTATGAACATTTATTTTCAAAAATTTATTTCATATGTTGCCAGATACAAAAGACGCCAAAAGTTAGCTAATCCAATTTCTAATCGGCCACGTTGGATCTAAAGCCAATGCAAAGGAATCTGGTACACCTCTCTATCGCACAATTTCATATGGGAATAAGGAACCATCTGGCATAAGGCAGGTGCAGAATGGCGCTAAAAACTATCACAAAGCATTATCTGAAAGAGAATCCTTGTGCTACATAATGAAGATGTGAATTTGCAATAACATTTACCTTCGCTTTATGAATCAGGGTCACCAGGCTAAGGAATTTATAGCACTGAGAACCACTGCATTTAGCTACCACATCGAACTCCAATTTGCAAAGTTTCGGGAATAATAATGAAATTTTTAATCAAGGAATAAAATTATTTAGAAGTAGCACAGTGAACTTCTGTAGGTGCTGTGGGTCAAGATACCAGATACCAGACTTTACTCGGGCTTGTTGGATCTCCATGCGAATGCACAGGAATCTGGGCATATTTAAAGCAGCTCCTGAAAACGAATCCTTGTTCTATATTATAAAGATGTGAATTCGCAATAATATTTACCTTCGCTGAATTTTTTAAAATACTAAATGGGGGTTATCGTAAATCAAGAAATAAAACCATTTAGACGTTCCACAATCCAGTTACTTCTGTAAGCTTCTCCCTCCAGAAATGTGGGTCGAGATGGTGATAGAACAGACTTTCCTCGACATATTCGAAGCAGCATCTAAAAGCGATTAATTGTGCTGTTGAATTATGTAAAAACGGTAGAAAATAGTTACCTTCGAATAATTGGATGACGACGAGAGCAAAAGCCTGGACTAAACCGTCTTCCAGAGATCCAAATGCACAGGAATCTGGGCATATTTAAAGTAGCTCCTGAAAGCGAATGAAGTTGTGAATTTGCAATAATTTATGGCACTGAAAATCACCACCTTCTCAATTTTTTAAATACTAAATGGGGAAATTTTCTATCAATGAATAAAACCGTTTAGACGTTCCACAATCCAGTTAACTTCTGTAGGCGCTGTGGGTCGAGATGGTTATACAAGACGTTCATCATCTTCATCCCAATGCGAAGGAATATGGGCACATTTCAGGACCTGAAATCGAATGCCTGTGGTACATAATGGAGATGTGAATTTGAAATAATAATAGCCTTAGGAATAATATTTACTTGCGAATGATGAAGCGGTAACCGATAAGCAATTTGGGGCACTGAAAACCACCAACTCCTTTCTCAATTTGGTTCAAAATAAATGTTTTTAAATCTTAAAAATCAAGGAGCAAAACAATACAAGTTCCTGTATTCTGAAAGAATAACCTCTTGTTGAATTATGTACGTACGCTAAGAAATAGTTACCTTCGAATAATTGAATAACGACAATGTGGTTCGAGATGGTGATAGGCCAGACTTTCCTCGACATATTTAAAGCAGCATCTGAAAGCGAATAATTGTGGTATATAATGAAAATGTGAATTTGCAATAATAATTACCTTTATGGCACTGAAAACCACCAATTCCCTTTTCAATTTGGTTGAAAATAAATGTTCTTAAATCTTCAAAATCAAGGAATAAAACAATTTAGAACTTCTCGTTTTCCACATTTAGGAAAATCCTAAATGTCAGCCGCATCTGAAACAATAACCTCTTGTTGAATTATGTAAAAACGGTAGGAAATAGTTACCTTCGAATAATTGGATAACGACGAGAGCACAAGCCTGGGGTAAACGCTCACAATAGCAGATATCCAAGTTTACGTATTTTGTAGGTCTTAAGTTTCTTTTTTGTAAATCAAGGAATAAATCAATTTGAAAGTCCACAAAACAAACTATTCACGTGTTTCACATTTTTCCGTAATTGTAGAGGAAAGGTGTTTACTGCTCAAGTAACTTTTAACAACTGCTGATGAAAGGTTGATAAACTTATGATGTTGGTTTGAAGTATAATTATCCAGCCTACTTGTTTGTATTCTTGTTTGGGAAGTTTCCAAAGAACGACTTTTGCATTGTCTACTATGTCAACACTTATGCAATAGATTGGCTACTATATACAAATAAATACAGTATTTTTGCCTATTTCCAGTTTTTTATAGCCTTTTGTTCCCGACATAAATATTAAAAAAAATTTTTTAATAATTTAATTTTTAATTTAAACGAATAGACGCGTGTTGATGACAAATTTTTTTAGTGTATTTAAAGTATTGCGGTATTGGAATAACACACAAAAAATTTTGATCAAGGGCTGCAAGGGTATACAAACTTTGGCAAAACCAAAGTTAGCTTCTTTGATATTTTTATGCCTGTGACATATATTTTGGCACCTTTAATATACTCATATGAAGCGAGTTTTCGCACTTTTGGCATTGTTTTCTTTAATTATTTACATCTCTTGCATAAACAATTTGCCAACATTGTTCATAAAATATCGACTATCGAGTTTATTTTGTCTATCGATTAGGTAGTGAAATTAAATTGATGAGTTATTAAAGTCTCTAAACTGGACTTTTACTCTTACCAGAAAAAGAAATAGTTCTCAAATAAGAGAAAGTACTTACATATTTAGTAAAACGAAACATTCCTTGGTTTTTATATCAAAATTTCATAATATTCTGAGAGCTATTGTTTTGTGTTATTTTTTTAATATAGTTTATATAGTTCGTGTTTCGTCGTGCGAATTCAAAATTTAATTTAATAAAGTTTTTTAAGTTTTGTTAATAATGCGCGTTATACCGTATGAAGAACTGTTTTGCATGTTGGGCAGCTCCCACGAGTTAGTGGAGAATGCGTGCGAGGATTCTTATGAATTGTTTAGCTTTTTGGACTCTGCGCGATGGCGGACCTTCAGACGCAAAATGGACCATTGTATGAACTGTAAGGAAGCCTGTTATGCCGTTTACTTTTGGACATTGTTCGCGTTCAGTCTATACGGAACGGTAACACGCATTTCTTATATTTTTTATGCGTAGATAATTATAATTTTATATTTGCAAATTGTAGGTGCGAAGTATTTATTCGTTTATATACGAAATTTATAATTGCGATTGCGGGACATCGTCAAGCTCTTGGTATAATAATCAATATCATGTTTTACCTAAATTTGCAAAGCGTCGTCTACAGTTAATAGCTCATTTCATTCTCAGTAATTGTTGGTTAATGCTGGCCAATGCTGTTTTAAATGTAAGTTGCAAAATATATTGGTGAACATATTCTCTAGAAGCTTGTTTGCAGGTCTCTCCCGATTACATGATACCCTGGATTGTGATTCATTCGACAGTGCTTGCATTCAGTTTGTTCAAGGACATCTTGGAAGCCATTATGGGTTCTCTATGGCGAAAATTGCCAATTACGATACTTAGCAGGACTATTTATCTTTTTACCATTGCCCTGGTCTGGCAGGGCATGAATACTTTTAATGATGCCCTCGAGAATAATAGTCCAGAAAAGTTAATGCTCTGGCTTCCTAGTTTTTGACGAAAATAAATGAAATTTAGTTTTTAAACTAGAAAAGTAAACCTGCAATATACGAAGGATCCATATTCTATGCTCAAAGGATTAAAAGGGCATTGCCAGCGACGATATCTAAACTGGAACAGCTCAAAGACAGGTCTTAGCATATGTACATACATACATATAGTGGGACACTCAAGATAATCTGCAAACGATATTTAATCTAGGGACGCATCATCGGTACTCGATATCATGAGTAATTCGTCACATTTGTTTCAATATTATATTTATAATACATCGAAATAGTTTATTATCGATATACCGAACCACCAAATTTACATTTCTACATACATATGTAGAGTTGTTATGTTCTATATAAATTTTACATTGTAATAAAATAAATGTTGATAACACCGATAGATGCTGTTATCGGTGATGGTTACTAGTGCTGACCAGATGGCGGGAAACCTGGCGAGAAATTTGGCTGGAGTTAGTGAGCACAGATCCGGTTCACGAGGTATTCCGGTTCCAGCTCCGGTTCCGAAACATTTAGAACGGAAAATTTAAGAGAGAATTCTGGGTTTGGTCTTAACCAAGAATAAAAAAAAGTGTGCATAATGAAAAGCAAAAATAAAAATTGCAGCGAGAAAAAATTTCGAGGAATGAAATTGTTTCTGAAGCTGAAATAATTATGGGAACCTTGAATGAAGATCACAGATAGAGAAGCGGAGCCCCTATTTGATAGAACCCAGTTCATGGTAGCTCCAGGTTTTTTTTTGTATACTTGCATAAAATATCCCAATCTCCCCAATGATAATATGCTCTTAGTATGAGAGAAGTTACATAAGTCTGTATTATTTACTTACTAGATCAGTGAGAGCCGTAATATTTGGTATGTAGACCCACACTTTTTTCTCATCCAAAATCGATCTGCTTGCAAAATAACACAATATTCTATACCTACATTTTAGTAAATCAAATATATTGTAAATTTAGTAAATCAAGTACCAGAATTGATAATTGAATCAAGAACATGTCTAAGTGGTCTTTTTTAAAAACTAGATTGAAGCTAAAATTTAAACATTTAAATTTCTTAAATTTACATAATGGAAATGATAGATTAGTTGGGTCATGTTGTTTAGTTTCTCCATGTTGTCACATTATATCGCAATCTATATTGTTATTTGTTGGTAAACTTACCAAAATATATAAATTTATGCGAGTTGAAGATCATATAATATATTTCTAAATATACATTTAAATTATGTTTTTTTTGTAGCATTTTAAATTCTGGTTTCCTAACTTGTCTCAATAATAATTATATTAAATGTCCGTTTTTTTTTTTTAAAATCACAATTAAAATTAATTGAACATTATTTTTAATACTACTTCCTTTAAAAACCGGCTCGATGATATAATATAATTTGTATACAATTTATAACATTTTTAAATGATATTTTAGCAAAAAAATGTGGAACGCTTCACGATTTTGCGTGTCATCCTTGCGCAGGGGCCATGCTAATCTTCTCTGTATCGTTCCAATTTTAGTATATGTTCTGCCGAAGCAAGAACGAAAACTATTGGGGAAAATGCCACATTTATTTCACACTTGTAAGAAATAAACGCTTGAGAATTACAAGGAGCAATCGCAGAAAATACTTTTAGGGGTTGCAATTCCTTTCTTACCTAAAAGTACACCCTATAGTTCCAATTGGAAGATGGTATTTAGGGTCTTAGGGTGAGATGGAGAAGGGATGATTCGAAGAGTAGGAGGACACAGAAAAATAAGTGGCCTAAATTAGGGCTGGTAGGTTCAGGTCAATCGATTGCCATTTCCGTCGGTACGCCTTTCGTTGACTATTTTTTAGCCATCCTCGAGTTTCTATGAATTAGCTAGCCGTTATTTGTTGATGGTTTCGCACGTTGATATCTAACTCAAGTAAATTGCCGCAACTCGTTTAGCTGTCCGATCATTTTTATTTGAATAGATGCTAATACTCATGAGTTCAATATAGATAACATCTGTCTCTATTCTATCCTATCCTGCCATGGCTTCGCTTTCCCAAGGGAACTAGTTTCTAGTGCTCGTGGTTCTAAAAGAGGAGAATTTTCTATGGTGAAATTTGAAAAATAAATTAAATATGAACTCAGCTCTATTCTAGCGTTTCCCAAATCAGACAAATGGGCATTTTCTCTGCTGTTGATCGATGTATGTATATACATAAGTATATTTGACGAGAAGGGTCACACCAAATTGCAGGAGCAGGGAGATAAGTGGTTTGAGGCAGATTTTGACCTACAGTCGAACAAAGAGGTACAAAGAGACAGACCGGAAAAGTTCAATAAAATAAACGAAGTTCCAGTCATCGAGATCAAAGAGCGACTAAGTCAAAGTCGAGTGAAAGTTGTCCAATCGTTGGTGCTAAGTTTGGTCAAGATGTCCAAGTCAAAACAAGTCCAAACTTAGTCAAAAGCCAAAGCCAATTCTTAGACTTATCAAGTATAATTCTGTAAGGATACGTCTGCTCTCGTCGGTGACGGTTCTATTATATGTACATGTATGCATGTGGTACCTAAGAGTATGAGGATCTTATCTTATGTATCTAAATATATGTGAGTATTAGGATACACTGTGGTACATAGGTATGTGTAAGTGACTAGATACCTACAATTCCAAGTTTTAACCTTAACCATAAACTATATTCCTAATCAAAATAATCGAAAAAACATAAGCAACACGAGTCAATGCTTAGAAGAGTGACACTCTACCAATGCTTGTGCGTGCCTAAGTTGCTTGTGTGTCATCTTCCGCACAAACTTGAGATTTTAGCTCTCTTTGCTTCATCGTCGCTTCTATTGAAAAACGACATTTATGATTTTTCGAAACCTTGATTCATGTAGACTTGTAATATTTCGAATGTTATGTAGTCGGAAACTTAAGCTCGCGCTGACTACATACAAAAACTATGCGTAAAGTCTTGCAAAATATTAACAAAGGTTTTTGAAAACTTGAGCGTGGCACTCTTTGAACCGCAGTTCTCAGCGCTTATGTAAAGACAAAGTCAGTGCTTTTTGGGTTGACCTTTTGCCATCGTCTTCATTTCTATGACCGACAAAATTGTGGGCCTGGGCACTGCAGCAGTAAAAATGACTGCACACAGCTGTGTTTCATGGATCTGACGGTGCTGCGGCAGTAAGATTTTATTAGCGGTGGTATTAGCAACGACAGCCAGCCAGCCAGCCAGCCGGAGAACTCCAACCAACAGAGACGCCCACTTTCATTCCATTGGCCACAGTGGTTGGCGTTGCATATTAATGCAGGCATAAAAATATTTACAACTTTTTTATGCAGTAAATTTAATATAATTTCTGGTCGTTTAATGAGCGGAAGCCATTGAAAAATTTTCGCTGTGCCGACTCATCAAGTAGGATGGCAAACTCATAGCCCGCGGGCACAACAAGTGTGCTGGCCATTATGCCGAGACGGCGGTCGCACGGTCGCTCTCGGTCGAGAGTGTAAGAGTCATGTTGCCCAAAAAAACACATTATGCAAAGTTAAAGATGAGATGCCATAAAAATGAGGAGAAAAGAAAACAACGAAAAGAACTGACCCACTGTGCGGAGAAGGAAAATTTTTGCAATTCGCCTACGGTTTTTGTCTTTCACTTAATCCATGTGCCATGGTGGAAATACCAATTCTGGTTTCTGTCATGTGCAAAAGTTACGGTTTACGGTGCAGAGATGTGGGCGGGTGGATGGAGTGGGTGGGGTGGGGTGGTATGACAAGGGCATAACCGAAAGGATTATACAAATAAAAATAAAGGCTCAGGCGTTATAAATTTGGGACAGCAGGTGAAAACAATTTGGTGCATAAACTTTTCGCTTAGCAGCTCAACGCGAAACTGTGCTGAGACCCTTTGGAGACATGGGTTCTCATTCTCATTCTCAGCCCGAGCCGAAATGCGGTTTGACAGACAACAGAGTGCAAAAACAAAAAAATATCTAAATGAAAAAGGGTCGCAATTTCTTAGTAATATTTTCTAGATTTTAACAAGTCTTTTTTAGGAATTCTAATGACGAAATCATTGATTATTTAATTTAATCTGTTTATGGTTATATGTAGTAGTTACTTCAGTATGCAGATCTCAACAAAGTGGGTCATAGGTAGGCAGACCTAACCTAAAAGCAGTACTTTTAAAATTCAGTTATTATAAATGCTACTTTTAATTATAAATTAACTTAAGTTTATAAAGGATAACGCTAAACATGGGAAAAGGCGGGGTTTCGGAGACCAGTGCTGGTAAACGTAATGCACACATTTTTTAAATTTGGACTAACATTTTATTTAAACGAATTCGGTACCACGGAGGAATATTCGTCTGCTCTGGCAGCATTTATATTTATTTCTTTTACAGCACTAATTTTAAATTTGACAGCACTCTTTTGGCTAGATTTAGCATTTTTCCACAATCCAGTTAACCTCTGTAGGCGCTGTGGGTCAAGATGGTTACATCTCCATCCCAATTCACAGAACTATGGGCATATTTAAAGGAGCTCCTGAAAACGAATTCTTGTTATATATTAAGAAGATGTGAATTCGCAATAATATTTACCTTTGCTCAATTTTTTTAAATACTAAATGGGGTAAATTTTCAATCAAGGAATAAAACCATTTAGAAGTTCCACAATCCAGTGAACTTCTGTAATCTTCTCCCATCAGAAATGTGGGTCGAGATGGTGATAGACCAGACTTTTCTCGACATATTCAAAGCAGCATCTGAAAACGAATCCTTGTGCTATAATGAAGATGGCCTTTTCGAACGGAGGGCTTTGCATCCCAGTGATTCGTACTAAGAGGAGGATCCAGTTGCCTTCCGTAGGCTTCTCCCTCCAAAAATTTCGATTTTCCTCGGCCTCCTTGGAACTCCATTCCAAAGCAAAGGACTTGAAACCGTCTAATTTCACGGGCAAATATCGGAATAAGGAAGCATTTTCTTTAACCAGGCAAATGCACAGGAATGCCTGCGCATGATTGAAGCGGTAACCTGATAAGCGAATAATTAGGGTTGGAAATATAATGTTTTTAAGATCTTGAAAATCAAGGAATAAAACAATTTAGAAGTTCTCCTTTTGTGAATCAAGTAACTTTCAACTGCCGATGAAAGATTGATAGATTTATGTTAATTTTAGAGACCAATGCATTTATACCATCGCCTTCCAGAAATTCAAATACGGGGCGATTGTTTTCGGCAATAATCATAATGCAAATGAATTTGGGCAATTTAATAATAGCACCTGAAAGCGAATTTAGTTGTGAATTTGAATAATCGCACCATACTGAAGATCTGCCACTGAACAACTGCATATCAATCTTCAATTTTTAAATACTAAATGGGGGTTATCGTAAATCAAGGAATAAAACCATTTAGACGTTCCACAATCCAGTTCACTTCTGTAGGTGCTGTGGGTCGAAATGGTGATACCAGACTTTCATCCGACATATTCGAAGCAGCATCTAAAAGCGATTAATTGTGCTTTGAATTATGTAAATACGGTAGGTCATAGTTACCTTCGAATAAATGATTAACCTCGAAAAGCAAAACCCTGGACTAAATTTCTTCCAAAGATAGTCGAGCATTTTTTGCCATCCAATATGCACGAATCTGGGCATAATTTGAGATGTCCTCTGAAAGCGAATGTACTTGCGACTTTGCAAGATATTTATGGCATTGAAACAACCACCTTGTCAATGTTTTTAAGTACTTGAAGCAAATTCTATCAAGGAATATAACAATTTGAGAAGTCCACGAGACAAACCACGAGTTAACTTCGTATTCTACCCGGCGCTTGTGGGTCAAGATGGGTATACCAGATTTTCCTCGGCATCGTTGGAACTCCATTTCAATGCAAAGGAATATGGAATGCACAATTTCACGGGCCTGAAATCGAATGCCTGTGGTACATAATGAACGATGTGAATTTGAAATAATAATAACCTTAGGCATAACATTTACCTGCGAATGATGAAGCGGTAACCGATAAGCAATTTGGGGCACTGAAAACCACCAACTCCTTTCTCAATTTGGTTCAAAATAAATGTTTTTAAATCTTAAAAATCAAGGAGCAAAACAATACAAGTTGCTGTATTCTGAAAGAATAACCTCTTGTTGAATTATGTAAAAACGGTAGGAAATAGTTACCTTCGAATAATTGAATAACGACAATGTGGTTCGAGATGGTGATAGACCAGACTTTCCTCGACATATTCAACATCTGAAAGCGAATAATTATGGTATATAATGAAAATGTGAATTTGCAATAATAATTACCTTTATGGCACTGAAAACCACCAATTCTCTTTTCAATTTTGTTGAAAATGAATGTTTTTAAATCTTCAAAATCAAGGAATAAAACAATTAAGAACTTCCTGTTTTCCACATTTAGGAAAATCCTAAATGTCAGCCGCATCTGAAACAATAACCACTTGTTGAATTATGTAAAAACGGTAGGAAATAGTTACCTTCGAATAATTGGATAACGACGAGAACACACGCCTGGGGTAAGCTTCTCACAGAAGCAGATATCCGAATTTACGTATTTTGTAGGTCCTTAAGTTTCTTTTTTTGTAAATCAAGGAATAAATCAATTTGAAAGTCCACGAGACAAACTATTCACGTTTTTCACATTTTTCCGTAATTGTAGAGGAAAGGTGTTTACTGCTCAAGTAACTTTAAACAACTGCTGATGAGAGGTTGATAATCTTATGATGTTGGTTTGAAGTATAATTATCCAGCCTACTTGTTTGTATTCTTGTTCGGGAAGTTTCCAAAAAACGACTTTTGCATTGCCTATTATGTCAACATTTATGCAGTAGATTGAAAATAAAAAAAATATTTTTTCTATTTTCTGTTTTTCTTAATTTATATTTAAAGCAGTTTCTAAAGTAAACAGTTTGAACCCACGATTGACTCCGATTATTTTGCTTAAGTAGAATAATTTGATTTGTCTTTGATGCGTTTCATTTGCTGCAATTGTCATGAACAAAGAAAAAAACCGAGCGCTGCATACATGAATGTTAAATGTTGAAGCCAAATTTAATGCACAAGCAATGCATTTTATTTGTTTATTGTTTCCATAATAAATATGCCCAAAGCATGCTCTCGCCCGGTCCCCAAAATGAATTTACGACTCTCTCTGTGAGACACTGCAAACTCAATAAAAAAGAATATGACTGTAAATTGTGAATTCTAGCAAGCAGATCGCATGCATAAAACCATCGCCAACGGAAAATTACTAGGTAAGAGTTGCCCCGAACACTCGACTACCCTCTCTCTCTCTCTCCCCCACTCCACCAATGGTATGCGCCGCTCCTTGAGGACAAGAAGGACATTTCTAGTGGGAATCACGTAACGAAGTGCATTGTTAAAATATAATAAAATCGCAATTTTGCGTTCATGTTGCAATGTGGCGTCATATCCTTTTTCCTTTAATTTTTCACGAATTCGCCATTTCGTAGTTCCGAAACCGAATCCCAGTTTTTCTGCGGATAGTGGTAAGAAGTGAGTGAGTAGTAGGGAGAGAGGGAGGGTTAGGGGGGTGGGGAGCCAACAGGAACATTCTATGCACACTCCATAGATTTTAATGCAATTTTCCAAGGGGTTTTTATATGTTTTTATTTCGCTGGCTGTTGTCATTGTCGCCAGCTGCCAAAGTCTTTGTTCTTGCTGCAAAAAGTGAAGGGGGCAAATCTAGTGGGGTGGATGGGTGGTCGGATGGGGGGATTGGAGTGGAGAGTCCATCCTGTTGGTTGGTTTGCTTCGGTTTGGTTTTGGCTGTTTGGACAATGTATCCGTTGGCCAGCATAGTTTCTCAGTCGCGCCATATTTCTGCACTCAATTGTCCTTCAGCGCAGTGTTTGTGGTCTTGTCGCCTCCCCCCCCTACCCCCCACTGGCCTCTCTACCCCCATTTTCCCATCGTTTTCGCCTTTGCTCTTTCTCTCTCTCTCTCTTTCTGTGTCTATTTCCTTAGTTGTAAAATATAATGCCTTTGTTTGTTCGCGCAATAAAAAATGATTACTTTAATTTCCGTGCCACATAAAAAAGAGCCATGTCTAAACATGAGAAATCGCTGTCATTTGCGTTTGCCCTTTGCCTGAGCCTTTGCCTGTGCCTTTGTGTTAGCCCTTTTTCGATGAGCATTCAGTTTAACTATAAATTGGCTCAGTATTCGTTCGGCCTAGAAATTCTTTAAAGTATCAACTAATTGAATTAGTTAAATTTGTCAAAAAGAAAACATTTCATCATCAATCATTTGCCCATCTTAGGCTGCTTCAATTTATCAATTAAACTTAATTGAAATTTTATTTTCATTAACCTTTTTGATACCCTGTAGCAATGAGTTTTAAAATGATTCGGTTGGGTGACTATCGAAGCTAATACAGAATATATTACCTAAAAAAACATCGTTTTATTTAATTTAAAGCGTATTCACCTCACCCTTTTTTCTCGACTTCTATAAATAAATCAAAAGTTATCGATTGAGTCGACTTATCGGACGAAAGTGTCTTTAAATTCGAGTTTGGAACTTTTGCACTTGTGTTTTGCTATTGTTCTATGTTTTTAGGAATTTCCTTATTAGTATCAGTAGGAAATGAGTTTTGGTTTTAATTTGTTTCTTCGTCTTTTGTATTACCACTTGTGAAGGTCGTTTTTGTGAAATAATTTGCGTAATATATTATTAGGACTTTTTTTCATTTTTGCATTTAATTCATTTAAAGTTATGAATTTGAAAAGTTTTGATGCCGAATAATAGTTAAACATCAATGCACATTATTGCATACTAGTTTTTTCAACCTTGTCTAACACTGGTGAGAAAACTGCTGTTGAAAACCAGTGTTTGGAACAAAACTTAATTCCTTCAATTTGGCGAAAATTGTTGCTCGACTTTGAGTGTATATATTTTATGATTAAAAAAAGTTATCGATTAAACACAACATGGATTTGAAAAGGTCGGGTTTGTACTACGTGTTGGTAAATTTGTTTTGCAGAAATTAAAAGTGAGTGTCTAAATATGTCTAAAAGTCTAAGCAATCCTCAAAGAAAAACTTTGGAAATAAATTTTCACTTTGAGGAGAGTTTTAAAAAATGTCCACCTTATAGTAATAGGTAGTATCATTAATTGTGTGTATAATATGGAAGCCTCAATAGCCACAAATAGCCATTTTTCTTGTAATTGAACTTTTTAGTGCCTAACCTTAATGAAATTGCTAGCTTTAAGCCACTTAATTTCGTCCATTTGTCTATTGGCAAGAAGAATTGAAATTTCTCTGTCGCCTCTTTATAGGCGTTGGTAATGGCGATGATAATGATATTGACCAATGTTATGAACATTTTGTAGATTTTCCTTGCAATTAAAGAAAATATCGAGTAGCAAACAAAATTCGAATTTATAGCATACTTATGTGGATAAAATTAGTTTTTTATCCACATAAATATTCCAAAAATATTTACAAATTATATTTATTACATCAAGCAATAATAAAATACCTAAAATTATTGCTTACACAGGAGTTTTGAATTAAATGCTCATAAAATGGCAAAATTTCCCATAGTGCAGAGAGACTTCATATTTTATATGGGAATTTCCAGGAGGTCTTTTTTTCAAAAAAAGATACTATATGGGCATTTTCGCGGTCACGCATCGACTTTTGGAAGCAAAGTAATATTTTGAATGTTAAAAAAAATCAAACAAAATCCAATTTTTTACATTTTACCATTTAAAACTTTTTGTAGTATTGGTAATGGTAAGGGTAATGGTAAAAAATTGAAAATATCCGGTTTTAAACGTTTAAGATAAACTTTAAATATTTTTTCCATAATAAGATGTGTCAAGCTTTATTATTAGAATTATGATTTTTCAAAATTTACACTGTCCTTTTTTTTGAGAAGCATTCTTTTGGGTTACTCACGCGACAAAAAAAAGATCAAGTTAAAGATTAGCTCAAATATGCTTAATTCGTGCACTGTTTGCCTCTATTTATATTTTTGATCGTAACTTTACTTATCTAAAGAAAGCTTTTCGATAAGAGAACTTCTAAATGTAGTAAATATTTTAATGAAATTATCCCATAAAATGTGCATGGTAAACATGTTCAAACTCAACTTCGATTACAATTAGTTTTTACAAATGAGCCTTTATTTACCATTTCTACACAAAACAACAAAATTTTTAATACTTCTAACTAAATATTCGATAAAAAATAGCAAGAGCTTGGGTACTTTTCATGGTTAATCGTGGAAAGAACTAAAAGAAAGGAAATGCCATAAACAATTGCAAGCAGATTCCAAGAGTTTAACATAATTACATTATCGTAGGGTATGGGAAAATCGAATAACTTTCGAGCAGGCAATAAACCTTCACATTGTTTGGCTCTGCCATTAATTAGCCAACGCCTCAAAAGTTCTCATTTCTTTATTTTTTTGGTCTAATTGCCCTTGTCAATGAAAATTTCTCTCCTTATTTATGTTAATTCTTTTCAATTTTTTGTCCATCCATTTTTATTCTTTTTTTTATTTTACATTGAGCTTTGCGCTCAATTGCTTTTGTAATCAATCAAAGTCACACAGCATAAAAAGATATGGTTGAGATATTAGAAGAGGTTCAAAGGCAAAAAATAAAAAGGGAAACCAAACCACTAACAACTCCAAACCGAAGTGTAGCTTCACGTGTGTGTGTGTGTGTGTGTGTGTGTGTGTGTGTGTGTGTGTGTGGTTTGAAGCTTTTGGTGTTTGACGTGACACTTGAGCGACACTTGGAAGTCTTGATAATTGATATTGTGTGGGGCGGTGCACCGGCGGCGGTTCTGGGCGTGGCATTTGGACGGGTGCAGGATAACATGTCCTCACACTGACGATTGCTGGTAATTGTTGCTGACACTAAAGAAAATTGCAGGCTATTGGACTCACATGGATTGCAATACATTTCAATTTCATAAATCAAACAGACTAAATTTTATTTCTCTCTAACCATAGTCTGACTTTTCCCTTCCCTTTTAAGAGATTGAGAAAGTCGCCAGAATCTTCAGCTACCTGCCGATAATTCTGAACAAATGCAATGAAATTGGATCTTGCAATATTTTACCAACAATCCTATAAAAATGAGAATAATTTTGTGTCATGTTTATACAAACAAGTAGGCTAGGTTAAGACTTTCTCAGACACTTTAAACCAATATCATAAGTTTATCAACCTCTCATCGGCAGTCGTTTAAAGTTACTTGAGTAGTAAACACCTTTCCTCTACAATTACGGAAAAATAAAACGTGAAAAGTTTGTCTCGTGGACTTTCAAATTGATTTATTCCTTGATTTTGAAGGCTTAAAAACATTTACTTTCAACTAAATCAGTTTCATCTTAGTCGAAGAAATACTCAGAGGACATCTCAGATTTAGGTAAATATTGTAAATTCACATCTTTGCAAAAAATCCCAAGGATTCGTTTTCAGGCGCTGATTTAAATATGACCATATTCCTTGGCATTCGCATGGAGATCTAACAAGGCGGATGAAAGTATCACCATTTCGACCCACAGCACCTACAGAAGTTAACTGGATTTTGGAACTTCTAAATGGTTTTATTCCTTAATTTTACCCCATTTAGTATTTTAAAAAATTGACCGAAGGTAAGTATTATTGCAAATTCACATCTTCATTATATAGAACAAGGATTCGTTTTCAGGAGCTCCTTTAAATATGCCCATATTCCTGTGCATTGGGATGAAGAAAAAAAATGCTCGTACTTGGATCTCTGTTTGGAAGACAGTTTAGTCCAGGCTTGTGCTCTCGTCGTTATCCAATTAATCGAAGGTAACTATTTCCAATTCAAGAAAAATTATTTATTAATTCATTCTTTCAGATGCGGCTGACATTTAGGACATTTTGGTTCATGTTCAAGTAGGCGAGGTATTCAAAATAACAATATACATAAATCTATCAACAACCTTTCATCGGCAGTTACTTAAATCGAAAGCCCCTTTTATTTTCCTAAATATGGAAAACAGGAAGTTCTGAATTGTTTTATTCCTTGATTTTGAAGATTTAACATTTATTTTGAACCAAATTGAGAAAGGAGTTGGTGGTTTTCAGTGCCCTAAATTGCTAATCGGTAATCGCTTCATCATTCGCAAGTAAATATAATTGCGAATTCACATTTTTCATTATGTATCACAAGGATGCTCTTTCAGATGCTTCATGGTTCAAGATGATTCCTTCCGATATTTGCCCGTAAAATTAAATAGTTTCAGATTCCTTTGCATTGGCATGAAGATCCAACGAAGCCGACGAAAATCGAAATTTCTGGTGGGATAAGCTTTTGGATCCTCCTTTTAGTACGCATCACTGAGATGGTTTTACTTGCAGATGACATCAGAAGCACCTGCAAAGCCCTCGCTTCGAAAAAGGCCAAAATTGAGGCTTAGAAAGTAGGACGGTTCGCCGCACTACTTCGCCTTTTTAGAAGGCCCGGCTAACTTGGGCCGTGCCGAAGTTTGAACACTCTGCTCAATTATGGATACTTTTTTGGAAATATTTTCAAAATATTTCAATTGTTCCTTCAAATTCAATAAACAAAACAAAAATAAAAATAAGAAAAAGAGTTTGAATGTTTTTACTAAAATTCTTCGAATTGAATTCGTTGAATTGAATTTTCTAAGAAGGTCCTGTTTGGTGTATAAATAATTAATTTTGCATCAAATGGCAAACTTATTCATATTTATTCACATCTAATAAAAGTTGACAAAAACTTATAGGAATTTAAATATAGGTATTAGAATAGTTTCAATAAAATAAGCAAATTCACTATAAATTGCACAGTCTTTATGCAGTCTTTTGATATATTAAAGGTAAACTTTAATTTCATATAATTGTAAGAACTTTTAAGTTAACAAAGATATGTAAAAGCAATATAAATTTTCATTTGAATTTTATGAATTTTTCAGTAAGTTTCAGTGCATCCTAAAATGAAGAATTGTTTGAATATTTACAAGTTAATGGGTTCATAGAAATAATAACTAGGTACTGCTTCCATTAATTTATCAAAATTTCTTTCTTGATTCAACAAACAGATTGTGAGTATATTTGCATACAAAATTCAAGTAAGTCGCCGGGCCAATCTGGATATAACATGCATGAAGTGAAATTTCAGATATGTATTTCATTTCTTTTGCATCCGCTATATGGGGAGCTATATGATATAGTAGTTCGATCTTAACGTTAAGAGACATTTAATTACTCCAATTAGGAGATGAAATTAATAGATAAAAATAGTATTGAAAATTACATTTACTTATACCTGCCACTAGTCATTAGTCAATAAAGCATTAAAGTATTCCTTGACCTATTTGCATGAACGGAAAATTCATTATGTCAGCTTCCTAGGGTCACTGTGACATTTTGGTCACACACTGACACACACACTCACACACACATGGAGGGAAATTGGTAAATGTCCAATGGTCCAGTTTGAAGAAGGTTTTTGCCAGCGGCCCTTTAAAACTGTCACCAGATAATTGTTAACCATTAAGTCGTACCGCAAATCAAGTGCAGCAATTGCAACCGGACTGCAATTCATTAGTTGAGGCAAAGAGGCAGCAGAAGTTGCATTTGACCAGAAGACAAACCGCATGCAAAGTTGCCAGCATAGCCAAAACAGATGTAACCACCGAATCAAGCCGAAACCCCAATCCCAACCTCAGTCCCCACCCCTCCCCCTTCCACCCAGAACCCGATTTGAAGCCATTCTCTTAGAAGCGACAGCTGAAAGTTTTCCAGTGCCAGTGCCAAGTGATGGATGGGTATGAAAAAGGGTATTTGGGTGGGATTTGGATTTGGGATTGGGATTGGGGGGGTGAGAATGGTTTCACGCTGCTTTCAAATCCATTAAGCATTCAATGCTTCCTCCGCACAATCATCATCATCATCATGATGATGATGATGAGGAGAAGCGCTTTGAACTTTTGAACTTTATGCTCAAAACTATTTCGCATTTTGGAATATTTTATATACGAAAACATTATCTGTCATTAGTGTCGCGCCAAAAATCCTTTTAATGTCATCCTTAAATCAAAAAAAAAAAAAAAGGGAATGGAGTGGTGTAGGGAGGGGGAGGGAGGGGAAGGGAAAATCCAACATAATGTGAAACTAAAAGTGTTAAGTCGATTGAGTTAATAATGTCAGACAGAGTCTGACATCTATTAAACTGACTGCGAGACATTCTGTCTGACAACATTAATATTCATTTATATGTTGAAATTATTTATGAAATTTTGTCACTTTTCTGTAATTACTTATAACGATGATGTGGACCCCCTCCCCACCATACCCCTTCGAGCCTGTTTGCCTGCTCCCTACCAAAAAGAAGGGGTCTATGACTTTTTAATTAAAGTCACAGCGAAAGCCGCAGACGCACGCTCACGGAGCGAAGATAAAAGATAAATTCTTTTGGCCGCGACAACAAAGTAAAAACCTACATAGAGAAATTATTATCAAAAAAAAAAAAACACCAAAAAGAAATATAAAGGAAAGCAAAAAAAAAAAGCGACATAGAGTGAGGCAAAAAAGTTGCGCAAAGAAAGCAAAAGTTTGGCGACAATCCCGACGCACTTTTATGGCCTGACTTTTGGCTGTGAAGATACGGAGACCAAGACGTGGCCACCCATCTTCCCCCACCCCCAACTTGTTATCATCATGACATGTGTATCTTTCTATGGGGGAGTGAGGTGTTGAGTTTTTAGAGATGGATATTAAACTAAACTGGGCACGATATTTAACAATGGATTATAGTAAATATTTTTTCACAAATTCTTAAGAACATCGAATTAAAACTAGAATGAAATTCTTTCCTTTTAAATATGTTTTGTACAACCTAGATTAAGTTATATATTATAATAGTGTGGCTCAATATTCCTGTTATGATTAATGTATCTCCAAATTTACTTATTGTCCAAGGACAGATTGTAAATACAAATATACAAGGTGGGCCATTTAAAGTGGAAGCATCTGGCAATCCCATAACTTTTGACAGAGATGTCAGATTAACCATATCCGACAAGAAATTGCTGCCATATCGGCCGAAACATTGGGCAAAGTGATGCGAATCGCCGAAAAAAGGGCACAATTTGCGGCCAAGGCCAGAGGCGGTCATTTACGAGATATCATATTCAAAAAGTAGCTAGAACAAACCTCCTTGGACCTAAATAAATTAATTTAAAAAAAATTTTAAAAATTCCACTTTTTACTTTGCTATTGCAAAAACAAATCCTTCCACTTTAAATGGCCCACCGTACAAAAAAAATTATATTTTAATTTTATTATTAAATTATTTTAATGTTTGTAAATTACAGCCAATCTTCTTACTAGCTATAGCTACTAGGCCTTAAGCTATATTTTAATTTTAACTATAAGTAAAAATCAATTTTATTCATTCTTTCTATTCCTAAGAAAAAAACCTTTCAACTTTAATTCTTTTCAATTTTGTGACAGAGCTGAAACTTATGAATTCATGTGCGAAGTCTTCCCCTATAAGGCAATTAAAAGAGAGGCTCTAAAGCACTTCTCTGTATTAGTCGATCGATTTTGGACTAGTGCAAGTTCACAAATTTCGATACTTTGCCATCATATCAGAAGAAAGCCTTCAACCTGACTCTAAGAGGGAAAACAAAGGTTATTCTCCTGCCCCAGATAAACTTTTCGGTTAAAGATGGGAGGGTTATAAGATGAGGTTGCGATGAAGCAAGTTTAATAGTATATCACAATGTAAACTTTTTTATTAATTAATATATTTTCGTCGGCATAATAGATCTTTAAAAGATTTCTTCTTTTGTATTTTTTCTCAATAATACCTAAAAATGTCCGTTTCATGACTTCGCATATTTTGATAAATTAATTCTATTCTATGAAAAATAGAGATACAGTACAGTGACAATTTATAAAAAACCAGAAGGCCGGGATAACTTCGGCCATGCCGAAGTTTGTATACCCTTGCAAGCTTTTGTGTTACTACATCCCTAAAAGAGTTATATAAATGTAAAGATCCTGGTGTGAAAATCCATTTTTACACGTCATAGCACGGACGCATACATATGCATGCATGTAGACATGCAGCATGCAATTTTTCCATATGTTTATATGACAGCTATATGATATAGTCATCCGATTTTGATCAAATTTACCAGAATTATAATTTTCTATGTAGAAATGTTATTTACCAAGTTTGACGATGATCGCATAAGAAACAAAAAGTTTCTAAAGAAAAACTATTTTTGGTCCGATCGTTCATATGGGAGCTATATGATATAGTAGTCCGATCTTGATCAAATTCGGCATGGATGTTTGGATGTATAATAAACTACCAAATCTTAAGTTTTATGATAATCGGGTGAAAAAAGAAGTTATTGATCTAAAACTCATTTTTCGACCGATGGTTCCTATGGGAGCTATATGTATAGTCGTCCGATCCGGATGAATCCGAGATATACAATGCCTGCAGTATATACAAGACTTCGTGCAAAATTGCAGCTCTGTAGCTATAGCGGTTTCGGAGGAGAAGCTGTTGATCCAGACAGACAGACAGACAGACAGACGGACAGACGGACGGACGGACAGACAGACGGACAAACGGATTTGAACTCGTCTTGTCATGCTGATCAAGAATATATATACTTTATATAGTCGGAGATGACTCCTTCTATGCGTTGCACACTTCTGACCAAAATTAATATACCCTTTTTGCAAGGGTATAAAAATATCAAAATCCGTTAAGTGCTTTTCGATCAACACAGGTTTAAATATTGCAAAATGTTGAAAAATACATGTGTTTTGAAATTTAATCGTGATTTTTGTTCAAGTAGCGTCGGAAAAGTTATGCAAATCATGTGGAAAACGTTTCTCAGTTACTATAACTATTAAAAAGGTTTTGATAAAATCTAAATTGTGTGAAAAAAATGTTGCATTTGAATTTGTGTTGTTAAAAAATCTTGTTTTTTCTGAATATATCAAAAACAAAAGCCGAACGAGAAAAACCAAGAACATTTTCGGAATCCCCGAAGTACCCTAAAAACAACATAAGAACCTTGCACCAAAAAAAATTAAATTTTGAATATCAGTGTAATTAAATGTTCCTAAAAAATTTCCGAAAAACAAGACGTAAGCAAATGGTTGTCGAAAGAAATCTCAGAATTGGAGGTTTCTATCAAGAAGAACCGTGTGACTTCTGTTGCCATCTCTAAGTAGTGTGTGTTTGAACTTTATTCTTAATTTTTAAGGGGAGTTTTTTGCTTTTTGGTTAAAGTATGATTGCAAGTGTGAAAATATATATGCTAAACGTGCGAAACGGTTGGAGCCATAGTCCCAGCCCCTTTTCCCACCCCACAGCCTCCCCATCGTTGCGTCCCTTTCGTTGCGCTCCATGCGTTTTTTGTTTTATGATGCGGCGACGTGCTCGGAAAATGAAAAGCACTTGAAGAGCGCCAAAGTGCTGAACTTGACAGTGGTCCTAGCATTCGTTCTTAGTCTCTTAGTCGGTCCACACATGCTAAATCGTAAAATGTTACGCTACTTCTTTTTGCTTTTCCTTCTTTCTGTGCAGTCAAAGTTTTTGGCATACACTTTTTTTACATCGAGAGGGAGAGAGATAGAGAGAGTAATGACAGTTGTATTAGAAGATCAACCCAGATCGAACAACTATAACGCATGTCCTTAAATTACCAAAAAGTCTTGAAAGCTGCAAAATTGATCGTCTGAAATACCATGATTAGGGTAATGGAAGGGTATAGCAAGTTCGGTGTGCTTTAAATTGGACTTGCCAGTTCTTTTTCATTCTTTTGGCGCGACGTGCGCTCGCCTGTAAATGGTTTTCCTCTGCTTTTCTCATCTCATACTCATTTGTTCGAACAATTTAAGAAATTGTCGTCATGGTGAGGAAATGCGCATGCAATCCCCTACACCTAACTAGATGCCCAAGTTTTAGAGTAAATAAACCATGATTGTTTTGTGGTATATAAAAATTTAGCACTACCTTCTCTCTCGCTCTCGCTCTCTCTCTCTCTCTCGATCTCTTTGGTTTGTCCTTTTTCTATGGTGTTTGAGTTAATTTCATTTGATTTATATGAAAATGGAATTGAAGTTGCTCGTGTTATTTCTCCTTTTGTCCCTGTTGTTGTTGTTGTTGTTGTTGTTGCTGTTCTTGTGGTCAATAAATTACCAGCTGTGCCTTTTCGCATATTTGAAGTGCACTTAATGCTTTTTGCACACACACAAATTGCAATTAATTTAAAACAATTATGTGAAAGAGAAAAAAATGAAAAGACATGTGGAAAAAAAAACCCGTGCGTTAAAATGTCATGTTGCCTGTCAACCGCAATCACCAGTTTATCATTGCTTCTTGAGTCAAAAAAAAAAAAAATAAAAAACATAAAAAACATGTGAAAAAGAGTGAAATGGAAATTATGAGATATATTAACAGAGTGCAGAGTGTTTAAGCTATGCAATTACTCGCCTACCTCATGATGACAAATGCAATGTTAATTATGGAATGTGCTCCAATGAAGTCGCCGCTAATCAGAAGAAGCCCCAAAAAATACGAAGAGAATGAGGCCTCACTCTACAGTGAGAGTAATCAACAATTCTACTACAGATCGAAACGAAAAACTCATCGAAATAATTCTGCCATGGAGTCAGAAGATTTTCCGCTTTCAATCCACATGTTCTTCAATCCATTTCCCACATTTGCTCAACGATATCCCATTTTTCTAACCATGCCCCAGTTGGGTAATGAATCTTTTATTCTGAATATCACAGTTGATACAAGAGATTACCTGATAGACTTAAAGGTGACCAATCCCATGGATAAACGCACTGGTTGGCGATACACTCAAAAATTGGATTATCTCCTGCGAAAGAAGGGTATTCGAGTGTCGAGTGTGCCGTATAGAAAGTGTTATTTCTACCGCACTCAAGCCACTTACTTCAATACAAAAACGCATGTGGTCACTGTGATGTTGGCATCCCTTCATCGTCCAGATCAATTGTGGGCACCCAAATTTGAAAAGGAGGTTCGAGTTCGTCTAAGTCGGACCATGGCTTGTGAACCAAAAATCAGTTTACCCTCTTGCAAGGATCCTGAGCGACCAGTCGAAATCGCACCCAATAGTCATTTGGTTTTTATGGCTGAACTCACTTCGAATTGCAAGGATCTTCGCTTTGGTCATGTCAATTGGAATATCTATGATCTATCCGATAAGTGTGAGTTTCCCTTTTCCATTATTAATTTTTTGGAAAGTCTTCTAATCACTTCCGCCTTAGATCTGATGGGTCGTGTGAGTAAAACTAAGAATCTGGTCTTAAAACTTCTGCCATATCAATTGCACTTTATCCGTGGTCCGAGATCTAATCCTGGTTTAGTGCTTCGCCTCCAGGCCCACATACTTGACTCTTATGTAGTTGGTCGTGTGAGTTAGTTTGTCAGTTAACTTGGCTCTAACATAAGTAAGTTCTTTCGATTTTCTAGTGCTATCTACGTTTTGTGGCACCCGCGGTTGAACCAATCATTCGGGGCAACACCAAACGCTTGGTGAACGTCCACAATCAAATCGTTTTCGATGGCTCCTCAAGTCGAGATCGTTCCAAGCCGCAAAGCTATGGCATCGCGGGGCAATTGAAATGGGATTGCGATAGTCCTGATGATCCTAATAATCCATATTGCCACAGTAAAATGTCAAGCAGTGAGTACGTTTCTATATAAATAATAAATAAATAGGGCTAAGAAGTTCATTTAAAAAAACATTAACATGCAAATAATCATAAGCGTTTTATGTACAATGCAATTTCGATTATCCGAAAATCCTATTATCCGGTTTGTTTTTAATTAAACCGATGGATTTTTGGGTTTTTTGTTATATTTTAATTCATATCGCAATATATAAATATTTTTGAGTCATGGCGGAGTGAGATAATATTCTTATTATATGGAACACTTAACTTCAGATTAATTTAAATATTTCACAAGTTTAATAAACATGGCATGAGAAATAAGAGTACGGAGTTTCTGCTTAAATAATACATAATTAACTTTTTTTTATGTTATTTTGATAAAGATTTATCACATTATGAAAGTGGAGAAAATATAGAAAAACAATATAAAACTGCAAAGTGATTTAAAAATCCTTATTGATCAGATCTTTTTTCGCTTCCGAATCGTTTACAAATGTGAGGCGACATCGAGTAAAATATCAAATGTTTTACTTTTCGAAGGTATATTAATCCAAATTAATTCGCCTACTGAATCTGCTGGCGTGGGTCACAATCAATTAGGAATCGATTTTATGGACAATTCCTAACAAAAATAACCCAAGTCAAATATATAAAAGATTTTAGGTTTTGGGAATTCCTGTCATTTTTCTGGAACATGACTAATAATCCTGTCCTGGAAGGTTGTCGAAAGTGGCATAAGAGGTTTTTAATAGCATTAGTAGTACGAAGAGTTCGGTATACTTCCGCTCCTTGCCAAGGCACAATATGGGGCTAAGTTTTTCATTGAGTTTTAGTAGTCGAAGGTGAAAAGGAAATGGGCACTAGATCATCCAAATTCCCCCATCTCTACACCACCAACAAACTCTCGAACATTTCCTGAATCGCAAAGTGGTACTCACATAACTTGCTTGTTTAAATCTTTTATCAAATTAACTTAAACACTATTTTTTGTTAAACTGTTTCGAATTCGCTAATAATTAACATTTTTCTAAACATTTTAAAGATTACTGGTAATATTTTTGAAAAGTACAATGTATTTAGATGCATTTCTGAGGAAATTGCCAATATCTTTTCATTCCACCGACTAAAAGTTAACGATTTGAGCACTTTGATTAGGGATTTTAAAGGAAAACAAACAAGCCAATCTGAGGGAATTAAAAATGTGAGTTTAGTTTTGAGAGATTTTAAAAAAATTAATGGTTTTACTTCTAGCCTTATGTACAATTAACTTGTTTGAATTTCAGTTAGAAGATTATTTGAGTTTGTTCATAATATTGGTGCCTAATCTGTATCTTAAAATTTATTTAGTTAATTAGTTTTATTTGTACTTATATTACATGCTTTTAAAGCATGGAATTAAATTAATAAGAAAGGTGGAGAAAAAATCATGCAGTCCTCTCTCCAAACCAATTACATTTTTCACTAGCAGAACCACTAATAAATTCCAAATTTTATGTATTTTAATTATTTCATCATCATAGAGGATAAGCTCACATTTTTCATATCCTTTTTTTTTTGCACAGATCAAAATCCTGAAAATACCAGCAAGAAGATTGCGAATTGGCTCACACTACAATTACAGGCTGACGATGATTTCCTCGTTGGATAGAAATGTGAGGAGCACAACCGAGCAGACGGTTCGAGGTGTTGACCATCAAACCTTCACTCCGCACATCCATTGTCGACGCAATTGCCAGATGGGAGTATTCGGTGGCTTGGATAGCACTCATCTCCAGGCAAATTGCGGCGATTGTGAGGGATTTGTGCCACAATTCGAATGGTGGGTGACTGTGGGCAATGAAACACCTAAACTTCTATCGCAAATTGACCATTTGGTTATGTTCTACAACGTGGACTACTTGGCCATCAAATTGAAAATGTTTCATTCGAATCGCTTGGTGAGTAAAACTGAGCGAACATTGAAACAGAACACTGGACCGAGCAAGGGAAAATGCACGATTTTTCCGAATGTGGGTATTGAGTCAAAGACAATATTTACCATCGATTGCAGGGGATTCCAGTCGGATTATCCGCCCCTGATCTACCGCTATATGATTGACTTGGGAGTGATTGATTCGAATGTGCCCTATGAACGTTATCAATTGCCTTTGCTTGCCACCGAGGCTCTCTATATCTCGATATGTGATGCTCTGGACATGTGCATTGAATATCGTGTGAATGTTGATGTACAGCCCTTGAAATTGATGCCAGGCAACGTGAGTTTAGGACCAGATCACCGATTGAGAGGTCTCTTGATCCACGTCCCGGATATGCTCGCTCACGGCCAATGGCTTAGGGCTTTTATTAGAGTTCTCGTCTCGGTGAAGCATATAAAATCCACGTTTGATGGCAATTTCGTCTACTCCTACTTGGCCGACGAGGAGATGATAACTGGCGCTCAGCTGGAACAGTTGACTCTTCTGGCCATGCACATGCTGGCCCATATAACGCCGGTGAATTATCGTGGAGCCGCTTTAATGGCCAATATCTTTAGCAAACTTAGCAGCATCTTCGAGATCGCCATTGAGGATCTCGAGTGGTTGCATCGAGATGGCTACAGCTCCATGACCGCCATGTATGTGTTCTTTCTGTCCATTCTGAGCACTGCCTCGGAGACACATCCGCATGCCATGTGCCGTGCCCATGAAGAGCACTGCGCGATGGCTCAGGAGCTAAAACACGATCACTTGTTTGAATTTGATCAGCTAACCGCGTTGCGTCTCAACTATTGGCTAAAGAGCACTTGGAATCTCTATAAATGTGTCTACTACTTGGGTGTCCTGGCCAGTGAGAGACACTTTCCCCACGATGATACGTTCACCGTGCATAAAGAAGGAATTTCCTATCAGGTGAGTGCGAAGAACTTCAAACTAAACGAGCTCATTCACTCGGATTCTCTTCAGGTAAACGTATCTGGGGTGAATGAGTATCGCGACGTTCTGACTTTCGAGACCTTCGACCTACAACAAAGGATCACAGTGTCCGTGGACCTTCTGAATGAGCTGAAAGACATCTTGGAGCACGACACTGTGTTCTTTCAAATCATTTCGCAGCGGTCGCATCACAACATTTACTGGTGGTATCCGGAGCCCTTGCCGTCGGAGACAAATGCTCTCATGGTACACGCCTACACTCCGGAGCGGTATATGGCCTCCGGTGAGCCCTTCTTTGTGCGCAATCCGTTGGTCTACACTATGAATATCAGCGAGTTTAGCGAGAACCCCGAGTTCTCCGATTGGATGATCAATGGCAGTCTAACCAGTGATGCGCACATTCATTTTTACACGCTGATATTGCACTCGAAGAGCATGTTGGCTGTGCGCATTGTGAGCTGCTCGGATGACATGCGAATCGCTTTGAGTTTGAATCAGAAGCCGAAAATCAAGGAAATCCGTAGAACCGCTTGCAGCATCACCCCCGCCATGAGGGGTAAACGCATATGGATGTCGACCTACTGTACGCAAAGTGCTCTTGCCTATGTGTCTGTGATTAGCAGTAGAGACTACACGACTAGAGTGAGGCAAATGCGGAAGTACGCCAAGCATTCGCGTCAATCTAAGCCTCCTCAGTGGGAGAGAAGAGCAAAGCCCTTGAATTATACCATTCTCTTGGAGAGTTATCGATGCAGTTATTGGAAGAATAGTTCTCTGGATCCTGGATGGAGCACCGAGCACTGTCAAACCGATTTTGAACACTCATTCGGCACATCGATTAAGTGCACTTGCGTTTTGTTGGGCTCTCTGGCGGCGCGCATTTTCCCCATTGCAGCTGAAAGACACTTGGATGTGATTGTGAAACCCATTTTGGAGGTCAATTGGTACATGCTGTTGATATATCTGCTGCTATTTGTGGTTCTTTTCATAGTGCTGGCCACGTACATGAGGGGCTTGGCGGCCTATCAGCGGCACAGCATGCTGCAGTGCAATCAGAAGAGGCAGGAAGTGATCAAGGAAGAGTTACAGCTGAATTTCAACGAGGAGCTGCTCGTAATGGTGGTGACAGGGGGGCAGACCTTTGCTGGCACCACATCGAACGTCACATTGTACTTCAAGTCACTGAAAAAGGAACAGGTCACCTATCACATACAGCAGGATCCCATGAATCCGCGACTAACACGCAACTCCACGAACAAATTGACCCTGGCCCGCGGTCCCATTGTCTTACCCACTCGCCTGGCTCTCGGTGTAGAGCGCGGAGGTCGCTATCCCTCGTGGTATTGCCGTTCTGTGACCATAGTGGACCTGGAACGGCATGTGGAACAGTTCTTTAACGTCAATCGTTGGGTAAAGCACGGCCACACACGATTCTTACGTTCGCCCTACTTCACGAATGCGCGGCGTCGCGAGCCTCCATTCTCGTGGTGTCAGCGGGTCTGTCATCGCTTCGAAGAGCTCTTTATCAACTGGTATGCGGTGAAACCGATTTTCGGACCCTGGCTAACCAGCACCGATCCATATGCCATGAATCGCTTTGAACGCTCGTGCGTTTTCATATGCAAACTCTCGATAACCTTTGCCCTAGTAAGCACTTGGTTCGGACACACCACAAAGCAGATTGTCTTGGAGAAACACGGCGAAGACGATGCGGATGGCATCAGCCTGTTTGTAGTGTTGGTACTCGGCGTCTTTTCCTATGTCCTCGGTTGGTTGGTCCATTTATTTTTTGAAATCATTGTCATGAGGTGGTGGGTGAAGCGAAACTGAGAGCGCACAACTTCGGAATGAAGTGGAATGGTTCACACTTATCCCTCTAATTGCACCAGCCGTCTGTTTAGCAATCCTTTTTCGTCGTTGCCCAGTGCCCTAGCTAATGGATTTTTCCACGCCTAATTACCATTACTTGGCAACAAAAAAACAAAAAAAATTACATTAAAATTTATCACTTTTCACTTCTTTTTTTTTTTGTTTTAGAACGAGTATGCTTATGGTATTTGAATTTTTTCTCCGTGTATGCAAATGGAATTTCATAGTCACCATTAACACCTTTTTGCACTGTCGCCGGTGGCTCTCCACGTGCTTTAGTTGGAGTTTTTTTTTTTCTCTCTCGCTGTTTTGGTTTCGTTTTGGCTGCATATTTTATGTGACATTTCAGAGAACGAAAAAGCGGGGAGAGGAAACAAAAAATGTTAAAAAATAAAAAATGCATTTAATTAAATGCCACACAAATGCTGCTAAAAACCTCGTTTCTAACGTGTGTGATACATATTTTTCTATAAAGCAAAGTTTTTTGTCCACGTTTTTCTTGTCAGCTTTTTTTTTTCGTGGAAAAACTTGGACGAAAAAACGGATGCAGTTGTGTTGGAAAAAAAAGCTACTATGGAATACCAGTTTGGTTGAGGATTCTAATACCTACGGAGAGATGAATTCATATGTAGATATGAGAGCAACAAAACGTGCTATTTCAATTATTTGAAATACTATAAAATTGAGGTGTCACATTCTTTCGAAAGCATGCACCAATTGTTAAGTAAATATTGTCTATAGAAAATCATAGCTAAACTCTTTATGTTTTCTATTTATAAATAGCTTAGAAGCCCAAAAACGGTGTCAATTTAAGAATTTTTCCAAGAAAACTATTTAAAATTGATCATTTTGGATTTGTTTGTCTTAAATTACATATGCATATTTCAAAATGTGCTAAAAAAATGTGAAATGTGTAACGCAAAATCCTTCGAACTCCTTCAAAGAAACTGCTATTGCGTTAATTAATGGTGTTTTGCCAAAAATCATCAAAAATAAAAAGATAATTTAACTATATCTACTTTTTGTAGAATCTATTTAAAGAAATTGTGATTTTTGGGAAAATATTAGTTTTTATTTCTCAAAAAAAAAAAAACAAATACTAAGTGATGGGAAAAAATTCCTATGACATCAACTAAATAAAGTTTTAGAAAATAACTGTATAACAAAATCCAAGGCAATCGATTTTAACCGATTTATACATTGGAAAAAATTGATCAGATTTACTTCAGGAAATATTCTTAGATATACTGGTACTTAACATATACTTATAATGAAATACATTTTTCCCAACCTTCTAGCTGTGTAAATCCCCTTCAATGAATTAACGTACCGAAGACTTTGTTTTTATACCATGCATCCATAGGATGAAATGGTATATTAAAGTCGCCAAAATGTATGTAACAGGGAGAAGGAAGCTTTTCTTGATCAGCAAGATCAGTCAGTCGTCCGTCCGTCCGTAAGAGTGCAGAGATCTCAGCAACTATAAGTGATAGAGCTACCTAATTTAGAATGTGGACTCGTCTAGTATAGACGCTGACCAAGTTTATTTTTTCTTTTTGCCACGCCCCCTTCCGCCTCCTGAATTTAATAAAAAGTGATTTTCTGTCGCAATATATATCGTATCGGAATTTACAGGCACACCTGTACATGTTATGGACATCTATAATTCCACCAAGTTTCATAAATATCGGAATAAGAATGGCCGAGTTATATGTGGAAATGTTTTGCACTCAAAGCGGTGCAAGGCGAATTTGAAATTTCAACTATAGTGGAAATATTGAAGTTTCAATATTTTCCATAATTGGATTTTATTAAGAAACCTGGAATCGATGCTACTAGTCCTAGGAGATTTAACCATATGTGGAGAACATGAAATCGGTTCCTTAATGGAACGAAATATGGAAATATGGAAATTTCAACTATAGTGGAAATATTGAAATTTCAACTATAGTGGAAATATTGAAATTTCAATATTTGCATTAAGAAACCTGGAATCGATGCTATGTACTAGTCCTAGAAGATTTAAATATGGAAATTTCAACTATAGTGGAAATTTAAAATTTCAACTATAGTGGAAATATGGAAATTTCAACTAAAGTGGAAATATTGAAATTTCAACTATAGTAGAAATATTGAAATTTCAACTATAGTGGAAATATGGAAATTTCAACTGTACTAGAAATATTGAAATTTCAACTATAGTGGAAATATTGAAATTTCAACTATTTGCATTAAGAAACCTGGAATCGATGCTATGTACTAGTCCTAGAAGATTTAAATATGGAAATTTCAACTATAGTGGAAATTTAAAATTTCAACTATAGTGGAAATATGGAAATTTCAACTAAAGTGGAAATATTGAAATTTCAACTATAGTGGAAATATTGAAATTTCAACTATAGTGGAAATATTGAAATTTCAATATTTGCATTAAGAAACCTGGAATCGATGCTATGTACTAGTCCTAGAAGATTTAAATATGGAAATTTCAACTATAGTGGAAACTATATTGAAATTTTAACTACAGTGGAAATATTGAAATTTTAACCATAGTGGAAATATGGAAATTTCAATATTTGCATTAAGAAACCTGGAATCGATGCTATGTACTAGTCCTAGAAGATTTAAATATGGAAATTTCAACTATAGTGGAAATATTGAAATTTCAACTATAGTGGAAGTTTCAACTATAGTGGAAATATTGAATTTTCAACTATAGTGGAAATATTGAAATTTCAACTATAGTGGAAATATTGAAATTTCAACTATAGTGGAAATATTGAAATTTTAACTATAGTGGAAATATTGAAATTTCAACTATAGTGGAAATATTGAAATTTCAACTATAGTGGAAATTTTAAATTTCAACTATAGTGGAAATATTTTAATTTCAACTATAGTGGAAATTTTAAATTTCAACTATAGTGGAAATTTCAACTATAGTGGAAATATTGAAATTTCAACTATAGTGGAAATATTGAAATTTCAACTATAGTGGAAATATTGAAATTTCAACTATAGTGGAAATATTGAAATTTCAACTATAGTGGAAATATTGAAAGTTCAACTATAGTGGAAATTTTAAATTTCAACTATAGTGGAAATTTTTAATTTCAACTATAGTGGAAATTTTAAATTTCAACTATAGTGGAAATTTCAACTATAGTGGAAATATTGAAATTTCAACTATAGTGGAAATATTGAAATTTCAACTATAGTGGAAATATTGAAATTTCAACTATAGTGGAAATATTGAAATTTCAACTATAGTGGAAATATTGAAATTTCAACTATAGTGGAAATATTGAAAGTTCAACTATAGTGGAAATTTTAAATTTCAACTATAGTGGAAATTTTTAATTTCAACTATAGTGGAAATATGGAAATTTCAACTAAAGTGGAAATATTGAAAGTTCAACTATAGTGGAAATATTGAAATTTCAACTATAGTGGAAATTTCAACTATAGTGGAAATATTGAAATTTCAACTATAGTGGAAATTTGAAATTTCAACTATAGTGGAAATTTGAAATTTCAACTATAGTGGAAATATTGAAATTTCAACTATAGTGGAAATATTGAAATTTCAACTATAGTGGAAATATTGAAATTTCAACTATAGTGGAAATTTGAAATTTCAACTATAGTGGAAATATTGAAATTTCAACTATAGTGGAAATATTGAAATTCAACTATGTGGAAATATTGAAATTTCAACTATAGTGGAAATATTGAAATTTCAACTCTATAGTGGAAATATTGAAATTTCAATTATAGTGGAAATATTGAAATTTCAACTATAGTGGAAATTTGAAATTTCAACTATAGTGGAAATATTGAAATTTCAACTATAGTGGAAATATTGAAATTTCAACTATAGTGGAAATATTGAAATTTCAACTATAGTGGAAATTTGAAATTTCAACTATAGTGGAAATTTTAACTATTGGAACTATAGTTGAAATTTCAACTATAGTGGAAATATTGAAATTTCAACTATAGTGGAAATATTGAAATTTCAACTATAGTGGAAATTTGAAATTTCAACTATAGTGGAAATATTGAAATTTCAACTATAGTGGAAATATTGAAATTTCAACTATAGTGGAAATATTGAAATTTCAACTATAGTGGAAATTTCAACTATAGTGGAAATATGGAAATTTCAACTATAGTTGGAAATATTGAAATTTCAACTATAGTGGAAATATTGAAATTTCAACTATAGTGGAAATTTCAACTATAGTGGAAATATTGAAATTTCAACTATAGTGGAAATATTGAAATTTCAACTATAGTGGAAATTTGAAATTTCAACTATAGTGGAAATTTCAACTATTTGGAAATATTGAAATTTCAACTATAGTGGAAATATTGAAATTTCAACTATAGTGGAAATATGGAAATTTCAACTATAGTGGAAATTTTAAATTTCAACTATAGTGGAAATTTCAACTATAGTGGAAATATTGAAATTTCAACTATAGTGGAAATATTGAAATTTCAACTATAGTGGAAATTTCAACTATAGTGGAAATATTGAAATTTCAACTATAGTGGAAATATTGAAATTTCAACTATAGTGGAAATATTGAAATTTCAACTATAGTGGAAATATGGAAATTTCAACTATAGTGGAAATATTGAAATTTCAACTATAGTGGAAATTTCAACTATAGTGGAAATATTGAAATTTCAACTATAGTGGAAATATTGAAATTTCAACTATAGTGGAAATTTTAAATTTCAACTATAGTGGAATATTGAAATTTCAACTATAGTGGAAATATTGAAATTTCAACTATAGTGGAAATATTGAAATTTCAACTATAGTGGAAATTTCAACTATAGTGGAAATATTGAAATTTCAACTATAGTGGAAATATTGAAATTTCAACTATAGTGGAAATTTGAAATTTCAACTATAGTGGAAATATTGAAATTTCAACTATAGTGGAAATATTGAAATTTCAACTATAGTGGAAATTTGAAATTTCAACTATAGTGGAAATATTGAAATTTCAACTATAGTGGAAATATTGAAATTTCAACTATAGTGGAAATTTTTGGAAATTTGAAATTTCAACTATAGTGGAAATTTCAACTATAGTGGAAATATTGAAATTTCAACTATAGTGGAAATATGGAAATTTCAACTATAGTGGAAATTTTAAATTTCAACTATAGTGGAAATTTCAACTATAGTGGAAATATTGAAATTTCAACTATAGTGGAAATATTGAAATTTCAACTATAGTGGAAATATTGAAATTTCAACTATAGTGGAAATATTGAAATTTCAACTATAGTGGAAATTTCAACTATAGTGGAAATTTGAAATTTCAACTATAGTGGAAATATTGAAATTTCAACTATAGTGGAAATATGGAAATTTCAACTATAGTGGAAATTTCAACTATAGTGGAAATATTGAAATTTCAACTATAGTGGAAATATTGAAATTTCAACTATAGTGGAAATTTGAAATTTCAACTATAGTGGAAATTTCAACTATAGTGGAAATTTTAAATTTCAACTATAGTGGAAATATTGAAATTTCAACTATAGTGGAAATTTGAAATTTCAACTATAGTGGAAATATTGAAATTTCAACTATAGTGGAAATATTGAAATTTCAACTATAGTGGAAATTTGAAATTTCAACTATAGTGGAAATTTTAAATTTCAACTATAGTGGAAATTTCAACTATAGTGGAAATATTGAAATTTCAACTATAGTGGAAATATGGAAATTTCAACTATAGTGGAAATATTGAAATTTCAACTATAGTGGAAATTTCAACTATAGTGGAAATATTGAAATTTCAACTATAGTGGAAATATTGAAATTTATATCAACTATAGTGGAAATATTTAAATTATGAACTATGTGAAACTTTGGAAATAGTTGAAATTTCAACTATAGTGGAAATATTTTGAAATTGAAATTTCAACTATAGTGGAAATATTGAAATTTCAACTATAGTGAATATTGAAATTTCAACTATAGTGGAAATATTGAAATTTCAACTATAGTGGAAATATGGAAATTTCAACTATAGTGGAAATATTGAAATTTCAACTATAGTGGAAATATGGAAATTTCAACTATAGTGGAAATTTATTGAAATTTCAACTATAGGGAATGGAAATTTCAACTATAGTGGAAATATTGAAATTTCAACTATAGTGGAAATATTGAAATTTCAACTATAGTGGAAATAATGAAATTTCAACTATAGTGGAAATATTGAAATTTCAACTATAGTGGAAATATTGAAATTTCAACTATAGTGGAAATATGGAAATTTCAACTATAGTGGAAATATTGAAATTTCAACTATAGTGGAAATATGGAAATTTCAACTATAGTGGAAATATGGAAATTTCAACTATAGTGGAAATAATGAAATTTCAACTATAGTGGAAATTTCAACTTGTGGAAATTTCAACTATAGTGGAAATATTGAAATTTCAACTATAGTGGAAATATTGAAATTTCAACTATAGTGGAAATATTGAAATTTCAACTATAGTGGAAATATTGAAATTTCAACTATAGTGGAAATTGAAATTTGGAAATTTTAACTATAGTGGAAATATTGAAATTTCAACTATAGTGGAAATATTGAAATTTCAACTATAGTGGAAATATGGAAATTTCAACTATAGTGGAAATATTGAAATTTCAACTATAGTGGAAATTTTAAATTTCAACTATAGTGGAAATTTTAACTATAGTGGAAATATGGAAATTTTAACTATAGTGGAAATATGGAAATTTCAACTATAGTGGAAATATTGAAATTTCAACTATATTTGGAACTATTTCAATTTTTAAATTTCAACTATAGTGGAAATATTTAAATTTCAACTATAGTGGAAATTTTGAAATTTCAACTATAGTGGAAATTGGAAATTTCAACTATAGTGGAAATATGGAAATTTCAACTATAGTGGAAATATTGAAATTTTAACTATAGTGGAAATATGGAAATTTCAACTATAGTGGAAATATTGAAATTTCAACTATAGTGGAAATATGGAAATTTCAACTATAGTGGAAATATTGAAATTTCAACTATAGTGGAAATATGGAAATTTCAACTATAGTGGAAATATTGAAATTTTAACTATAGTGGAAATATGGAAATTTCAATATTTGCCATTAAGAAACCTGGAATCGATGCTATGCACTAGTCCTAGAAGATTTAACCATATGTGGAGAACATGAAATCGGTTCCTTAATGGAACGAAATATGGAAAAATGGAAATTTCAACTGTCGGGGGGCTCGTGTCCATATACGAGTGAGCGATATATATATTTATTTAAAATAAATTTAGTATATATCTTTTCACCTGATGCATGGTATATCCAAGTCGGCCCGGCGACTTACTTTATTTTTAGTTTTAATACAATATTGTTATGCAACGATTCCATTTCTGCTTTGGTTTTGGGTTCGTTGCCTTGTAACTTTTCTTAATTCAATCAGTCTTATATGGTTTCAATTTGTTTCTGCATATTTAAATATTATAGGAGGTCTACGATAACTTTGAGTGTTTCGAAGTGAAAAAAAATAATGAACGCATAGTCGCCCTATAAAGTATGCTATACTTTTCATCAGTATTGTTTAAATGTTTTACTAAAAATGTTCAAATGTTCTATTGATTAAAAGTAAAACAAATGAAAAGTGATGATGGTTTTTAATTTGATTACAAACTTATTTTTTGTCAAAAGACATCTTAGAGAATAATAACGTATACGCAGGGTGCGCCATCTAGACTAATAACAAGTCAAAGTATTCGGATAAATCTAAAAAAAAATATTCAAAATGGATATTTTAGGGTGTCCTAAAAATTTATTTTACGCAGTTTTACTACTTATATCTTAAAATCCATCATCGAACCATGACAAAAAATGTTTGTTCCTCAGTGTAATAAGTTTTCAGAATCATGAAACAGTTGAAACAGTTAAAAATTGACAAATTCTAATCCTTAAACCTAAATTTGAACGAACTTTAAGTTTTATTAGTTTTTTAGTTTCCAAAAAGGAAGCCCCTAAACACCAGGACTACTTAAGATTCTAGCTCCTATCGAAAGAAATATTGTCCAGAGAGTGAACAGATCTCTGAGCAGTTAATCGGATAATAATTTCTTAAAAATCGCATTAAGCACACAGTTTGGTATTGGTTTTTGGGTGTCTTCAATCGACCAATTGGAAAAATGTCCTCCCATTGTTCTGTGAAATACTCAAAACTGTTTCCTATTACCACACGGCAAAGGAGAAAATTGCTGAGAATTCTCTTCAGCTCGCCTGAGGAACATTTCAATCTGTTGGCAAACATAAAAAAAAAACCCAAAAAAATTGCTGATTTCTGCTTACTTTGTAGTTAGGCATAGATTTGTGACTTTTTTGTTGCAACGGAAATTGCTCCTCCTCCTCCCACCCGCCTCACTTTCTCCCACTCTCTCTTGGCCTGAAGACAGAAACGTTGCTGATTTTGTCAGTTTACAAACGTGTTTTCTGTGTTGTTTTGTTGTTGGTCTTGTTTGTTGTTTTTTTTCCTTTCTCCGGTTGGCTCTAGTTCTTCTCTTTGGCCGGCGAGACAAAATTGCAGGCGACAGTTTGCATACGTGCCCAATGTGAAATTGCCTGGGCGCTCTCCTCTCCAATCATTGACGAATTGTGCAACTTTTCTTTTCTTCTTGCAAACGCAACATGTAAGTGACACAATTGAAATGGAAAACGACATGTGCAACATGGCATAACAACAACAGTAACAGTAACAACAACAGCTAAAGTTTGATGCTTCCTCACGGAAATTGGAAGTGTGAAATCTGTGAGTGGATTAGTGAGAGCTGTTTGACAAATTTCCGTGTGATTTTTGATCGTCTCGGCGTCAGATTATGCCACACAAACACCAAACCGAATGCTAGACAGAGACCCAGACCTCAAGCTTATACACACCCGCACACTAAAGAAGAAGAAAAAACGCTGAAAATTCCGCCAAAAAGTTTGCTCCTTAAGCAGCTGGCAAAAAGGAGAAGCAAAACCCTAGAGGATGTATAGGATGCAGAGGAAGGTAAGAGCTTTACCAGCTTCTCACCGCATGTTGTTTACTTTGTGCAAAGCGGGCGTCGGCGGCAGTGCCACACCAGGTAGGCAAATGCAATTGCAACAGAAATTTGAATTGGAGTTAGGCAGGTACTCACGATAAAGTGTAAGTTCAGCATGGATGACTATTCAATGAGCTACAGTCGGTGCCGTACGTGCTTTTGTTTTGAGATTATCACTCATGAAAAACAACACCAAAAAGTATAGCTAAGAAAAATGAGGATGAAATTAAATAGCAAAATGTGGAACCAAGAGAGACAAAGAGGAAACCTTTATGAATTAAATTAATAGCTAAACTATTCTTTATTTATTTTTCATTCGACTTCTTTTTTCCTAAGAGTTCTTAGACAATTTACAGACTTGAAGAAAATATTTACAACTTTTATTTTCTGTTAAACAAAATAGAAAATACTCGCTGACTTATTTCGAATTTTTGAAATTTTTATAGCTAAACTATTATTTATTTATTTTTCATTCGACTTCTTTTTTCCTAAGAGTTCTTAAACAATTTACAGACTTAAAGAAAATAATTACAATTTTTATTTTCTGTTAAACAAAATCGAAAATATTCGCTGACTTTTTTCAAATTTTTGAAATTTTTGTGGGTTTTCTTCAGTATGAAAAAAATGTGGTAAATTTCGTTTACCACAAACTGTTTTGTCAAAAACTAAATTTTTCTCTATATTTTTACGGATTTTTTACTCTCTTCATTGTCATCAAAATGTCAGAGAAACATATTGGAATATAACAAATTTTCTATTCCAGGAAATTTTGTTGCATTGATGATGATGAGTTTCATTTAATTCTAGACTTAATATACCACCGAAAATTATACTTCTATTGATGCATTAATATAACGCTTTAATTTTTTATATATACAATAAATCCCTAATTTTTGGTTAGCTATTTTCAGGAGAACAATTAAAAGAAAATAGCTTTAAAGACAGCGAAATAATATAAAATTTTGGAACTATGAGAGGAATGTGTAAAACGCAGACCAATTAAGGATTCTAAAATGAAGCTTCAAACACGCTTTTAGAACAATTTCTCGGCAATGGCATATTACCCAAGCATTCGTATGCAGAGTACCAAAAACTTGTTCATGTGGAACTTGGTTTTCATCGTCATGGTTGCCGGAGTTGCATTCGAAGTTGGAGCCATTCTCATTCCGCATTTTCACATTGCACACTTATGCCGTGTGCATTTTGCTTGTACTCGTTTTTGCCTATGAAATTTGTAAGAATTTGTTGTGTCAATTGTGTGCCAAGCACAACTCTATACACTCGCTCTCTCTCTCTCTCCTTCTGCTTCGCTCGGAGGCTTCTCTGACTGTCTGTGTTTGTACGGTGGCTTGTCTAGAGCTGGCAAATATTTATTTACAGCATTAAATTGTTGTTAAACAAATTGGCATTTTGCTAGAACGCCAGAGAAGCAGCACCAGAACTTTAACACGGCCCAAGCCCATCAAGTCAGTATTACACGGGGCGTATGCGTAATTTGGCATGCAGTAAAAATCCGACTGCAGATGTTTCCAGGCACGAAATTAATTACGAAAAAATAAGTACCCACACATTCACACAAAAATACACACACACACACACACACACACAGGCAAAAGAATAATAATAATAATAAGTAAGAAAAATAAACTTTACAGAATGAGATGTACGAGAGAGAGAGAGAGAGAGAGAGGAAACTGACAAAGGCCATAAACAAGCATATGCTAAGGGAAAAGGCATAAAAATAAGAAAAGAAAGACAAGTAAAAGCATCTGAAAGGAAACTTTTTGATATTATCTTTCAGACTGATGTTTGTCTGTGTGTGTGTGTTCAGTTTATATCTTTTCTTTGCCTCGTCCTGATGATGAGTTGCTGAAGAGTCAGGCATTTGGTATTAGTCAAATGCAATAACCAAATGCAGACATTCGTTTATTATACTTCTGCAATGGGGTCCATCAGCTAAGACCGAAAATTGCGTTTATATCAGAAATAGAATTAGTTTTAGCCAGGGCTGCACAACAGAACTTATTGTTTGCCTTTAGATTTAGACTTATTTCTCACAGGAGTATCGTTGGCAAGGATCACAACACAAAAAAATGTTAAAATTCATATTTCATTTTCATTTATTACTACTTCACCTAAAAATAATAATTTAATGTTCAAAAAATTTTATATAACAATATAATTTTTATTAATTAAATATTTTCGATGTGACTTGTGAAAATTTGTAGAAATTTGCAGCCATTTCTGAAATGATTACTCATTAGAATCTTTAATATCTGAACTAGCATGGTGATCCCATTAAACGATTCGTGTATATATATTGAATCGAAAACTTTCTAAAGAATAATTGACTTTTAGCATTGCCTTACGAGAAAAAGTTGCAATTTCTTGGCACTTAGATGAATATGTTTTAGAAATATTAAAAAATTGGTTCGAGAATTTTCAAAAATTAATATTCGATATTTAAAAAGAATGACAAATATTACAAAATGCCAAACTGTGCTTAGTTTTGAAAAAAATTTTAATCGTTTTAATTGAATTATAAATAATAAATTGATTTCAGCAATATGTTAATGACATATAACCACAATTTAGATTAATTTGTATCGTTTAACTACATCTAGTTGGCTATTGCTTCAAAATCTGATCCTGTATTTATCTAAAATTGAATTTCTTCCTTTTTCAAAAGAAAAAAATTTTCAGGCTTAAAGGGTTGTCGTATGATATCACAACTTTTCCCAACCTCAATAGATCACCTTAATATTTTTTCGAGACCAACTAAATATATATTTTATATATTCAAATTAAGTAGTTAGTTAGTTCCTTTTCTTATACTACTTAATCAAGTCTCTTTATCGTGTACTGTTAAATGTAGCTATCGATTTTAAGGACTGTACAAATAAAATTTAAATACATAATGAGAGCTTTATTTCGAAATTTCTTTGACCTCTTTTTATGATTTTTTGTTTCTAAAGAGTATAGAGACGTCGTTGTAGTTTGTGCTTCACATTTTAGAACCGTAATAGCCAATTTCCCATGACATTCATTCTGATTAATTGATATATGACAGAAGGCTAACAATTTGCTTTGTCTTATTTTATTTGTTTTCATGCATAAGTTACACAAATTTCTTTTTGGGGTGGAAGGGCAGTTTGTTTGCAAATGAATTGTTTGGCAAATGCTTTATAAATGATTGCCAGCTGTCGGCTAGCTTTTCACTTTTTAAATACACCGCACTCTCCGCCAGTCCATGCCCCACAACCCGTCTCGAATATCACCCATAAATAGTGTTTTTCACACACCAACTGACTGTGGGACAGACAATTTACTTTGCTTGCTTTTCATTTGCGCTTGACAAATTTTTATTTACACATTTATGACTTCTTTATTTAATACTAATTGCTGACCTTATGCCAGGGCTGCCGAACGCACTGGCCCAATATTTTGGTATACACTAGAAATTAAAGCTTTTCGTGCTCATTTGTGATATTTGTTAGAGCCAAAAGTATCTAAGTATCTTGGGCGTGTGTGAAAAGGTAATTCTTCTTAAAAGAATTACATTAGCTGACTCTATTGGGCTATTCATGAAGGTGGAACAAAAAATACTCATTTAAATTTTTCTTTTTTTCAAATGGGATCACAATTGGATTTTGTAAAGAAAATGTGTGAAAGCTTTTGAATTGGGATTCCGGGAGCAGGAAATAATTTACCCCAATCATCATTTAATGAATTTAAAATGTCAACTGATCTATTTTTGATTGTACTCTGCGTAGAAAGTTAGATGTCTCGACGTTGTTTCTGAGCTAATTCTAAATCTCACTTTCTTATCGTGTATGTTAGGCGGCATAAGTATTATTCTTTATTTCAATCTTATGCTATGATAATTGTTTTTGGGATATTTGTATTGTATATTTCTCATTATATTTTATTAAATTAAGCCGCCACAGATTATTTACCGTGTTTAAGCTTAAACAGTTTTTGAGCCCTAATTTTTGGAAATTCGGAAATGTTATTGAATATTTAATTACAAATAAAACTTTTACATTGTATAATATATAAGCTGGAAACAACTGAAATAATTGACCAGCCTTTAGAGTCTGTAAGCCAATCGAGTATGGCGATGAAACAATTTTATTTATTACACAATTTTTAGTTGTCCAGTCTCGTGAGTCCGTTGGAACTTCTGATTATTATAGGCTCCAGTGCATTGGTTCTAGTGAAATTTGGTGGAAATGATTAGAATTTGCAATGTGTTTAATAAGAATAAGGATAAGAATGACTTCATGTTATTCGAATGACTGAAGCAATAGGCAACATTTGAATGAAACTTGATCTGTGTAGAAGTAAAACAAATTAATGTTGAGTCAGACGTATATTTATTTAATAATTAATTGATTCCGTACTGCTTGATGTGCATTCAATGGTTTTATACTTTCAGATTGAAATGACTTTTCTAATGTAATGTTAAACCACGCTTACTCCAAGATAGAACAATCGGACAAAGCAGATTTGGCAATAATAGTTAATTAAAATGTATCAGTGACGTCCTATTCTATTTATTTTATACGATACCAGTCAAGAGCCCAAAGTTGGCAACTCTGTATCTTACAGACTTGGATTTCTTAGTGTTCATATAGACGGACGTACAGATGAACATTTTGGCGACTTTGATAAGCGCGATTACCCTAAAAACACTATGTACAGTGCTGCCAGAATCTCCAAAGCAAAAGCTGTTAGATTTGGAAAAACAAAATTGCTGAAAATTGCTAACAATTATTTAAAAATCTATGGAAAATTGCATAAAAATTAGTTTGGAACAAATATATGCATTTAATTTAAGAAAAACTTTAACAAATTTATCACTTATCGCAGTCGCAGTGTGATGGGCAGAATGTAGGCAAAGGCGTCGCTTTCCTGTTTCTCCATTCTTGAATTTCGAATGAAAAACAACTTATTTTTTAGGGCGAGTACGCAATCGCAAATATTTTTGAAAGCTCCCCGATCTAGCAACTAAATTTCTAAAGTAGCAGCACCATCGAGGTATACAAAACATGTGATTCAAGACATTGTTATTAACACTAAACTTGACTTGGCTGAGTTTGTTTAATTACAAAAACATAACATATAAATGTCACATTAAGAAATTTGAATAAATGAAATACCTTGACATATTTTTGCCATGTTAAACGAATGTTTTTTAGTTCTTCTGTTCTGTGCTTTGTCTAGAACTAGTTTAGATTTGAGGTGCATATAGCTGTATCTCAATTTCAAGGCTTCTTAGTCCTTATTATTCACATTTATATTTATGTTAGTATATTGATTGCTTCTTATCTTCTTCACGCTTATTTTCATCACTGCTACGGACTTTGATCTGATATATGATATATTGATATATTCACAAGATAATCGTTCTATCTCCCTGATCCCGACATAAAAGGGTTACGAAAGGGTAACACATAAATCGTTTTTTAATATGATATACTCCTAAAATAGCAATCTATACTACATTTAACACATCATTCTCATTTAATAAAGACTCATAAATTGCTTTAGCTACCCACACGAATGTACATAGACGTAGGTACACATATGTATGTACATAAATTTGAGTGAGTATGCAACGTGTTAAGCTCCGGTCATTTAATGTACCTAACTCTGCTTCTATTTTCCACCATCTACCTTTTAACATTGGCCATTTTGCTTTACTTTTAATTACCAACTCAAATTACACGGCCCAGACACAAAAATAAAAACGGGAACAGCTGTTTGGCTTGTACTTGGTAACGTCGACCAGGGCAGAGGACTAGTGCAAGAGTCCTAGAATGCAGAGACCAGAAAACCAGGACTCAGAATCAGACCCAGAGCCAGGAGCCGGAGCCGGAGCCATCGCAAACCGCAAACACTAAACTTCAACCGTCTCCGACCATCGTTTGCTGCACATTTCATTACAATGCCATTGTATTCAAATCCTATTATAGAACGTAAAACATGGCAAATGGCACGGTGGCATGGTGGCAGAGAGAAAACTTCCTTCGTTGGAACTTGATGCTTGCAGCACGTTTCCACTTTCGCACTTGGTAAACATAAGTTGGCCACGCACAGACCAAGCCAAAGAAGCAACTAAAACTGCCTCCCTGCGCCTGCCACACTCCATAAAATAATTACCAACACCCAGGCAGAAACAGGAGCTCTTATTTCACTCAGAACCGGAGTGGAGAGGAGTGGGAATATGGCAACAAAGACGAGGGATAACGAGTCCATGAGCCTGGCATGTGTTAGCCCATTCTCGGTTATAATGGAAAAACTCCTTAACCCTTATTAAATATATACAATTGAATACGTTAATTGCTAAACCACTATAAATATTTAAAAATAAACCGCGTTTTAATTAAAAAAAATTTTTACATGAATTTCATTTTCACAATATCGAACGATTTTGTAGCTTAAAAAATGAAATTTAAAAATAAAGTTTATTTTTCGCTTTATCATTCCATTTCGAATTCAAAAGTCTATTTTTGCTTTATCATTCCATTCCATGAAAATTTCCCACTATTTCTCAAAAACTAATAATCCGATTCGAAACTTTTTGTAGTTATTCATTACAATATTATTTGTAGATATAATAGATTTTTTTCGTTACTTAGTTTCTGTTTTATAATATTGTCAAAATAAAACTTATTTTTTTCACAACTTTTTCAAACGTCCGGAATTTTGCCAAATCGGCTATGACAACGTCTAGATTTTAGTATCTAGTTTAATAAACTTTTCGATTTTTTATTTTTCCATTTTTTCCTGCTTTTAGGTGTATATGTATATCGGCAAACCCATTCTCGCAACCCCAAAAATCGAATATATAGATTGTATTGATAGGTTCCAAGCTTATTGTATAGTTTTTACTGCTTATTTCTTAACATCAAAATTGTGATTCCATTATTTTGGGTGCAGATGTCGTAAATAAAAAATTGTTCCCTTCTAATTTTATTACAAAATAAATCAAATGTTATGTAAAAGGGCATTTTTCAAAACAATTTCGAGGCATTCTTCAACTATTCATCTTTGAATTTCGTTGCTAAATTTAGTCATAGTTATTAATGATATGATGGCGGCGATTCCATTCTCGCTGTTGCAACATTTAGACGCACTTAAAGGCTCATATCAATAAGATTAAACATATTTTGGATGGTCTACATTTTAACTGTTCGAATTCTATTTGAGTACATTTAAAATAATTTCAATGAAAGATCCAAACATACTTTAGGGAGGTCTAAAGTGCGATCGTGGGTGAAACATATTTGGCAATTCACATTTTAAGCGACTTTGACTATGATCTGAAGATGATTATTCAAATGATTTAATTTACTAATCATTACACTTCTTTAACAATCATATTAATTATTTTGATGCGACGACAATCAAAAGTAACAAATAAAACACAAAAGTCCTTATAATTTGCATGTCCTTTGGTCAAATTTAGGTCATTGACATGTACAGGTCCTGAAATATCCCTTAGGAATAGAAAAGGACCTTTTAAAAAAATTCCGTGCATCCTTCGATGACACCTCCTTTTTTGATGTCAATCGATGAGGATAATGAAAGACATCCCAGAAAACTATGTTCCTTTTGCTCGCCGGAATTTAGAGCTGAAAACTTATATAGGATAATTTACACTTGCCTATAACTCTGCAGGACATTCATTGATTTCCGCAAGTTATTTTTTTTTAGATCCTCCTAGCATAAAAATATATACGAATATTGTAACTCATGTTATTTTAATTCAACTAACATGACATTGGCAAGTGATTTAGGTTCGCCTTTTATTTCTTCTTACTTTTATTAAGTTTTAGAATTATAGAATTGTATTTGAATATTTTGTAGAATGACTAACAAGAAACATTTTAGCTAATTCGAGGTGGAGGTCAAATTTGCCATTGGAAAAAAATAGATAGTGAAATGATTGAGACACTTAATCACACTTCTCGTCTAATCATAAGTTAGATTGCCCTTTAAACTAAATCAGATGAGAGACAAAAGTAAGTAAAATCTCAGTTTTGCTTACCCACCTTTTTCTGATAATGATAACAATATGATAATGCATTTTTCAAACTGTTTTTTAATCAATTTATTTCATTTTACAAATTGTTTTAGCCATTTTTATAAATTAATATATTTGTTTGGGCAATAAAAATAAATGAAATATAATTTTGGTATAATTGTTTTGTATATAAGTCAGGGACGGTAAATAATGATTATTTTATTTTTTTATTTAAAAAAATCATTCACTTCTAATTACGTTAGGAGAGCCAAAAATAGACCAATCTTCTTGTCTATGCCTAAATTACGATTTTTCACTAATCAAATTCGATGATTAATATTTAATCAATTGTTTTTCATCAATCAATTGAAATTTTTCAAGTATTAAAATACAGCCTGATATAATTATGTATATATAAGTAAGTATTGGAATTATTATGAGAAATGAAATTTCGAGTTTTCGTTTCATTTTCTGTTTTTGTAAATTTTTATTGTTTCTAGCTTACTTTTTAAATGCTGTCACTCGTTTCATTTGTTGTGTTGGTTGATTTTGTTGTTTGTTTTTATAGAAATTCAAAACATTTTGCTTAGTATTCTCGACCTGTGTTTTAGTGCTGAGTTACTTAGTCCTCCTCCTACTCCTGTTTTAAAACCAAACGTAATTGCCAACTAAAAGAGAATATCCAAGGCATCAGGGCAAATGGCAACGTCTGGAATGGGTCATCGGAATATCACTTGTGATGGCTGCCAAAGGCATAGCTTCCATGGCAGACGCTTCAAGTGTTTGCGCTGCTTGAACTACGATCTCTGCGGCGATTGCTATGACCAGCATGTGGAGACGCAGGATCACAGTGCGGACCATCCGATGCAAATGATAATGGAGAACGAGGAAATGCAGCCCGAAGCGGTGCTCAATGGCGATATGCTGGAGTTGATGCACTTGCCCAATTGCTATACGTGTCCCTATTGCGGGTCCTTGGGTCTGACAGCGAAGCAACTGATCGAGCATGTTATCGTCACGCATCGTTCTTCGACTAACTATGTGGTGTGTCCTTTGTGTTCTGGTTTGCCATCCATCGAATTGGTGGCCATACGAAATCTTGCCCGCCATCTGGTCATGAATCACATAGAGCATGCCAATATATTGGATCCCAATACGCCGCCTTTGCGTCTGGCCATAGCCAGATTTCCTATCCGAAGGCATCGTAGGCAGGAGCATCAGCAACGGCAGCATCACCATCACCATCACCATCAAGAGCTCCATGAGCCCATGGATGCCAGTAAGAGCAGACGATTGGAATCCGAAGGTGATATACTCTCTCAGCTCAGCGAGTTGAGCCGTTTTCGTCCCGATTTACTGCCCAATCTGGACATGTCCGAAGAGGAGTTTCGAAACACTGATTTCGGGGCCATAGCCGCTGCCCTGGAGGCCAGAGATTATGCTACACCAAGGGCGGCTCGTCACGATGAAGGCGCAACGCGTCCATCGATTCCATTGTCCATATTGGAGACTCCAACTCCAGCACCGAGTCGTCCCGATGCTGATCGCTATTTGCTCCATCAATGGATCAAAGAGGAAGAGGAACGCAATCATCTCGAGGTTGATGAGGTCAACAATCAAAAGCAATTATTCGCCGAGCACATTTTGCTTTCTATGATGGCATCCGAGGAGTTGAAAGTACCTCAGTTCGATGCGGTGGATCTACCAGGTAAACGATCTTCGATGGCATCCATCAATATGATCAATATCCAAGACGATTCACCCTCCAAGGCCATGTCGTTGATGTCCTTGCCCTGGGCCAGAATCTGGAAGGTTTCCAAAATCAATCAGTTCCTTGAGATCAAAGGTGTCGCTCTCGACGAGAGTGAGCTCGAAAAAGCGAAATATATTCACCATGATCGCCTTGAGGATCAGGAGCAGGATGTCGATTAAATCGGAGCATATCGCATCGTTACACACACACAGATCGACTTTGTTTCGCGTTTTATCCTTATATCGTAATACCCAAGAATTTCTTCCTTTTTTTTTTAGTATTTGGTTGGAGTTTATTTTTTGAGACTAAATTCGTATATAAATTATATTGTGAAAATCCAAAAAAACGTTTTTAATATGAAATGAAATTGCGAAAAATTAGATTAATAAATTGTTATGCCTTGCATTACAAATATATTTATAATGTTTATTATTGTTTATGTCTAATGCAATCATTCAACTTTCGCATGTGGGAAATAATCATAATTTCTAATCACAACTTTTTGCCTTTTCGCCTTATCACTCAATTGACTCAATTCGATTTTGAATGTCGTCGTCGAAACGTGTTTGAAATCGAGAGAGAACCTATACGAATATAATGTTATTTTTTAAAATATTTCCATGCATTTTATTTAAATAATATTAATGATTGGAGATGATTGGAGATTTTATTGCCATACATTTTATTTTACTTAATATAAATATTAATATTTATTGGAGATTTTCTCCATTTAAATAGCGCTCAATTAGTCCTTTAGTTTTCTATTCACATTTATTTTGATTTGTTTAATTTAATATTTGTGAAATCCAACTTTACCTCCCACCTTTCCCTCACTAGTGACTCCACCTTTGGTATCAAATGCGAGACCCATGCCCAATGTCTGAAGACCTCCACTAAAGGCGCCACCGACTCTCTTCATCCAATCAACCTCGCCGTCTACACCCATTCCAGAGAATCTGGGTTGAGGATAGCTCGGCACACTTGGATAGTTGTTTGGCCCATAGTTGGGATTATACATTGGGGGATACCCACTATTTGGGTATGGTCCATAATTAGAACGATAATTGGGATCATAATTGGGACTATAGATTGGTCCTTGGCTGGGATATTGACTGGGTCCTTGGCTAGAATATTGACTGGGGTATTGGCTGGGTCCTTGGCTGGGTCCTTGGCTAGGTCCTTGTCTGGGATGTTGACTGGGTCCTGGGCTATTGTGACTGTTGCTTTGATCGCTCCTGATGTCATTACCTTTGTTGGTATCTTGACAGCGATCACAGCCAAGTTCACTGCTGGAGCCGGGCTGAGGACGTGCCGTCACTAGGGCAATTGATGCGACAATGAATATCTGAAAAAAAAAAAAAAAAATGTTGATAAATATTTTTATTTACTTTTATATACATTTATATTTTAAAAAAAAAATTCTCTTAAAATTAGTTTGAAGTGAAAAATAAAAATATTTATAATAAAGTTTAAGATTTAATCTGTTAGATAATTCTCATAAAAGTAGTTGGAGGTGAAAAAAAAACCTGTCTATAAACCTGTCTTAAAAAATATGTGTATATTCGATTAGATTTGTCCTGGAGATTGAATATTAAACATTTTGTTTAACTTTGAATTGCTTACCAGAGTTTTCATTTTAATTTTTGGTTCGGGTTTGCGATTTCGTGCGACGCCCTAGAAAGAATTTTCGATACTACTTTGCATTTGTGGACCAAACGCGGCTTTTATAGAATAACAGAAAGAAAATCAATTCAAGCTTTTCATTAATAGTCGTATGTTTGAGAGTGTACGTCTTAATCTGTGTGTCTGTGCGAGTGTCTAGAATCTAGACTCTAGATAATGCGATCGCAGCAAAGCAAAGCAAACTTTTAGGCTAATATTAGTGATTAGTTTAGCAATCTTTTGGGCAGTCACAGTGCGTTAACTTAATAAATATCCTCAAACTATCACTAGAAATCCTATTTATTGTTAACCAACGATATTCGGCCGATTATGAACAGCTTAAAATATTAGTATGCAGTTCGTTGGTTCAACTATCAAGTGCTTTTTGTATCAGCAAAATAAATGGAAAACAATATAGTGCAAAATATAAGCCGACTTAAGTATGAATGAACCGAGTAGCAGACCATTTTGTAGTTCAAAATGTCAGAATGATGCACAGTGGATGGTTCTGCCAATTTGGTACACAAAACATATTTAATAACTTGAAAAATAAACGATTCATATTTATTATGTGTTTGGTGAAGTGTGTTTTTATTTAAATTTTTAAATCGTAATATTTTTTACGCAAAGAAAATATACTTCTTTCTTAAATTTTTTTTTAATTTTTTAAAATTTATTTTTAAAACCAATTTTTATATCATTTTTCAAATCTTATGAATTTTTGAAATTTGAACTTGTTTTTCAGTGTTATTGTATTAAGCAGTAACTTGGGAAAATGTTTAAATCGTTTGTTTAAATAGTTTGTTATTGGAATATTGAAAAAAGCGAAATCTTTAAAAATTATGCACATCGAAAATAGCAAAAAGTATCAGAACCATTTGTACAAACATATAATCGAGAAAGCCGAATTTAGCCGAATCTTAAAATTTATATTCCACAGAAGTTCGGATAAGTAAACGAATCACGATCTGTTTAAAGTGGTAAGAACAGATTGGAACTAATAAACATAAACACAGAACACAAACTTATTGGTCATATTGAATACTTACCAATTACGTTGATGTTAAATATTTGCTTCATCAAAATTATGAAAACTTTATTTTAAAAAAAAAATTAATTTGGAATTGCAGAAAAATATCGCAAGTTTGCGTGGTTTCAACAGCGTGAGTAACAATAAAATAAATATATAAAAATCGAAATCAGTATCGTGGAGATGTTTTTTTTTTATCGATTATTAGATTTGAGTTTTACAATTTAATTTCTCACTTATTGTGTACTAATTTGGTTCAAACGGAACACTGTGTGATGGAGTACGGAACTCGGCTGCTGTTACGGATCAAGAATATATGTCGAAAAGTACTTTTAGTAATGTAAAAATGTCTCCTTCTTCCTATTACTTATATTGTGAGGACTTTAATATATTTACCAAATTATCTTTTTTGATTTTTGTAGCTAAAGTTCCACCAGACCCTAAATCAACTGCAAATTTAATTTATCAATTGGGTTTCTATTTCAACTGCTTACAATTTGACTTGCACGCTGAGAACGATTTGTATTAATATATTTTGCATTCATCTGAGTCCTTTGCCAGACACTGGCGCAAACAAGACAGAGGACACAACAACAAATCGCGAAACATTAAGACGATTCCCTCCCATTTCGGTGCCAGAACAAGCCAGAGCATAGATGCGGTAAATCCGCAACAAAGCTGTTGAGCATTTCCTTTTACATTTTAAGTGGCAAAACGGTTTTAATTAGCTCGCTCAACTCTTCAGACTTAATTCAGTTCAGTTTCCTTCCTTGGCATCAAAAGATTTATGCAAACGCATCAGCTGTGAGGAAATTATTTCGATGAGTTTGTCGTACCCCCTCCCCCGCACAGAAACAATGAGCTTATACAATTTACCACTAACATTATGGCCATGGATTTAGACAAGTCAAAATGGTGGAATTCCGCTTGAAGCGGCGTCATCAATCTCCGACTGAGATTTCCGCATTAAATTATTTGTGAAACTATGTTAAATTATTTTTAGAAATTTTCTTTTATTCTAGATTGCAATTGTTTATAATTTTAAGTTAAGGCAAAATTGGCAAATCAACATTCTCATTAGGGTGGCTCATCTACCATCCATAACCACCGCCGAAACCACCGCCAAATCCATCTTGCTGCTGTTGTTGTTGACCACCGAAGCCGCCGCCGAAGCCACCACCGAACTCCTGCTGCTGTTGTTGCATTTGGTCAAAGCCTCCTCCATATCCTCCTCCCTGCAGCACTTGCTGCTGCTGCTGTTGCAGACCTCCACCGTATCCACCGCCGAATCCCCACTGTGGCTTGGCCATTGAGACGGCAAAGAATGCAATAAATAGGATCTAACAGGAAATGTAATTAGTGGAATTTATTTGTGTCTTTGGTTCACTTACCATTAATTTCATATTTGGTTTATTTGTTTTCCTTTTTCGTGTGTTCAGTCTTGTGTCTCTCACTTGATTTTTGCAACTGCTGAAGATCCAAAAGCCGTCTATTCCTTATATACCTACAAAGAAGAAGCTGTCTGCTTTTTGCTTTTACCTGTTGCAGGTAGTTTTTACAATCATTTTTCAAGAGAAGCTATTTAAGGAAAATCCTTGCAGATGTCGGCTATAAATGTGGACTATTACCTGAAATTTGTTCGTTACCTGAACCTTGTAAAGGCAATTCCAAGAATATTTCAGTACACTAACAGATCCGATCGTATACAAAACTGGATTTCAATCTGCTTGGGCAATAAAGATATGAATTTGCTTTAAATATTGTTGATTATTTTTAGTATAATTTTAGAAAATTTTTAAAAACTTACTGATTACTATTTAACTTTGATAATAATAATAATATTACTATAATAAGTATCTAAAAAGAGTGCAGGCAAAATTCAATAGAGATATAAAATAAACAAAGATGTCCCTTTAAAAATATTAATTGTTATTAGAAAGTGACAAGGAAATAAAATAAAATTAATTAAAAATAGGTAATAAAATTACAACAAACTACTTCCCATTTGATATGTCAAAATTTGATTCCCTAAACACAATATATATATTGCAAATTCGGCTTCAAGTGTTTTATAAATAGAAAAAAATGGATGACGTTACCGGATTAAGTAATGATGAAGCTAACGAGCTGTGCGTAAAGCTCTGGGATTTCGTTTTCGAACAAACCATTTACCTCATCGAAGATCCTCGAAAATTACTGCCTATGAATTTGTTGGTAAAATTGAACTTTCCCGAGGACCATTTCAATTCGATTCCCGATGATATACCAAAACATCCAAAATAGCACAAGAGCTGGGCATTGAGTGGCTATGCGACTTTTAAACAATTCGAGGAACATAATGTTGGCTACGTTAAGAAGCCCAATGATGATTGCATGGAAGGTTTTGGCTATTGGATTAAGATTTCAGAACTAAAAGTTTTCCTCGCTCCTTCAATTTTTTTTCTTTAAATTTCCTTAATGTAAATTTCCATTTTTCCCTGATTAATTATTTTTTCGAAATGTAGTAGACTCTGAAAGTTGTAATAAAGCAGAAAGATGCAGAATGAAATCACTAAAAAAAACCTTTTCAAAAACGCTTGAAGTGATAAATTTCCCCGTTAATCTCATCTAATTCTGAATCACAAACAACTTATTCCGAATTCAGGCAGCCCAAGTACAGATTAAAAATATCAAAGAAGCTAACTTCTTCATCTATAACGAAGTTTGTATACCCTTGCAGTTGTTTAATATTTAATTAGAAATCCATTTAATTTAATTTAATTGTTTGTATTTGTATGGCTATATGATATAGTGGACCGATCTTTTTGAAGATCGCAGATGTGCATTCTAGGGTATAGAAAAGCTTATATACATTGCTCTAAAACTGTGAGACTAGTTCGTATAGTAGAAGACAGACAGACGGACATGGCTATATCAACTCGTCTTCTCATGCTGATCAAGAATATATATACTTTATGGGGTCGGAAACGATTCTTTTTCGGCGTTACAAACATCTGACCAATTTTATAATACTCTCTGCAAGGGTACAAGAATATGTGGAATACAAATTCTTTACATTTCTTTCTATTAACTATCAGTGACTATTTATCATCGAAGGCCAGACAAAGTCATGACTTATGACAATTGTAATCACCCTCCAAAAATTTAACTAAAAGTTTTGATCACTTGGTTAATTATTCACAAGATTCGATGAGTATTTTTATGTCTGATCTATCATTTGAAATGATTTGAAAGAAAGTTCTACTCAAATTTAATTCGTTCTGGTGGCTATCAGAAGATGTTATAAATCTGTTTGGGGATAGATCATTGGATTTGATATTTTATGCTTTCCACATCAAATAAATAGATTTAGGTAATGTAGGTTTAATTTTCTTTTATTTTGATCAACTGTTTACCAGCCTCCTTGTTGCTGTTGCTGTTGTTGTTCTCCGCCAAAACCTCCTCCAAAACCTCCTCCGAAACCTTCCTGTTGTTGTTGTTGCTGGCCGCCGAAACCACCGAAACCTCCGCCAAAACCTCCCTCTTGTTGCTGTTGTTGTTCTCCGCCAAAACCTCCTCCAAAACCTCCTCCAAAACCTCCTTGTTGTTGTTGTTGTTGTTGGTCTCCTCCGAAGCCTCCGTTGAAGTTTCCTCCCCACTGTGGATTGGCCAACGCCATGGCGAAAAGCGCAACAAGGACAATCTGATAAATCAAAATAAATTATTGAATTAGTAAAACAACTTTAAGAATATTTTCGATTATCCTCGCTTGTCCTGCGACCACTTACAAGTAATTTCATTTTGAATGAGCTTTTTTTTTTAGGATTTAGTTCCGTGTGACACAAGAAAACAGACTCTTTCGATTTGAAGACCAGTTCGTCACTTTTATACCCATCAACTATCAGAGATTTGACTTACATTTCGACACAGACACTGCGTTAGGCAAAGGCCAGACGAAAGGCCGCCGACTATCGCCAAATTTGTAATCAAATTTCGAAATTTTTCCATATTCTTAAGTTCCCCCACGCATTCGGTCACGCGCAAGATTATTTGAATTTTCAACAGTGTGTTTTAGTGCCCAACCTATCGCCATGTATTGCCACACAGTGTAGGGCATGTGTCGGCATTTGAATTGATAACATAACTAAATAATAATAATGGTTTGGAAATTGACTAACAGTTGAGAACAGATTGGTGACGTTTGAGATCACTTCAAGCTGAAGTGAATGAACTTAGAAAATGTATTAAATATTTAAAAGATTTGCAAAGCAAATTAATTGAGGACAGCGTGTAGGAATTAATTTACTTTTGTGTTTAAGTGCAAAGGGAAAAATACAGCTATTTTTTAGGGTAGTTCAGTTTACAGATTCTTCTATGCAAATTACGTAGAAATATAAATTAATTGTTTTAGTCAATATTTGAGTATTAGGTGCATACCTAATTAATTTATTCATTCATTCAGTAACTGTTTTCTTTTTAATTAGATATGTTTATTGCTCGTCATAAACATTCTTCGTTTATGTTGAATATTTTTGTTGAACCAATTAAATGAAAGTTCTAAAATTTTTATCCAATAAAGTTCCATAAATTGTTAATAAAATAAACCAAAATAGGGTGTTGCAACCTTAAGAATAAAATGAAAAAAATTTAAATAATTATTTTTAGAAAAAGTATTGATGAAAACCTAACCAAAATTTGGTCATCATATTAGAGCTCCCAAGTGAATTTTAAGTTATTTCATTTAATTTGCCAACCATGGGTGACCATGTTTTTTGTGCATTATTAGTAGTTTGATTTGATTAAATTTGATTCGCTTATAATTAAGCCCGACTCATTATCTGATCCATCGAACAACTTAAAATAAGCTAAAGATATATTAATTTATTGCTATTAAATAATTACATTTATTATTTGGAATTATTTGTTTTCCTGATAAATTATTTATGGATATTTTGGCTAACTAAGCTGCGATAACTAGGAACTAGTTATGTTTGTCTGATTTTGAATAAAATTGAAAAAGAATTAGTTCCTTTTTCCGCGAAAAATTTCATACTGATCGACTAAGAGTGATTTGATATGGAATTTTCCGATTTCCCTAAATAAAAAACTATAAATATTTGAAATTTATTAGCGCTATACAGACAGACAAAAGGTGGAGTTATTGATAAATGATCTCAAGTCTGTTTAAAACGGAAGTTTGACGATACAGAAAAATTTTGATAAATTTATTGATAAATATTTGCCGATGTTTTTAAACATCATGGGGCTGTTATTTTATTATTAACTTTATTTATTTTATTATTCGGAATTATATATATTTTGAATCACTGGGCACTCTAAATTAAGAAGTTTGGAATACTTGTGACAAGGTTTCAGAATCGAAAAGTCATCTCAAAATGATGACTAACTAACAGTATTTGTGTATTAAAACAGACTGATACTTAATTGAAAGTCTTTTGGAATATATTCCATGTCAGGGTATAGAAACTTCGATCAACAGAAGCTGCGCCCAATTATTTTTGCCGCCACTGTTCATATTTAGTAAATCAGCCAAAAAATATGCTGCGAAAAAGATGGTTTCAAAATTTGTATATTACCATATCATCTAAGTTGTGTTTTGTGAAATAAAAATATAAACAAAATAGCGTAACATAAGTGAGCAGTGCACAGTTCCAGTTCAAGTTGAGGGTCAAGAATGATTAAACATAAAAATTAAGAAAACAAAAAAATTGTGTTTTTTTTTGTCATTTCATTGAAATGAATTGGACTACGACAAATAAATCGAGCTTGAGCTCCATAGTTGAGAGATAAGAATGAAATCGAAGATTGTTTATTACATTCTATTGCAATATGCTTTGGCAAGATCGTTTTGCTATAAAAAGCCCCAGCGTTCCCCAACGATCAGTTAGAACGCTTTTTGCATTCAAAAAAATAACAAACAAACCAATCAAAATGAAATTCTTCGTAAGTTATAAGCGCACAACGATTCTTTTCAATTTCTATTTTAATCGATTTGATTTCATTTGAAAAATTGTTTCAGCTTGTTGTTCTCTTCGCTCTGATTGCCGTTGCTTTGGCTAACCCAAGCTACGGCCAGCAGCAGAGTGGACATGGCGGACAGGGTGGACACGGTCAACACGGTCAAGGTGGACATGGCCAGCAAGGATTCAGTGGACACGGTCAGAGTGGACACGGCCAGCAAGGATTCGGTCAGGGTGGACACGGCCAGCAAGGATTCAGTGGACACGGTCAGAGTGGACACGGCCAGAGCGGACACGGTCAGAGCGGACACGGTCAGAGCGGACACGGACGTGGCGGATACTAAATTTCTGAAATAAATACAAATTGAAAAAAAAATACAACTTTTATTTTTATTGAGTTGTTGATATAAGAAGAACAAATTATAGTTAGATTAATTGGTGCAAGATGACAATAGTTTTTCCTCTCTTTACTAGGATTTGTCTATAAAAATCCTTTTCGATGTAACAAAAACTCAAAAACTCATTAGAAGTTCTTTCTCTATTTTAACAAGGGTCATTGATGTATCTTTTGTTTAAATAATTAACCAAAAATATCGAAACTATAGCTAATAGTAGAATGCACTTGGAGAAAATGCTATTTCGAATTTATTTCATATAGAATTCTTCATTCATAGATGTAGAAATAAGTTTTCCAAGATCAAATTAATATGTTTGAAATTGGAAAAACCTTCTATCGATCTATTAGATGTATGAGATTGCAGGGGTATATAATGTTCGATGGATTAGTGTCCAGAATTTTTGCGTTTGCCTGTCCGTACTTTGTTTATTTAACATGTGCCGATAAGCCGCAGCACTACTTATGAGGGCCTGTGGCCTGACCTTTGTCCCTAATGGAATCGCTATCAGCGAAAATATTTTCTTTGTTTGTCTGCTCATTTTTCGGGGTAAGTGTTTTTGTTTTGCTTTTCTTCTTCGGCTATAAATATGCTGAGTTTTGTGAAAATCGAAGTCATATCGGGAAAAACTATTCAACGCAATGAAGGTCTTGGTAAGTTGTTGAGAGAGAACGCCTAACGTAAATTTATTATTTATTTAAATTATTTATTACTTTGCAGTTTGTATTATTCGTCTTGATGGCAGCTCTTCTATCGTTGTCCAGTGGAGCGGCTCAGGGAAGAGCCAACGGCTATGGCAAACAACATGGAAACCACGGCCATGGAGGAGGTGGAGGTCATCACCATCAGAGCTACAAGGGAAATCATGGCTATCATGGAAGCCATGGAAATCATGGTCACCACGGAAGCCATGGCCATCATGGACATCACTAGAACTACTCTTCCATCCGCAATCTTTCACTAAACTTAATAAAAGCATACTCAAAAAAATCAAAACAAAAATTTCTTAATATTTCATTATCAATTTTGAACAAACATTTCTTAACCCCCAATAGATGATTGTTGTAAAGTCACAGGAAATCACAGATTATTCCTCTCTTATCTGCCAAACTCTGGTGAAGGTCCACAATATGTTTTTAATCGATTGACTGGCTTCATTAAGAAGATCCTGATGGGTTTAGCCAAAAGTTAAGCAATGTTTATTAATGTAGAAATAACAGAAAACAAAATTTCATAATTTTAACTACTGATTTAGAGTCATAAATTATACATTTTCCAAATTATTTTCTAACCATATTCAAACTTTCTATTAACAGAAGAACTTACCCTGAAAAATGAGCAAACCAACAAAGAAAATATTTTGGGACAAAGGTCAGGTTTATTATCATCAACAAAATAAATTCGCAGTAAAAAAATCTCTTTAAAAAGGTTTTAAATTTGATCTTGTTAAAATCAAATTTTCTTCCAACTGACACATTAGAATTCTCCTCTCTCTCTCTCTCTCTGGGGTTAACTTAACTTCTCCATCGACTCCGTGGCAATAAAATTTGCTCAGCTCTTTGAGCATATATGAAAAGCAAACTAATTAGTAAAGTTTCCCCAAGACGGAATTTCCCTTGGCAGAAGATGCCTAAAACGAAAATTATTTGTATACATTATGTGAGTTTAATTGTTTTAGCAAATGGCATGAAATAATTACAAAATATATTGTAGTATGGTCGAGTATTTTGGGGTAACAGCCATCTAGTTGACGGCTCCGGGAGGTGGTGGAGGTTGACCGGCACACCAGGGGGAGCAGGGCGGTAGAGTAGTTCGCACTGGAAGTCCCACTGTACCAGCCAGCAAAAGGGCAAGGAATACCAACTGGAAGCAGCAATCAAAACAGAAAGAAAATAAATAAATATGGGGGCCAAAGAGACTGAGAGGCAGAAATTGAAACTATGGGATTCACCTCGATTAGTTTGTTTGTTTGTTTGTTTTTTTTCGAATACTTACACAGCTCTTGATGTTCATTATAATCAGTTTTCAAATTTCTGACTCAGCTGTACCACACGAGCTCGACTTTTATAGGCAAAAATATTCGTTATCAAGCGAGTGAAATGCAATATTTGAAAAAGCAGAATGCCAGGCTAATGCCGAAGTTTTTATACCCTTGCAAGTGTTATTAGATCGCTAAATAGATTTATTTAAGTGTAAAGACCTTTGTGTAAAAATCCGTATGTAGGTAACAGCATAAAATTTTTGTATTAATTTGTAAGACAGCTATATCATAAATGTAGTTATCCGATTTTGATAAAATTTTGAAGAATTATAACTTTCTATGTAGAAATGTGGTTTACCAAGTTTGACGATAATCGCATAAAAAACAAGAAAGTTTTGAGATGCGATTGATTTTTGATCCAATTGTTCCTATGGGAGCTATATGACATAGTAATTCGATTTTAATCAAATTTGACACGAACGTCTGAATGATTAGTAAACTGCTAAGTATTAAGTTTCATGATAATCGGGTAAAAAAGAACAAAGTTATTGATCTAAAACTCTTTTTCGACCGATAGTTCCTACCTATATGACATAGATGTCCGATCCGAATGAATCCGAGATATACAATGCCTGCAAGACTTCGGATTTCAGATCTATAGCTTTAGCGGTCTTGGAGGAGAAGCTGTTGATGCAGACAGACGGACAGACAAACGTATTTCAACTCGTCTTGTAAAGCTGATCAAGAATATATATACTTTATATAGTCGGAGATGCCTTCTTCTATGCGTTGCACACTGCCAACCAAAATTAATATACTCTTATTACAAGGGTATAATAAAATAAAACTCAAAGCAAAATAACCAAAGTCTTTTCGATAGTTACAAGTAGTTTTCAGGCATATAGGCAAAGAGAAGACTTTGAAATTTAACGAAATTTAAGTCAAGTGTAAATATCAAAATTTATTTCTATATCGAAATTTATTTATTATTGCTCCAGTATAATTTATTTGTCTTTTGAAAAGTTATCAAGCAGTTTAGTTTAACGTACTTGTATATTAAAAAAAAATTTTTCAGACTTAGTTGGGTCTTCTTTTATTTAGATTTAAGTTCCTAAGCTTGTAGGTTTATTCGGTTTTAGTTAGAAAACTTAATTTCATTTCCCATTTCTATTATTTCTATGCAAACAATATTTTATTAGTGTATTTCAAAAGTCGTTAAACACCCATTTGAAATACTTATAATTTTTTCATTTAAGTTTCGGGGTCAGCTCGAAACCGATAGCACTCGAATTTGTTTGGGTCAAGTACATATATATTTATTCTGGAGTCTTGCTACAGAGCTGTTTTTTAACTTCAGCTAGATGTTCTTCCCCATCAACGAACATTCCTATTTCTCCAACAAAACGCAATAGTTAAATGTCACTGCTATCTGACCAAATAATCGGGCAACTTAATTGCAATTGCATTCGTGCACCTAAAAAGGGCGCAAAAAGGGTTTGTCCTTGTTCGGTAATGTTTGCGTAATGTTCGAAGGGTTGCATGGAAAATACATATATGAAAATTTGTGTTTGTGGTTGGGGCTGTTTATGCAAACGAAATGTGGGACCAACAATGTAGCATGTTCATTTTCATTTAAATAGCTAAGATGTTCTTACAGAAACGCATATATATGTAGCAGAGCTGTTAGTCCACTAATCGATAAATATTATAAACTATCATCGATAAACTATCGATATTAACAAGAACAACGCACTAATCGGTAGATATTACAAGAGACAACTGCAATCTTATCTTTTTAAACTGGAGAAACAACATAATTTGAAATCCACTTATTCAACAAATGAAAATATTGCAAAAATAATAATAATAGATGTTAATTGTCAAGCAAAAAAACTCAAAGTTACTTGTCAATTTGGAAAACATTTTCCTTTGAAATGATGATCCTAAGCTGCATTGATTTTTAATCCTATTTTTTATAATTTGTATATTATTAAATGCAGTTTTATAAGTTTTAGATCAATACTTTAAATAAAATATACAATCGTTGTTGATAGAAAATCATCGATGATGATCCATAACTCTGACTATAAATTTTACCATAGAATGCTTCGTCGATCTGGCCATTTAACACCATAAATAAAATGAACTAGTTCCGGACTTTACAAGGGAATGAAATTTATAATTAAGAAGACCAATTTAATTAATTTGTTAATTTTAAATTATTTATTTAGAGTCCTTACATAATAAATTCTATAGCTTTAAGCTGACTTAGAAGTTAAAATTCAGAAGGGTATTTAAACAATGGCCCTGAGAAAGTCTAGCTTTCTGGTTGGGACTCATTTAATGTCATTTCTTTTTGTTTTTGAACTCTGCTTATCAAAATTTCTACACATCAATTGTGAATTGTTGCTGCTGGCCTCATTAGACAGCACAAAGGTAAATCAGCTGCAGAGTTGCTGGCGTGGCAGAAAAATTAAAATGATATACAACTTGAGAGCAACAACGCACACACAGATAGACATCACCCACACACACACACACACACACACATACACCTGCATGGAGATGGGGGGTGGCAACGAGGCATTCGCCTGGAATTGTTGCTGGCAGCATTTAAGTAAAATGAATTGCTTGCAATTTATTTTTGTTGCTTATCATATAAATTGCACTCTCTCCTGCAAGTCATTATTTGGCACATTTGCGCTCAATGACTGCACATTGTTTCTACGCCACGCCCCATTAGTGGGCGTCACTCCCATCTCCTCTCTCTTTTTGCGGAAGAGTGATGAACCGGAAGTATCCAGATACAAGAAAACCAAAGGAGATGCAGTTCGAATTGGCCTTTTGCACTTGGCTGCATTTTTGACCCACCTTCGCCAGGTGTTGGTAATGCCATAAAGAAAACTATTCACACTAAGCAAGTCGACCATTTGATACCCTATAACAAGTATTTGTAGACTGCAACCTTTAATTGTCCTGGTTAAATAAATGATATATCAATAAATTTAATTGTGTTAAATAATATATCGATAATTAATGAAAGGGTATCCAAATGTGTTATAAACTACCTTTTACTTTGTTTACCCGTTCAAACCGTCACTTGCATATTTATATATCGACTCATCTGCGACTATTTTGAGAGTCGAAATCGCTTTCACGTTCCAAGAATTCAAGCGACCCATTCATTCTTATCGAAAGTAGGGTATCAAGAACATGGTGTGGCAGAGTAAGTAAAAGAAATGTGTGTGGTAACTTGAAAATGCCACTTAAGCACTTGCATTTCTTTTTTTACCCACAACAAATAAATTTCCGTTTTAATTTTTTGCGGTTTTGCAAGACTTTTCTTCGTGACTCAAATTTAAATGAATAAATGCGAAACTAAAAGAAAAAAAACTATCTGTCCTGTTCTCCCTATCGAATCGTTGACTCGATTGTAGTCTATATCAGTAGTTCCAGTAATTAGAAGCCGATATTTTTGCACTGAACACTCTTAATTTGTAAAAGATAAGGTCGAATTTTCAAGTGAGCATTTTGTTTCTATTTATTTGATTAAAAATTTTTAAATATGCTTAAATTTATGTAACAAAACAAAAGCTAGTTTTTCAGTAAAGAAGACGTACTGTTTTATTTATTAAAAAAAAATGTTAAGAAGTTATAAATGTTAATTGTTGAGTAGATGCAAAATGTCAAGATATCGAAAGTGAAAAGAAGGAATCGGAGGATGTTAATCATGTAAAGTTGGAGACAAATTCTTGGGGCAAACAGGAGCATCGGCAATGGAGATGGGAAAAAGGAGAAGAAGAAGAGTCTGCTCTAAGTCAAAATGACACCGCCCCCACACTTTGCTCCTGGTAATCCCCTTTTTCCTCCTCTTTTCTCCTCATCAATATCGAATATGATAAAGAAAAAAATAAGCTCAATTGTTATATTTACCTAACTTTTATTATTCTCTCAAAAACAGCCAATGGCAAGCAATTTGGAAATCTGAAGGACTTAAAAGAAGCCATAATTAAGGAATGGCAAAAATTGGATATCCAAATGCTTCAAAACTTAATAAATTCAATGCCATCCGTATTCAATTGTTTTGAACAATAAAAGTTTAAGTTTCTTATAAAATCAGTAGTTTTTGTTGTTTTTTTTCTTTTGTCGTAGTTTTAAGATACAAATTATGGATTTGTCCCATTTACTTATTTCGTTTGAAAATATTTTGTTTCATAGTTGTCTAAGTGGCCCTGTCATAAAGGCAACTGAACAACGAGGAACAAATTTTCACCCCCCCCCCATTATTTATATATTTATTTTTTTTTTTTTAAAAAAACCCCAAAAATTATTTTTTTTTTTAAAAAATTTTTTTTTTTTTTTATTTCCCCCTCTATTTTTATAAAAAATTACATAAATACAAAAATTTGTTCTTTTTGATTCAATTTATTCAATTATATTGAAATATATTGGTCATTTTATTAAGTTTAAACATAAATTTATTTTCTTTCAATAAATTGATGGGTTCCATTTTTATACTATTTAAGACTTACTTGTTTCGCACACCTTACTCTTGCATTTTACGAACAAAAAACTTATGTAATTTAATTTGACAATTTTAGTTTAATTTAATTTAACTACATTTTTAATGAAGCAATTAAGTCGTAAAGCCGACTTGGATGTACCATGCACAAGCTAAAAACAAACTACTTTAGCCCAGTAAGACCGAATTCATATATTTAAATCAATCACATGTCGTGATTGCTAACACATGCTATCTGGCTCACTCCTATGAGCACTGAGGCGCACCTAGCGACCAACTCTGCCCTTGTGTCGCTTAGGTACAAATAGTTTCTACGGCCATTTTTATTGCGATTTTTATAAAATTTGGTGAAATTATAGATAATTCTAACATGTAAAAAAGTCGATACCTTTATAGATATATAGCACATAAATCATAAATACATAAATCTACATTCAGATTTGATAGGTCTAGCTTTTATTTCCCTCGAGATCTCGCTGTTCCTACAAACGAGCCGACTGACTCATGTCTCAAACGATCCAGATCAAGAATATATATACTTTATGGAGTCGGAAATGCTTCCCTTTACTTGTAACATACATTTTGGCGACTTTAATATATAATTTCATCCCATATAGTACATATGTATCTATGTATGGTATATTATTTATTTATTTATAGTGTGATTGGGCAGTGATTGTAAATTACATTAAATTATGGTATAATAAAAGCATAAACAAAACAAAAGTGAAATAATATTTGGGATTTTACTTTGTTTACAAAATTAATGAATCTAACAACAAGCCTTCCGGACAGTAATTTTTGTCAAAAATTCGTATTAATTTCTTGGAATGGGAGATAAGGCAAGTCTCAAAACATTTCGAAAATCATTCCAATTGTCGGTGGCTTATCAAATGCAAAAAAAAACCCAACAAAATTTTACACATGTTCACAAAATCTAAGAAAACAAAAAATATAAATTGAATCTGTCTGACCTTAGTTAGATTATGACGTGAATTGTGCGTATTTTGGTGGGGTATAAAAGCTGTGGAGCCATGTCAGATTCTTTAGTTACAAACTAAAAAGCGACAAAATGAAATTCTTGGTGAGTGGGCACAGAAAGTGCGTGTGGACAGTAAGTGTTCAGTTGAGTACAATGAATTTGTCCAATTTAGATTGTTCTGGTTGCCTTCATTGCCTTGGCGGCTGCCCTGCCCCATGAACATGGCCGAGGAGGATTCGGAGGAGGATATGGTGGTGGTCAGGGAGGATATGGTGGTGGTCAGCATGGAGGATATGGTGGTGGTCAGCATGGAGGACATGGCGGTCAAGGCGGATTCGGAGGAGGTCATGGAGGACATGGTGGATTCGGAGGTGGACACCAAGGAGGATTCGGAGGTGGACACGAAGGAGGACACCACGGACACCATGGACACGAAGGAGGATTCGGACCTGGTAGCGGTCCTCAATATAATAACGGTGTTAGAAACTGGTAAAAACCATCGAACAAGTCTACAAATACAATTGTGAGAAATGTGTGAAAAACTTTTTGGAACTTATTTTGAGAATATTTTTGGTTTATCTCATAATGGTCAGCTGGGCTAAGCTAAAGGGATTCTAATTCGCAATTCTTTTATTTATTGAAAAAGAGGATTTCACACACTGTCATTATGACTTGGGGTCAGATTCTGGTGGATTCTCGTGTTGCTAATGAGCCAACAGCGACTGCTAATTGACCGAAACTGAAGCTTCAAAACGAAATTAATGTGAAAATCGAGCATCCACACTTCGGTCTTTATTCTATCTTTGTCTCACTTGCTCTCTTTCTCTATTTTGCATTAGGGAATCAGCATGCTCTGTCCTAGGATGGCTTCTGCCAGCCGGGAGGTTGGTCCTTTGCAATGGTTTTTTGGAAATTTATTGCATGCAATAAACATGACACCATGGAAAGGCAATGGCAATGGCAGGGAGTGACAAGTTGATGGAAAAGGGGGTGTTGCTGGTTAGGGTTAGAGAAGGTCAACAACAACAACAACGAGGAGGACAAATCCAGTGGTTGCCCATAGAAACAGCGTATTCATATGCAAAATTAATGCAGGCTAGGGACAACTCAATGTGTATGTACATAGAAAATAGGTTGACGAATGGTCGGGCGGCCTGTGGATTGGAAGAACTGAGATCTGGGATCCCTACAGGTGCCAAGTGACGCTGTGCAGCGGATGCAAAAAACCTCACAAGTTTTTGGGAAGCAAAAAATTCAGATGGAACTGGAACTGAGCATACTCTTTAAAATTTTCTTACGCTTTTGCTTCATTTACTTGACGTTTCTTTTTAAAGTCTTAAGAAAATTCCACATCGTTTTTATGTGGATACTTTCATAATATTCTTAACTGACTCAAGTCTCTTTAAACCTTCAAAAAGCAGTCTAATGGATGCTTGGAATAAAATGGAATAGATTGCGATCTCTTCAAAGGCAAAGTTATGGTCAAGATCAAATCTTTTAATGACTTTCATTAATTCAAGATAGGCCAAAAGACCAAATAGAAATCTCTTCCTCCGAAAACAAGTACTAGGAGCTTGTGAAGAAAGACGATCCTATTGACATATTCAAGAACTAAGAACTTCTCATTTGGATCATGCTAAATGATAAATTGTGTAGGAGTTAGATTACAATTTATAATTTGGCACTAGTTATTCTATTATTTTTATTTATTATCTATCTATTTATTGTTTAACGACAATATTTGTGGACCAAAAAACAGTTTAGCATGAATGTAGTATCACTAACCATGTATTTTTTTTATTATTTATTATTATACTAAATATATATTATTATTATTATTTTTATTATACTTGGTCAGTGGTCTTTACGAATCTACTACTTGGCACTTTTCTATAACGTTTCCTTTCTTGGCCTCTCGATAACGGCTGACTGCTCTCGGTTTATCGATACCTTTTCACTCTCTCTTCTCTCTGCCCTGTGATGCCACCTCGTTGAAATCTCTCTTATTGAGCCCATCTGAGTAGATGGGGTTGCCACATCCTACAATTATAATTCTTTTAAATGTCAATAATTAGCATCCAAGCAACAGAAAGTTAAATAAACTAAAATAAATTTACTAATAGGTATAAATCATCTATTTAAAATTTATTGTAGAGCCTAAGGCTAAGTTTCTTTCCCATAATTCTCTGAATTAAATAAACAATATTTATTATTTCTTGTTTGCATTCCATTTTTAGTAGAAATTTGTACACTATTTTATTGGACACAATTTAACTTTATTTAAAATTGATTTTAGACTAAATGCGGCCAACCTTAATCAAATTATTATTGTACTCGGATTTAGTAGGATACTGCATTGCTGTACATGCAAGTGAGAGCTGAACAACATATCCGTTGACCCGACAGCTCCGGCAGCCAATTCTGCCTCTGTCCGTGAGGGTCCTTTCCCCTAACGCCTTCCCTTTGGTTCACGGTGGTTGTTGTCCTTCATTGTTGAAAGCTGAACCTTGGGAGCAATCAGTGGATTATACGCTGCTTTACAAGAGGCGACGCGTCCCAGTCATCCCACGCGACCCTCGCCCTTACCCCCTAGCAAAGTGACCCCCCACCAGCCCTTTCCCAAATCCTTCCGCAACCCTTAGAGTAGGCAACACTATTTTTTTCTTGCTCTTTTTTGTTGCTGTTGTTTGTGCTTCACATTGTTCGTTAAGAGTTGTGAATGTATGTGTGTGTGTGTGTGTGTGTGTGTGAGTGTGTGTTTGTATGTGTGTGTGAGTTAAAACATAAATTTAACTGCAAGCTCATGGAGCCGTGTGACAAGGCCGCAGGAATTCAAAACAAAAGTTGCAACAAATACCAAACACACCATAAAGACAACAACAAGAACAACAACAACAGCAGCAGCAGCACCAGCACCAGCAGCAACATAAATTGCAGGCGGGCCAGTCACCTCTCCAACCACCAGCAACTTCCCCCCCTCTCGGCATGGGGCAAAAAGAATGACAGGAAACCGGATGTGAGTGCATGCCTTTTGTGCATGCAACGAATTATTCAGTTGACACACAGGATGTGTGCTTTGTTGTTGCTGGTTTCTGTTGTGCTGCTGGTGCTGCTGCTGCTGCTGCAGTGTTTATGTTTGCTTTCTCCTTCACTCAGAACAGTTCCCATTTTTTGTTTGTACTGTTTTTTTTTTTTATGTTCCTGTTAATTTCATAAAAGGTTAATTTTGTGACACAAAGTAATTTGCAGGATGAAAATTCAAAAGATTTATAATACAATTGAACGGGGCAAGAGTTATATGATTATGGCATTTTATTTCGTAGAGTTTACTTTTTCAAAAGAAATAGATAAAATCAGAATATCTCATTCACCAGGATTCCCCTTCTATGGCTTCTGATAGAACTCGAGAGCTTCCCAGTTAAGGTAAGAATACTTTTATCCTAGAGGAACTTTTCCTTTATTCCGAATTTGTCCAGTGACTTTTGAGATATGAATAGGATAATTTTAGATTTTATTTTAGTATCGTTTATTTATTATATGTATTTCTTTGATTTTTGTTATCTATTATTAAATTTATATGGCGCTATTGCAATTAAGAGAATGCGAACAGTTTAAAAAAGTTGATTTAAGTTAAAATAAACATTTAAGTTGATTATAACTAAAAGAACCATTCAAGGAGCTGTCGAAAACAAAAATTTTAAACAAAATCCAAAAGAACTAAACTTACATTACTTCGAATTAAAAAAAAAACCAACATCTATTTATGTTATTGAGTCATTTTAACATCTTTTCAATTAACTTTTAATTCATTTTTCTGGTTCGTTGAAACTGTATCATAAATTTCGATTACTTTGGTTTAGTTTAATGCCTAAATGCACTTAGAGGATTTCGAAAGATCATATCAAAATCCAAATTACAAAAATTACTTTTCTTTCAGATTACTTTAAAGTATTCCAAGTGTTGTAGTCAAATTAGTTTATGTCGGATGGCTTGATTAATATTTCACTCAGCTTTATGTCTTTCGCCTCAGCTCGTCGGAAGGAAATCAGCTTCAGACTTGTCTCTATTATCGATATCAGCCTAAGCATATCGATATTCTTATTTGTTACCGTATTAAGGGTATTAATACTTTCGAGACCTTAGGACTATTAAATACATTAGGGTTTTATATACATTAGGGGTATTATATACATTAGTGGTATTATATACATTAGGGGTATTATGGTATTGCATACTATGAATATCCTACTACACAAGCATTGCTTAGTAAATTTAATTTCATCTAAAATATTAAATCAAAAGGTTGATCCATTAACTTTTCTTAGGCTCTACTTACAACGGCCACAACGATTCTTTAGAATCATATATTATTATTATATCATATATTTTTTATATGCCATGGATAATACAACAAACGTTTAGAATGATCGAACTTCTTGGACTTTACATTATTTTCAGAGTTTTATTTTCTTCGTGGATAACTTTGATACAAATATTATTTGTTGTCAAGAAAATTCTGAAACGCAAGTAAAATATTTAACGATGCCAAGTTACTTTAAGATGCTTAAAGATTGTGTTCAAAATTAATGTTGAAATACATTATCCATCTTATGCTGTCGTATGTGCGTATCATCTCTCTGGCTGTCAACAGATTGTTATTAAAAATGTTTTAATCATAATTGCAAGTTAACGAAAAGCGACAAGGTCTTTCACTACCTCTGTATGTACCCCCCGCCTATACTTTGCCGCATTCATAAAAAGAAAGAGAAAATGCACTCATAAATTATGAATATGAATGCCGAGGTGTCCATGTAGGTTGAGTGGGTGGGTTGTAAGTCTCTGGCATCCCACTCCCAGGGGTCCAATAATGTAAAGAGGCCGCCCAAGGCCAATGCCAAGGCAGGGTTAATAGAAACGCCACCCCCACACACTTTTGTGTGTATTTTGGGCTGTGTGTGGGTGCTTGTGTGTGTGTGTGTGCAAAAGTTATAAACATTTATGGCAGCTACTTAAAAATGTCAAGCGAAAAAATTATGATAATGATACGTGACATTTGAAAGCAATAACAATTTAGTTAGCACGCACTTTTTTTTGATTACCCTTACTCTTCCCTTTCCTCTTGCCTTTCGTTTTGCTCGTTTTCGTTTTCTTTTTCTTGTTTTTATTTATGACTTTTGGCTTACATAAAAAATTGAAAAATTGCTTGCAACGGGGTGGCGAGGTGCGGGGTGGCACTCGTTCGAGTAAAATGAAAATACTTACACATGAGTGTAATAACAATAATCATAAAGCATGGCATTAGAGTACAAAAGGCAACAACTGAGAGAATTCCACCGGTATTTCCCATATCGACCAGAAGGATATCCAGTGAAACAACATTCAGGTGTCTCAGAGTTGTGTAACTTAAGAAGAGATTCCAATCTCAAATCCCTCTTGACTAACATAAAAAATACGAAATAAGAATGCAGAGTTTTCGAATGATTGGAATTGATATTTTCACAAACTCTTGTTGAAGAATTGTCTTAATTTCCAATCAGTTCAACCACATTAATTGCTTTTTGAGCACAAATGTACTAGATCCCAATTGAAATCAGGAATCTGAATAATGTAAATATTATTAAGTCAAATGGTACTACTGGAATCTTGAATAAGTATTGATTTAATGCCTTGAAATCTGTATTATAAATAAAACAATCGGTTTTTGTGATAATTTTTGATTTCTAATATGAAAGAAATGCCTCAGAAAAGTAAACCAAATTTTCACCTTCAAAGATTACTCTCCGTACCACTAGAAATAAATTAATTACTGACTTTTTGTTGCTTATTTAAACCCGAAATTTGACAGATTTATCTTATTTTCTATTTTTGTTTTGTTGTGCATAACTTTTTCGAAGTACTCGAATACCTCAGATTTGATATTTGAATAATTGAGCTCATATGTAACCATAACTTCCTGCTTGCATGGTGTAACTTGGCGTGCCATTTTATTTCGTTTGCAAATTACATCTGGAATTAGAACTACGAATTCTCGTCTGGCCACCCCCAAGTCTGGTCTAGTCAAGGTTGCAAATCCGTTATACCGAAGGCTGTTCTAATTGTTTTAATAATAGCGTGAAGGGAAAAGCTGTCGTGAATTCCAATTGAGTTCATCATTTTAACAGGCGCATTTTTATGCATTCCTTAAAGCATTATTGTTGAAGTGCATTTCTATTTGATTTTCTACCCAAGGCACTTGGCCTTGGGAATTCATTTGGAAATTCTGGCTTTAGAAATTTCTGTATGGATGCACTGTCTAGATAATCATAGAAAATAATAGTTATTGAATTTTCTTCACATTTATTTTTCACGATTACTCAGTTTGGCCCCAAAATAAAATGACTAAAAATTACTTAAATGTCGACAGTAATAGTAAAACAATAACTCTCAGACTATGCAAGGCTTACTAATAATTTTTGGGGATTCGTTTACAGGATATTTGCATTTGGGCGCTTTTCTATTTCCATCTTAGCAAATTTTCCTTTCACTGTTTACAACACTCGATTTTCTATTTAATATTACAGACCTTTGTGAATAATATGCTTAATATTAAATACTATTTCGAACTATGCAAATAAATAACAAAAGAAAAAACATTTAAAGCATGTATTTAAATAAACGCATACATAATCATTTCCCACTTTCGTCATATTGCAAAAAATGTCACGTGCGAAATGTCACAGCCCGAATTAAACAAATTAAAGTGCACGAGATTTTCTATCAAATATATAAACAACTCTATAAAGCATTCATGCACAACATTTAAAACAATTGTATTTATATTGTCATTTTTTTTTAAACATCATTCAATGTTTTATTTTCTTTTAGCAATTCTAACAACAAAGTATAAATAATTTTGATCAGCATGGAAAGATTCGATATACCCATGTCCGTCTGTCCGTCGATTTCTATGCAAACTAGTCTCCCAATTCTTGAGCTATGGCTATGAAAGTTCATATATAAACCTTTTTGTACAAGTAAAATCGGATCTCTATATCATATATAGCCAAAATTAAAATGTTTGAAATTTTATATTATATATAAATATATATAATAATATATTATATATATTATATATTAAATAAAGTTTTGCAATTAGATTAAATATGATTTAAAAACAATCAACCATTTTTGTCATTTTATCGTTTAAGATAAGTGAGTTAGTGAAACACAAATATATCTAGTTTCGTTTTATTTCATTTCCAAATTTCGTATTTTAGCAAAATTTGTTTTATACATTATGGTTAATGAAATAAGACATTTAGAGGGTTTTCTTATATATACTACATTTTTGTACTCTACTACATAAATATTTATAGTAGAGTTTTGGTTTATTAGTTTTAAATTTGAAGCATCATATAAAGATAAATTGAGAGATATGAGATATGTATATAATAGAGAGCTCTCAGATAACTGTTAACCGATAATTATAATTGAGAGATATAAGATATATTTTCACAGTGTTTCCAGTTGGATTGGCTATAACTTCCCTCGTATTTGTAAGTGTTAAGAATGTCATCTTTCAGATCGAATAGCTGTTATTAAATAGATGCCAGGGTTGCGTACTTATTGGCTAATTTTATTAGGTTGAGAGTGTTGCCAGTGTATGAAAACTTTGTCGCATCAAAGTTAACTTACTCTTTCATTTCACTCTCACTCTTTCTCTCTCGCTCTCTTTCTTGCCACATTTTGGCACTCCCACGTTCAACTAAAGTTAACCAAGTAAATATAAAATATAAATCATTTTAAAATTAAAAACTTTAGCTATTACTTCACTTGTGTTTACATTTTCACCAAAGGGATTGCAGCACTTCCTTCCTCCAGCAAAGAAAATGCTTCGCATTGGCTTCTTGGCACATTTTTCATGTCGATCAGTTGCAAGAACTCAATTCTGTGGCCGTTTTAAAGAATTTTTAATTGCTTTAAAAACAAGTTGAATGCTGTTTTATTTATATTGGCGACGAGGCAAGAGGCATAGACAAATTCCATTAAACTTTTGGCTCCTAAACTGTGTCAAAGTTTCATCGAGTTTGGCGGATGCAGCAGCAGTCGGTGGGTCGATGGGTAGCTGGAGGACGTTAGTAGGCTTGCTTCTTCCTTGGTCCGCTGGCTAAGGATAATTCACTAGAGAAAAGGAGGACGGTAGGAGGGGGGAAAGAGATAGCAAGGCAGGGGGCAAAGCACAGCAAAAAGTTTTTGTGCGCAAAGTAAACTCAACTGAATGAAATGAAAATGCCACAGAGGCAAACCCCATTTGGGTTTTCCTACTGAGGCGGAGGTGTTTTTTAAGGGGGCATGATGAAGATGAGGAGGAGGCGTTGGTAGTTGTCTGAGCTTCTTTGGTGAGCAATCAATTTCTGTTGACGTTGACAACAAGGCAAAAGTCCGGCCAAAGTCGAGATGAGAGTTGAGAGAGACTCCAAGTCGGAGTCGGAGTCAGAGTCCGTGGGGCAACAAATCAAAGTCGACGCTTCTTAAGACGCCTGTCGAATTGTTTGGGGCGTTCGTTTTTTTTTTTTTTCTTAGCCACGCCTCCCATCTTGTACAAGTTAAGTCTACTGCGGTTGAAGTGTATTTAAAAGTTTGATTAGTTTTTAATGTTTGTGAGAGGCAAGTTCCGCCTTTCCCTTTCCGTTTGCCTCCTTCCCCCATCATACTATCAAGTAATTTGCTTCGAGTTTTTGCATTTTATTTCATTTCTCTGAACTTTATATCGTCGCATCTATTTATGTGTGTCTCTCTCGCTCTCTCTGCTCTGCCAAATATATGCATATTTATGCAAAAGTGAACTAATCACAAACATATTGCATAAAATAACAATTTCATAAATTGAAACAAATGTCTAGACTCATTATATGCCGCCCCCGACGAAATATTTATGCAATGAAATTATGCAAATTATTTCCATTGTGCCTCTTTTGTTTATGTTTTCCCAGTTTCATCCCGCGACTCTCCTCTCCCTGTATATACATACATACATATGTATGTATTGGCAAATGCCTGAAAATTCCATTTTAAATATTGCAAAATTTTTATCTCTTCAATGATGATAAATGGACCTTACACACAAAAGTCCACAACTAGAAATTTTTGCATAATAACAACAAAGAATCCAGGCAATAACAAACCCAATAGTACTCTAATTTTACCCAAATTATGAATTGGTTATTAGCTACTAAAATTTTGTTCGTGTGGATATTAAAATGTATATTTTAAAAATTGAAATTTAATTGTTTTTCCCCCGACTGATGAGTAACCATCAAAGCACGCCAACTTAACCTCTTGGACACTCAAGCTAAAGGGCAAACAAGCTGACTAGAAAAGGACCCAAAAAAACCTAAAAAAAAAACCTAAAAGGACCCTAAAAAAAACAAATAAAAATATAATTACGACTATTTAGTAGGATTTGAAAAGAAGTGTTGTCTGCAAAATGCTAGGACTCCGAGAAATCCGATCTCAATTATTGATACTCGTTCCAAGAAATATTAAGGCTGAGCTAAATTCTATTCTTTAAAGTCTGTAACTCCATTTTCAGAAAATAAAATGTGTGTATATGTATCTGTCTAATATCTGTTCTACCATCAAAAGAAAGTGCACAACTTATATACATACAATACATATAATAAGGACCGATAGCCACTTTTGGGTGTTAGAAGATTAGGAAGACCAAGTTAAGGGTGCCCACTAAAAATGGTTCGATCTATACAATGGTATTGGATGGATGGATATAGAGTCCATATGAATATCCCTATCCCAATCTCCGTCATTCTCATTTGATTTGAATAGATGTTAGAAAGCGAATGAGATATTTCTAGTTCTGCAGCGATTAATCTTAATTTTTATGTCTCTTAAATCTCTATATTGGCGAACAGCCTCAATCGATTCTGCTATTGTTGATGACAGAAACTAATATAATATTACATATATGTGGGAATGAGAGAATGAGAGCGAGTTGATATACCGTAGATGGGCTCTTGCATCAGTCAGGGTCTCTAAAATATATTCTTTTATTTGTTAATGGCAGTGTACAACATGGAGAAAGTTAGCCAAATGGTCGTATAAGTTAAGCGAATAATACCCATATAAAGTAAGTATAATTTTACTTAATGTTAGGCGTATTAACTATTTTATCTAAACCTTTAAAGAAGCGATCATGCAAATATGTAAACCCACTTACACGGTGGGGCAAAGGTAATCACCCTGTTGATGAACAAGATTTTTGTGGGAAATAAAGTGATTAAAGGACATGATCATAATCACATTAAAGTAGGTGGTAACGGCGACTCGCTCGCTTTATGTAAACTTGTATGCAAAGTATAACTGTACAATGACATTTTGGTATTAGCAAGCTTCCACTTAGGTCAATCTTACAATAAATATTTCTTACAAGTATACTGAGGATTCTTAAAACATTGTATCGTCATTAAACATCGCCATAAACTTATAAAAAATAATTAACATAAATCATATTTAACATATTTGGGTCATAAATGTTTCTTTTTGTCTATTAAATACGATTTTAATACAATTCATTTGAAATGTGAAACTTCTTATGTTGTCTTTGTTGGTGCAATTTAAACTTGCCTCTTATTCTAAATAAGTATAAATGGCATTATGATTAAAATGCCATTCAATGATTTGAAATTGTTTGAAAATTTAATATTCTATCTCAAAGTAAACTATTTGTCACATTTGCTTTGGTTAATTTGATTCAGTTAGTTGAGCATTTAAATTGAGTAGCAAAACAATTGGAAATCTAATTTAATTTGCCACTGCTTGTCGCTTGTCGATATATACGAACATACATCTGTATATATATATATATATTTGTGTCTCTGGATGTATTTCTGGTTTAGCTTTTTTCTCTGTTTCACATGGCGTATGAACAATGCGGCTTGTTTATTGCTTACGCTCCCACAGAGAAGCATAAAACACACACACACACACCCGCACATATACACACACATACAGCATCATTATCAACACTTACACAAACAAATATAGTGAAAGTAAGAAGGAGCTCTATGAAGTGAAAAGATGGAGAGGGGGAGGAGTACCAGAAGGAGGAGAAGGAAAAGAAACTGCTCTTAACTACTTTCTGCACGTCTGCAGATAAAATCGATAAATTCCTTTTCGTAAAACGAATTAGGAAACTAATTGACTTGGATTTCGCTTAAAGAATCTCACATAAATCGTGAGCTTAAGCGTGATTCTGGCATTTGCGGGCATAAGCCATGGCTCTTTGAAAAAGGGGGCAGTGGCATTGGGGCGGGAGGCGAACCAGAAATTGGAGCAAATTCAGTTTGGTTTTTGCACTTATTTTTATATATATGTGTAAGTATAATGATTTCGAATTTTAATTATGAGCGTCGCCTGTTAAATGTCATTAAATGTGAAACATTTTCCCCCTTCAATCCATCTACTCTACGCTCTCTCTCTGTCGCTCTCTTATCGTCATCATTCAAAGTTAGCGAAGCGTTGACAAACTAACAAGGCGCAAATATTATGCTCACATTTCCAGCCTTTCAATTTAATTTACCACAAACGCTCACACACACACAGATACAGACACATATATATATATATGTATGTTCCTGGTCTTCTCGCCATGCAACATTTATCCCCCCACTAAAGTATCTCCACTTGGCCTGCTACCTGTGTCTGACTATCAATGCTGGCATTTTATGCTCGGCTTATTTGGGCGGATGTGTGACAGTTGCCACAAGAGGCAAAAAAAAAAGAACTCGCCCCCAGGGGCATGGGGTATGGGGTGTGGAATGCGGTGGCGGGGTGCACCAGCATAACCCGACTCTTTGACAAGAGCTGAATGATAGAAAGTTGCACGAAATTAGGTTAATTTACACAGCTATAAAATGATTTCATAATTGATTATTGATTTCAAACTATGAGTAATAAGTACTATCTAATCATAAATAAATCAGGATATTAATATATAAATATAAACTCAACATTTGTAAATGAATTACATTTAAATTTTAGTCTTATCTAAACCAAAATTGGTTAACTCAAATTCAAATCAATTAACTTAATTGATTTTCAAGGCCTAAAGAAAATGAAGAAAGGAATTGTACAATTTTTAATATTAATTTAATAAAACTTAAGAATTTATCCGAAGAAATTATTTAGAATTTATCCGAAGAAATTATTTACCAATATTTGGATTAAGCCTTAAATTTTAAGGTCTTCATTTGAGGTGAATTTTTTGATAGAGAAATCACTGAAACAAAATTGTGATAAGATGTGTATCGATAAGCGATAAAGAGTTCTGCTTACATTCAACATCACTATTGTGGCTATTTTTGACATTTAGAAACACTATCGTTTTGCCAAGACACATAGAGACGGACCAAAGGGAACGACAATTAAGGGAGACAAAACATAGAAAGGGCGTCTAAAATATTAGAACATAAAATAATATGTGAACATAAACATACATAGATATCAATTAAAAGCAATAAATTTAACATCAATATTTGCAAATAAATAAAGTAAAAACTTTCCCATTCGATTATTTTACCTATATTATTTATCAGTATCTAAAAAAAAAACGATTAAGAATAGTTTAGGCAAACACTATAATCGTCTTGAAAATACAAATTCACAAGAGGGCCTTCTTCGAAGGGTGCGAAGAGGTTGCGCATATAATGTGACAACCTTGAATACAACGACTATGTGGCATCCGTTGGAAGGGGGCTCAAGGGGGCTGAGTTGCCGAAGTAGAGAGTTGAAAAGAACGTGAGTTGACGTGAGTCATACATACATACATATACATATTTCGGAGATTGCAAAAGTATTGCCTGATCAGCATACATTTACAAAATACTTTGCTTTTTAAATTCCTGGTAGGCGTCTTTGATTTATAAATTAAGAGGCTTGCAACCCTAACATATGCAGTATACCCTTGCAACTCTGTCACTGCAAGATGGCAATTTTCAGATGGATGATTTCAGATTTGCAGGATGATTTAGAATCGGAAGAATTGGCGCAGTCACTTTTAATTCTGGAGTAGTGATGGCAAAAAATATTCATTAATCGATTATTGAACCATATGATTAAATTTAGCTGGGCGATTATAAATCGAAATTAATCAAACAAAAGTGGATATAATCGAATACTTTTGCATCACTTGTTATGGAAAAATATTTCCACACTTTACTTGTTGTAAACATTAAAGTTTTTTTCTCTCCTACGCGCAAATGTTGCTTCTTAGTGATGCGATTATTTGAGCAATTAATTCATCAATTGAACCCCATTTTGAGATACTATTCAATCGCAATTCGAAGCAAAATAATCGATTAATGGACATCATATGATTAATCGTGCCATCACTATTCTGGAGCTAAAAAAGCACAGAACCCGAAAATGTAAGCAACTAAAACCTGACCCACACAAACATTAATTGTTTAGAAAAATAAAATAATAATTGAGATAGTTCATTACCAAATGCCTAAAGGATAATACATAGAAATCGGGTGAATATGTAAGGAATCGGTTGATTGTCCCATATATATTCAAAAATCGAGAGCAATAAACCTATTTTTTTGTTCTCCCAGTAAGTATAATTGAAATGGCGTGACTGATTTAGCTCGTTCTAAATGCACTTTTAGTTTCGGTAATCAAAATTGGCTACATTATTAGATCACTTCTGGAGTTAATGCCACTTTCAGTTGGCAATTTTTCTAATTTGAAAAGTTTACCTATTTGATTTTTTAATTTATAAGCAAAATGCATTCTCGCATTTTCGTTACACCATGCGCCATGACATTTTGTCTCTTCGTGGATACTTTCCCACTTTCTACTCTCTCTAGTTGGTTGACAGAAATTGCGTTTTGTATTTATAAATTCATATGCAATTGCCGAGATATTTTTGCTCAAACTCATTTCTTTCGTGCCTTCGTGCCACTTTCAAATTGCAGCAAACATGCAAATATATAATTTTAATAAAGTCCTGGAGAACAGGACTGCGCTCGAGCCTTGTGAGTCTCCAAGTCGTGCAACTTGCTCATCAAAAATGCCAACCAAAGAAGGGAAGTCCTCTTCTGCCATTCCCTACCCAGCCCTACACTACCTTAGACCATTCTTACCTGGCCAAGTCATTTGACAAGCTGTTGTTGTTGTTGTTCATTTGCTGACAGGTGTAGAAAGATAGAGAATAAGTGGAGAAACGGAGGGCGAACGGAAAATGTGAAATATGAATTTTATGTAGCAGGAAAATATTTTTATGTAGATTCTTTGCAATGAGCGCAATTTATATGCAATTTTCTTTGACAAGTGGAAGTTTGTCTGAGCTCTCCTAATGAGCGGAGATTGGTTGCGAATTGAACTAATGTGTTGTGTTATGCTTCAACAATATAAAGACCCTTTGCATTCATCGATCGATCTAAAGGACACACATTCACAGCAGTTTTCGCTCGTTTGGACCCCATTTTTACTGCATTATTTTTACAATTTTATTATAGTATCTTCACATACATATAAAGCCATTTAGTTGGTTAAGTGAGAGTTGCAGCCACGCCCCCAAAACCATTCAATGCAACTGTATAAAGGACACATGAAGAGGGAAAAAGAATAAATAGGTCTGTATATATGTATCTATGTATCTATATATGGCAGCTAACTAGAGAGAAAATAGCCGTGAAGTTGTATGTTTTGCAGTTCAGTGCATTTTGCTTATTGTTGCTACAATTTTTTTCTTTCTCTCTCTCACTCTATGTTTGAAGTGCTCTGCCCTCTAACCAAATGGATGACTGCAGACTGGACCCGACAGATTCCGCCCTCGCCCTTCATCCACTAGATACTAGCAGCTTCAAGTGGAACCAATTGAGTCTCTGGAATTTTATACAAAATGTTGCCTAGACCCGTTTTAGACTTTAGTGCGGGATAACTCCAATGGACACTTTGTTTCAAGTGGAATTTGCAGCATCTGGCAAATAGATTAACTAACCGGATATACGTCTCTATCTTTCAAACCATCAACTAATAAATAAGTTGCGAACCAAAACGGACTACGATATTTGAAGAAGAAACCCTTTTAAAATTTTTCACAATGTTCATTTACATATACGAGTATTCGTTAGTTTTAGTTTTTGCACCTATACAATAAATCGCAACAGCGAACACAACAAGGAAAATGTTTGTCCTTAATGCGTAATCCAGAAAAAGAATATCAACAATATTTAATAAAGTATCATTTGCTTTAGAAATGTAGATGAGCGCATTTCCAATTAAATTTTTAAATCAGCATCTTTAACCATTATGAATTTTGGCATTATGAAGTCCGATTTGAAGACCAGTCATCTTTTCGAATATCAATCCAGCCATTAAGTTTACCATCAATCGCAACAAGAACTTAACCATTTCCAAGTAAAACCATCCTAGCGATGAGTGCCAAGAGGATCCACAATCGAGTTACCTTCCGTAGGCTTCTACACTGCGCTTGTGGGTCAAGATGAGTTACCAGATTTTCCACGGCCTCGTTGGATCTCCATTTTAATGCAAAGGGATGTGGAACTGCCTAATTTCACGGGCAAATATCGGATTAAGGAAACATTTTGCATTAACCAGGCAAACAAATGCCTGCGAATGATGAAGCGGTAACCGATAAGCAATTTAGGGTTGAAAATAAATGTTTTTAAATCTTGAAAATCAAGGAATAAAACAATTTAGAAGTTCTCCTTTTCTATTCAAGTAACTTTTAACTGCCGATGAAAGATTGATAGATTTATGTTCATTTTAACTACTTGAACATGAGCCAAAATGTCGCATCTGAAAGAACAGCCTCTTGTTAAATTATGAAAAAACGGTAGGAAATAGTTACCTTCGAATAATCGAATAACGACGAGAGCACGAGCCTGGACTAAACTGTCTTCCAAACAGAGATCCAAATACGAACATTTTTGTTCTCCATCCCAATGCACAGAACTATGGGCATATTTAAAGGAGCTCCTGAAAACGAATCCTTGTTCTATATTAAGAAGATGTGAATTCGCAATATTTACCTTCGCTCAATTTTTTAAAATACTAAATGGGGTAAATTTTCAATCAAGGAATAAAACCATTTAAGAGTTCCACAATCCTGTAAGCTTCTCCCTCCAGAAATGTGGGTCGAAATGGTGATAGACCAGACTTTTCTTGGCATATTCGAAGCAGCATCTGAAAGCGAATAATTGTGCTGTTTAATTATGTAAAAACGTTAGAAAATAGTTACCTTCGAATAATTGGATGACGACGAGAACACGAGCCTGGACTAAACTGTCTTCCAAACACAGATCCAAGTACGAGCATTTTTCGCCATCCAAATGGACAGGAATCTGGGCATATTTAAAGTAGCTCCTGAAAGCGAATGAAGTTGTGAATTTGCAATAATTTATGGCACTGAAAATCACCACCTTCTCAATTTTTTAAATACTAAATGTGAAAATTTTCTATCAAGAAATAAAACTGTTTAGACGTTCCACAATCCAGTTAACTTCTGTAGGCGCTGTGGGTCGAGATGGTTATACAAGACGTTCATCATCTTCATCCCAATGCAAAGGAATATGGGCACATTTCAAGCAGCACCTGAAATCGAATGCCTGTGGTACATAATGAAGATGTGAATTTGAAATAATAATAACCTTAGGAATAATATTTACCTGCGAATGATGAAGCGGTAACCGATTAGCAATTTAGGGCTTTCGGTTAAAAATAAATGTTTTTAAATCTTTAAAATCAAGAAATAAAACAATTTAGAAGTTCCTGTATTCTGAAAGAATAACCTCTTGTTGAATTATGTAAAAACGGTAGGAAATAGTTACCTTCGAATAATTGGATACCGACGAGAACACACAAGTCTGGAATAAACTGTCCTTAAAGCAGATATCCCAGTTTATGTATTTTGTAGGTCTTAAGTTTCTTTTTTTGCAAATCAAGGAATAAATCAATTTGAAAGTCCACGAGACAAACTATTCACGGTTTTCACATATTTCCGTAATTGTAGAGGAAAGGTGTTTACTGCTCAAGTAACTTTAAACGACTGCTGATGAGAGGTTGATAAACTTATGATGTTGGTTTGAAATCTAATTATCCAGCCTACTTGTTTGTTTTCTTGTTCAAAGAACGGTTTTTGCATTGCCTACTATGTCAATATATCTGCAGTAGATTGGCCACTCTATACAAATAAATAAAATATTTTGTCCTATTTCCACTTGTAATTGATATTTAAAGCAGTTTCGAAAGGCGACAATTTGTAGACACAGATTCAATCGATAATTCACCGTGAATTTTGAATCTTAAAAAAAAATAGTATCATCTTATTAATGATATAGTTTAAAATCAATATCTTCAGTGTTTTTCACTGGATTATCATGAAACGTAATATTTGCCTGTTTACTTTATGTCCAAACGCTTAAGATCGGACTACTATATCATATAGCTCCCCATATAGCGGATGCAAAAGAAGTGTAATACATATGTGAAATTTCACTTCATGCATGTTATATCCAGATCGGCCCGGCGACTTACTTGAATCTGGTATGCAAATATACTCACAATCTGTTTTTTGAATCAAGAAAGACATTTTGGGAGGTATCATGAAAAATTCATGGAAGCAGTACCTAGTTATTATTTCTATTAACCCACCAACTTGAAAATATTCAAACACTTCTTCATTTTAGGATGCACTGAAACTTACTGAAAAATTCCTAAAATTCAAATGCAGATTTTTATTGCTTTTACATAAATTTGTTAACTTAAAAGTTCTTACAATTATATGCAATTAAATTTTACCTTTAATATATGTATGTATATCGAAAGACTGCATAAAGTAACTTTTGAATTTATTATTTTCGATTTTTTATCCCTGAACTGTTTTAAATATTTTGGTAATACATCTTTCGACGATTCAGATGAAGCGAGTACTCCGATTTGCGGAAAGCTAACATATTTGCCATAAATGTATTTCTCTCAACACGTGCCACTGCCGCTGGAGAAGGATCACATGAGTTCTTCTCGATTAGCTCGACGACTGCTTCCAACTGGTGATTCTTGCTTGTATTTATGGATTATTTGTGATAAATCATATAAAGGAAGTTAAGTTTAGTAGTTATATTAAGATATAAATTGAGGTTTTCATGCAGAATTGTTGAAAAATGTATTTCTCACAAGTCTGCAAATGATTGTAATTTAAAAAGCTTTAGTTTTGAAAATAAATAATTTTCAATTTGATCGTATGTTAGTATATATTTTACTGTTCGCGCGAAATTATCGTATGTCCATACAAATGTATTCTTGTGTGAAGATAAGAATATAGAAGATAAGAAATTAGACAAGATAAGAGCATTTTAAGCATTTTATTTTGTGCTCTTAATATCATCTTTATATAGTATGTCATACTGTATATTAGGGCACGCGAAAGTAACGTGAAAATACTCTATTATTTAAAAAAAAATTTAATTTACATTTGTTAATAAAATTAAAAATATACAATCTGTGAAAATTCAGCTATGATTCAATCATTTTAAACTGGAAAACTAAAAAAATTTTCCTGTAAATTTGTTTTTGTTATACGATACTTACGCGGAAATGCGTCGATATGTTAAAGTTTTTCACATTCTAACTTGAAAATGATTTTTATTCATCTTAATATATCGCTTTTCATTTATTTATATTTTAGCTAAAACGGTCCTTAAGCGATTTCGAGTACTATCGACCATTCTCTTTGAATGCTTTATTCCTGCTTTATTTGTTGATTTTTTTAGTTTCGTTCATTTTGCTAAATTTTGAAATACATTTCAATTAACCTTTTTTTTTGGAGCATAATAAATTTTTTTCAAAAGATAAAAAGTTTTCTCTCATAAAATCGAATATTATGTGTCTAAACGTAGGTATTAAAAAAAGCTTTATATGGCTCTTTGTGCAATTTTCTAGATATTTACAATTATTTTAATTAATTTTAAATGACTTCATTGATCCACTTTAAAGTGATGACAACTAGACATCCAATACCGATCAAAAAGTTATCCAGGAATATGTGTATATTTCAGAGTGATTGGAAAGTTATTCACTTTACCCCGTATTCGAATGACAGCTTTTCATTTCAAGCAAACACTTACTTATTAATCTTGTAATTTCCCTCAATGAACTGGAAAATTCTAATTTCTGTTCGAGCTGGCAGTATTGGACACCTTTCCAATTGGATTATCGGAATGGTTACCCATTCCGTTCCTACACTTGTTGTGAGAAATCTTATTTGTTTCTGTGCTGCAATAATAAACGAAACACAAGTTTTCATACAGAAGTATAGAAGTAATTTTCTTCAAATATGTTAATATATCAAAATATCCCAAATGAAAACATCAAAGAAATGTTTATGCAATTCTTGTGTATCAAATAAGAACTTGTTAATTCGATGCAATGATTCATCAGTTTCATATTTTCGGTGCTTTGTAGTCGGTTGTTAATTTGTATGACAATTAGTTCACAAAATTGTCTGGAAATCTAGAAAAAAAATACTTAGTATTATGAAAAAAAGTTTCCAACATTTCATTAAGAAATAAGAATTGCCACACCGAAATAAAGAAAACTCAAAATTTTAATTAGAAAAGGGTGTAGAAAATTCGTCACAATTAAAAGAAACGCATTACCATTTTCATATAATTATTTTGAACACATTTGTATATAAGACAAGTTTCAAAGCTTTATACATTATGGGAAAATTTAGCGAACGAATCTCAGCTGATAGAAACTGTGCGACTGAATTTAATGACACTTAACTTCTGTCACACACCCACACACACACACCACACACAATTTGCCATAGACTGAAAATGGAAGCGAAAAAGCGAATTTTCCCCTATCAAAAAATGTGGAATAAAGGGAGCAGAAGAGTAGAAGGAAATGCAATCCGGAGGGGGAATAAATGCAGTTGGTTTGGGTTATATGGGGGGAGTGGGTGACGGGTAAGGGAACCTGGTTTGAGTTGGGGAGTTGAAAAATGTTTCCAAGTTAAATGAAGCGCATCAAACGTCAGTCGATAAATTTAAAAGCCAAAGCTATTGACTTGCAAAAATAAAAGCAAATAATGCTCTGACCAAGTTAGGGGAAAGGGTTAGTTGATAGTTGGTAGAGTGGGGAGGGCCTCAGTGGGGTATCGGAGGTGGCATTGAGGTGTGAGGCAACTACTATATACGGTGACATTTTGCTGACAGCACAAAAGCAGCATCAGCAGCATCAGCAGTAGAAGCGGCAGTAGACGGAAGTCCAAGTGTTGACAGCGTTCTCTATGGAGCAATGAGAGAAGCCAAAAAAAGAAGAACGAGAGAAGACGAAGAGCTGAGTGACTGGAACGAAGGATGTGGAGGACGACGACGACGACGAGGACATAGTGATTGGCTACTTAACTCTTTGGCCAACTCTCTTTTTTTCCCTCCCAAACTCACTCCCCTTCCATATCTCGTCGGGCAGCTGCTGTCGAAAGGTGGGCATATGGATATGCACATGTAGGATACATGCTTGTGGGCGTGGCACCCCCATATATGTGTGGTCCTTGACAAACTTTGTCTTTTGCATGCTGTCGAAAGTTTTATAGAAATTCAATTTCTATTACTATATCTCTAGTTTTTTTTTCCTTTGTTTTTTGTTGGCTGGAATGTTGCATATGTCGTTGAGTTCGATTGAAACAATAAATTTTGAACTAAAAGGTCCCACCATATCCATAGTGAGAGCTTTGACCTGTTTGGAAAAAGTGTTGAGCCATGAAAAAGAAACGAAAAAGTTACTCCTTTTATGAAGTAAAAGTTTGCAGAGTCAAAAATTCGTTTCGGGCTAATTCACAAATCAAATTTCAAACAATTCGTTGTAGACGAATGAAAAGGCACAGCTTGTGTGGCTTGAAGTTAAAAGAGATTCTCCTAAATTTGAATTTAAATTTATATGTTGGAATTAGCTAACGATCTCTAATAATGTGTGAGACATAGTTCTTGACCTAAACTCACGGAAATTCAATTTTATTTGTAACGAAATGGTCTTAAAATATAGCAGAAAATCATTGAAATTTACAGAAATAGTCTGAGAATAAAAACTATATATAGTCATATATCGGACACCTCATACTCACCTGACTAACAAACCCTTTTTTTACAACTGCCCTCTAACAATAATAAAGCCGCCCAATAAGACAAAAATAATTTAACCATTTAAATCACAGAAAAACTGTCACCACACAAAAATCTAATGTCAAATCATAATAATAAATACTACTGAAATATTTATTTTTACTTTGGTATTAAAGACATTTGAATAGTTCATCGAATATATTACTCAAATAAAACCCTTTTTTTCGTTAATGGAATATATTCGAATCCTCATATATTTGACACTTGCTCCTACAAAAATGATGGAAAATAATAAATTATCGTTTAATATCTAGAGACTTTCCCCGCTTAGAGACAGTAAGCTAAATTAATAACAGATTCTAATCAATTTTTTTTGACCAATAAACATAATTATTAATGATAATCGGGACTCTTGTGGTGCTTCTCGCTATGATAAGTCATGCAAGTATTTCTCCCCGATAAGTAGGCAACATAAATTTTTTAACTCCTTGACCAATTGCAGCTTGTTTGAGTTATTTACTTATTTTCGTATATTCTTGTTAGTAAGAGATTAAAAAGCCATCAGGAAATAATTTCAAGTACTTAAGTTTGATAATAGAAAAATGTTTCTTCATTTCTCACCTGAGATAAGCGGATTGGCTGTGAGATTTTTCTTAAGTTAACCGTCTAACGTTACTTTCCAAAATAATGGAAGAAATTAATTTAAAAATTTATTTCTAAAGTGAATTATGTAGTTTAAATATGTAATGACAAAAAATTTAATGTTAGTTTTCGCTTACCTGTGAGGTGAGAAACAGTGAAAAGGTGCCCAAAGGGTTTTTGGGGCTCTCAAAAAAAGAATATTTATTTTCCACTATAATATATGGTAAATAAGCATATTACCATTGTAAGCTGTTCTTTTTTAATAAATGACAAAAGTATTCAAATGCTAAAAATAATTTTCAAATTTTTCTCTAAAATTCATGATATATTAAGAGCGTAAAGACATCCTAGTTCAAAGATAAAATGTGTTACAGTTTGGTATATGCTTAAGATACTTTTATAGAGTTTAAGTGAGAACTTTTGCCGTTTAAACAATCATTTGTACGATTCTTATTATTATTATTCTCATATTATTATGAAAAAACAAAAGGCCACTGCATAAAAATGCTTTCAGTCGCTTTTGGGAATTCTTCACGCCAAATAAAGTCCTCCTTCAGCTTAAAGAATTTACGTTTACGTAAGCTTAACGTCAATATTATTTAACTAAATTGAACTACAATGATTTTAATTGGGTAAGTGCATAGTTTTCAGGTCTATTAGATTGCGAAACAGGTCAATTGAAATTGAAAATCCTCTTGGAATTATTCTTTACCCTTTCCATTCCGTTTCTGTCAGCCTCGAAACAAAACAATTTAATAAGCATAAAAGTTGCATAAAGTCCAATTAAAGGAGCAGACAGTCATTCAGCCTTTCAAATATTGTGTATTCGATATCGAGTATCCTTTGTTTCATCCCACACACACACGAACACAGATACACACACACACACATACACACTGACACCCACGTATGACCACCACCAGGGGATGCCACTTCTGTAACATCGTTTGCAGCTAATGAACTTATTTCGCATTTTGAATTCAAATTCAAACTCCACTCATTCTGCCCCACTACATACCTATCTCTCTCTCTCTCTGTATCTCTCTCTCTCTGTCTCACTCTTCTGCTCACAGCAACTAATTTGGCTTATTACAATCAACTGCCATTAAACAATCGATGCTGCTAATTGTAAGCAAAGTAAAGTGAGGAGGAGCCAAGGACCAAGAACCAAGAGGAGAGCTGAAATTCTGCACGGCGCAATCGCAATTCGAGTGTGAACGAGGTCATTAATTAATTTAACTTTTTACAAGGCGAAATGCAACAACAAAGAACTTCAATTAAATTTCAAATTTAAACACTACAACCAAGGCAACCAATAAAAGCAAATGCAAGAAACTGAGCAAAACAACAAACCGATAGAAGCCCAAAAAAAAAAAACCTGATTATAGATACCGTCTGTCTAAATCAGGACAAAGAAGGCGTTTTAATTGAACTTTGGCTCCAAATATTTCACTGTTAGTTCATAAGTAAGCCAAATGAATCAAAAATGATATATTTATAACGGCAAAGTGTAAGTAACTCATTTAAAATAATCAAAATTATCACTCAATAATTATTAACTATAATTAATCATCTAACTTGATAACTAAAGCTGAATAGGATATTTAGCACAATTTCTCTGAGGAGTTCGATATTTTTATAGAAAAGACAGTAATCAATACAACAGAAAACCCTCAGTTTATGCTAAAATGAATAGATGATTAGTGTTCCAATTCCATTAAATTTATATTCAATTGTTTACTAAAAAATATTGAATTGGCTTAAAGTAGTTAAGGTAAAATTTTTCATCATAAAATTTTTTGTAGAAAATCGCAAAGGATTGTTCTTTATTAATAAGATTAAAGTTCTTAAAGCTACAACACGTTTACTTCTTATTTTCTATCTCTTAAGTGTGCCCATCCCTCGCTAACCCGATAACTTCCGGGCTGTGTGCCCATACATTTCGAAGGCCAGTGAGGCGAGCCCAAGATATGTAAGGGTGGGCACATTTAAACGTTTGCAATCGATAAAATGTTTTTTTTATGAATTAATGCTGTAGGGAAAAGCCGGTTAAATTATGTTGATCGCTACACAAAGAATCTCTCATTATTCCTTTTTTTTCGGAACGCAGTTTATCTTTCTCCTTTCTTTAAAAACTGTTGTTTTTGGTTTCATCGAATTGATACAGTACATATAGAAAAAAATTTCAAACTTATATTATATATGTACTACACATATATATACGTACAGTGGTGGCCAATTATTTGGCACATATTTTTTTCGTTATTCAATTGATATTTTCTCAAGTGTTAAACAATTTTTTTTTTGCACATTTTGCGATGTGTTTGTCAAAATATATTGAGATGATGCATCGTAATTTTTGTTAAGTTGGCTTTAGCCATTTTTTCCCCCAGGCGCATTTGATTGGAAAACCCCCCATTTTCTGTGGACAAATATTTGTTCCAGAATCGTTAATATTAACGATTATATGGATTGAGTTCACTGGAGCTCAAGCCATCCGCTTATAAAATAGTTACTAATCAATTTGTTCATCTAATATCTAATATGAGACAGATTGCAAATAAAATAAAATAAATGTATATTACATTTTATAAAGGAACATGTGAAATACTTAGATATATGCCAAACTGGTGTTTTTTAAAAATACGTGAAAATATAACCTTTGGCGGACACCCTGTCGATTTTTTCCCTCCACCAATTAAAGATTCCCTAGACAAATCAGTAAATAATAAGCAGAAGATAATCGGATATTTAATTAACTATTGCACCATAGTTTTGTCGGTTAAAACAGAAGAGAAATCAGCTTTTTAACGGGAAAAAGTAAAATATTGTACAACTCGAATAATTAATTTTTTTTTATTTATTTATTTTGTACAATGTTAGATAAATTATTAGTATTAGAGCTTATTAAAAGTACTATCTATTAAGCCTTCGAATCATGTTCGTTTTGCTTAATATTCACAAAGTTACTTTCGCATAAACTTTTAAAAGAGTTGGAGTTGATTAACTAGTTGAAATTGGAATCTATTATAATGGCTAAACTTTTCATTAAATTTCGAATACTTTGTGAACTATTTCTAGGGTTAAAGAAAGCCCTTTCAGTCCTAGTTGTTGTCTCTTTTGTCCATTTTCAGTTTACCATCATATGCAGTTGTTGTTATTTGTCATGTTTGTATGTTTAGTGTTTGTTATTAATCAAATGGATGAATGTGTCCTGGTCTTTCGTTTTGTTGTTGTTGTTGTTGTATTTTTATTGTTACTGCCGTTTGCTGTCTCAGCAGAGCAAACAAAGCGGACAACAGTTGAACAATAAATAAAATTGAGTTGAATGACTTGCATGCTTCCTTTCTCGCTAGTTCTCTCTCTCTTTCTCTCTCTTCTTTCTCTCTTTCAGTCCATCTCGCTCTCCTTCTCTTGTTTAGGAAAAATGTCAAGGCAAGTGCTCAACTGAAGCCCAACTTAACCCAAAAATGCAGCAGCTACAACAAATATTTATTTAGTTCTTCTGCGGGCAGCACACACATGCACATGCACACAGTGCGTATGCGCAATTTATTTAAGCAAATTTATGGGTCATTCCACACTAGGCCAACTCGGCTCTTATAAAGCTTTACTATTTATTTGCTTTTCATTTAGCAATGCGAACAATTTTTAGTCCAGCGATTAGCTGAAAGATATTTGTGTAGAGGATGAAACGATACACACACATTCATACAAACTCACATAAATGTATGCACAGCCTCAACATATACATACATACAATATGGATTGTTACTTTTCAAACTTGTTTCAATTTTCCTAAAATAAATTTATAGGAGATAAGACGAGATTTACTCTCAATACAAATTTGCGGATATGTGAAATTTGAAAAAAATATAATATTAAAACTTTACTTGGTTTCAGCAATGAAATGCAGCTCGTATTTATTATTAATTTAATGAACGTTTTACACCTAAAGCAATCGAAATAAATTTCATGGTCAAATACTTATTCATAAACTGAATAACATTGGTAGGGGCTCAACTGGGTCTCAGAGACCACAATCCAAAGAGATCTCAACTTTATCACCAATAGTTTTTAGTATTAATGTTTAACCACAAAATCAGTTAATTTGTTTTGCCCAACTTAGCGAGGAGTACAGAGAAAAATGGACATAAAAAAGATTTAAGACAACTCAGCGTTTTCTACTCTTCCAGTTATAAATTTAGCTGTTAAGCTGATTACTATTGATATCTTGCAAAACTGATTACTGAATTAATTAAAGATTATTATACATTCACATTTTAAAGAAGTAAAGTCGATATTAAAATTTACTACAAATAGTATCTAAGGCAATTTTTTAGCGACTAGAATGGTGAAATTATAAATACATATGTATCGTTCAGCTTGGCTTGGGGTTAATTGGTATTGCCGTAATTTCTGATAGTTTAAAATAGTCTAGATTTAGAGCATAAGGAAATCTAAAAAAAATACCCAACTGTGTTCTCTTTTTCATTTAAATATCATTTAATATTAAGTAAATTTTGAAATCAAAACTTAACCAATTGGAAAATTGTGAATGTTAATAGCTGTTAATACCATATAAATATGTATATTGATCGTGTGTTATGGTTGCGGATCTACCATATTAAATTACTTTTCCAAAATTCTATAAAAAAAATAATCAACACAAAGAGATAGAACTAGGGAGAAAGAAAGAGTGGGAGAGGGGAAGAAAGAGAGTGAGAAAATAAATTAATAGAAGTTGAGTTGAACTATACCATGCATCCATATGTTGAAATGTTTTACAAATTTGAAGCTGTTTTTCACTTGATGCATGGTAAATCAAAGTCGACCCGGCGACTTACTTACTTCATTTTTAATAGTTGGTAAAGAAATTATTCTATTTAATCACCGTCAATAACGGGGTGAAGGTGTCTGTGTCTACAACTTTAGTACTTTTGAAACGGCTTTAAATACATATTAATAAAGAAAAACTGGAAATAGGAAAAAATACTGTATTTATTTGTATATATTGGTCAATCTACTGCACAAATGTTGACATAGTAGGCAATGCAAAAGTCGTTCTTTGGAAACTTCCCGAACAAGAATACAAACAAGTAGGCTGGATAATTAGATTTCAAACCAACATCATAAGTTTATCAACCTCTCATCGGCAGTTGTTAAAAGTTACTTGAGCAGTAAACACCTTTCCTCTACAATTACAGAAAAATGTGAAAAACGTGAATAGTTTGTCTAGTGGACTTTCAAATTGATTTATTCCTTGATTTGCAAAAAAAGAAACTTAAGACCTACAAAATACATAAACTGGGATATCTGCTTTAAGGACAGTTTATTCCAGACTTGTGTGTTCTGATCGTTATCCAATTATTCGAAGGTAACTATTTCGTACCGTATTTACATAATTCAACAAGAGGTTATTCTTTCAGAATACAGGAACTTGTATTATTTTGTTCCTTGATTTTGAAGATTTAAAAACATTTATTTTCAACCAAAAGCCCCAAATTGCTAATCGGTTACCGCTTCATCATTCGCAGGTAAATATTATTCCTAAGGTTATTATTATTGCAAATTCACATCTCCATTATGTACCACAGGCATTCGATTTCAGGTGCTGCTTTAAATGTGCCCATATTCCTTTGCATTGGGATAAGATGACGAACATCTTGTATAATCGTCTCGACCTCGACCCACAGCGCCTACAGAAGTTAACTGGATTGTGGAACGTCTAAATGATTTTATTCCTTGATAGAAGATTTTCCCATTTAGTATTTAAAAAATTGAGAAGGTGGTGATTTTCAGTGCCACAAATTATTGCAAATTCACAACTTCATTCGCTTTCAGGAGCTCCTTTAAATATGCCCAGATTCCTGTGCATTTGGATGGCAAAAAAATGCTCGTAGTTGGATCTCTGGAAGACAGTTTAGTCCAGGCTTGTGCTCACGTCGTTATACAATTAATCGAAGGTAACTATTTCCAATCGTATTTACATAATTCAAGAAGAATTATTTATTAATTTATTCCTTCAGATGCGGCTGACATTTAGAACATTTTGGTTCATGTTCAAGTAGGCTAGGTATTCAAACTAACAATATAAATCTATCAACCTTTCATCGGCAGTTAGTTGAATCGAAAGCCTCTTTCATTTTCCTAAATGTGGAAAACAGGAAGCTCTGAATTGTTTTATTCCTTGATTTTGAAGATTTATTTTAATTTATTTAATCGCCCCGATTGAATGGGCGATGGTTAAATGCAATGGTTCTCAGTGCCATAAATTCCTTAGCCTGGTGACTCTGATTCCTAAAGCGAAGGTAAATGTTATTCCAAATTCATGTTATTCCAAATTCACATCTTCATTATATAGCACAAGGATTCTATTTCAGATGCTGCTTTGAATATGTCGAGGAAAGTCTGGTCTATCACCATCTCGACCCACATTTCTGGAGGGATAAGCTTACAGATGGTTTTCTTCCTTGATTTAAGATTTTACCCATTTAGTATTTTAAAAAAACTGAGCGAAGGTAAATATTATTGCGAATTCACATCTTCATAATAAAGAACAAGGATTCGTTTTCAGGTGATACTTTAAATATGCCCAGATTCCTGTGATTTGGGATGGAGATGATGATCGTCTTGTATAACCATCTCGACCCACAGCACCTACAGAAGTGGATTGTGGAACTTCTAAATGGTTTTATTACTTGTTTGAAGATTTGCCCCATTTAGTATTTAAAAAATTAAGAAGAGGGTTGGTAGTTTTCAGTGCCATATCTTCATTATCTGCGCACGGGTTTTCCTTTAGCTGCTGCTTTGGGATAGTTTTTGGTGACATTCTGTGGCTGCTTAATGCATTTACATTTGGCGGCTTGTATCTGGTAGATGTTGGTCTATGAAATAAATTTTGGTGAATTATTTGCTTAGAATCGCACATTTTTATTCGTTCTTAGTTGGTTTGGCATTGATTTTAGTTACAATTAAGTACGGGAGACTTGGGAGCCCTTTGATTTGCCGATTTTTCCTGAGGTTTGTAGTTCTGCAATTATGATCTAAAACCATTTAAGGATAAAGTAACGCAAGAACGTGCAAGGGTATACAGACTTCGGCATAGTTGAAGCTATTCCAGCCTTCTGGTTTTCTTAACTCCGAATTTTTCTGACTTTGGTTGCAAAGGAAAGCAGGCGAGAGATCCTTGTTCATTTTGACAGGTTTCACCAATGGCTGACCCAGTTCTATCGAAAGTCCAAAGTGTTGGCTCTCGATATACCCATTCAATATCAAATTTATATGGTATATCATAGTTGCCAAAATGTATGTAACAGGCAGAAGCAAGCATCGACGACCCTGTAAAGTATTTATGTATGAGAAGCCGAGTCGATTGAGATATGTTCGTTTGTCTGTCCGTCTGTAGGATCACTGAGATCTCGGAGACTATAAGAGCTAAAGCTACCAAATTGGAAATGTAGACTCGCTTGGTGTGCACGCAGACCAAGTTTATTTTAATTTTATGCCACGCCCCCTTCCGCCTTTGGAATTCGATGATGAATACATGTTATGAACATCATTTCATTTGGCCGGCGGAGGGCGCCAAAGTGCGTGTGTGCACATAAAAATGAGTGCAAAAGAAATTTAACATATGAATTATCACTTGATACTTTATTATATTTTTTATATAAGGATAGATGGATATGGCTGCTGATCTGCCATGAAATTAACGAAAATGCAGCTGCTTCAGCTGTTGTTGCAGTTGTCGCTGCAGGAGTCGCTGCCAGGATCTGCGCCAGGACAATAGAAGCTGTCAACCACAATGAGGAGTTCCTTGAATAGGCGTGTAGTCGAGTGGAGTGGCTGCCAGTGGTGGAGGCGTAGGTGGAGTCAGTCTGGCTCGCTTAGTGACATGTGCAGCCTGCATGGCATAACAGAGCCAAGGCAAACAATAAAGGATAACATTTACACAAGCCAACCCCACCCACCGCCCACACATGTTCACCCACACACACACACACGCGCACACTCATATGCACACAGATACTCATGCAGCCAGAGAAGGGTCATAAAATCCCTTGGCCAAGTTTGCTTTTGTCCTCGTCATCGTTGCAGTCTGTACTTTGCCTCCTTCCACTTTTGCATTGTCTTTATGCCGATTTAATCTGTGTCAAAAGGCGTGAGTTATTACAAACCAGCCTCGCCCACCGAGCAGCAGCAGCAGCAGCAGTTCAGTTCAGTTCAGTCTCTTCTCCATGTCCTCCTCCTTCTACTAGAAAGTCTGACCAAGTCAAAGGTTTATCTTTAGTCAACGGCTTTTGTGTTTCTGGCATAATCAGCTCTCGTTGATCGGTTGTCCATTTCGAGGACCTAACTAAATGTCGCAAGCTGCCCCCTGATAATCTCTTCTTCATATCAATTTACCACTCCGTTTCAGCTGATAGCCAACTTAATTACAGCGAGGGATATTTAAAGAGTTTAGAGGTTGAAGTTGAGACCACTCAGAGCCCGTGACCATTGGCAAAACCCAAATGAAAAGCAGTTTTCTTTCATTTGTTGTTTGTTTTTCTCGAGGAGATGTGTTATGTAGATAATGCATATTTACCATTACTTTGAGCTTCACCTTTTGCGAAAATGCACTATTTTTGCTGTACGAAATGATTTTGTCCTTTCAGTTTGCTTTCCACTTACTGCTGCTGTCTCTCTCTTCCCTCAGACAAGCATCATGCATAACATAAATTTTCTTGTAAACGAGTCGACTGAAAGGAATATTCTATGCATTTTATATTATGCTCACAGCTAAAGGCTATATACCACATATACATATACATATATATTTACATACACGTATATGGAGATCTGGGCACCAATTTGATGCATCTTTCTCTATGTAATATATTCATATGGTGCTCTTCTCTGACATTTTCTATTCCCCATGTAAATAAGCCAAAAGAAAAACAAAAATCAAACAAGACAACAAAATAAACAGAAATAGTGGAAAATTTATTTGAGATATGCTAATTCTCGCACAGTCTAGACTTATTAGGTAGATGAGCAAATGACGAGCATAAGTATCAAAAAAATGCAAAATAATGCAATTAAATCGATATCACTTTGTGAGAATAAAGTTTGTAGACCGATCAAAAATATTTGAAAATAATAATTAACCAAAATAACTTTCATTCTTTAAATTAGCAATAATAGGAAATTAAATACTTTGAAAAACCCAAAATCCAGCCATTTACATTGTTATCGCATTTGTTATCAAATGTGTTATCGATTAAAGTTTGATTGTTGCTGAGACAAAATAAATTATTATATTATATATTAGATTAAACAATAATAAAATAGGTGGGGTCAATGGATACAGTGATGGAAACAGATAAAGGATGATACCAAGCTCGTACCCGGACACCTAAACTTTTCAAAATTCTTAATCAAGGAAATTCTTCCTCGGGTGTAAAAAAAAACCATATTTGTATATTCTTTCCAAAAAATAAGAATTATAGAAGTTGACTTAGCATACGTTTTTGCTGTTTTTCTTTTCTGAAACAAAAATTACGTCACTTTTAGGTTGCTGCTAGTGATGATACTGTTACGATAGTCGATCGATAGGCAGAAGAGCGCAATAATTAACGAAAAATCAAGTTGATCCAGCTCAAAATGTTGATTAGAAGCAACCCAGCCAACAAATTGAATACAAAATTATTTGTACAGCTTTAATTATTTGCCATGTAGCAAACTCGTAGAATTCCTTTATTTAGGTAGGAACTTTTTCTCTGGTTTCCCGTTAGTGTAGTGGCATTTGATAAAAAAAAAAAAAAACAAAAAGAAAATGCCGAACCGCAGTATGCTTCAACTTTTTGTGTCGATCTCGTATCCTTTTTTGCCATTTTATATTTTGTTTCGTTCGGTTGGAGGGCGACATTGTTGCTGCAATTCCTGCTTCGAAATTGGCTTATTTGGTATTTTTTATGTTTCCCCTACCCTCTGCGCTGCGCTCCTTGCTGCACTCATGGCCTTTGTTGTGTAATTGTTTTTGAAAGGGGACACAGTAGGCGGCAAAAGTTAACGTTCACATTGTACGTAGTTGTGTTTGCTGGATGGCCACCAACTCTCAACTTTCAACTCTCTCTCAACTGAAGGAAGGAACGAACGAAGGACAACGACAACGACGGAGATGACGGCGATGACGACGAGGACATTAGCGGCAGCAACTGTTTTGAGTGCTCCATCCTGTGTCTGTCCTTTCGAGTGGCATTCGAGTGGCAGCCATTGTGCACCATTATGATTGAACTTTGTGTTGCAAAATGCAAATATTTGAAAGGTAATTGAATTTGAACTTTCCCGTCTCGATACGACTGCCATTGGTTAGCTTAAAGTGCCACGATGCACACATTAAAGTTAACGCCCATTCCCAAAAACCTAAAATATCAAATATTTACCAAACGGCTTACATGTTTTGTATTTACACGAGCCCAATTGGTCAACACAGACACACACACACCCACAGCATCACCTACAGGCCCAAAAACAAAACTGTTTGCCATACAAATTATTATATACAAAATTTACACTCTCACAAAACTACACAAGTTTACAATATTAGACTGGTTTTTTATTCTTCAAAGTTTCCATAAAATAAAAGAAAAATAATTTACTTTCGATTTTATTCTAAAAATCAGTTTAACACAGAAGAAATATACAATAGTTGTTTTTGAAAACTTTAATCCTGAAAATAAATAAAAAACTTCTAGTTTTAATATAATAAAATAAAATAAAAAAAATAATTTTATTTAACACAGATGAAAAAAATTAATTGTTAGTTTGTCACCAAATAAAAAAACTAATTAGACTATCGTTTTTATTCAAGACTAAATTCTGTATCCGAATAGTCAAATTTCGAAACTAGTAATTGCTATCAAACACTTTTAAAAAGATCTTCATTCAAAGCATTCAATGGAAACATCTATTAAAAATAACACGGATTAGAAATAAGTTTTTAGGAATCGAAAAATAAGTAAGATGAAACTGAGGATTGGTTTTTCTTTTCCATTAACAATTAGAAATTGAACTGAACTTAAACTGATAAATAAGCATATCCAAAATACCGATTCAAAACACATATAATATAAGAATTTTTTTAACAAACAACCAATTGAAAAAGATAATATTTTTGTGAGGTCTACCAACATGGCGTATGAGTAATATTTTTACAGAGTTTTTAACGAAAGTTCTAATTTTAATACCAGCCTAATTTACTTGTATATATATTTAGGTTCATATGTAGGGCAAATAGGCTCTGGAGGTTTTGATCTCCCCTTCACTCTTTCACTCCAACAGTCACTCAGAGATGCCGCAGGTGCAGTGAACAATAAATTTTGTTGAAAATAAACAATTATTTAGACATGATTGGTTTTGTGCCAATCTCAATGGAAAGATTCTTTTCATTTTCATTAAATTGTTTTGCTCGTGTTGCTGTGTTTTATGTTTAAGGTCAAGGTTTTTGCTTGTTTGCTCAGACAAAATGAGAATTCAGATGACATTTTCGGAATGCTCTCATCTGTGATATCTAAATCGAACGTTGCTGCCATTTTTTAAAGGTTCAATGACATTTTCACGGCTCTTTGTTATTATATTGAAGTAAAAGGAAGACTGTGATGAGACCAGAAGTTAAGAATATCAGAATTTTAAGGGCTCCACAGACTTTGGACTGTCAGTTGGACCTCGTTATATGCATAGGGATTTTGATTACACAGTTGTCACCTGTCGAAAAATTAAGTGCTTCTATTGAAGTTAAATAATTGTCTTATTTATAATATCTTGATACAATAATAATCTAGAATAAGCGTTTGATCTTGTTGCCGACAAGAAAACAAAAGAAGCTTTAAGAAATCTCCATTAGATAGTTTTGTCCATATTTTAATTAAAACTATTTAAACTTTCCCTTTAAAGAAGAAATATAAAGGAGAAAAACAAGAAAGAAGAAATAGGTTAAGTAATAAGCTACAAAAGGTCTTTATCGTTTGCTTTTTAATATCTGAATTCAATTCAGCGGTTCGAATGAAAAGAATAATTGCTATAAATTAAAAACGTCATGGACTTTTAAAACACAACAATAAATGTGGTCGAGGCACGGTTAGTACTCAACTCTTCTCCTTAGGCCAAGCCACGATTGTTCCTTCCGAGTTAGAAGCAAGAGCATAAACTATGAAATAGAAATGCAAAGGAAAGACGCAACCAGACGAACTGCCATTAAACGCAAAAACCAAACTTAATTAGCACAACAACAAGAAATTACTCCATCTCTCTTTATCTGTTTCTCTCTTTCTTTCACCTGGTGGATCCTTGTCTCCTTCGTTGCTAGCCAACGACTATTATCCTCGACCACGTCAAAAGGCAGCACATTTCAGAGTGCAAAAACAAAACAAAACAAATAAAGTAAGTAAGTCGCCGGGCCGACTTGGATATACCATGCATCAGGGGGAAAAAAACTACATTGAGTTTATAAAACCAAATTCATATATTAAATTTCTTTCGTATGCGCGATTTGATTATGCTATCTCGCTCACTCTTATGTGTGTGCACTTTAGCGCTCCACCGGCCAAATTCGCCCTTGCACCGTTTTGAGTGCTAAACATTTCAACGTATTACTCGGCCATTTTTATTCCGCTTTTTATGAAACTTGGTAGAATGAATTAAATTCCGATACGACAAATATTGTGGGAGAAAATCACTTTTTATTGAATTCCGGAGGCGGAAGGGGGCGTGGCAAAAAAAATTTGGTGGAATGATAGATGTTCATTAGATCTATTCGTGTGCCAAATTAAATTACAATACGATAAATATTACGGGAGAAAATCACTTTTTATTAAATTCCGGAGGCGGAAGGGGGCGTGGCAAAAAAAAAAAAAAACTTGGTCAGCGTCTATACTACACGAGTCCACATTCTAAATTTTGTAGCTCTATCATTTATAGTTGCTGAGATCTCTGCACTCTTACGGACGGACGGACGGACGGACGGACGGACAGACGGACAGACGGACAGACAGACAGACGGACAGACGGACAGACGGACATGGCTATATCAATTTCTCTTCTCATGCTGATCAAGAATATATATACTTTATAGGGTCGGAAAAGCTTCCTTCTCCCTGTTACATACATTTTGGCGACTTTAATATACCATTTCATCCTATGGATGCATGGTATAAAAAGGAACAGCAATAGCAACAGCAAAAAAATGTATAAAAAAATGGAAATTCAATTGATAGAAAATTAAATTTCTCACAATTGACACATGAATAAATGTTGATGCTCAATTACGCCAAAGACCAGACAACAATTTCTCAATCAAAAGGACGCTTAAATTTTCAAAAACATTAAAAATAAAACAAAATTTCAAAAGACATTTAAGCTTGACCAAAATATATGACATAACTTCTCTAAAATTGTCACACTAAAAGCACATATCTGCAAGGGTCGTTCAATGAGTATCAAGAAAACATTATCTATTGTCTTATTCTGTAAAAGTTTTCACCATAAACTTGTTTAGATAATAATCATCAAAGCTTGCTTTGAGTGTAAAAATTGTTTAAAGTTTAGAAAATTTTCAAGCATTGTTTTGTTTATACTTTTCTAGCACAAATTCCACCGATCAACTGAGTCCATACGAAATATTGGATCTTCAACTATATTACACTCAGAATTTTTTTCGACTTTGGCTTAAGTAGTTCTCGTTGATGGAGAAAGTGAAAAATTTAAGATTTTTCCTAAAATGTAATTTTCTTACATTTAAACAAAGTTTCAACAATTTGCGATATTTTGAATAGTATGATAAGATAATCATGAAACTATTTATTCTAGTTAACTAATATGTATACTCAGTAGGTAAAAAGTTTCAATTGAATTATTCTCAATGTATTACTAATATATCAATTATAATATTTAAATGAAATCCTCTTGAATTACTCTAAGGCCAACCCTCGTATACTCGTATGTGTGACTTAAGATGTTTTCCGAAGCAGGAAATGTCAAGAAAATGCGTTGCCTGGACACTTAAGTAACCAAATGCTCAATGGATTGTCTTTTTCGTAAATTTATTCTACCAACTTATTTCTATTTTTTGTCTCTTAATGCCCCACGGCATAACAAAAACATGTTTTATTTCATTTTGTTCTTTAATTTTTTCTCCATAAATATTTAATAGGCTTATTTTCATTGCCTTGAGAGAAAAAATATTAAGATGTGCATAAATATTTATTTCAACAAAATTTCAAATATTTAATGATAAAATTATGTAAAATATTTACTGTCCTGGTAAAAACTAAAGAAAACTTTTGCAAAATAAGTTTTTCTTAGTTTTTAGCCATGAAAAAAAAGTTAAATAAAAATCGATTTTTTAAATATTTCTACGCATCAATAAAAATTGGAAACATTAGAAGTAGTTACTTATACTCAAACAAAGATAAAAGTTAAATTAAAATGTATTTTCTTCATTTTCTAATAGCTCGAACCATTCTCTATTCTTTTATATTACTTAATTCGGAGCTCTGCAAACTCGATCAAGCTCATCAGGGATACTCTTCCTTAGCAAGGATACTACTTCCAAAGAGCTGTTAAATTCTTTCCTGACCAGTGGATGAGGTTGTTCCAACGAAAGTTAAAGCCTTTCTCTGATTCTGTAAGCCACCTGGAGAAATGCAGTGAAATGTTCTATTTCGTTCCTCCTCCCACTTGGGTGCCATCATTGTGTGTCGTCATCTTTTTGTCGGCGCAATTTCAATGCGCATTTTTGTGCCTTATCTTTAAGCTCGTTAGTGTCGTTGTACATACATAGGAGGGACGGGAGGAGCAGTAGCACTAGCACTACATAGAGCCACTTTTGAAGAGTTCATAAAAATCACTTCAACTGTGCAATATTTCATGATTTTGCTTCAATCTTTTGAGTGCGCGCATCTCATGGAATGTTGTGAGCAGGACGGCAAGGATGAACAGGAGAAGGACCAGAAGGTTGACTGAATGGGAGGCAAGTCACTTCTTTTCGTTCTTCTCCTTTTGTGAGCATCCAAGTTCGTTCGTTCGTTCTACTGAGCACACGAAAATTTAATTATGTTGTTTGCTGTTGTTGTGCCGCGTTGCAACTGAAGCCGCTTTCACTTGCCAACTTTTGTCACAGTTAGGAAATAATAATAAAGCGAACGCCAGCGAAACCCAAGTAAAGGAAATTTATAATTTTTAATACCCTATACGAGCAGCGGGGCATATCTGCTTTCACAAACTTTACTCTAACACGTTCGATTTTCATGGAGATCTATGAAATATAATTACTGATTTTCTGAACAATTAAGTTTGAACGTTTCTTCTGCTTGGTATACCCCTAATAATATCTTCTTAAGTCTAGGGTAACTCTGGAAACTTGAAAATCACATAATTTTCATATAAATATTTTCGCGGTTGGCTTTTCTCTAGCCCTTTTTGTAGTTTTTCATAGTTTTTACTTGGCTTACTTGTAGTTGCACAAAGGAAAATTGTGAAAACTAAATTAAATTTATTCCATTTTGCTATAAACACATTTAAATCAAGCCTCTTAAATTCTCAAGGATCGTCTCTCCTTAATCCTAGCCGTGATCATGGCGTAAAGTGTGTCCACATGTGGTGCCAGATAGACATCCAATCGCACATGACTCTCGATATCATGGAGCAGCATCAGACAATGATCAAAGTGTCCCTCGTAGAACTTGGCCAAGATGGACCACATTTTGGGTGCCAGGTCGAAGAAGGGCTTAAAGGCCTCTGCATTGATGGCACCCAATTGCAGCATGTCCAGCTCCAGTGTGGCCAGAGCACACAGACCCGCATAGTAGCCCAAATCCTCGGGAGCCACCACCTTATCGTAATCATAACGATCGAAGGGCGTCAAGAGGAAACAGTGAGCTGCAGTTTTATAGATTTTCAAGCCCATGTTGGCCAAGCCGGCGGCACAATTCAAACGATTGGGCACTTCCTGGGCGAGATTCTCGAACCCAAAGGCATACTCCTTGGCCTCATCGATGTAGGTGAGGACATGCCACCAATTCGCCATGTAGATGGAGACTCTGATCAGATTGCGAAACATATTGATCACATTGTCAGAGCTGGTGCAATACGGACGAGCGCGAGCATAGAACTTCACGGCCATCTGCAGGTTGCCACTTTTCACATGGTAGTCGCCGATTTCCTCGAGAATACGCCTCACATAGGCACTGCCCGAGTTCGATTTCTTGAAATTCAACTCTGCGTCGAGCTCTTGCAACAATAATGTGGCCTCCATTGTGTTGTCCTCCACCCAATAGGCATCATAGGCGAGGCTAGTGTTGCTGGAATCCGCCGATCTCGCCATGTGGGCAACACGATTCGAACAACCCGCAGCCTCCTCAATCTCCTCCTCATCCAGCTGCTTATCCTGTCCCCTGCCAACCTCAATGCTCAGTGTGTTGTACAGCTCGTCGTAGAGCCGCACATTGTAGGTGGTCTTCACATGATCTATGGCCAGTTCCAGGGCTTCCACCCGCAATTTGGGGCACACTTGCGCTATGAACTTCAGTCGTATCAATCGTGGGATGTCTGCATAGCGTTGCGCATAGCTGGGTAAGTGTATGGTAGGCTCTCGTACTTGTCGACAATGAGTGCAGACATTGGGCCTCACAACTTCATCATCCTCGGTTTGCACTCGCGTTATGGAACTCGATAACATTTCGATAACACGCGGGCAAGAGAATGGAAGTCGCGAGGTTGAGTCTGAAATTGGTTTCCTTGAATTTGGTATACTTTATGTATATGTAAAATATTAAAATCACCGAAATAGATTACTAAGTGAAGGCTCACCGAGTGCTTAACGAAACGGAGACGGAGACACTTCAATACGCTCAATTCGGGAAGGAATTGTAAATTCTCGTTTCTCCAGCAAACTTCTTCAAGACATCGAACGAAGAATTTAATAAAAAGAATCACTGGATATATTTACAAAAGTTTCAGGACATGAAAGAAAACTGGAAACGTGTATATGGATGGATGCATTTTTGAAGACTTCAGAGAACATACAAATAGTACATGTATTGTGTTGATTAGAAAAGCAAATGCAAATTTGTTTCTTTTTTAGAGTATACGAAATGTCGACTCAACTTTAGTCCGAACCCACCTGAATAGGTAGTTGAAATTTCCGGTATTTCTATCTATTCATTGGATCAAAAGCAAATGATTCACTGGCATTTCTCTCATCAATGGGTATCACATTATCAACATTTCGCTTGATGCTTGCCTGATGTGGTGCGTCCTTCGTCCTTCGTCCTTTCTCGGTCTATTCATCTCCGTGGCCTGAATAATGTCTGGCCGGGTAAAGGTAAAAGTTAGAGGTAGTTTCGCCAAACGAAAATGGCAAATCAATTTTCAGCTTTTTATACATTTTCCACTTTTGCCATTTTGCATTTGGCGAACGACCAAAATGGACCAGAGACCAGCTACCAAACTACGAAGCATCGAACGCCAATAAATTTGGCTAAAGCGACGCATCAATAAACCGTTAAATAGCGGTAACAATTTCTTTGGCTTCCTCTCCTTTCAGCCATCTTCGCCTGATTTATGTGTCTCTGATGTCTGCGATTTTTCAAGTTCTGGTAATTTGATTTCTGCATATTTCGTTCCATTCCGTTTCTCCTCATCCTTCCCCTTGATTTGTATCTATGTAATCGAATTTAGGACAAGCTGCAGTTGTGTGACAACGACACCGTGGATATGCAGCAATTGGCAAAGTTGTTACGCCACCTGGCGGTCAGCTTACACATACGTTCCATGCAATTTTATATTAAAATTTCAATAAAAATTGTGTCCCTTGGCCCAAAAGCGAACAATCAAAGTCAAAAATATTCTGCAATTGACATGTAATCGGCGTTAACCGTTCAAGGGGGGGCCAATAGAGGGGTGGGGGGGTCTAAGCTGGGTGTGCAAATTTCTAATTTCATTCAAAAATTTTCTCAAAGGGATCGGCGTGCTGTTTGAGAGTTGACATGGAAAATTGGGACAAGGGGGGGCAAGGCCTTAGACGTTGACAGACACAAATCGACAATAGACGTCAACACATACGAGAATGTCTAAGTTGTGTGTGTGTGTGTGTGTGTGTGATGATGATGGGCATTTGGCGGGGGGAGGGGGCGTGGTCATGGGGCTAGACAGCTTTTGGGCAATCAAAAAGTGCGCCGATCAAAGTCCAAAATCGATTTTAATTGCAATCGAGGCACGTTCGATGGGCGGTCAAGTGGTTGCGGCATTTAGTGGGCGTGTCATCGTGTGTCTGCCATCCCTATGTAGTGCATATAATTGCCTTCACTTTTTTTTTCCAGCAGAGAGCAAGCGTGTATGCGGGCATGGCGAAAACATGGTTTACTGCTCTCGTCCAGATATTTTGACTAATGTGTCGAGCAGAGAGAGAGAGATTTTATCGGTTTTATCCCCTCCCCCAATTGCGACTACCGCAACGCCATGTCACATCGAATGTCGCTCAAAGGCAAATCAAATCCAGAAACCCAATGGACAAATCAAATATCTGACACTAATTGTCGTTATGCGATAGAAAAAAAACAAAAACACATCCCCTCCAAAGTGGAGATGTGTGAAAGTTGAATTCTTTTTATACACTTGCAGAGAGTCTTATTAAATTAGTCAAATGTTTGTAACGCAGAGAAGGAATCGTTTCCAACCGCATAAAGTATATGAGAAGACGCGCTGATATACCCATGTCCGTCTGAACCTATGCTAACTAGTCCCACAGCTTTAGAGCTATGTCTTTCAAAAGTTCGTTTATAAGCCCAGGCACATTATCTGCGATTTTCTGAAAACAGAAAAGTCCGTGCTAACATCGGCCATGCCGAAGTTCGTATACCCTTGCAAGAACTTGTGTTTCTCTGAACGTAAAGACCTTTCGAGCAAAATCTTGCATCTACACACATCATAATAGTCACATATAGTCATCAGACTTTCATCAAATTAAGCATGATTATAATTATTTCCAAGACTAATAGAAAATGGAATCAGTTTTGGTTTTAGTAAGCATTCAACCATGCGATTCTCGTGTATAATTAACCAATCATGTTCCAGTTCAAAGCCCAAAAGTTTGGTAATAATCACTATAATTGTTAAAACTAGAAGATCCAGTGATCTTCATCAGAAATCAAAATATATTAATGAGCAACAACGAGTAGCAACTTGATGATTTAATTATGACATTAAATCTCTCGGTAAAAATCAATGTTATGTAGAGATGTTATTTATTGACGTTTTAATTCTTGTTCATGTAAAATTTTAGTCAAGAAATTTAAGCCCATTTATAACATCTTAATACTTTTGTTGGGAATATATGTATGTATTGTTGAGTTTTGGTTAATTTATCATGTCAAGGATGCATAGAATCTAAGATCGGCACGATTAATCCCATAGGCATACCAACTGGTGAATACGGCATAATCGCCTGGAGGAACTGGCAAAACATTCGTCATATGATGATTTAAGAAACTCGATCGTTACCTTTTCCACTATAAGATCGTGCTGTAAATATTGATATGGATTAGAAAGTATGACCGCCTCTGATTGAGTCTACTTACATCATATGGACAAGTGTGATTCATATTGGAGTCATTCATAATAAATTCATACATATATTTAATTACCGGGTTCTTATTTTTAGAGGCCAGAAACTTGCATGCATCGAAAGTGACGTTGTAAAGAAATGGCTTATAGCCATTTAATCGTTTCATAACTGATATGTTGACCTAAGTCACCACAATTAAGATTTAATGGCAAAATATTTAAGTCGATCTTACCGTAATATTGGTCACTGGAACTTTGAAGAGTTTAACTTTAAAGGAGAAATACTTGTAAGTACGATTTACAGCTCTAATCCGGCAGCTTTCAAAGTCCGCAAATGATTTGTCGAGTGGATTGCACTTCAAATTAGTCAGTTCAACCCGCGAAGAGATCTTTTAGTACAAACAAAAAAGCCTTAATTCCATATAAATAAAATTATTTTGTTTGTAACGCAAAAAAGGAATAAAAATATTCTTAATCAAATCAATATTCCTCTGTCGGTGAGTTTAAATCACTCTTACGGTCTCACTTTTATAGCTATTGATCGGAAATTCTTTACTTCAACTTTTTTTCAACATAGTTGGGATGAGTTCTAAAGCCAAAACTGCCAAAAAATCAGAAATCAGTTGTAAAATCAGATACATTTATAAATGCATGGAGTTCTAAGTGTTGGGTAATACACAATTATATGTTTCAGTGTTGTGTGATGCTATTATTAAAAATACAATTTCTTTTATTTATTATCTAGTATTTTATGCACAATAACCCATAGTTTTGTTCAAAGTCGTGGACACTTTAGAGAAAACAGAAAAAAGCCAAAAGTCCGGGCTAACTGACACATACATTCATACACATATGTATATGTATGTAGTCATCAGACTTTGATCAAATTTAGCACGATTATAAATTATAATGCGTAAATGATAATGAAAGGGGTTTTTAATTCACCGTTTTTTGTTTAATAGCCAAAAAAAACCTCCAAGGTTATATTAACGTCGAAAAAGCCGAAGTTAGCGTCTTAAATCTTTTTTGATATGGAATATACCTGGGCTATTTGAAATGCGAAAACGGTTACTCCAAACAGAGCAAAAAACTTCAAACACATTGTCAGCTAGTTTGTGTACCAAGACTAATTGAAATTGGAGTCAGTTTTGGTGAAGGAATAACGAGCCAATCAAGCATTCAACTATGCGATTCTCTTGTAGTATAATTAACTAATCATGTTCCAGTTCAATGCCCAAAAGTTGATAATCATCACATTAATTGTAAAACCTAGAAGATCCAGTGATCAATGACTTCATCAGAAATCGAAATATATTAATGAGCAATTTAAACAACGAGTAAAAACTTGAAGAACAATTTATAATATTTATTATAACCGTCTAGAAACACATAATCTATTCAACATCTTAATATTTTTGTTGAGTTTTAGTTAAGCTCTCATGACAGGGTCGCATAGAATCTAAGATCGGCACGATTGATCCCATAGGCATACCAACTGGTGAATACGGCGTAATCGCCCGGAGGAACTGGCAAAACATTCGTCATGTGATGGTTTAAGAAATCGATCGTTACCTTTTCCACTATAAGATCGTGCTGTAAATATTGATATGGATTAGAAAGTGTGACCGCTTCTGATTGAAACTACTCACATCATATGGACAGGTGTGATTCATATTGGAGGCTTTTATAATAAATTCGTGCATATATTTAATTACCGGATTCTTATTTTTAGAGGCCTGATACTTGCATGCATCGAAAGTGACGTTGTAGAGAAATGGCTTATAGCCATTTAATCGTTTTAAAACAGATATGTTGACCTAAGACACCACAATTAACATTAAATGACAAAATATTTAACTCGATCGTACCGTAATATTGGTCACTGGAACTTTGAAGAGATTAACTTTAAAGGAGAAATACTTGTAAGTACGATTTACAGCTTTAATCCGGCAGTTTTCAAAGTCCGCAAATGATTTGTCGAGTGGAATGCATTTCAAATTTGTTAGTTCGACCCGTGAATTGATCTATTGGAAGAGCTAAGAATAATAAATAGAACTTTTTTTTTATTATTTTCAGTGATTACCTGAACAATTTGATGTGCCAAAACAGCAACTCCAATGAGAGTTAAATATTTGAAACTCATTTGAACCACTGCAGCGCACTATGTGCTTGTTATGGTCAATGGAAACTGAAACGAATGCTTGGACTTCGCAGCTCATTAAGGAGTCAGCCAAGCGATCAACCATGTCGGCTTAAACGTTCCCAATTATCTTTTTATGACAAGAATGATTGAAACTATTTATAGCAAAAAGAAAATAAAAATCAACACATACAATTTTAATTGTGTCGTTGTGTTGTCGTGACTGGGTAATTTAAAGTTCTACTATTAAGTAAATTGCAATCGATTTCATGTTGTTTTCGAAAAGATGCACCGACGCGTTGGCGAATTTCACCAAAAAGCCGCATTGCCAGGTCGATGGGTGTTCTTTACACCTTCAGAGAATGGAGTACATTTACGGTCATCTTTTGTGGCCAACTGTTTACGCGGCGCCTTGTTTCCTCTGGATCGACTCCCGTATTTTGGTTTGTTTTAATGAATTAAATTATTTTCGATTGATTGCTTGTCCATGCAGTGAACATTCGTGATGGATGAATAATTGCGGACTTATAATGGTGAAAGTGGAGTGCTGATCTAAATAGTTACAGTCCAAAAGTCCTATACACATCAAATACGTATTTGGTAAATTGAGAGGTCAGCATGAATGACAAAAATATCATACTCGAATGAACAATTTTCAAAATGAAGTCGAATTAATAATTCAGCTAACGTACGATTAAGAGTAAGCTGAATAATCGGTATATATGTATAATATATTCAATACAAATTGATAGGGGAAATACCGACAATATGAAGGTAGTATATCACATCTTACACACCTCTAGCGTAATCGAAGTATTCGATTAACTCGAATGTTATCGTCGTTGTCAATTTATCCCTCGACTTTGACTCGATTTCATTTGTTCTCAATTATTTAACTACATACATACAAGCTCTCATATTCATAAACATTTATTTCACATTCAATTCAAAAGACACCAAGTTAAACAGCAATATCTGTTATCGATAGTAGAATGAAATATTTGATGGTCTTCTATATTTTTTTTCGTAATCGATGGTGCTATCGTTTACTTTGACAGAACTACTCACTTGTCTCATTAACTTAAAACAAATAAATTTTAGTTTACTTACAACCAACCATGATACCATGATATTATTGTATCATGCAACCAACCCTCAAGGCATCCCGAGAGAGGGATGATATCATAAGAAACAAGTCAAGTTCAGCTATCGATGAGAATAATCCTTTGTTAATGCCTTAAACTTTTTGCCCTGAAGAGTTCCCACTAATCGAAATCTTTTGCTTCTGCCTTCATAGTTAAATCCTAGCCAATTAAGTAGTAAATCCGTTTATTCATTCCTGGAAATATTTTTAATAAACAAAAACTAACGTAAATTGGTTCGCTTTTGTTTTGTGTTTCCAGCACTTCGTATTGTTTGTTTTCGAGGAGACTTTCATGGGTCTGTGGGAAGGTCTGTGTCTGCCACCACCTGACCAAGACAAGAGAAATCGAAACGAAAAAGGCCAAAAAACAAAGCAGAGGCTGATCTACTTATTCTACGTCTTGTTTTCTGGCTTTTTCAAACTTTTTTCGGGCGGCAGGCCCAATCCAGTCCAGCCCAGCCCAACGCAGCCAGGCCAGACATTGTGTTGAGTAATTCTTTTGTAATGCGGAAGGAAGCACGATACAACGGAGCACAGCGACTTCCGACAGTCATGAAGATTGAAGAAACTCGCTGGGAGGGGACCTTAAAAAAAAAAAACAAAATAAGTAAAACGGAAGACAAAAAACAAACTTTAAGACAAAGCGCATAACTGACCTATGTAGGTTCGCTACGTTGGATTGGTGGGAGGTAAAGATAAATTGCTGCAGTGTTTAGTTAATACTTCTGAGCGACCAACTGAACGACGAAGCGACCATCCCATCCCATCTCCCATTCGTTTTCTTTTGGTCTTGGCTGCGTTCAATATCATGGAGCTAGAACAAGGAATAGCAGCAGCTGGCTGGACAAGTTTATCTTTTGTTACATTGACTTCCGCTAAAAAGATGCTAAACTAGAAAACACTTTTTTGCTTGCATTTGCTGCTATCCAGGTTCAGGTCCATGTCCATGTTCACGATGCCAAGTCAAGTCCACAGTCTTCTTCTGTCCAGAAGGCAAAGGCAAACAGGAAAAGTTAAACAGAAATTAAGCGCAGCTGGGTAAGGCTTGCTCTAAGTACACTGAGAGAAAGCTAAAGCCCCTTTGCTCATAAGTCTTGGCTCTTTCAGAAAGGTTTTTTATTTGATTTTTTAGCTTCTTATGCCAAAAATTGTTCAACTATCTCTTTATGGAAATGTTGGTTTTTTCTGGGTCTGGAAGATATCCCATCGAGTCCATGAAATTATACATCGGTCATGCAATTTAACTAGGCACAAAATTTTCTGAAATCAATTTGAAACTTTTTAACAAAAAGAACCAAACTAAATAATGATACAAATATTTTTTATCGTATCATTTTTTTTTTGTTCGAGTACCAAGGAACATTACTTCTTCTTTCTGAGTGGAAAACCATTATTTGAGGCTGTATTGATATTACAATTTCGGATATTTATATTTGTATAAAAACTAATAAAGGGCTCGATAAAACTCTTATAATGCACTGCGGTCCAAAATCCAGATTTTGTGGCATTAACTAGAAGGAATGTATGTACAGATGTTAGGATGCATAATAAAAAAAAAAACTGGAGTGATTTGACCACGCCCTCTTGACCTCCCATACTAGCCCACGCAGCGTATGCGTAATGTGATTTAAATTAATTTGGGAATAAAATAATTATAGCAATTAAAAGTCAAGAACTTAAATTTTAATATTTTATTTTGAACTGTTATTAATAAAAAAAATTTTTGTTTCTTGATTAAGCAATACAAACTATAAATAAACAACTTTGATTTTATTTTAAATAAGATATTTTTGACGATTGCTTCAATCATATAAACACAGAAAGCAAATTAAAAAATAACGGAGTAGAATACTTAATTAGTTATCTTCTATTCCTAATTCAATCGATTTGAATTTATTGATTCGGTTTCGGAATTAGAATCAATCCATTATAATGGAAGAAAAAAGTCAAATAATGTCGTACATAGAGTGTGATCTGGCATACAGAAAAATGATAAAAAAATGAAAATAAATGAAGAGTCTTTAATGCAAAATTCTTAAATATACAACCAACCATAAAAACAATATGAAAGAATGTGTCAAAAAAGCGCTTTCACGAACTTCCTGAATTTTTTGGTACGCATTTCTATTCAGAGAACAGGTTTAGTGATTTGATTTTGTTTTTAGATTTATAAATTAATTCCTCCTGCAAAGGATCCGGAGATTTGGGGAGTACAAATTTTTTTGATTCTCTTTTAACATAAATATTATTTAATAACATTATGTTTCCATATAAATATGCTTACCTTTTGGCGCACGTTTCGAGGTTTTTTAATTGCAGATTGAATATTCAGAATAAAAAGTAATTATCTTAATACTTTGTGAATTAACTATGCATTGCTATAATAATTTAATTACACAATCTGTTAAATTGGATATTTGTGAGCTTGTTATATGAAAGAGAGGTGCTGCAATGAATTGCTTTAAATAAGGAATTCATTTTCACATTAAATTGTTCCAGTGTTGGTCATTTGTCGATTTCCACTTAAAAGTGCTTAAATAATCGAATAGTTTTATCGGAATGCAGTGGCAGGCAAAAAGAAAGCTTAGGGAGAGTTTTTAATGTTGAAAAATTCAAAAGATATGGAAAAAGGCTACATTTGACGACTAGTGCTGGTAAGCGATAAAATTAATAACCCGCATTTTTTAAAACTTGGATTAAAATATTTGATTAAAATGACTTTGATAAATTTCACGGAATATTTCTGGGTTTTCTGAATACCATTTTCAGCACTGACATCCGAATCTGATTATCAAAATTCTTTCAACTGTCGAATGTCAGTGTTTTCACTGAAGCATTAACGAGCACTGTCAGTCAACTTTAGAGAAATCAGAATTAATTTGTTTGATTTTTTTGGGCTTGCCTTTTTTTGAGTTTTTTTTTGTAGAAATTGAAACATTGTATTAATATTATGGACTCGCCGGAGATAGCTCGTGGCCAGTTGATGTCATTGGTGTTCAGAGCGTGCATTGTGACGGCCATTACGTACTACAGTGCCAAGTGGATGATGGGCTCCATGGACCCAAATAGTAAGGCTCGCAAGAAGGCCAAACAGTTGGCCGAACAGCAGCTGAAGAAGCTGAATGCATTGAAGACGGGAAAGAACAGCAAGTACAAAACACGTGACTTCAATGAGCACGAGGTTGTGATTGCCTCCCATTTGGTGACACCCGACGAAATCGATGTCAATTGGTCGGATGTAGGCGGATTGGATGCCATCATACAGGAGCTAAGGGAATCGGTAGTGATGCCAGTGCGGCATCGTGAGCTCTTCAAGCGCTCCAAGCTGTGGCGTGCCCCCAAGGGTGTGCTGCTCCATGGCCCGCCAGGATGTGGGAAGACTCTGATCGCCAAGGCTATAGCCAAGGAGGCGGATATGAGATTCATCAATCTAGATGTGGGCGTTCTTACGGACAAATGGTATGGGGAGAGCCAAAAGTTGGCCACCGCTGTCTTCACCTGCGCCCAGAAGCTTCAACCGTGCATCATATTCATTGACGAGATCGAGAGCTTTCTGCGTGCCCGCGGCGTGTCCGATCATGAGGCCACCGCCATGATGAAAACGCAGTTCATGCTGCAATGGGATGGCCTCATCAGCGATGGCAACAGCTCCGTTGTGGTACTGGGTGCCACCAATCGTCCCCTGGACTTGGACAAAGCCATTCTGAGACGGATGCCAGCTCAATTTCATATCGGACCACCGGGGGAAATCCAACGACAAGCCATACTACAACTCATTCTGCAAAAGGAGCAGCTTGACTCGTCTGTGAGTCTGCTTCACTTGGCCAGGATAACGGGCGGTTTCTCTGGTTCGGATCTCAGAGAGCTGTGCCGTCATGCCTCCATGTATCGAATGCGGGAATTTATGCGCGACAGAATGATGATTGAGTCGGATCAGGATCAGGTGAATTTCGATGATGCAACCGATCAGTTGGTCATCAGCATGGACGATTTGCTCAAATCTTTATCCTCGATGAAAGCCTCCAAAATACGTGCATTCAATGTATGCGAAAAAGATCCAGAACTAGATTGAGCACTTAGATACATAAACTCATCAACTCATCAAACTATTTTCAAGTTTAACCAGTTAACAATTGGCTTTTTAAATGTGAAATATATATTAAAAAGATAACTTGTTTCCAACGAATTGAAAAATAAAGAGGTAATAGAAAAATATCCCAAAAGATCAGCCACCCCAATAAAGAAAGGTTAATTGTTTATTTTGACCACCTTCAGATATTAGTGCAAAGGTGGAAAAACGACAGATTTAAAAGTTATTGTTTGTAAACGTTAATGGCCGCATATTTTTTTTTTCGGACTAAAACATTTTATTTAAATGATTTCGGTTAAATTGACGGATTATTTCTGCGTTTTTTGAACACCATTTAAGCATACAAAGTTGAATATTAATTACGCTTATTCTTTTTGAATAAGACAACGCAATATTTATTTTATTTACAGCCCTAATTTTTAGTTTCACAAAATTGTTTGCTTTAAAAATTATATTTCATATGTTTTTTAAAATCTTATTTGTAAAATTTTTACCTTTTGAACATGGATCTCGAGCTTGCTAAAACCCAGCGTTTGATTAAATTCAAAAGGGTCGAACTAGGTCTTACAATCTCCATAATGATACTGGTATAGCCCTTAAAAATTGATCTGCATTCATGTCTCAAATTTGATTTCTAAGTTATTTTCTAATTATTTGGCTCAATCTTTTCAAATCAAGGTTATGGGCGGGCCATAAATAACATAAAAATTAACCAAACCCAGAGCATACCCAGGGCAGCTTGACGTCTTATTGAACGTATAATTTATTTCATGATTTAGAACTAATCTAAAAAGTCAAAACGAGATCAAATTATTTTCCTAATTATCTAAGACAATTTCACAGGGTCAAATCGAAACTGAATTTTAAAAAAATGTTGCTCAAATTTATAAATATCAACGTAAAAACGTTTTAAACATCAAACATTAAAGGAACTTAAAAGGAAGAAGGACCCCTTTGATTACATCTAATTGTTAGATAGAGCAAACTGATTTTTCTATAGTTTTTCTCAGTGCATTTTTAGCCATCATAGATGATGTTGGTCTTTATTCTTACTCCACCTCAATCCTGCCATTCCAGGAATCTTTAATTTTTCTTTTTTTAGTTTTTTTTTTTTTGTTCATCCAGCATCCAATATTTTTCACATTTCATAGCATGCATGAAGTGTTTTTACGTTCATGAAGAGCCAGCGCAACAGCAAGAGAAATAAAGAAAAATGCAGGAGACGAAGAGGCAGAGAGACAGAGTGGAAGAGAGGAGTAGAAAGAAAACAAAAAAGGACGAGAAATCAAAATAACAACAGCTACGACAACAACAGTAGCAACAGCAACAACAACGAAATCTTTTATGTAAAATTGAATATTCATAAGTTGTGCCACAGTAGCTGGAGCCTAACTGCAGGCCTCTGCCACTCCCACCTCCCGCCTCTGCTTGTGTCTGTGTGTGTGTGTGTGTTTGTTGTCGGTGGGGTGGTGCAGGAGCAGCGAACGTCCATATAGCCAGTTGATTGTTTTTGTGTGTAGTTTGGTTTGGCTGAGTGAACCTGCAGACGCTTTCATATACTCGCACACGCTGATAACGCACACACACACACACACACACTCGCATACACACATGCACCCACTCGGGTAAAAGTTGCCATTGTTTGCTATTTTGTCATGCAAATTGTATTTATTGCGGCGAAAAAAGCAACAACACCAACAGCAGATAGAACGAGAGGGATGCCGAAAGAAGGAGACAACGCCACGCCCAGTAATTGTTTGCTATTTGTCATTGTGTGTGTGTGTGTGTGAGTGTGTATGTGCGCTGCATTGTAAACAAGAAAATTGACTGCCAGCGGCGGCATTTCTCGCATTTCTATGCAGCATCCAAAGAAGCAACAACAACAACAACAGACATAGAAGTAACAAGCCCAACCAGAGGCATGCAAAAGTCAAGATGGCCACTCACATGGGCCAAAAATATGCGAAAAACCAAATTATCATTCTGCCTGCTGGCGGCTTTGCCGTATGGCTAACGCGCTGCTCCCAGCCCTGAAAAGTATGCTACAATTTGCAAGCGAATACACAAATACATATTCAAGTGTCCACGAAAAGAAGACAACAAACAAAGTAATCGAATTAGAATCTAAAGAAGAAATTCTGCTAATTTAGCAGTGAAATATATTTTGGAATTACACTAAAATTAATGTGCTTTGAAATTTAACACATAAATTTTATATTGCTTGACCTGAAGTAGTTTTATTTAATTAATTAACAATGGAAAAACCTTTTCTCTTTTTTTAAACTTTTATTTTTTCCTCCTAATTCGGCATAAGTATTTCACTATTCGATGTTTTTGAGCTTGAAACGGTTTCCATTCACCCACAATGGACAGGTATGATACATTAAGTGGCACGTCTTGCAAACTATCAAATATACTATTGATAAGTTCGATGGTTTTTAATTTTTATAACCATCGACAAATAAGATTCTTTCGCCGATAGTTTTCACCTAACAAAATTTGCTTTACGAGTGCGTAGATGTGGCCATAAAAAAGTTCTATGGATTCCAAAGAGCACTATTTGATAAATAAAACAAACTCGTGTATTCTAGTTGTATTTTCCATACATATGTTATTCCATATACCTACAACATTTCACAATATTTGCATATTTAAACCACTCTATGAGCTTTTTTAGCTCAATCTGCAGAAACTGATTTTCGCTTAGAGATTTCAACTCAATGTCTCAGTTTTTTTTTTTATGTATTCGTATATTTACCTAAAGAAATAGTTGAAAACTCATTTGCTATTTAAAGTCAATAAAACGCAAACTTGAGAGTCCCGCAAACCCAATCGTTCCACAAAATGAGGATATAAATTTTATTGCAGACTCTCTAAGTTTCTACACAAGATTCGTGGCTTGTTTTACGATTGTGATTTTTATATGCCACACGTTGCCATTCCACTTTCCTAATCATCATGCTGACAATCATCATCTGGGGGTTCGTCAGAAAACTTTGATGGATTTGTCTTTGGCCTCGAGAGTGGAGATTATGTTAATAGCCAAGTTTGGAATTAGCCTAGCAAAAGGATTCCATTTGTCGTGCGTTGCATTAAAATTTATTGACTGAAATGACTTTTTATATGACATGACTATGACTTTGGTAAGGAGAACCACTAACTGCATACACACATTTACATATACATATGTGTATGCGTAGTGTGTGTGTGTGTGTAAATTGATTGTGGCCAAGCAGGGGAAATCATTTTCCTGCCGAGAACTGAGTGAAGTTTATGACAGCGACATAAACCCCAAATGCAATCGTAAATGTATACATACATATGTACTTATGTAGGTCTACGCAAATCAAATTAGAACAGTAAATTAGGCTACCCACCATGAAGAGGCAACAGGCATTAAGTGTGGAAAGGATGAGGAGGCACTTGCCACTTGTTTTGAATGCAGTTTGCTCCATTTTTAATGCTAGAGCTTGGCTTTTTAGTGTAATTTTAACGGAAGTCCTTCGTTCTTTCTGCTATTATTTTATGCTGTTAATCACTACAACTCAAACTTTTGACTTGAGACCTTATAAAGTTATTATTTTAGGGCTACTTTGTTTTTTAGACATCTCTGCACTTATTCTCCTCGTAATTAAATCTCGGTTGTGTTCTATAATATTCTTTGATGATATTTCAATATGAATTTCCAAGTATTGAAAGATTAGGATTTTTTTTTATAAATTTTAAAATATTTTGCTTCATATTACTGAGCAGTTAGAAGAGTAGTAGAAGAAAGGTAACGTACCCGCAGTGGCAGAGCATTCCAGAAGATAAGAAGATAAGGTGACAAACGTTAAAGAAATAAAAGAGTTGTTAGAAGCAAAACTATTTTTGGTCCGATGATTCCTATGGGAGCTATATGTCTAAACTTGATCAAATCAAATGGCACGGACGTTTAGATATATAGTAAACTGCCAAATATTAAGTTTTATGATAATTCCGTAAAAAATAACGAAGTAATTGATCTAAAACTCTTTTTTTGACCGATGATTCCTATGGGAGCTATATGACATAGTGGTCCGATTTGAAAATCGCAGATGTGCATCCTAGGGTATAGTAAAACTTATATACCATTTTTGAAAACCATAGCTCTAAAACTGTGGGACTAGTTCGTATAGTAGAAGACAGACAGACGGACAGAAGGACAGACGGACATGGCTATATCAACTCGTCATCTCATGCTGATCAAGATTATATATACCTTATGGGGTCGGAAACGATTCCTTCTCTGCGTATCTCTGCATATGACCAATTTTATAATACCCTCTTCAAGAGTATAAAAATTAACCACACTAAGTTGTCATCAAACAAATAAAATATTAATTCAATTCAATTTATTTCACTCTTTAATGTTAAACGGCTATGCGAGTTCGTTTATATTCGAATATGATGATTCTTGACACTTGGTTATAAAGTTTTGCGATAATCTAACATCTACCAACTCGACATTGACTCGACAATGTAGATCAATCCTAGAATGATGCCACGGAAGATTTAAGATAAGCTTCAAGACTTTATTTTGACTGATCTGCAACTGACTTATGTGACATTTGGCAATATCTGAACAGACTAGTGACCCATCGCTAAATCATAACTACATACATATGATTAAAACTATGTTTAAAACATAACAAAGAGCTTTGTTAATTTCCAAAATTAATTATTTTTTTGTTAATATTTTTTATTTGGTTTAGAGATGGGCATGGGCCGTGACGTTTAAAAAACAGGGCCCAACACGGTCCATGCCCCTCTCTAATTTGGTTATTTCTTTATTAAAATATTATTGGTTCTAAGTTATATTTCACCATAAAATTAATCTTTGTTATGTCGCATAGATTTTCTACATTGTTTTTAAGTATTCCTAGTTTTTTAGCGTTACTTCCAAATGAACTCTCAGTTGCTTCACATGCCATCACTCTTGATTGTGATACTTGTAAATGTATTTTAAAGTATCTTATATGCCACTTTTATTGTACATAGTACTAAATGTTCTTATCCACTTCAAACTGGAATGGAAAAACATTGACTGTTTCCTGTCATATGTATCATTTTAATTAATATTTTTCTCGATACTTGATAAACTTGTTTAATTTATGTATGTGAGCGCGCAATGTGTGGCGTGAATATGTAGAATTGTTGACAATTATTTTGAAATACTTTGAAGTGGCGACTTGTGCTGAAAATTTATTGAATTATTAATTAACTGCAATCGCATAATGAAAAATTGAATATAATTTCTGTCATCGAGTGGTCGAGGGAATGAGATAGAGGGTAGTAGAGAGGCTAGAGAGACAGAGAGTTGTGCATCATTAAATTATTTTAATTGCATTCATAATTTAATTGATTTCCACCACATCCCGCATGCGGCCACCAAGTGCGTTGGCTTAGAATAATTGATGACATTTGACATTAATTACACTTTACAATTCAACTTTAAATATTTAATTGTAAAAATTGCAATTTCCACGGTTGTTGTTCTTGTTGTGTTGCGCTGGCTTTAACTAATTTCATTATTTGGCATTAATCATGCGCCGCCTGTTAATAAATATTAATAGTAGCCAGCCAATGGCTGATTTTAGCCCATAAAATTGCAACAACATTTGCATTAAAATGCCCTGATTTATGGCTTACTGCGATGAAAATGCAAAACCCAGAACAAAAAAAAAAAACGTGAGACAAAACCAACAAGTTCATTTAACGAATAATGGCAAAAAAAACCAAAAAAAAAAAACCCATTTACATATATTTGTTTGTGTATGTATTTTCGCATGGCGAAAAAAAACACGAATAGCAATTAATTATTTTGTGATAGAATATGTTGGTAAAGGGATTTGGCATGACTTTGAAATACTCTTCAAAGAAACCTTTTTGAAGTGTATGAAATTGAATTATATTAGATATTAAAATTGCTGGGATTGTAGATAATATAAAATCCAATTAAGGGTAGACTAAAAATATATTTATTTCTAATTTATTCGATAAATTTGTAAGCTCATATTCAATTTCCATGCAGAACAATTTGATAATCTGTTTAACTGAGCAATTCATTAGACTCTTGATTAGTTAATCAATTCTCAACTTGAAATTGTAATAAGTAGAATGATGAAACATCCATTACTAAATAAAACCTATCTGAGTTCATTAATTGATATATTCAGTTTGAAATTACATTTACATGAGTCCTCTTTGGCTAATTGTTTTCTTAAATAGGCTTTTTCAATTGATTTGAGTTTATCAATAAATGTTTTTTCTTCTTTATCTATTTCCCGATAGTCAATTATTAGTACATTTATTTTTATTTATTTATTAGTTATTATTATTACAATTAATATATTATACGCTATGTTTATTTATTTATTGAGCAATGGCACCGTAGGCCTTCAGCTCCAAAAATTTATTAGTATATTTATTTATTCTTCATTACTAGTAATTATTATTTGATAATTGATTATAATTGTTAAATTTTCTTTTATTTATTTTATATAATGGAAATTTAGTTTTTTTTTATATTTTTCTTTAACTTTTTAATCTGGAAATAACCAACTTTTAGAATTCAAACATTTTTTTCATTTTGTTACTAAGAGTAAAATTTATAATATGTTCTTCGATAGAATGTTCGTCTTTGACAAAGTTTTCCCTGTTTTTGAGCCTTGAATTAATCACCTATTTTGTGTTTAATAAGCACTTTCTGTTTGATTTCCTTAATAATTTTTATCATTATTTTTAACTGCTTTGATTTGATAGGGTATTTGCAATCGTTTCAATCGTTCGGGCTCAATTTCGGTGGCCATTTGTTGCATTCGGTGCCAAATAGTTGCAGTCTCTTTGCGCCAGTTTCTGTTGCTGGTCATTAAATGCATCTGCGAGCAGGACCAAAAAAAAAAAAAAAAACAGAACCTCAACGAGTTGAAGAGACACCAAAGGGAGATGGAAAAAAGTACACCCACATACCCCAAACAAAACATACACATACATACTCTACATATGTATATATATATACAGAGGATGTGGTTGGGGAATAGGCAGAAGGGAGGATGCTTTGCAGTTGCTCTGACCATTTCTATTTCCTTTGGGCATTTCTAGAGAAATTTGCATATTTCATGGCAAAATGTATAAAATTCATATTTATAAATCTTTTAACTGAACACAAAACACAAAAAAGCGGGACACGTCAAAAAGCCAACGCACTAAAGAGAAGACCAGAGCAAAAAGAGGGAAGTGAAAAATGTGCAAATAGGAAATGAAAATGGTAAGGAAAAAAAAAAAAAGAAAAGTCAAAACGACAACACAACTAAAACTGATGCAACATTCACACTTGCCACATGAAAAGTACAGAGAGAAAAGGAGCCAGAGAGATGTAAAAAATGTGTTGCAAGTCACAGACTGAATGAATGCGAATGAATATGACTTTGCCACACAATAAAAATTGCGCCAAAAGAACTAGCGCAAACATGAAAAGAGACGAAGGCGCCAACCAAAACGAAACGAATCGGAACGCCCTGGCATGGCGCTGAGATTTTTCTTTTTGTCCCGAAAACCCGGCTCCAACTCTGACTCCAACTATGTCGGAGTCTCCGGCCTGGGGCAACAGTTGCGACAGTCTAAGTAAAAGGCAACGCGTGCCGCATGCAACTCAAAAGTGGCCCAACCGGACAACGGACCTAGGTTGCTCCATGGACCAACCACCAGGCTGCATTTATTAACAGAAAAGAAACTCAAAAAAAAAAAAGGTTTTTCTATAGCTTTTTAGCCACACTCACACACTCACAACTTTTCGTATTTTTAGCTGTTGTTGTGGCTGGCTCTTTTTATATTTTTTTTTTTTTTTTTTTTGGGCATATGAATAATAAATAAGTTTTGGTCACTTGGTTTTTGTTGGTTTTTATTCATATTAAAGAAGTTAAAGTGAGAATAAGAGCAACTACCTAAAGAAGAAGACAGCGGAATACTCTTAAAAATATAATTCAATAATTTTGGAAAACATTTCAAGGAGTTATCAATAAATGACCACGAGACTGCTTTAAAGCAAAAGTGTAATTAAAAAAAAACATAAACAAAATTTTGTAGTGTTAATTTGTTTTTCCAATAATTGAATTGTGATTGAAATTTCAATTCCATGTTGTTTATTTAATTAATGTTTATTTTTGAAAATTATTAAACATTTATTAGAACTTAAAGCGATTTACAAAAATGTTGAAAATGCCAAACATGTTTGTTTTTAAATCAATAAACTATATTAAGAAAAAAGTTATTAACAAACATTTACCTCATCACTATTTGGATCAAATAAAATAAATTTAATGGAAGATAGAAAGCTTCTCAAATAGAAAGAAACTAAAATTTCAATGCTGAGATTTGGGATACTTCTATTCATTCTTTTAATACAACTATCGTGCTTCTATATATACCAAAACTTTCATGAATTAGGGCCATGACTCAAAACCAAAACTAAGTATGAAGGACATTGAAACATCTTTTGGTCTAAACCAAAATCTAAAAATCAAAACCAAAAATCCAAACATCATTTGGCCTAAGCAATCATAAATAAAAGCATTTTATGTTACATGAATTTGAAATAAATCTACAGTTAATGAAAGAAAACTTTTAACTTTTTGGTTAATTAAGTAAAAGATAATGTTTTTGTTCTTATGTTATTCTTAGAACTGGTTATTTCTGAATCGCATTGGTTTTTTTTTTTTTATATTTTTATGCTCATTATTCCATGGTGTTTTCTAAATCGATCTTCTTTAAGTTTATAATTTCAAGTTTTTTTTGTATTGAAATTTATGCTTGCATTTTACTAAGATAAATGAACAATAAAAGAAATTAAAAAAAAAAAAAAAAAAAAAAAAAAAATTTGCTATTATTATATAATTTGTTTAATTTACTTCATTTTTGTATATTAACAATTTTATTTATCTTAAAATCTAAGAGGTAGATCTAGAAAATGACGTTTTTTAAGCCTTCTAACTGTAGTTGAATCATCTAGTATATTTGGAGATAGTTCATTTTTTCGGCATCTAGGAATCTTTCACTAAACTTTGCTATTTTTTCCCTGGCAGTAGAGATTTGGAGCTTTTGAGGAATGTTGTAGTTGCTCATGTACCAGGAAGCATTGACTAGTCTTCGCAACATTTTGTTTTTCAACGTTAGAGTTCCTTGACTTTCAAAGTGTTTCCTTTATATTTTAAATACTGTTCATTTCAGCATTAACTCTTCATATTTACCACAAGTATACAATTGAATATTAAAATAAATAATGTCTTTCTATTCCTTCTATTTCTCACAATCTTGCATAAAAGCTTCTCGTTTCACCCTATTACTTAATTTGCACTGTTCGCAGTTTACCTCTATTTATCTATATAAACCCTAAGAAAAGCTAGAATTAAGAGCACGGAGAGAGAGTCACTTTCTGCTGGACATGGAATTCCGCGATACAAAGCACTTGCACAGCTGATATGCCCTTTGTGTCTTACATTGGCATTTCTAAAAGTTATGCCCACCATTTTATATGCATTTGAAATTCATAACATTTTTATTACTAGGCATTGGCGACTGCAAGTCAAGTTAGATGGAAGGTAGCAAGGGCTGGGGATGCGGGGAAAAGTGTGAGGCGAGATGCATAAAATTTGTAGCATACTTTGCAGCGCACGCCACTTTTTATTTGCCTTTGTCGAGAGAGTAAGCCAATGGAGAAGGGGAGATACGACAGCAGGAAGGGGAAAATAGAGAGAGAGAAGGACAGAGGGAAAGGAAGGAGAAATTCAGAGCTTTTGGTATTTTAATTTTTGCTTGGCACGCGTTGCCTGCGTGTGACTTTCCGTCCAGGCAGAAATTAGCGTAACACACACACACAGACACAGAGAGAGAGAGACCTATCCTTTCAACCACCACCACACACACACACACTCGCACTTGGATGTTCAAGGCGTTGACGTTGCACTTTTCACTGCATGCTGGTAAGTAGAAGTTTTTCAGCTCCAAAGTTTCCAAAGATGCTTAAAAAATAAAGTGAGCAAAGATATGGCAGAGTATGAGCAAAGAGATGCAACGCGAAAAGCAGCCTTGTCATCAGCTCTTCTTGCCATTTTCCAAGCAGCTGCCCCAATCCCTCACCGCCCTCCCCCCCTTTGCAATGCTGTGTCTATCTTTCGCCAAGAAGATGCAAAGACGTCGCGGCGTCTCCTAACTAATTAGCGTTGACTTGATGCAACTTGCCGCTGCTGCTGCTGCTGCTGCTGCTGCCACCGACGCTTCGTTAAATGCGCATGTGACATTGTGTACATGAAACAATTATGCAACATTTACGCGCGTAACTCATAAAAATTTCTGTCTCTATGTTTGACAAGTTTTAGGTTAGAGGCAACGACATATTAAAGTAGAGCACAATTTATGAGGAACCCAGAATGCTAAATTCAACATGTGAGGATGAAAAAATGTTAACTCTTTATTTGACTAAATTCAAATCCCAAAGTACTCACATTTGAATGAGATTCGTTACTCAATCGGTTGACTTTGTCATTCTAATTGTCTTTTAGGTCTAAATCATAAGGGCAATATTCTCGAGACACAATCTCTCGTGATATTAACTGATTTTCCCTACAATAACAAGAGCAGCAATTTTTCACGATATATTTTTAAAAATCGGGTGAAAAATTAGTTTCCCAGATTTAAATGCTAATTAATAATACATATTCAGAGCAGCCAAAAATAAAATTTATAAAATCGGACATAAATTGACAAAGTTAGAGGATCACAAAGGAGGAACTTTAGAACAATTATTACATAAAGCAAGTGAAACACCAAGTGAAAACACTAATTCAAATTTATAAAACAAAATTTATATATTAAATTCAATATTGTATATACATATTTATGTAAGTTTCTATATACTTATATTTAAAGAATTCTTAAAGGCTTTTATAAGTATATGTGTCGGCGTGATCGAACCTCTGGAATTCGACTGATAATTCACTTCTGCAGCTGAAATCAATTTAAATACTTAGAAATTAATAGGAATATATAAAAATCAATAGAATATATAGAAATCTATGGGAATGTATAGAAATCAAGAGGAATACATATATAGAAATCTAAGGGAATTTATGAAAACAAATGTATATAAACATATATGTAAATGCCCTGTGGTTTTTATGAATTTTCCAAAGTTTAGATGTAGTGTTTGTCGAATTTTATACACTTTTAAACGCCATCAAAACTTTAAAGGTTTGCAGAGCTGTTGCTGAATCGGCTAATGACTGCTAGCACAATATGCATAACTAATTAGAACTTGTAGTCAGCAATGAGACGTAATATATTGGCTTACATTTCACCACCGAATTTCCATCAGATCAAACAGATTTATAATGTAGTCTCCACAGAATCGAATGGTCAAAGAGATCGAATAAATGGTTATACTCGTATACAGCTCACACCTTTCCACCAATCGGATTACTAAGTATATCGCACAGCTTGGCGTCCTTTTCAACATCTTTTTATGATTTCGATGACCTAAAATCATTGCAAGTTAAGTGCTTTAGAGCAGATGAAACAAGGAGGTCGCCTTATTGATGGACTTAAAATGCTAAAGCGATTGATCACAATTGAGCTACTGAACTTAGAAACTAAGCGAATTATATAGTTGATAAATCCAATACACCAAAAATCGTATGCTCATTTACTGCAGTTTAAACATTGAACGAGCATTACAAACGAATTGCATAAAAGCGGAAAAAAAGAGAAAAGAGAACGGCGAACGGAGCACTGCCCACACAGCAAAAACGAAATTTTGCGCTGACTTCATTAAAAATAAAATGGGGAATGAGGAGGGCAATGGAAGGGGGTGGGAGCGATAAGGGAGGGAAGAAAATGATGGGGAGAAAAAGGAAATAGAAAACTGCAAGCAAATTCACAGACTTGGCAAAATGAATGAGTCTGGTCTTGTTCCACAACCAAACAGCCTTCGATTGAGTTCAATTCGTTTGGCCATTGTAAAATGGCCAGACCATGAGCTAAGCCAATAATCAAGTCGATTGGAAGGGCCAGCAAAAGTGAGAAGGTGAAGGCAGGGGCCGGGTTTTTTGACCAGGGGGCGGCAGCTAATTTATTACGAGCATTTAACAAGCATACTCTAGGGGGCTCTCTCAGGAGTCCGCTTTGATTTATTAGGTGTTTGGTTTAAAAAAAAAAAAAACCCATGGCAAAAGAGAAGCCACGAGAAAGGAAAGAACAAAAGAAGAAGGAGGAGGGAAAGAAAAAAAAAATTGAGAAACAGGCAGGCGGACAGCCGGATAGCTGGACACCCGGAAAATGCCGAAACACTAATGTGAATGTAATTTGTAGTTAATGTGTTGTTGGTGGGCATGTGGGCGGGGTCTAGTCCAGGCATTTTAATTGCTCAAACAAAATCGACACGGCCCACCAGAAGAAGAAGCAGGCGAAATAAAAACGGAAGTCTCACTCGCAGTCTCGCTTAACGCCCTCCAAACAAAGCCCGTCACAAGTGTCTCTCAGTCAATTTATGCGGTATAAAGCATAAATTTCACGGTTGCCGCATTATGTTCTAGTTCCGGTTTTTTATCTCTCCTTGTTCCCTGCTTTTGAGTCTTTTGTTTGCTGATGGGCCAACTGGTGCAATGAAAATCGGGTCCTTAGAGGAACAAAAGAACTTGATTTAGTGATGGAATCGAAGTGCTGCAAGATTAAATATATTTATTATAAAATCCCTTTCCATTGGCGTTTTGTAATTACCACAATTTACTTAGAAATAAGTAATTTCAAGTTATGATAAGCAACTGCAATTAAAATGGGAATCTAATTCTTTTTAATTTCCATCAATACTTCAAACAAATAAATGAGTTGCACTTGGGATTATTCAGCTTCCATTAAAAACAAATAGATTTATCTCATTAAAACTTGAACAAAACATTTTTTTCCACTTTATGTGCAATGTGAACGTCCACTCTATTCCCAAATGTGCCCGCTCAACGCCCTTATATGGCATCTCTAGTCTTTGTGATATATGGGCACACAGCCCGGGTATGATAGTGTTATCGATATATGGGCACACTTAGAATAAGACAAGAATGAGGAGAAAACGTGTTTTAGTAATAAGAAATGAAATCTAAGATTAATGAGCAATGCTTTAGGATATTATTACACACCAAAACATTTTTTAGATTAAAATGTTAATAGAAAATTGGAGGAATTTTACGAGAGAAACATAACTCAAAATCATGCAAATTCTTTTTCTCTAGATAGATGTATATATGTACATATAATTACGTTTACTTGTTGATGTAAATTCATCAAAGTGATGTAAACCGAGTTTAAGTAAAAAGTAAAAGTGTATTTTATTTTCGACCGTATAGTCGCTTGGTTACTTTAGACCTTGAAATGTTAAAGTATATAAGGGTGTTAGTATATGTATGTATATGTATTTATATATGAAGTATGACCTAAGCAAAGTATTGTATATGCCTGCAATGTTTATAAGATCTTTATAAACGAAAAGTCATCAGATCCATTTAAATTGCATCGCTTTTTATCGGTGATATCCACAATGTGCCACAACTTTCTTTTGATTCATCACGGTGCTTGTTTAGAGTTGGTTCTATCTAGTTTTAATATTATTTAGATACTTAGCTTTTCGTATAACTTTACGTTCAGGGTCTAAACTCGATTTTATATATGAATTTGAACGAATGTTGCAAGCAAAAGAGGATGAATTCGTCCCTTTTTCAGCTATTTGTCTTCAGGCTGTTTGTGAAATTAGCTTTCTGATCCATCTGATTAATGAAAAAATTGCACAAAGACTTTCAAATTGTTCTTTTTTTAAAGTTGTTTCTATATGACAGATTATATATAGTCTTTCTATGACATTATTTTACTTTTTTCTTCCATCATTAACGCTTTATTGAACCCTATTTAATTATTCTCTGAGATTTAAAGACATTAATCGATTAGTTAGATCTTCCTAACATAATTTTATTCTTATTGTTAGAAGGATGAAGTTAACGAATTTCCCTTTTTGCATCTGCTTTATGTTGAATGTAAAATCACAACGTCGAAACTCATCCGATTCGAGTCGAGTCGATTCGATTCGTTTTTTGTTCGGTTTGGTTTGGTTTTTTGGCCGCTGTGTGGCGTCATCAGGCGGCTGGCCATTAAAGGCCATAAATCACAACATAGCATAGAAATAAATCAACCCTTTTATTATCAACACATCGCAATGTTTGTTATCGAAAGGGTTATTTATAGTGCTCCAGGGAGTGAGAAACGGAATCAGGAACTGTGTGGCCAACTAAAGGGGAGAGAGAGAGACGAGGTGTCGGTGTCAGTTGCCCTAGACCTGTTAATATAAAGGGAATTAAGTGCTCTCTCTCTCTCTGCCTCTCACTCACTCAGATCAGAGAGCAGCGAACACAAAGCCATTCGTTGTAGTTCAAGGTCGTCTACCTCACAATCCTCATCCTCCCATTTTGCTATCCTCTCTGCCTTCGACCGTGAAACATTTAAATGCCAAGTGCGTTCTTGTCCTCGTGGTCTTCATTCATAGTCATCGTCGTCGTTGTAGTCTATCCGCTGTTAGAGTGCTCATTAGGTAAATCGCATTATTTGCTCATAAGAATATAAGTAAGTATATTTTGTAGTCATGCTCTGACAGTCGCATAAGAAGCAACTTCATTTGCTGCCAATTGAAAGGCTAAAACGGGAGACACACAGACAGCAAAAGAGGGAGACAAAGTCACTGGAGAGGTTGGCTCGTCGGTAAATGAATACATCATTAGCTGCATGAAATGTCCTTGTCAAACACACATACACACCCCCCCACATACACACATAACAACGAGCAACTACAAGTGGTTAAAGCCGACTGAGTGGCCTCAGTGCATAAGTACGAGAATGAGAGCAAGAACCAGAGAGAATCCGATGGTTGGCTTATTTATGCCTTTCGTTCTGTGATTCTGCTTCTATGGCTACTTAAATGGCTGAAGTTTCAAGTGCTTATGCAACTTGTTAACTAATTACGTGCACAATCCCATAAACTTTATCAATCTTCATCTACGGACAATAAGTATGTAGGTGAACACAAACATACATACATAAATATGCATATACATATATATACATATATAAAAGTTCATTCAAAAATATTTAAAAAATAAAACCATCTTATTAAATTGAAAGAGAAATGAAAATGAAAAATTGATTTGGAAAGCCGAGAGGTATACCTTTAGATACCTCTCATCAAATAAATTTGAACTTTATTGGTTCTTTTTAAAATTTGACATTAAACAAATCGCACCAAATCAATTTCCACTATGAATGAGTCTCTAAGTTCTTTGTTTTTACCTCATAAAGTGTTCACGACTTAACCCCTCGCGGACATCTCGGTGCAGATGGAGTCAGCTGTTAACACCGACCATGAATGCACTTAAAAATGTTAAAGAGCAGCAACTATTTATAATATATACCTTATTTACCAAAAATGAACTTAAAAGTTAAGCGAAAAATTAATTTAATAATTAATTTATATTTATTGTATAAGATGTTCCCAATTTAAGAAATAAATTCTTGAACCACAAAAGTATGCTACAAACTTTTGTGGTTCTTTTGTCGAAACAAAGTAAAACTATGAAAAACTGAATTCATTTTGAATTTTTCAGTACAAAAACACTGAAGTATCGAAAGGTTTAGGCAGTTTTGGCCGAATTTTTAAAGTCAATTTCTTTTGTTGCACCAAGAAAACGTGTCCTCAATATAAACTAGTGTTGAAAAGGACATCGAAAATTTATAACTTCTATTATCTGTCGATTCGTCAGTTTTAAACGTTTAATAAAACAAAAACCTATTGAAAATTATCAAGTTGTGAATAAGTATTTACATAAACTTCCCAAATGAAATGTTTTGACTCTAAAGAAAATTTGTTGGGTATTGTCCAAAGTTCGTGACCTTTTTGGAAAATCTATTTTATTTGTCTTCTTAATAATAATATATACAATAACTTATCACAACCATAAACTACCTTTTCGTTTGAATTCGCCACCCAATTTGATGTTATCCTCTTAGTTTTGGGTTCGAAATTTGGCAATTCTCTTAACCAGATGTTGAATGAGTTGAATGATAAGGAAAACCACATCTCTGTGAACAAATTTATTGGTATTTATTGGGTGAGTCAAATGCAATTAAGCTTTTTGCCCAAAATTCCGTTACGATGTGTGAGGGTGTTTGTGTTATAATTAATGGGCGTGGCCCCATATCTACACGCATACATATATACATAAATATATATGCAAAATATGCAAAACTATCTCCTAAGCAGCTTGTTGACAAGCAAATTGCGACATAAATTTCCTTGAAAATAATCGCATTTGAAATTTATGGAAAATTAATTTTTCACTTTATTTCCTGAAGTTTATTTGATTTTGTCGAGAACTAACCTAATGGATGGGAAACCTCAAAAGTGTATGTTGATTTTTTTCCATCTTGTTTATAAATTTACCATTTGACCTACTGTCGATGTCTGCCACCTGGCTATTTTTAATTATGTCGTTGTCAAAGTTTATTTAACACTCTCAACTCACTGAACTCACTTTGGCAAGTGCTAATGGAAAAAACGGTTTCAAATAAAAGACAAGCGATGAGTAATTTTCTCATTAACAAAAACTCTCCGTATTGATCAGTTAGCCATTTTCCAATTTCCCTTTTGCTAGCCGGTTTTAATCATTGTGCATCTAAAATTAATTAATGCTTTTCCTGTGCGCGTAAATTGCATAAATCTTGCTAAATGTAATTAACTAAACAAAAAAGAGTATAACACAAAAAAAAAAGAGAACAGGAGCGAGAGCGGGAAAAATGTTGAAAAATGAAACGGAAAAAAAGTGAAACGGAAATGCTGTTTTTTTTTTTTTTCTACTTTCAGTTGAAGTGGAAATCAACATTGAATCGAACACTTTGATGAATTTTGCAGCAAGCCAAAAGCATTTCCGCTCGACTTCCGGACTTGTCGTAGACTGAATTTTTAATTAAATTGTATCCTACAGCCATATTCAAATTTCTTAAAAGCCAAAGCAACAGAAACTTTGCCACCCAGCCCAATCTAGCCCGTCGGTGGGTCAATTGTTCAACAAATTCATTTCCCATCTCGTCTATGCTGGGAAGTTTCTTTCGATGTTTACCTTTTTCTGGGCCAATTCATCGTCTCAACATGGAAAATATAATTAACTTTTTTACTTGAAGTTTGCATAACTAAATTGTCGGTAGATAAGCTAGCGATCTAAGTAAAGGAAACTTGAATAACATATTTCAAAAATTTAGAAAATTCAGAAACAGTTTGCCAATTTGGAATAAAATCAAGCAAGATGATATATATCTGAATGTTAAGTTAAGGACAATTTAAGTACGTCTAATTTCTTTATGCTTTCTGAACTATTAATAGAAAAGTCTTGCATCTGTCTCGATAAGTGAAATTCGAATGAATTGAAACTTAAAGTTAACATACAAATATTTAAAAATGATTCCCCAATGGATTCCATTTAGCCCTCAAAAATCTCACTTAACTGGGATGAAAAGAATCAACAGAATTTGCATAAGTTAACTTGGCATTTTGGGGGCAGAGCTCAAAATTGAATCCCTTTTTCTTTACTTTTTTTTTCGTTTTATTGTTGTTGCTGGCCAGATTGAAGCCACTTGAAAGGGCGTGAGAAAGGAGCAGAGATAAAAATTCAATTAAGACCCAGCAGTAACACCTTTGTCAACTAATTACATGTCGCAGTCGATGGCCGACGAAAGGCCAAAGCCCAACCAATTTCCAAATGTTTTAATTGAAAAAAAACCATAGGGAAGAAATAGCTATGATTTGTAAGGAAGTTTGTATACCCTTTCCGAGATTCTTACATATCTAGGTGCAAGTACAATTTTGATAATGTAGAAGAGATCACACAAATCATAATTAAAAGGAATTCATTTTTATGAAAACTATTAAATATAGTTGAACAAATCGAAAGATTCAGACTGATTTAGTAATGGATGCTGATCCCGGGGAGCAATGGGATTGAGTATACCCTATTTTGGGATAGGGTATAAAATGAAAACACGAACACAAGAAGCATTGAGTGACAAAGGTGTGATTTATTATTTTGGATTGCTTTTTCGGGGTTTTTCACTTCTTCGCGTTTTCTTTTGCTTCGTCTGCTTCGCTTTCGTCGTTCTTCATTTTCAATTGTCTGCAAAGTTTCTTTCTTTCTTTCGTTTATTCGTTCATTGTATGTTTTATTCCGGTGTTGTTTGTTGCCCCAGCAATTGGCATTTAAATTAAGCAGAAATTTGTTTTTTCAATGCTTAACGAAAAGAATTTCTGTGTGTCTGCATCGTTAGACAAATTAAAAAGGGTTCCCAAAATGGCTCAGAAAGAGGTGCTAAAAGTACACTAAACTACAGGCTAGAGGGGGTAGCTGAGGGTGGGGCGGAGGGAAAGGCGAAAATTAATTGTCTTTGAGTTGGATGTCAAAGAGCTTTGACTGCGAATTCAATTTGAATCTGATTGAAATTGATTCAATTTGAATTTAAGTTTAAAATAGTCAACAATATTTAATTTCATTCAATGGCATTGCATTTTGGATTACTTTTGTGGCTGGCAAAAGCCTCTTTAAAATTTCATCAATTTATTGGCAAATGCAACAAAAAGCCATTCTCTTTTTGGTTTAGACAATGTGCATTATGAATTTATGTTTGCATATATTGTATTACTTTTTGCCCACTAATATACGTAAAATGGTTTAATTAAATGGCAAATATTATTTTATCGTATTAAGTTCTTTAAACATTAACCCACACACCACCCCCTGAGCAACCCTCTGTGAGTGAGTGAATTTTCATAACAAGCAGTTGGAAAAATGATACAAAATGCATAAAAAATAAAAGGAAAAGAGGAATACTTGCATGCAATATTTTATGGTAATTTTATGCAATAAACGTTGAAATGTTTGTCATCAATTTTCTTAACTCATATTTCATGTGCAACCTTCTACAACCTACAGCTAACTTAATCCTCTCTCTCTCTCTTTCTCTCTCTGTCTCACCCTTCGACTGGTCGTTCGTTTCCCACTTTAGCTTCTTCTTTCACTCTCTGCAGAAATGAAAGAAAATGACAGCGTAAAGGAGTGAGGGAGAGAGAGGGAGGGGAAAGAAGAGAAGGATGAGGAGAATTGAACTGCTTGGTAGAATGATGCCTGAGCCATAATTCCCTATATTAGCCTATATAGGGTGCTCGAATTTTGTTGATTGCAATAATTAAATAACAATGCTTAAAATGGGTATTAGTAATTATTTTATTATTATGAGTAATTGTGAGCTCTTGCTACTTGGAACCAAAAAATTATTTAATTTTAATTAAGCATTCCATTGAGCAGACTCGATGTAATTTTTTAGTTGTCTACCCAGTTCTTTCATGAACAGAAGCGACTCCATAATTGTAGAGCCTTTCCACTACTTCAACGCTTAAACTAGTTGGGAATTACAGCACTAAATCTCACCTTTTATTTGCATAGCCAAAAGGCGTCACCAAATTATTGCAAGAACATCGTTTTAACAAACCTCCAAGGCAGTTTTTTCAGAATAGATTATTGCATAAAAAATGTTGAAGTTTTGGCAGCAGATTGCGTTGTTTTTACACTAAATGTAATCGAAATTGCATAAGTTTGTCCTTCATGTGGTGTTTTGGGTAAAGCTATGAAGATATGGAGTAAAATTATATAGAACTTACAAACTTCAGTCTCATTTCTGTATGCTGAGATTAGGTATTTCAAATATCCTTACGCCCAGAAGACCTAAAAGGTTTCATGCCGTAGATATTACAGGTAGATTTTAAACTTAAGCAACAAGTAAATAAGTAAGTAAATTAAACAAGAGGTAATGGGCACACTGTATCTTTGTGAAATAAGTATATGAGCATTGTCATTTTGGAAAAAAATCAATGAAAATGGGATTTTTTGGTTTTTAAAATTCATTTAGTATACATGTATTGCTTAAGAAATAGTGAAATAGTCTTTTACAGTGACAAATTGGCGGTTATTTTTGTAGACCTTGCGTGATAATATTTCCCAAAGACCTTCAATCAAAAATAGGTCCGGATTGATCGCAGGCCAAAAATGCACATATACTTATTTTACTGAGGTATCAATCTCACCCCATAATCAACTGGAGTCAGCTGAAGCAATAGTGCCACATGAAGCTGGCCATATAAAGTATGTGGCAGCTATACAATGACGACACTTGGCGCAGAGATTTCACGAAATTTTAAGTTTAAGTTTTTTCCATATTTACTCAATTTTATAACATTTAGTTATCATATCCATAAACAATAATCTCTAAAATTTATGTAAAGTTTGAATATATTTTAGTTTATTTAAAATTTAGGGTTGGATATTAAAATGGATTGCAAAAAGTGGACTTGGTATAGAAATAAACTCAACATAGTTCTGACCGTCGTAAATGATTAAATTAGTCGTCGCAGAGTTATCGCCTTTTCGTCTTACTTACAATGCTCGCCACTTGAATAGGGCATGTCTAAAGTCGAGTTTTTACAGTTCATTGCTGCTAAACCAAGACAACTAGGAAAATAATTTTTATTTTCTTATAAAGTTTATTTAAATGTGGTAGTTTGACGTAAATAACAAAATTATTCAAAAGTTTTAATTGTGAATTGTGTGGTCTTAAATTTGCGGCACTTGAATAGGACATGCATTTTATTTGGTCGGTATCGTTGTGGTTTACTTAAACTTTTTCATTTAATTGTATAGTATTGTAATTTTTGATCATATAGCTTATTGTGTAGGTATTCTGTCCATTAGTGTTTCATATAGTATGAATCAACCATAGCTAAGAAAATAACTTAACAGAGTTAATCACTGGAATCTGACTATTCCTGTTAAATGGAATCCTTTTCCAAGTTACTCATTGTCCAAAGACATATTGTAAGTAGAAATATAATAGATTGAGGTAGAAATTAGCTCTATAGATTATGGACATTAAATATGCATTTAAATTAATATTAATTCATGGGACCAATTGCCCTGACCAGAGCACCCGTTATGAAAGTAAACTTTCTCAAGTGCTCATGCATTTTCTTTGCGAAAAACAAAAGTGAAAAAGTAAAAGAAAATCGAATGTAAGAGGGAAATTTTTATGCGCTTCTTTGGTTTAACGCAGCGGGCTAATGTGATTTCCAGCGAATAAAAACGATAAATCTATGCATTGAAGGGTTTTGGGTTTGGATCCGAGTGTTCGGGTTTGGGCAGCGGGAGACCGCTGAAACGTTTTCGTTTTCAGTTTAAATGCGCTAACGAGCCAGTTTGCAATGAAAGTGCTGCATCAATTTCTGCTATCCATTAAATGCATCTATTATTTTTTTTTCCACTGTGGCTCATGTGTTTTTTTGTCGTTTTTTATTATTTTGCCAATTGCAAATTCGAAACCGACAAAAATGCATAACCGAAAAAAATTGTTTTGCTAACAAACGTTTGCATTTGTTTATGCTAACAGATTTTCAATAGAAATATGAGCAGAAAAAAAATAACAGGAATCTACTAGTGTATCTAGCCAGAGAAGTGTAGACCAAACAGTTTGGCCAAAAAGCATACACACACGCATCAGAGGCTTAATTGATTCCAATGGTGGTCAAATAACATTTATAGAAATAAAAAGAAACTCAATTTTAGCAGGCAAAAAAAATGTGATAAAATTGTATTTTATTCATACATTTGTTTTTAGTTTTATTTTTTTTTTTAGGGGGGGGGTGGTTTGTTTTATTTTAAAAAATTTTTCTCATTGTTCTTAATGGATTTCAAATGTTCTCCCAAAATATGTTTAGCGCATGGCAAATGAAACAAATTATTTCTATTCAATATGTCAAATTTTTAGATTAATTTTAGATTAAATGAATTTTATTTTAAGTCCACATCTAGCATAAACCAATCATAATCAAATAAAAATTAAATATTTTAGAAAAACTGGACACTATCCTAGTGAAAATTTACATTCTGTCATATTACAAACATTACTTTGCATTGCTGTAAAAATTTACTTAAAATTTGAATAGTGGTCATCTAAGGATGCAGGACATGATATTGCTGTTTCCTTAGTCCCAAATCGCAAAAAATGGAAAAAATCCTTGGAAAAATGTCGTTTACAAAGATGATAGTCCTTGATGAAAGTATTTGTTCATTTAAAGGGCTCGCGAGATATTCGCTATTTTTGTAAACACAAGAAAGCCCTTGAATCTCAGCTTCCTGCAGGAGCGGACTACCAAGGGCTTCAATCTGACCAAACGACATCCAGATAGTCCTTGTGGTTTTTTACTTTTTGGCCACTTTGTCGACTAATCCTTTTTAGCAACACTTTGGAAAGGATTTCAGAAATCCTTGAATACAGGGCGATAGTCCTGCTTCTGGAGGTGGTAGAAAACCATGTCCTGGCAAATTCATATAATGTCCTGCGGAGTTATGGTCTAGAGAAAATCACGCTTTTTCCGTTTTACCTCTACAAAGCGTTAATCTTGCCGCAGGACGAAAGGACACGGTTTTCTAGGATGCTCTTGATGATACGCATCGATTGGCATAATAAAAATGAGGGTCATCTAGGGATGCAGGACATTCTTAGATTCGTTAAGGACTTTCCAAGACTTGCACATGTTAATTGAGCGAATCAACAAGGACTGAAGTAAGGACATCCCGATAATCCGTAAAATGGCCAATGTCTAAATCGATATTAAACTAAGAAATTCCGCTCTAATTAGATCCTTTTGACAATGTACTGACATTCTAGACTGAATACGAGTTATCAATTGATAGCCACATGCTACATTCTGTTAGCCCTTCCAATAGTAATCAAAATAATGCCATTTAAAATACGTTTACTAAGTTACATTACATTACATTACTTTGAAAATGGCGATTACAATTTCGTGTTAAGATTGACGATTAAGAAGCAGCAGCAGGTTTTTTTTGCAAATACTTTTTGCAAATACTTTTTTTTTTAAATAATTTGGTTGAGGAGCGGAATGATACGACGGGGATTCCTATTTGCCGGTGCAGACACGTCGTCCTTTATGTCGTTTGTTCTTTGTTACCTTGCACGCCTGCAAAAAAATGGATGAATTATGGAATTATGAAGGTCTTTTAAGAAATAAGATTTGCGATTCTTGCCATACGACGATATCTATCCTTCTTGGCTTCCGGAAGAGCACACCAGGCACGAGCGGCCATTTGGATCAATTCCTGCGGCTTTAAACCACAATGCTTCCTCCGGAAGGATCGCACGAAATTAAGATAGCCATTGTTCATCACGGGACCTGGTTTGCTGCACTTGACACGCTTTTTGGCGCAAGGATTGCGACGCTTCGAGGGACAGGCAGGCTTGCGCCTCTTGGCACAAGATGGCTTGCGCTTCTTGGCACATGAGGACTTCCTTTTACGGGCATTGAGGACTTCTTCTTACGGGCACATGAGGACTTCTTTTTCTTTTTCGGGCACGCGGACTTTCGTGGAGAGCACATGGACTTGCTTTTGTTACGTTTCTTGACACCGCACATGTCGTCATTGTCCTTGGGATTGGATGTCACATTGCTGATGTTCGATTCGCTGTACTTGCTTCTCTCTTCGATGTCCAGGGCTTGCCAAGAAGCGGCTCCCTTCTCAATGGACTCCTTAAGAGTAAGGTTCGAGTTCTGTTTACGATATTCCCTAAGAAAGTTCAGATACGCCTTGCTGCTAAACTTGGGCGGATCGTGCATGCAAAGCAGTTTTACGGTCGGTGAACTTTTCGCCATGGCTTACAATAGGTAATAGAATCGGCAGTTGTCTGGGAAAAATAGAAAATGAAATGAAATGGGAAAAGCAATTAGCCGATTGGCTTTGTGTACCAACTATAAAGGGGAGTGGCATAAACTATTTTCAACAATTGTGTGCAACAAAAATAAACTGCATGGAACACAGGTAAAACCGGCAATTGCCATTCGCATGAAATAAAAATTGGCATGGACAAAAAGCATGTTAAATGTGTGAGCAAAATGTGGGAATGTAGCAATTGATCAATTTTTCCCATCATATAACTCGTAATTACTATAGAGTCTAGACTGTCAGTACATTGCACTATGGGCCAGAATCACTTTTTTTGGCATAAACCAAAACTGAAATTTTGCAGGATCGTTTTCGTTTTTTTTGTTTTTGCTATTGGATCATGTTTTTACAGCGATTCGATCACAACTATAGAACTATTTTAATCCCCAAGGTATAAATTCCTTATTTTCTTGTTGATTTCATTTTTTAAGTTAAATGCAATCCATCAATAATCAATTCAAATAGGTCCTCTTGATGAAGAGGCAAAAACTAAGTAATCTCTAGTAATCATTTGCAATACAAAATTCTATATACAAATACATTCTACAATACACAAACACTTCGGTTAGATTTTTTATAAAATAAGACACAAGACAAATCACAACTACAACAATAAAATAAAAAAAATAAAAAGGGAATCTGGCCCAATGTGCATTGTCAAAAGGATCTAATTAGAGCGGAATTTCTTAGTTTAATATCCTGTGAACTTTTATGGCAGCCCTCGGCAGTTAGCAGTCCCAACAAAATACAAACATTTATTATTTTTGTTGGGCAAAGGAAAAAGGGAAATGCAAAAAGTAAAAGCATGGCCAACTAATTAAACTGATGAGACAATGCCTCATGTAAAACAGTAACAAACCCGACAACAGAATGTCCTCCCTCACCCCTCCCTCCTGCCGATCGTCTGTCCCCTTCTCCCATGTCTTTTTGCCTGTCTGATGTATGCAAACAGCAGCAACAACAGAATCAACAAATACTACAACCAACGTATCTGTCTTGTTTTAGTCCTCGTTTTTTTTTTTTGTTGGTTGGTTGGTTGTGTGTTTGTGTGTGTGTGTTGTAACAGCACATTTAAACAATTGAACACACGCATGATTCAAAGAGGCAAAAGAAGAGAGAGAGAAAGAGAGAAAGCTGGGACAACGAAATGTTGTCATGGCATTTGCACAATTTCCCACAATGAAAAATAAATAGGTGCAGGATTCATTAGGATTACAGCAGAGTGTATAGACATCTATATAGCCATGTCCGATGTGTCTGTGTCTGTGTGTGTGTGTGTGTGTGTGTGTGTGTGTGTGTGTGTGTTTGTATGAATAGTAGCCAAATGTCATTTTGAGTGATGCTCTTCGTTGGCATAGTCTGCAGTTGATTGCCGGTAGCAGCAGGAGCAGCAGATGGAAGCCTTGTATTCAGAATGTTTGATATGTAGGCCTAAGGGCAACGAGGAGCCATAGCCACATTTTGAGTACATGATTTCCAAATTTCTCGTATCCACAATAAATACGCTTCAACCAAATCTGTTTCTCTGTTCTCACTATGTTGTCATGTAAGCAAATCAGCTACAAATATTCCCAATAAAGATTAAAATTAAATTGTGTTGTCTATTGCATACGAATTAGAAGTACATATGGAAAGGATTCTATGAAGATCTAGAATAAGGATTTTGACTAGCGATCGAAGCTTCTTTTAAAGGGTATACGAAAATCTCGTAAATTAAAATGTTTTGTCTACGGCATACAAATTAGAAATATATGGAAAGGATTTTTTGCAGATCTAGAATAAGGATTTTAACTGGCGATCGAAGCTTCTTTTAAAGGGTATACGAAAATCTCATGTGATTACTATTATTTTTTCTGTTACTGGCAACTGAAATTTGGGGAATTTTATTACTATTTTTTATTTGTCTCTAAATAGTTGCATATTTGCTGACCAATCAGCTTGCAGTTTTTGGTGTAATTGTAATTTTTGTAATTTAGTCAAGGTTGCATATATTATCTAGAAGGCATTTCTCTACCTTTTTACACACCCACACACACGCATTTGACATGTCTAAGCGGAAATATACATATTTATCAAAAGCAACATGACTAATTATATTTCTGTTTGTAGTTTGTTTCTCTGAATATTTACCCCCAAAATTTACGAATATTTCACGCAGCGTCGCCTCCTAATTACGATGTGTCTCCCCCTTCCCTCTCCCATCTGCAGTTGTCTGCAAATTGTTTGCTTAACAACTCTCTGACGAATGCCAACTCACAATTTTGGGCAAATAGAATTTTCGGAATGCATGCAGCATTCTGTTTGGTCAAGAAGAAGGAGACTCTTGCCGAAATATTTAGCTAATTTATAAAATGCACATGGCAGCAGGCAGTAGGTGTGGCCCACCACTCACCTACTCTCTCCCCCTCTCCAACCCTGGCCTACCACTTCTGCAACAGGACAACAATCGAGACATAAGTGCAGGACAAACAGCACAAGGACAATAACGCACTTTGTAGTCGACGTCAAACGGGATTCGGTTGTAAAATTCGAGAAGCAAGTATTAAAAGAGCTACACATTAATATATATACAATACAACGACTGGTCGTATACCCTACAATTAATGAGCATTAATTAATTTTATCTGCCAGTTGGATGACTTTGCCAATGGACTTTCGATAGAGCAATATCTATCATTCGATATCGTGTATATTGCATAACTGCAAACATAATTCATTTTAAAAATCGATTTACCCGCTGGGTCGGTTGGTCGGTCTTGTGGTCCTTTTGCTTTCTCTGTGTGTGTGTGTGTGTTTGTGTCCTGTGACGTTGCTGCAGTTTATGAGTTTATTGTTTACGCTGCTTTTCAGCCATAAATATTTGCAAAGTGCTTGTAAAAAACAAAAGGTGGCAAAAAAGACCAGCGAAAGAGTGAGCAAACTGGTGTCGATGATGGCCAAGATGGCATGGCGGATGAGGCAATATAGAGTGGAACGTGGTCTAGCTTGATGGCCAATAACTTTGTTAAGCGCCAGAGTCGTTTTTTTTGGTGGCTGCATAAATGGAGCTGAAGAATTTCAAGCACTGAAAGCGGATGGAAACAAAGAAAAAAATAAAGCGAGGGTGAAAAGCACCGTGAAAATCTATAATTGCCCCAAAACAATCGCCAATCAAAATTCTCTCGTAAAATATTGGCTTAGCATAAGCACTCCCCTCCTCCTAGCTCTACTCCACCTCCCCCTCCACCTCCCCGCCCAATGGTTTCCAATCGTGTTGCTTGTAGTCGTCTTACCTTTCGTGTAAGCGCGAGGCTATAAAATTTAATTTATTTGTCTCAAATAATTTCCCATGGCAACTGTTTGTTCTGGCTTGTTGATTCAGAATTATTGTAGGTTGGAAGACTAGGGAGTCTTAGGCAGAGGGCAAAGAATAAATGGTGACCCCGATGACCCCAAATTCCCATTAGCTATCATTTCAAACTCTCTCTCATTCTTGGTCACAAATTGTTTATCCTCATTTATAGGGTAACAATTGAGTCTATTCTGGCAAGTTCTAATTTAAATAGAACTCACTTGTTATCGATGCCTTGAGCTTTCCCTTGAGCTCTTCTATGTATGTGAAGCAACAAGATGCCGCACACCCACACCCCTCCCCCCCCTCCCTTTCCCACCCCCTTTCTTTCCATAACTTGATTTGCCTTGCGTGCTATTTTGAATTGAGTTCGAGTTGGTGGAACGCTCGTAAAGTTGGGTCCACTTAAGCGCAATTGTTGGCCATAAACCTCATCGAGGTCGCCTGAGTAGAACTTGTGGGAGGAGTGCCTTATATTTGCTTTGCTTGACGATGCAAACAGGGGCTAGGCATCATCATCGTAAACAATTAGATCGCTTTGGCCACAAATTGAAACTAAATACACCGAATAATGGCCAACTGGAAGCAATGCAGTTGGTTGCATATATTTTTTATGGTCCGTCTGCCCATCGAATTTCATAGACAAACAATTGACTTGTCATTCGAGACATTGTGTTTGAACCCAAAATCCCAAAAAGTCCAGTTTCGATGGGGACAAAGTCCACGCAATCGGCTTATGGTCCCCGACCCTTTCCACCGACATTTCTGCGGTTGATAACAATGCTTTCCATTTTTCTGCGACAATAGCAACACAAATGCGAAAAGCGTCAGTCGAAAAAAAAAATCAACTATTCTGTCAGTATAGACGAAATGGCAATTGGTTTTGGGTTGGACATGGAACTGGTGAAAACTGGTGCCGCGACTGGTGGGCGTTGTCAGTAGCAATTACTTGGTCAAGCCCTCACAAAAGGGCGACAAAATGAAATCTTTGAGTAAATTACTTTGTGCCAATTAATAGAAAAGTTATGCCGAGTGGGAGGACGGATCACTACTCCCCGTGGAATAAAGGAATCATTTGATCTAAAGGAGGATCTAAATTCCATAGAATATCTAGTAATCTAGCCTGAAGGTCTTTGTTGCTCTGGCATTGTAAATAAAGTAGAATTAATTCTACGCTACAGTTAAATAAATAAATCTAGTAATATTCCTAGTTGGCCCAATGCTTTTTTAACTGCAAAAAAAAAAATCAATCAAAAGATCGTCTAAGTAACTTTCTTTGGACATTTGACATGGCTCTAAATAAGATTCATCCCGATGAAATATGTATATATGTAAATGCTTTTTATAACTGCTCAATATATTTAAGAACCATGATCACAATAAAAAGATCGTTTGACTAAGTAACTTTCTTTGGACATTTTACACGGCTCTAAAATAGATTCATCCCGATAAAATTTTTATAACTATTTTGATCCGGGATAAGTGAATTCACAGATTCAATTGAACCAGAAGAATTTGGCGACTTTTAAAACCTTTTTGGTTATATACTTATAACCGAATAAAGGGTGGACCAATATGAACTACTTCCCAAAGGCGACAAATTCTTCCAAGAGGTGCGTTGAGGACAAAATAATATGTATTTTGCTCTCACAAAGTCCCGAACACGTGACAATTTTCGCTTCGAAATATTTTACACTTACCCGGAATACTTTATGAAACTGTATCCTTTATTTCCTTACTCCTTTTTGGCAGATAACACATTCAATTTAGTAAAACTTGTAATCAATAAAAGCACAAGATGCTTTAAAATTTCATAAAAGAAAATATAGAGAGAACTGAATGGTTGGAGACTGTGAGAAATACTAACTTTTTCCAGGTTGAAATCGAGGACGTACACTTTTTGAACAAAAAAACCAAAAGTCATGGATTGCTAGATGTTAAAAATCTTGTAGAGAAAATGGAATTTTATCGGAATAATTTTAGACGGTAATCGAATGCTGTTTTAGTGAGGAGAGGCCACAAAAAGAGTTTAATCTAGTCTTTTTCTTACACTTATGACAATTTATTCGAGTACTTTGGACTTCAGCTATTTGATTTAGGGAATTTACTATGAAAAGACTGTATCGAAAGCTATTAACGTGGAATGTAGTTGGTTTGAGGTTTGAGGGAGAGGCCACAAAAAGAGTTTAATCTAGTATTTTTCTTACACTTGTGACAATTTATTCGAGTACTTTGGACTACAGACATTTGATTTAGGGAATTTACTATGAAAAGAATGTATCGAAAGGTATTAACGTGGAATGTAGTTGGTTTGAGGCTTAAATTTGTTTTGCCTTTGTCAGTAATTTAATTCGTTTTTCAGATCTAACTTACGATAAAAAGTTTTGCTTCAGATTGGTGTTAGATTAATGTCCCAACTGTTGAATTAAAGAGAACCCCATTTCATTCCTCGAAAAAAAACTCTCTCTTGTTAAAGATTATAGTTGGACAGACAACTATCCTTAAGTTAAGCTCTGCTGTTGTAATGTTTTCCCCAGCATAGAAAATATGTTGCCGCCTCGGGTATAATTAAAAAACCACCAGAAAGTATCCTTTCTTTACTGCCATCTTTTGGTCGGTTTTCCTCCTGTTTTTCTTTTTTTCTCTCTCCTTTTAATGCTTGCCCATGTCATATTTATCACTACCTGCACTTTATTCCGGCAGCCACTATAAATTGTTTGGGGGGCTCCTGGAAGATGTCGACGGCATTGGCTTTGGCATACCTTTTTTAGCATCCATTTTGCAGCCTTCACCCAACGGCAACATTATTTGACGTAACCAAAGTAATTTTAATTTTCACTGCAGCACTTTGAACGGAGCAGAGAAACAACCAAGTGGCACTACAATGCACTCAACTCGGCTGGAGGGGAGCAGGAGCAGTGGATCGTGGGGTGGGAAAAGGAAAAGTCTGGTTGCTTAAGCATATTGTAAATAGACTGCATAATGAGCTGCGTTTGCTTTTCGCCCAGACTGCCAGACAGCCAGGTGAAAAGGAAACTAGGAAAAATAAGAAGGCGAACGAGAGCAAAAAAGGGAAAACTTCTGTGAGAAAATGGTGAGATGAAATGCATTGAACTACAAAATGGCGATACTTAGAGCAGACTTTGTATTTGTAAAGGGTTCAACTATGGGGATAAGTGACTGCAAGTTCCGAGGGCTAAAAAGGATAAAAAGATGTTTTTCTATAAAGTCATAAAGCAGAGTTGGCTTTAATTAGTTGTCGATGTTTTTAATTGCATCGAAAAAGTTTCTTAGCCAACCACGTAAAATATCTTAGCAAAACAGTAAAAATAAGTACAAATATTAAAGATAACAAAATTGATAATTTGTGAAGAAGTTTTGATCGATTAATTATTATTCATTATTATTATTATTATGATGACTATGATATTGGGCAATATCTTTATACAATTTTATATGGCTTCCCCAACACTTGCTCATCCATTCAATTTACATTTCATTTCTCGTCTTTGTCTCTAATATATTCAGTAATGCCATAATTTCATTTAGTACCGCAATCAAGTGGTTCAAACTAAAAAATGTTTCTTTTTTCATTCTGAAATTTAGTTGGTAAATTGAAAGGATAATGGAGAGACTGTGGAGGCAAAAGCAGACCTCTAACAATTTGGGTGATATACTCGTCGTAAACACTAAAACTCCAACTCAAACTAGTTTTTTTGCTGTAAAGCCAACGTATGCAAATTTCGTATTCACTTTGTCACAGATAGAGAGATGTCCCTTCACACACACACACACACAGGGAGATGTGCATTCATCATCAGCCACATCATCATTTATACATTGTATTTGTATATCCCTCTCTCTCTCTCTCTCTCTCTCTGCTCTTGCTCAGTCTGTTGCTGTCTTTTTCTCTGATACTTGTTGTTGTTGATATACTGCTTTAGTATATTTGTGTATAGCGTATAAAACTGCTGACATTTGTTGTTCTCAATTTAAAGGTTTCGTCCCTCCCAGTTTCTCCTCGCCCCCTTTTGCTGGCCGCCCACAGAATATTGCAAATTTCAACTGAGCTTAACATTAATTGATTTAGAATTTGTGGAAATGAAATTATGTTGAATTGACAGTTTATGGGATAAAACTAAAGCTGAAGTCATATACATATTTTGTATAAAGGCTAACGATGTCGATTGATAAACAAGAAGAAGAAGCAAGCAGCATAAAAAGAAGAAATTCGATTTTTAGGTATGAGAACCCACTTCCAGATACTCCGAATAGTTAAATGTTGCAAATGTTATTAAGCTACAAATTATGAAATGCTGATTCTAAAATATAAAACATTCTTTGTCCCATTTTAGATAGGGCATTTTGTGAAGAGCCTTTTTACCATTTAGAAAGTGTCCATGCCATCGTTATTTTTATTTATATGTATTTTTTTTATACAAAGCGTAAGTAGAATACAGCGTAAAATATAAATAATTACCTCTTGTGCCACTGAAATAAGCGCCCAGAAGTCGAGTTTTTTGCATTTAATACAATTTGTATGCTAGAATATTAAAATTTGGTAGGCACATTAGTAAGACTAAAGGATTTTTCACTTTTGCAATTGATGTTTTTACCAAGATAAGCTAAAATTAAATTTTTTTATATTTGTCTCTGCTGAATTACTGCAGTATGTTCTAGAAGTAAGTTTTTTTTTGCAATAAAATCGAAAAAAACGAGTTACATCAAACTTTTCAACTTCAACTGAAAAAATGACGTTTTTCAAAAACTAGCAAAGAAAACCTCTTAAAAATGCTTTTTTGAATTTATGCGCCCTGTTGGACCATTATGCACTGCTTAACTCAAGCAGCGCTACTCCAAGTGAATAAAATGTTGCATCTTTTAGGCGTCAAATAAAAATGGCCACGGAATGGGAATACCAAATTGGAATTTGATGTCTCACAACCAATTAAGAAATTTTTAAGAAGAAAAATTTTTTAATTGTAATTCATATGAAGTAAGTAAGTCGTCGTATACAATGTAAAAAGGTAATACGGCAAATTCTTATATTTAATTTCCTTTACAGGCCGCAATAGGAAACTCATGGCATTTTACTCTCTCATATTAGCACAGGAGCCCTGCAGCGCACCTATTGTCTAACTCTTCTTTTGTGGTACATTCAGTGCAAAACTTTCTTTTGCAAAATCAGGCAAATAAATATAAATGTATTTTTTTTTTTTTTTTTTGTTATCAGCAGTCGATTGTTGTTATACTGTGTTATCAACTTGTCACGAAGTGAATTAAATATAATAATCATCCCAATTCTGAGAAACCAGAAAGAAATGATTGCAATTTCTAGAGAAATTGTATTCGACCACAGCTTCTTTTGTTGATAAAGTTAAGTCCGCACATTTTCAACCATACAAAACTTTTCAATATGCTTTTCTTAAGAGTATATTTACCGAGATCTTTATGTCTGTCTGGAAGATTGAAAAACTTAATTTCAGAATATCTAAATGACTGGCTCATCGCTAGATCTCTTACAAACCGCTGGAGGGAGAAGTTGCAGCAAAAGACATGTGAGAGAAACAATGCTCTAATCACGAGAATGACTCAGTCCAATATTTACATTAGAGGTATTCTTATATTTTATTGTATTGTATTATATTGTACGGTGCAATATAAAATGTTTTATTTTTTTAATCATTAAACATCATTCGATCGGCTTTCAAAAGCTTCCAAAACTGTCGTCTTTGTTGACTTTGTAGATCTTTGTCTTTTACTTCTGGTTCGTTAAGATATTCAAAATTTAAAAAGAGAATTTTTCAAAATATTAAATGGTTGAAAATTTGCAGTCCAAGGATCGATACGTAAAGTTGAAATATGATTTTATATAGAAATTATTTCAATTTGTTGGACCTTCGAAAATACTTCTTCTCTGATTTTATGTCAGAGAGAACAAAGAATGTTTTTATAAATTGGGGTTCATTGTTTAAATTTGCAGAGTGGGAGCTATCCTATTAAAAAAAATCATTTAAATTAAAAAAAATTATGAATGTATTGTCGGCATCTTAACCAATAATTAGCGGGAAAATCAATTATTACTTCAGTTGTGAAAGCGTATCAGAATAAATACCCTTCAGAGTCAGACCTTGTGTCAGTCCTTATAAGAGGTGAAACCTTATATTAAACTAAATTGCTGTTTCTACATATATTCCTTTTCTTTTTATAAAATGCCATGCCATCTCACTCGCTCCAATCGTATATGTACAGTGCTAGATAGGTTTTTATGGAACTAAAACTTTAGAAAGCTTTCGCAGTCATTTGGAGGGTTTTTTTTAGACTAAGAGATAAAAGAAATCTTCTGGTGCTTAGTAAGATTTGAACTTTTGAATATAAGAACCACCCTAATATACATATATGTGAATATATTTTAAATATTCACCCCGACCATTCTCTAATTTCTTTACTATTTCTGCCATTTCGGCGGCTTTAAGTTAATCAGTCACCCAATTGACAGTAGAGAGTTTAATTAAATTTTATGCATAATATATTTCAATACCACGATTAAATTTTCTTTATGCACGCGAACGCAACGAGATAAGTATTTCCAGTGAAACATTGAATTATTCTTCAGATTGGGATTTCGTATAAAAGACGGGTCTAGCCCACGATTGGGAACCAGAATCAAAAGTTCACTCTGACGTGTGGGAAGTAACGCAATACAAGAAGAAAAATGAAAGTCCTAGTGAGTATTTCAAAAATAATTTTGTTCCAAAAGAATACTAAGTCAATGAATTCCACAATATACTTCATATCGTAGATCCTCCTGATCGCTTTAATTTTGATGGTGGCGGCCAGACCCCAAGGGAGCACCACTGAAAGGACCCCCAACCAGTACTATAACCCTGCTCCACACAATGGTTACAATAATTATCCACAGCAAGGACCTGGCCCCTACTATCCCAATGGACCTGGTCCTTACAATGGGCAATATCCCAATAACAACTTTGGCCCTGTCCCTGCCCCTGCCCCTGTCCCTTATTATCCCAATGGACCTGCACCCTATTACAATGTCCCCTATCCCTACAACCCTGTCTTTAATGGACCCAACACTGTGGCCAACACACCAGCCCCGCCTACAGAGGCACCTAAAATAACTGGAAAATATCTTGATTGGGATAAAACATTTGCCCTAAAAGTTCCTATTGGTGAGACAGTGTATACTTCCTCTTTTAAAATTGGAACATAAATTCAAAAATAAATAAATAAAATGGAATAAATAGTTGAACGTTTGTTCAACATTCTTGTGACTGAAATGTTTGAAGCTTATTATCAGCGGCTTAGAATTTCCCACGATCATAGAAGACGCGAATGAACGAAAAGGTTATCGACTGGGTCTTCATTTAGTACAGATTGATTACTTTGCCATATAAATATAAACATATGTAGACGTAGGTCAGTAATTTCCTCTATAATTCTATGGAATTAAAGATCCTATACGAATGATCGACTGCAAAATGACTCGACTAAACAAATTTGGATAAGAGCAGAGAATTTACCTTTAACGAAAATCTTTAATTATGTTGTAATTTGCTTTTGCTGTATCCCTTTTCTTTTTCCCCTCCCCTCTGTCTGACTCTGACTCCCTCTGTCTGCAGCAATAAAATTGTGTAAAGGAAACTCCAAAATGACACCACAAAAGTCCGTGCTGCATAGCCGCGAGCTGCATTAACACAATCTTTGTAAATAAGCTTTTATCCGCTGCTTGCACAGTGATCCTACTCCTTCCCCCCTCCCCCTGCACCCGTGCAAACCCTGGTCCTCTCTCTCTCTCTCTCTCAGACGTATTGTCCAAAATGAGTTTTTTTTTTCTTTCTTTTTTCGCTTCTTTCATTTTTTATCTTTGTATGCAGTGGCTTTTGTTTAAGCAACAACAAGAGTTGCGAATGGCTCAGACATACAACATGGCGTATGCGTAATGTTTCCCCTTTGTGCTTATAGCGTATGTGTGTGTGTGTGTGTGTCGAAGCCTTTTGTGTGTCAACGGTTGTAATTATTGCTGCTGTCGCTGTTCTCTCATATGTCTGGTCGGGTTTTCTTTTACTTCTTTCTTGTCCTGCTTCTGCTACGGTTTGTTTCACTTCTTTTTTTCGAGCCTTTTGTCAGCGCTAATTAGCACAGTTTGTGGCCTCTGACAGAGAGAGAGATAGAGAGAGAAATGAAAATTCCAAGCATGTCGAAATAGAGAATTAGTATTGTAGTTAGAGTACAACATTTTCTTTGAGTTTTTTTAAAAAAGATAATTGATTTTCTAAACTATCAAAATCGCCTAGCAAAACTCTTAAATTCTCTCTGGAATGCCGCTAAATTTCTTACACTGTTTCCAACTGTTTTTAGTTGCATTGCGCGCGCTTATAAATTATGTACAATGAATCCATAGACGAAATCAGATTGCTTAAATTTGCATTTGCACCTGCAAAAATGCGAGACCGAACACTGAACTCTCGGGCGACAAGGACAAGGACCAGAATCACGTTCACGTTCCCCAACAGCAATGATATATATGTAGTAGGAGGTATGTCGAATGCTGAGAAGTGCCCTGAGCAGAGAATGGAATGGAATACCCATGGAGGATGCCTAAGCTTAAGTGCCATTAGGCACTGAAAACTAGCTAGCAGGCTGGCAAGCGGCAAGCGGCAAGGAGGCACACAAGGGGACGACGGCATGTTACAAATGTACATAATGCATATTTAAAGAGTTGCCTGGCAAGTGCCAAAAATCGAATATTTTAGTCAGTGTCTATATATCTGTGTGTGTGTGTGTGCCTGTGTGTGTGTGTGTGTGCCTGTGTGTGTGTGTGTGTGCCTGTGTGTGTGTATGTGCCTGTATTCGTAGGCAATTGCCTGGCACCTTTGAGGTAGATGCCTGCAGTTTAGATTTAAGTGACTGTCTACTAAATGAAAATGCAAAACACTGCAAATATGAAGAGATGCTCTTAAATGTGCCAAAAGTAGGGTATTCAAAATATGCATTTCAATCGATACTTTTGGTTGATCTTTGAACTTGAATTTGAAGAAGTTTGATCAATTTTTGGGCAGTTATAAATGGATGTACTGACCTCATAATATTCAATATGAAATTCCATTATTCTGTCATCATGTTTCTTACCATTTGTCCATATGTCTGTCTCTCTGTCTGCGTGCGTGTTCGACAGGCAAACCAAACCCAAATAGCCAAAAGCCAAAAATGTAAAAGTGAAATAAAAATATATTGTCCACAGGCCATAAGTTGGCTATAAATTTATATACATACAAATACAGATACAGATATATATATATATATATGTATGTATATAGTTCTGTAGTCCAGCATGTTGTCCAGCCACTTCACTTTTTCTCCTGTTTTTATTGTCGTTTTCTGTTTTTTGGCGCCCATTTCGAATGCCACTTGAGTAATTAAATTCAGCATTCGGCATGGAAGCATGCAAGATGGGCGTGGCATTAACGCTTTGTGGTTTAACATTTTTGTGGTTAAATGAATTTAAAAAAGCGCATCGCCCATCGCTCGTTGCCCATTGCCCGTTGCCAGGTGCAAAGTGACAACAACAAATTGCCAATTGCTGTTGCTGTTGCTGATGTTGTTGATGTTGCTCGTGTGGCTGTTGTTGCTGTCTTGCCAAACGTTGACGTTGGCGACATATGGAAATGCCGATGGATGTGCAAAATGAATGGTGATGATGCGGCGAGTGGGGCGGAGGCGGGGAGGGGGTGAGTCAGCTGCGGGTGCAGGCGAGGAATTCATACCCATTGATATGCAAATTGTAGAAGGTAACGTCAACAGCAACAACAAAAACAACCACAAAATAAATATAAATATTTCTATATGACAGTAGTTTTATACTCTTCTTTTTTTGTTTTTTAGATATCCAAATTCCTTTGAATAGATTTACAGTTGTTGATGCAGTTTTTTTTTCTGCACATCAAACCAAAATATCTTTGCGCTCTCAAATGCTTGAATGAATAAATTTTATTCAATAAAATATGCAACCGAATGGACTTTAAAATTACCTAGAATATAAAGACATAGAAGTCGAATCTTTCAATTAAAAAGTAACTAAAGTCGGGATAAAATCAATTCAATGTCACATTTGCCTGGTTTGAGTCCTTGTAACATTATTTGATGACAATAAGTTAATAAAAAAACATTTGGGAATATATCCTATACTAAATATATCTGCGGCTAACTAGCTGACATTTCCTAATTATACCCTTTAATTATTAGAATAATTACTTAGAAAAAAGTAAGAAAAATAAATTTAAGTCTAAAAATAGTATATTGTATATCAGGAACCGCAATAACTAACAATAACTTATATTCTAAAAATAAGATGGTAGTGTTTATATTTCAATTTGTAATTTTTTTTTTAATCATAACTATTATTTTTTAGTAACTTTGAAACAATTTAGTCCTTAGTCATATATTTTGATGAAACAAATATGACTCAAATATAATGATTACATATCAAAATATTTTTGGATAAAAGGAAACACAGATATTGTAACCACTCCAATTCATATTTTATCCTCTTTTATGAACATTTTTCATAATTCAATGCTTTACAAATTTTGGTACACATAAAAGTAAACCCTAAAAATATACACACTATTAAAATTTCTTTTTTTTCCAAAAAATGGTGAAAATCCTTAAACTCCAAACAAAATATATTTTTGTTTTTATCCATTGTATGGTAAAACAACCTCAAAGTCGACCAATTTGAAATAAAAATTTAAATTTCATGCTCTTTTAACTCTCATTGGTCAGATTTGGTTTAAGAAAAGCGATTTAAAAGCGATACATTGCCATATAGAACGACTTTTTCTTTATTCAACCCAAATAAATAATAAAATCGGTGTATATTCAAGAGCTAGTACAAGAAATCTGATGTTAGATTCGAAATCAGCACACTCAAATTAGTAAATAACGGAAGATACTTCATAAATTTTGTTACCCTATGTTATTAATGATATTTATTTGTTCTCTTAAAATAAAACTCAACAATAATTTACTGCTACTTTGTTAGACTTTTCACCAAGATTATTGCATATCCTTGGAAAGGGATCACAAAACTATCTCACAGAACTTAGTTGGTATTGTGGATAAAGTTTTTGAAAAAAGATGTATGTAGTGGATACGGGTTAGTTTGGCGAAAATGTCTAAGATGGGATAGTGCCACACTAATTTGGTATTTTTTAGCAGCAAAAAGAAAAATGTAAGAATGAAGTGACTAGAAGCCGAAAAGACGCATAAAAAAAGCGCTGTATAAGTTGCAAAATATATTATTTATATATGATATTATTAATTAAACGGATGCCATTGATTTGACTGTCTAAGTCAGGATATTCGAGCCAGAATATATATGATATGTCTATACTGGTAAAAGGACACAAAAACTAGTCCAAATAACAACAAATTTTGCTATGTTTATTGTCTTCTTGAGAACACTCTTTTAAAGAAAAATCTCTATTAACAAACAGCAACTTTAACGCTAAACCTGAGATTTTTCTCATTTTATTGAAGTTTAATTTTTTTTTCCATCAAAAATAATGACAAATATATTATAAACTACTCGAAAAAAAGATTATAATAAAAGAAAGACGTACAAATCTGAAATTTAAAAATCAAATAGAGAGATTGTATAAAAAGAAGAAACTTTTTGGAGTAATCGATTTATTTCTAGGTCCATTTTAAGCGAATGATTTTTTTATATAAACATAAAATTATTATTATTTACATGGTACTAATTAGTAAGTGAAATTGTATTGCTTAAAAAAATTTATATTTTAAACGTTTTAATCCATCTTCTATACCAATGAAAAGTCGCAGGGTTCATAGTAACTATGTCTTAGATTTTCTTAACCCCCCGGAAAGGGTATTACACTCACCCATGTAAGTACACATACAGACAAAGAACACATTTATTATTATTCACCTGCATTTTCTTCTCTTCATTCCCAATTTTTTTTTGTTTTGCATTTCGATTTGTATTGGGCCCCCGATCGTCCATCGACTGATGAACTTAAATTGACACTCGCTGGCATTTTATTTTTTGTATTTTCATTTTATTGTACGCAACGCGTTTTTCTACCTATTTTAACGTAATTTATTTGCAGTTGTAATTGTTGTCAGGGAAAAAAAAAATTGTCGTATGCAAATTGTTTCTTTAATTGAATCATTTGGGTAACGAAAGCAAAGTCGCGTTTAACATTTATTTTCAATAATTTACGCTTATCAGAAGAACATTTATAATTAAAAATAAGCCATAATTATGCGACTGCCCATATGTACATATATTTGTATTCATAGTCATACTCGCAAACTTTATTGACATCATTTATTGAGAAATTGCACATAAAGTAAATATGAGATAGGCCTTTCAGATATTAAGGGTATGAAATATTTATGAAATGAATTAAAAACGATATTTAATTACAAAAGCAAATAGTGCTAATTCATTTAAAATTTAGTCATTTAGTTATTGCAGATGAAGTTGAAACAATTAGGAAAATTCATTAATAATTTGCGGTGTTTAATGTTCCCAAAATTTAATTGGTTCGAGACAAGATTTCTTTTAAAAATCCAATGAAACAAAGTTCAACTCTATTATTAGCTTGTTTATTTAAACTTGCGGAATCAAGTTTATTTTGTGCCTTAAACCTTTTGCAAAAAGCTAAGCAAAAGAAATATTTTGGTTACCTTCCATTTTCCTTTTAATGTTAAACAAACTCGACATAAAACAACAAACAAATAAAGCATACAAGCTAACAAAGAGACAAACAAACGCACTTTTCCACTAACTGGGGAACTAGAAACAGAAACAGAAAACTAAAAAGCTTTTCATCGTCAACGTCGACATCTAGGCAAGTTTTTAGCTCTGCATGATAAATGCGGTTTACTTTTTTTTCCATCTCTCTCTCTTCATAGGACGTCTGCCTGATGTAATGTAAATGTGTGGAATGTGTGGTAAGGAGGGAGGGGGGAGAGTGGTGTGTGTGTGTGTGAATGAGGCTTTTAGAGTTTCTGCATGTGACTGTCAAAACATAACGCCACATGCTTCATTTTCTACACAAAACCAGATACAGGAAGAACCTACAACGAATTACTTCAAGTTTATTCAACTTTCAACCCATTCCCATGGTTGGCATTAACCGTGAGTGTAACTCAAATTACCCTTCGTTTTCGCATTAATTTATAAATACTTATTAAATTTTAATACGAACAACAAGCCTTCATTTTTGCCACAATGCAAAATCGCTTAAACATTCTGACGTTGGGGTTTTTCCTTCACTTACTACTTAAATGCAATGCCATTTCGGTAAGTCCAAAGGGATGGGGGGAGGGGAGGGGGGAGAACGTGAAGCTACATTTTCAATTAGATTATAATGCAAGTCGGGGGGCTTATGGGGGAACAAGCACAGTTCCCTGCCACGTTAAGGTTTGGGTTATTTATGTAATTGTTATTGTATTACAGTTGTTTGGGGCTTGAGTTGGCTGCCGCATTAAAACTTACTTACAATTTAAGCTCCTCAGCATTGTTTGGTCTTGAATGGATCTATTTGAATGGTCTGTTGCCCGCCAAACAGCCAAAGACCTTTAAATTTTCCTATTTTGAAGGTAAGCTAATAACAAAGAATCGAAATACCATTTAAATTGATTTATTTACCGAAATTTACAAACGAAACTTGTGAAAAATTGTAAATCGACTTTGGTTAGATAAAAGTTACAGTTATAATTAAGGTAGTCGAACGCCAATTAACCCATTAGCACCAAATAAATTGACCTTCTGGTTAATCTTCTCGAGCATCGCTGAAAAGTAGGCAACACTTTTTGGTGTAAATCACTTCCACGATTTCACACATGTCCTTTGCCTGTCTAACCAGTTTAACCGAGTTCACAAATCGACTTTTCTGTCATCACACAAGATTTAGGTTTAACTTGGCAAAGAGGCAGACACTTGACAGCAGCTAGACGAAAGAACAAGACAAAAGAAAATGTAAATCTTTAATTCATGAATTTTTCTCTCTCTGCCGCAACTTAATTCCCAGGCAAGCCATAAAAAGAATCTCTCTCGACATAAAAACGAAATCAAATTATTACTTAATTATTCTTAAATGCCTATTACCGTAAAGGACGCAGCTGTTGCGTTCAATGTCCTTGACTGTCCTCTTTTTTCCGGGTACTGCCGCCGGCACTTTTGTTCATTCTCCCTCTCTGACCGTAGAGAAAGTTGATTTCATTACAAAATAAATAACAAAATATTTGTAACTTGGCTAAATTGGTCACGTCGCTGGTCTCAGGTATAAAGCGGATATTGTAAAATTAAATTGATTCTCTTCTCTCTCCCTTTATCTCTCTCTCTATGGGTTTCTTTTTTGCTCTCTCTCTCTCTCTATTGTTCAAAACATAATGGAAACCGCATACACAATGTGGAATAAATAAATACTTATATATTTTGCTTGTTCATCATTTTCATCAAGAAAACGTTATGAAATCTACGTGACAGATTAGTGTGGCATGCAACGGGCGGGGTGGGGCGGGTCGGTAGGGGAGGGGCCATTTCATTCTTGTTTTTTAATAAATTTCAAATGAATTTCAAAAGCTTCCAATTGAAGCGGAAACTTAGGCAATTTCTGGTTTTTTCCATGCAACTGGAAATAGATTTAGATTAGCTTAAATGAAAGAAATTTCTATATTTGAAATTTATTTTCTCTAGGTTGCTAAAAATTCTCTTCTATTGTGGATTGTTTGAGTAGATTGTTTCTTCTCTGGGCAATTAGTTTGTCTTTTGCTTTTTCTTTTTACTTTTCTGGCTGTTCTCTTTTTGATTATTTCCTGAGTCCATTTTCTATTCATTTCTTTTTCATTTAACTTTATTTTTGGACGTCCTTCTTCACGCAGATTTCATCATATATTCTTTCTAATTTAACTTTTGTCACTTTCTTTCATCTCGACTTTTCTTCCTCTTGATATTGTTCTTTAATCGTTTGGCCCTTTGTTTAGATGAAGGATTCTTCCCTCTTGTCCTTTTCTCTATGAAATACAGGGAAAGGGGCAAAATTTTGGAGACACTTTTATTCTTTGGGGACCCGTTAACCAAATCAACCATGGGCGAAACAAAGTTCCTAATTATTCTAGAAACTTTTACTATAACCATTGTTTCAGATACACCACAAATTCTTCTGCTTTCTACAATCGAATTCTATTTGACCGCTGTCAACAAGCGCTGGGAAACAAAAAGAAAAGCAACTAGCGAAACCAGCAAGGAAAAGAAAAATAAAGTAGCAAAACAAGATGTGCAACAATATGTTGCAATTGTACGGGCATGCAGCGTGTATGGGAAAAGTGATATTCTAACATCACGTAGCACGTACCATGCACGATAAGAGGGTTGAAGGGGGGCCTCCTCCCCCCCTGAAAAGGAGGAGAAGAAAACAAATGCACAAAAATATATATGGGAGAGTAGTGTCTCTAGTCGTCCGGCTTGTGATTTCGCCAAGGGGATACGAGTGTATGACCATCGCAGTTGCCGTGACAATCGCAGTCACAACAAGAAGCAACAACAACAACAACGAACCGGGAATGGAAACGACAGCCAGAGCACGAGTTTCCCGATAATTGGTACAACGAGGATGAGCTATACTCACAGGCAATATGAGACAACGAAACAGTCAGCGGGAACAAAGAATAAATGGAAAAACAACAGCGGAAAACAAAAAAATATGAAAAGATCCCAATAGACGACCATGGGATGCTCTTTATGACATAAAAGAACTTTGACTAGGCAATGTTCGAAAGTTCTTTTCACTCTCAAACATTAATAAATATTTCAAAAACTTAACTAAAACCCTCAATTTCGTTTCATATTGATATCGTAACCCATTGACCTTAATTTTCGAATATATTTCCTTATCAAGAAAATATTAAGGACATATTAAAAGCTCCAATGAAATGTGGAATCTATGAGTTTTGTTGCAAATATTTCGAATGTTCATTGAGTTCGATTGCAGTTTTGATTTATCTAAACAACTTCGCTGAACTAAATTGGAAACATTGGAGGAAAAAATACTCTAACCTTAATGACAAGGTCAAAGCAAAAAATTTGAAAAAGCATTCCAGTTCGTTGCAGAAATAGATACTTTCATTTTGATACTCTGTACACACAGAAAGAAAGGGTATATCTAGAAGAGAAATAGCAAAATAAGTGGACCTCAAAATGGATAAGTAGTACAGTTTGACCCCTATTATTGGAAAATGCTAAACCCGGTAAATCAAGAGGAAAATTAGAACATATTTCTTACTTTAAATATTAGACATATCATTAAATTAACCCAGACACAAATGTTTCTTAGTTAGAATATATTATTCAGTGTTGTTTGCTTTATTTGTTTAACTTTTAAATTTTTTTTCATTATTATCCCGGATAACAGAGCTAATCACGGTTAACCGAGACAAAAGAATAAGCTCGTCTTCATAATGGACAATAGGGGTATCCGGTTAATGGGAGCCCGGATAATTGAGGTCCAACTGTATTCAAAAACTCCCACACTTGTTACTGGGTATCTCCTGTTCGATGCCATCAAATTGTTGCCCTTTGGTATTTTGTTTTTCTGTCAGCTGTTGTTCTCGGTTGAGTCTCCTACTTCAACTTGCCCATGGCAATTGTTGGGCAGAGAGCAACGAAGCGAAAACATTGGAAGAAGGCAACATTTTATTTTTCTTTCGTTCTTTCTAGTTTTTTTTTTTTTTTGTTGTAGATTTGACCCTGAAAAATTCCGATAATTGATTAAGCGAATCGCTCGCTTTTTAAAGTTGACTTCAACATGAATAGAAATGACCATAACTTAGACAGTTGCGTTTTTTCATGTTTTTAATCGTGTTCACACTTCACCACACACACTTGGCACAAAACATTCCCGTTAATCTGTAAGTCATCAAGTGTTAATTTGTGCCAAACAACTTGGGCCAAGTGCCAGAGTAAATGCTGGAGATTAAGAGAGAGAGAGAAGTCGAAGTCGGGGGAAAAAGTCGAAACTGGTTGCCAAGTCGGGAAAATATTGCAAATTGAAAACTTTTGGTCACTTTTTTTTCCCCCTCTGATTACTTTTACTCATTTGAAATGTTGAATTATTGATTCCACATTTATTTATTCATCAAATTGAAATTGTTTTGCATACCTTTTCTTCGTACGTCTCCAATTCAGTCGGCAACAACAACAGAGAAAAGACTGGAAGTTGATTTTTGCGTGGGTTATGTCTAGACGAACTCAAATTTTGTGGGTCAAAAGGCAATTTCTGGAAATATTTTTCTGCTAATTTGGCCATGTCAGCATCATTTCACATTTGCCCATTTCTTTTGTTTCGGGGCTCCTGTCTGTCGGGCTGTCTGGCTGAAAGCTTTAAGCAGCACAAGTCTGGCATTTTATTGTTTCACATTTAGTTTTTCCATCACAAAAGCCGGAAGTTATTTTCCAGACAAATTCTTTTCACCCTTCTCTCTTTTCACACACACATTTGTGTCAATTAGACAGGCATTCAGTCTAATCAGTCCTTTTGTTTGGACTTTCACTTGCATTTGCTGATGCAATGACACTTCAAGACAAACACCCGGAGGGTTGAGGGCCATTTGCTTCTAAGGGTTGTTACGACCCCTTTTGTCGTTTGTCTGAATTTTTGCCTATTTTGCACCTTTTGCCAGACATTGTCAAAATTCATAATTGAACAGTTTCCATACCCCAGAAGCCCAGCAAAAAGGGAAAGGCCCATTTGCATATGAGTGTGTATAATTCGGTGTGTGGGTGTGGCAGTGTCTATGTGTGTGTGTGTGTGTGTGTGTGTTGGCCAAGTGCTTTTCCAGTGCCGCATTTGCCTAACTGAATATCTTTGTTAATAATTCAAGAGCTTTTAATGTCATGAATATTTATCAAATTTTGAGCATGATTTGATTTTATTGCGTATATTTTCTCCGATGTCGCAAAAACTGCACAACGCAAAGACAAAAAGGATTGAGGGATTGAGGATAAATCATATTGACTATTTGATGCCCATTACAATAATTTATTTCATCATTTTTACAGCACTTCCGAATTTTACTCTTAAAGCTAGGCAATGTTTAGCTATAAAAGAAATACTTATGCATAATTTCGAATCAATCGATATGCCCAACGACTACGAGGTATTTGGCGAAAGATGCTTACCAGTTGGAAATTTGACAGTCATTCAATGAAGGGTTCGTTTCAATGATATGCTAGACAAGTGGGTGATGTACGAAACCGAGAGATATAAAATATTTAAAAAATATGAGAGACAAAACCCTTCAACATTCTGTGTATAGGTGATTTTGCTAGAAATTTGTTTAAATTTAAGCATTATTTAAATGGGAATGAATGGGCTTTGATAAGGCGCTTAAGTGCTTAGTAACATAGTCGTGCTCAAAGTTGTGAATAAGTTTGATTCATGGCATGAATCAATAGATAGTATAATTAACTCATATTTGTTGCCACAAATTGCTCCTCTATAATCGAGGTTCGAGCCCCTGCTGACCTTTAGCCTGATGAATGTCTCCAATTACTTTAAGGATGTTGACTTAACCCTTTAAGGATTGTCTGCCTTCCTAATTTTCTTAGCCAGCAAATTGCTGTTTAATTGGGAAATTCGATCCATTTGATTTGTCTAAAGATATTCAATATTTTGTTAATTCTTATTCATCATTTACCACTGAAAAAAGCAATTTAATAGACCGATATATTCTGCTATAAGATAAATATTTCGCTCCATGAACTTTAAGAGAAAGTTTACAGAAACAAAATTCACTTCCCACTCCCGATGAACCACCCATTGCATTATCTTTATAATTGACTTATCTAAAGTGAAAAGAAAACATGCACCATATCATTTGAACAAAAAGGTCCCCCAGTTGAAGTCGTTTCGCCAGGGGGATCCCACCTGGTCGCCCCACTTTTGGCCCACCACAAGCCATTTGACAACCCTTTACTTTATTTTACGACCACACGTGCAACGACCTCAGCTACATACAAGAGCAACAATGTCCTCCCCCTCCCCCTCCCCTGACCCCCTTTGAGTGTAAATTCACCCCAACCAACCGAAAAAAAAGAAGAAGAAGAAATCCCCAACCGAAAAGTCGTCGCGTATTTCTTTTAAAGTTTTTGCCGCTTGGCATGTCGTAAATTTAGTTGAAAATATGTCGTAAAATCTATCGATATGTATTTATATAGATGCGTTTATCGAAGTGCGTGAGTGTTGGTGCGTGTGGAGTAAATAAGGGGGAAGTCCCCAATGTTTGCTTATCGATTTTCAAAATGTCAAAATCATTAAACGAGTGTTTTTGGGGTGTCCTCTGGGAGACTTGAATTGAGGATACAATTTCTTTTGGTTCTTTATTTTCTCATTTTTATGTCCCCGATTCTTTTTGCCCCAGTTAACCTCATTCGTGGCTAATCATTTCGATTACTTTGATATATTCAGTTCAAGCCCATTATATGGCTATTTGCTTATCAATTGTGTCAGTCACTCTGCCTACTCCTCCCCCTTCTCGTCTATCCACTTATACTTCCCATGATTTCCCTTTTTTCACCCATCACACAATTGTTGCTGGTAATTTTCGGTTAGCATTTAAGTTAACTCAGCCAAAGAATACGTGAGAGACTCGCTCGTGTTTTTTTTTTTTTTTTTTTGGAATGTAATTGTTGTTTGACATTGCCGATGGGAGGGGATTGGGTGGGTGGGAGAGGGGAAACGGATTTTGTCAAATGAAATCAAATGATTTGGCTTGCTGCTGATTTATGTTTAATTTATAGAGCATTCGTCCAGCCTGACCGGCATGCAAATAAATTTCGATGAAGACATAAACTCAACTGAATTTACTCAAATCTCACGACGAACATTAGCACAAGTCCTGCAAGAGAGAATCAGCACAACTCCGAGAGAGAGAGAGAGAGACGCAGAGAGACCGCGCTGAATGTGGAGCATAAATGGAAACGAAATGTTGACCAAGTTTCCGCTTGTGGTAGGCCCAGGGCAATCTGTTCGAGAGCCGAAGCAAAGTTAACTGGAGCAACAGCCAAAAACCGCTGCCAAAACGCCGGCAACGAATCGTCAGTATAAGAGTTTTCCATTTGAAGAGAGAGCACAACGAGAGTGATAAACAATTTGGCATAAAAGGCATAAATTGTGAACGTTACTTTTCGAATTACTAAACTATGGAAACCTTTTGCAAAATAACTATAAAGAAAACAAGTCCGATTTTTAAATAACCAGGAAAGTTGTGTTTTTTTTTAAGTCCGAAAATGTATACGAATAATTTCACATGCCCTCCGAATTACAATCTTCCTTACCCAATGGCACATTCATGCCATCTAGCGGAGAGAATATTTTTCGCACTTCTAATCGTAGTCAAAAATTTTGCATATAACTTTGCTATTAATTGGGAAAAGCAATCAAAATGCACCTCAAAAACAACATTTTTGTCAAAATTTCTGACTGAAATTCTAGTAAGAAGACTTCAAGGAGTTCAAGCCCAAAAGTAACGCTTAAATTCTTCTAATTAACTAATTGTACTTTTTGACTGTATTTCATTGTGATTTGCAAATTTATTGCTAGTAAATTTATTTGACAAGTATTATAATTTTTAAAAGAATACAATTCTAGTAAATCAGATTTCTACAAATTAATATTTTAAGAAATGACGACGTTCTAAAAAATGGAATAGGAATTGCAATAGGAAAATTAGCTAAAGAAATTTAAAATAAATAAATTTACCGTTCTTAAATAAATCCAAAATCTTTGGTGAATGAGAACAAAACCGAAATGCATTCGAAATTTCTTACTATTGGAAACTACGAATAGTAAAAACATGGACACAAAAAATTTGAGGACACAGTGAACTCATTTTATGTGAGAAAAACGCAAAGCCTGAACTTCTTCCTTCATTTACTTATTTATTGTGTTTGCTCTAATTCTTTTTTATAATTTTAACTTGTTTATAATAACTTGTATTTAAGATATAGAGGTACATATAATAAATAACTAAAATTAATAAGTAACTTAATCACGAGATTCTTAATCGAAATATACCCTATATTTTAGGCATACAATCCTTGTAAATACCAATGAAAAATCATTTACACAATATTAGAACTGAACGCTCACGTTTCCATTGCATTTAATTCTAAGCTACTTAGCTTATAATTTACAATCATTATTAATCTATATAAATGAATAAAAAAGGTTGTCCCAGTTCTATAGTTGCCATACCTTAGCTGCTTGATTCACTAACAGTTCATTTGAAATAACAAACAAAATTCCATTTTTCAGTTAACCACTGAGAATATCGGTCATTTATATAAGTGAAAAGTATTGATGACATAATACATTAGTATAACATTTGAAAAACAAATCGGTTCTTCTTCCTTAAACTAAATTTTCCAGCTATAGTTACTATGTATAACTCGGAATAGTCCATATGGTGATCTGATTCTCCTGGCTCCGACAAATATCCATCACCAATCAAAAGTTTCTATATAGAATTTTCTTCAACCTGTTGACCTTACATATTAATTTGAGAATTTATATGTCTTACAAGGAATCTTTAATTTATAACCAATTAAATAAATACGAAATCTTCAATATTAAATTGCAAAAAATCATTTTGCTATAGTTTAATTCACTTTTTAATAAATCGCGCCTAGATTTTACATTTTTTCCAGAGTTTTTCATTCTGAAGCAGTAAATTGAGTTTTTGATTTTCAAGGATTTAATCTGTATCTTTTTCAGTTGACCATTTTACGAAATTCTTAAAACTCTGCGAAGCCAAAGCAATTCGAAATAACAGTTTCATTCTCATTCTCAGTTTCAGTTGCTGGGCTTGTTTATTCCTCTCGTTTGGTTTATTACTAACGATTCAGCGCTGACATTCGTGTGTTGGCCGTAAACCATATTGTTGCAGCCTCCGTTGACAGTGCAGTGGGGAAGCAGCAGCTGTGCCCGATAACCGGGGGCAGGGCCAGGGGCAGAGGCAGGACTGAGGCAAGGACAACAAGAGGACACCGGCCATCGCGGCACTTAAGAAGATTAAAGACTATTCGTTAGTTGGAACTGCTGCTCTATGGTCTAGCTTACTTTCCATTTTGCGACTTTTCGCGGTCTGCCTATATACTACCAAACACATACACATACACATACCCATCCAATACATATATATTTCTCTTTGCCTCTTACAGACATCGTTTACAATCAGCCACTAAAAGCTGCCGCAAGCGAATTGCTTTTCATTTGGTCATTTTCCATTTTTATTTAGTCCCTTGATTTAAAGAAGTGTCGAATTTTTGCTTTAATCCTCAAATCCGGGCAAATGTAATTCTAATGGAGAAACGATTTGCCTTTTGATATAAGCAAAATGGAGAAATGTGTCAAGTAAAGATTGGATAAAATTTGCTTTAAAATTTCTTAGCTAATTTAAGGCTCAAAGGATAATAGATTAATTTTAGATTTATCATACTTAGGTGAAAATGAGTTTAAGTGGTGGGAGACCTTCGTGTTTAGGTTAACAGTTTTCTTGCCATATCGATAAATATTCAATGATAATGGCATGAACTGTCATCTTGTCAATTGCAATTCGATCTGCAATTTTGAGCACATTTAACAGGGAGACAAAATTCTGTACTTCATATTCACCAAGTCCAATGAGAAGCTGTTTCTCTACACTCTTCCAAATTGTTCTAACCACCGATTCGAAATAATAAAAGTGGCAAAAGTTAAAAAGCTTTATCTAAAAATTTTTGCAGTAATCTGAAATGGATATTTTATGACTTAACATTTTGGGTAGAGCATTTCGTAGTCATCTATATAAGCTTCATGCAAATCTCATTGATTGTCGAAATAAACATCTAGCTCAAGGTTTTCTTCCAATTTTTCGACAGCTTCCCTTCCCCAGCCCCCCTCACCATCTATCTTTTGCTTCGCCTGCTTGTTGGAACATATTTCTGTTGCATTTGTCGCCATTTCGTTCGTCAGCCAAAATGCAAATATCGCACTAAACATAAATCGAAGCATTTTCAATAAATCCCTCTGGTGGCAGTCAGTCCCCTCACTCCCTGTCAGCCCTCCCCCCTCTCCCCCTGACACTGACAGTGTGTCTTTCTCTCGCCAATCGGAAATCCAACAAAACAAAAAACAATCCAAAAAAAAAAAACAAAATCCCCCAAAAGGGGGAAACGAAACTAAAAAATTGTCAACGAAATAGTGAGACATGAGAACAATGTGTTTCAGTATTTGCAATTGAATTTGGCGCTGTTGATTTGCCATGCCACACCCCAGCGCCCCAGTATCATTGCATCTCCCTTGCCACCCCCCTCACACATTCCACACAATTTTTTTGTATTTTATACGAAATTGATGCCTTTCTGAGGAGGGGAGAAAGTCGATACTATTTTTCTGTCAGTTGATTTCGAAATGAATTTCAGTATTTGGATAATTTGGAACTTAATATAATGGGTAATGGGTAAAAAGAGAACCCGAAAATCATTAGGAAGAACTAGTTAAAGTTAGCTTTAAATTTAACTTAATCCAATTTGAGTTAACAGACTAAGTCTAAATTTAGAATTGTTTAATTGAAATAGACCTTAACCCGTATGATTAAATTTAGCTTCTTACCGTTGGGCTTCGCATGTGAATGATGGGCAACTTAAAGGAATTTGATTGATAACCGCAATTCCCACAAATTTCAAAACGATTCACGGAAATTCCCTTTGGTATACCCCGAAATGTGAGACGAAACAAAACCAAGAGATTTTTGGCCCTTTATGTCCACTTACTCGTCTCGTCTTATGGTCTTAAAGGAAGCAAATTAGCGTAAGGAGGAGAGATTTCCATTTGGGTTCCCATCGCGGGATAACTTGCTAGGAATGAGCAGTGAATGTAATTACTTTAATGTGACCATTTGCCGCTTTAGTTGCTGCTGCTGCTGTTGGCCCAGATAAAGATAAACTTTCGCAATTACAACGCGGCAAAGCAAACGAAGCAGAAATACAAAAGGGAAAACGCAACTCGATAGCATCGAATCGAGTTTATTTCTTTTGGGTTTTTCTTATTTTCTTTTTTTTTTTTATTTGTAATTTTTAGTGCGTCTCCCAATGGCATCGAGCTAATTAGCCAATGAACTCTGCCACAGTCTTCACACCGAACTTCCCTCTTAAATGTAGACCAACAAACAAAAAAAATAAAGAAGCTTAAGAGAAGAAAAATAAAAAACAAAGTTTTCCATAAGCATATGCAGGAGAAAACCTCTGAAAATCGGCAACTGTCTGTCAGTCTGTTCGACCGACTTAGGTGAGTCTCGGCAACATAAACTTTTGATGACTTTTTGAAAGTTTTACGCTCTCTGTGAAGTGGCAGGCAAATTACTACCAACTACCGCAACAACAATAAAACCTTCGGCAGATTGTTGTAAAATTTTTGGAAAACAGAATTTCCCCCCACCCCCTCCATTCGTTCATAATATGATGACCGAGTCTTAAGGCAAACCCTTCGCCATCATCAGGAAAATTGAGTGCAACAAATGAGTGGAAATTGTGACTAATTGAGCGACACTTTGAAGGTCTGCAACTAATGGGGAGACGAGCGTTGGGGCGAATTAATGTGGAAGAGCTGAGGAACTCGGAACTTGGTGGTCAAATCGGTTAATCCCCCACATCAATGTCAATGCAGTGAGGGGGAAAATAGTTGCTGCCTAAGCTGCAGTCAGCCATGTCAATCCCATTTAAAAGGGGGGGAAATAAAACTCCAACCGAAAGAAGATAAATGCTAACCACAGCATCACATGCAAAAATTCGTGGGCTTTTCTATTTTTAGTTTTTCTTTGCTTTTTTCGGTTTTCCCCCAGAACCAAACAAACATTTTGTTTGTGCAAAAATTTTGTGTGATTTCCCCACGGAAATTGATGATGGTGTTTGCTGAGTCGCAAACGTGTTGGAGGAGTTAACCGAAGAGCAGCAGCAGCGGCAGCAGGAACAACGTCGACAGAAATGGCCCACCTACAGTGAATTTGTCATTTCCAGTTCTAAACGCGCACACAAACAGAGAAAACAAGGACGAAAGACCATCCATGAATGGTTAGTGGGGGGGTGGGGGGATACCAGCCTTAGCCTGGTCACCCTGGTCAACGGAAGTGTGTGCGTTACATTTAGTGATGGGAAACTGATTCGAATCGAATATTTGCAAAAAAGTGTGGCTGCTCTACTTCAAAGTAAATTAGTGTGGCTGCATATTTGAAGAAAATGAATGCCAAATAAAACTATTGAATTGTGAATTTTTTAATTTGTTCTAGGTGACATCTCTAGCCAACTGGTCGGTTGGTACATTTTTGTTTGCACGGATGTCAGCAGCAGCCATAACAACGAAGAGGAGCCTGGTCTATATAGTGGGACAGTGCGTGTCGCTTTAACAAACCGGAAGTTACATGCGATGTAATGAAAAACGACAGAGCGGAAGTAGAAACGGAGCAAAGAGGAGGAGGAGAAGCAGTTCAGTTCAGTTCAGTCCATTCCCATCCCGGCCAGAGTCACAGTCAGATTGTGCGTCTGTGAGACAGAGACAGAGACCGAGAGAGAGAGATGGAGTGGAGGCAAACGAAGAACCCCCGTAGTATTGGGATTTGGATTGTGCGCGGGCTGAGTGAGTTTGCCTTAACGCTACTGGTATTTATAGACAATTGGTTCGTGATTGTTGACAGCGCAGAGCGTTGCGTGGCTCCCATGGTCCATAGTCATCGATTCAACTCGACTCTCGGTTCTCGACTGTACTGCGTAGGCACTTTTTTTTTTTTTCTGCATGCCTCATAAAAATGGCACAAAATATGCTTGCCACTGGTGGCTGAAGTGGGAGTTGATGCATTGGACTGGAGCGAAACGGGTGGACAATGTCCATACTCATGGCGTACAGGAAATAGTTCGCAATTCTCTGTTTTGGCAATTGATTTAGCTCTGCGGCCCGTGGGAGGAACAAATGGACAAATTTTTGTGCACAAATCCGTTCAGATTGGGATGAAAATTAACTCATGGAACTTTATTGATCTAATTTCTACTGTCATACCAATTGAGGAGAGTGAGGGAAGGAGAGAGGGAGGTTAGCGATGACTTTTAGGGTATTAATTAGTGTATTGAAGAGTCCATTAGAAAAAAAGAGACTCCTTGTAGGCTATTTGAAAGATCTTTTGGTGGAAGTGTGAGGAGTGAAGAGTATTGAATTATATTTAATGATAGACGTGAAGTTGATTTTTCGTGTTAATTGATTATGATACAGGCCAAACCTTTGAATTAGACTTGATTCAACGACTTAACTCTGGCTTTCCACAACTGTACAACTTGACTTCTGGACCAAACTGACCATCGACGACTGGACGACTCTTAATTGACGACTGCTCGGTTTGACTTCAACGATTGTAGCTTATTTTTTCCAATTAGGAATTCCACATCTCTGCTCTATGCTCATTGGAGACCCTAGGATTATTAAATACATTAGGGAAATTTATTCATTAACGTGCAATTTGGTTTTATTTAGTTTTATTTTATGATTAATAATATTACAAAAAAGTTTAGTGAGTAATTAGACATTTAATGAGAATAAGAAATTTAACAAATCGTATGCTTTGTTTTCGTCGTTTTTTGTCGTCTTTCGTCGAACTCGAACTTCTTGTCTTCAGCTCTTGATGTGTACTCCTGTTTTTATGTTAATTCGCTTCTCATCTTCGATCTCACCCCGCTCGTGAGGGCTGTCTGAACGGAGTTGCCAGACCTAATCCCACATTAAGGGTATTATAAACAGTAGAGGTTTTATATGTATATCCTACTGCAAAATTAATAACAATTGTGTCATAAATTATTTTACTCTAAATTAATTCTTATTTTCGATTCTTAGAATATTTCTCAGGAATAACTAAATTTTTTCCCACATGGCATAACTGTTAATTTCAAGAAAAAAGCTCTAATCTATGATTTTTTTTTTTAAATATTTTAAAAACTAATTCTTAATGTAAACCCCAAAATGAGATCAAATTCTTTATCAAAAATATAACATATTAAATGCATTAAATATCCATATTAAAAGAAATTCGAACGAAACGTTTTGGTGGGCCCTCTAAACCGCTGTTGGAAGGCATCCGTCATGTACTCCCACGTCGTCATCGGTTTATCATTTCCAGGGGCAAGGACACAAATGCTGAAAATGCATATTATAAATATTGAGATTAACACGGCGGGGGGCATGGCGATAATCCATTTGGCTACTGAGTCCGTCTCGTTGAGCCAATTGGATCTGGGCATTATGGCACTACAGCGCGTCAAAGGGACACCACAAGGACATATGTCTATGTCCTGAAGACGTTCAGTGGGATAGTTGCATATGATCTCGGCAAACTCTGCTTGGATATCATTGAGGCGATCTGGCAAAGCTCCTACATATTTGTCGATCAACAGACGTTTCTCAAACTCTTGCCGCAAGCGTTGAGCCTTCGTCATCAGTTTGGAGAGACGCGTACCCGAATCCCTGTTAAGTTTGAAGTCCGTTGAGAAGGGTAACAAGCCTAACATGTATTCAGAGAAAAGTAATTCTTCCATATTTGGAATGTATTTTTCCAGATTTTCAGGTTCTTTGAGGACTACAGCTCGCTTCGCTTTGGGCGTTCGTTGTTTTATGGTCCCAACGATAGGATTGCGTAATTGTTTTCTCTTAGTCCGATGAGGTTTGAGGGAAGCCTTGGGTGAAACCGTGGCCAAAGGTTTCTCTTCTTTCTTTGTCTCTTGGGGACCTTCTGCGACATTCGTTTTGGGTGCCTCTTCGATTGCATCTAGAGTAGGAAGACTATCGTGGACTTGGCTTTCGCTTACTTTTGCCATTGCATCTTGCCCATCTGATGATTGACTTATATTCTTAATATTGCGTAATTGTTTTCTCTTAGCCCGATGAGGTTTGAGGGAAACCTTGGGTGAAACCGTGGCCAAAGGTTTCTCTTCTTTCTTTGGCTCCTCTGGTATCGAGGTTGGCTCAAGTGGTTCTTCCTGTGTCTCTTGGGGACCTTCTGCGACCTCTTCGATTGCATCTAGAGTAGGAAGACTATCGAGGACTTGCCTTTCGCTTGCTTTTGCCACTGCATCTTGCCCATCTGATGATTGACTTATATTCTTAATATTGCGTAATTGTTTTCTCTTAGTCCGATGAGGTTTGAGGGAAACCTTGGGTGAAACCGTGGCCAAAGGTTTCTCTTCTTTCTTTGGCTCCTCTGGTGTCGAGGGCTTAAGTTCGTAGGTTGGCTCAAGTGGTTCTTCCAGTGCCTCTTGGGGACCTTCTGCGACATTCGTTTCGGGTGTCTCTTCGATAGCATCTAAAGCAGGAAGACTATCGAGGACTTGCCTTTCGCTTACTTTTGCCACTGCATCTTTCTCATGCCCATCTGATAATTGACTTATATTCTTAATATACTCTACGAATTGCTCCATGTTTGCGAGGGGATCTTGATCTCCCTCACTGAAGTGCATTTTCCTAGGCTTAACCTTGACTTCCCTCTTATTAAATCGAACCGTAAGTGGTTGGCAAATATTCTTTTTCCTCTGATCCCCCAATGACCTTCTCTTGCTAATTCTATTCCTTATTAATGTTTCGGAAATTGAGTGTGAGCCCTTCAAATTTTTCACTTGGCTATAGTCGATCACCTGGACAAATTCTTCCGATAACAGCTTCGCCCTAGCCGATTGACTGATATCCGAATACGATAAGCGATCCATCACATTATTCGCAGTACTAAGTCCGCTCTGTAGTTCGATAACCTTGACTACATCCGAGACATTGACTAGCTCCATGGGTTCTAAGCCTTCATTGATTAACTGTGACTCAGCCTCAGGTTCTTCTATGATTGGTTCGAGGACTTCCTCGGAGTGGAGATTGTACAAGGCTTTCTCATCTACTCCCATATCTTTGATGTGCTTGTTCTCAATGCCAATAACTTCACTACTAGTCGTCACCCATGTGGTCTGAGGATCTCTGCGGACCTTGCGAACGGGTATGCCACTACGCCTCTGTTCCGTCTGGTCTATCAGGGAGGACTTTCGCCTGAGGCCATGGTTGATTTTGCATTTCGGAGGATCGGGAATGCGGCGCAGATGAACAACATCTTCCGAAACTCTAGGATGAACAGGACACTTATCCTGCAATCGGTTTTCGTTATTTTTCTTTATCTGGGGCATTATTTTTAGATCATTTTATTCGGTGACAATTCACAGCTTACTTTAATGTATAGAAAATTCATATTACGAATCCAACTAGTGGCCAGTTTAAAGCTTTTGAACTTAAGAGAGAAGTCACCTCAATGTATTCCATTTTGTGTACAAAAAATGTTCTTTTCTTTTTGCTTTCCCACTTTTTCGTTCTCTTCTTCAATTGCTTTACAAACAAAACAAAGTGCAAATTTATGTGGCAAGGCACTCGAGAAGGAAAAATGGCAAAAAAAAATACTGTTGTTTCAATGCAATGCTTTGATTCTTACCTCAAATGTATCGCTTTGCCGTCTTGCCGTCGAAAAACTCTTGTGCGAACACAAATTTGCATACGAAATGTTGGCAAAGTGGCAAATCAAATGAGGGTCTTCCACTTACATTCCATTAGCCCTCGATTTCAGATCGGAAACTTTAAAGTGCCACAGAATTTTCAACTGTCGGGCATGTCGGTCAGTTGGAGTGACTACTTAGGAATGCTGTCCGCATCTGCTAATCGCATATTCCAATCATGAAAATATTGTGCACTCGTCTGCTCTAAACTGCTCTCTCAGCAGTCTTTTGCTTCTGTTTTTGTGTTCTTTTTTCTTCTGCTATTTTTTTTTTTTTGCCTGTTTTGCATTCTGACAATTGCTTTGGTTATGACAAAATTGCAAAAAGGAAAACAAGCAATGGGATATCGACATTTGCATGTAAAGCGGAATTTACTTTCCCAAATGAAATGATTCAAAGAGCTTTTCAGAAAGAAAAAAATTATGAGCTGAGAGAGAGTTTAGAAAGTTCTTCCCAAGTAAAATCAGACAAACTGATTGAAACATGATATAAAAATTAAAAAATTAAAACCATTTGAATTTGCTCTGATGAGAGTTGTTAGGCAGTTGAAAATCTTTCTGTAAAGTCCAAATTACTAACTTTTTATTATTTCATTATTAATTTTCAAATAAACTGAACTATTCATAAATCATTCAATTGTTGAAATCAAAGCTTAATGATCTATCAAAGTGTGAGATTTTTGAAAAATTAAATATATTTTTTGTCTTACTCGGATGTTTATACTTTAAAGAATTTTAAAATTAATATTATTAATACTTTTTTAGGAAATAAGTATATGTGCACGACAATTTTTGGAAAAAAATATATTTCAAATGAAAGAAAAAGAATAACTTTCATGTAGCTTATAAATCTAAAAAAAAAAAAAAAAAAAACTATAACAAAAATACATTTTTTTTAACTCATAAAAATATCGAAAGATAATTAAAATCTTTATAGGAAAGAAATATATGTGCATTCTAGCCGATTTCAATTATTTCAACTAATCTATTTTTGTTTAGTAATTAATATGATGGCCTTTTACTTGAATAACCTTCTTTAGGTTGTTCAAAGACTTGACAATAATGTTTAAACTTTTGAAAATACAATTTTTTATAAAAACGAAAGCCTTAATTTCACAGGAAAAATAAAAACGATAATCTTAAAACTAGAAACATAAAGAATTTCTTCAAGGCAAATGTAAACCATTGATCAAATAATATCAAATAGTAAAACAAATCAATTCCTAACAAACTTAAATAGCTTTTAACTAAATTAATTAAACTAAATTTTTCTTCAAACGACTGTTGGCATTAAAATGAAATTCGTGCTACATCGCTCACTCAAAGATTTTAAATATAAAATATATGTAATTTAATATGTAATCAAATTTTAAAATCAGTTAAAGCAGTATTTTTCTTTTTTTTACTTTCCAAAATCATTATTTAAATAGCCTCTCAATTTCTATTTTTTTTGGATCAATAAATTTTGTATTCGAAATAGTTTAAAAGTGTGCAAATAAGTAATGGCTTAAAAGTGGTTAACACAGGTTTAAGAGATTTCATTCAAATTTCAATAACTACAATTATTTTATGTCTGTTTCACTTCTTAACTACTATTGCAGCACCCCTCGTTCAATTGGTAGTAGTTTAACACTGTAAATGAGGTTAATTCGATTATCAATATCAAAAGCTAGATAACCCAATCAGATATTTTCACTTCTTAATTGATTCCAGCAAACATTCAAATCAAGCAAGATAAACTAATGGAATGAATATGTGTGTGTGTGAGAGAGAGAGAAGAGGTTGAGGTTGGGTTTTAGGCTTTAACCCAAGGTGAATCATTCTGTCCAGTCAATTGATGGCACATCTAAACTGTCCCAGACAATTGTATCTATAACTGAGGGTAGAAGGAGACAATTGTTATGTTCTGTTGCCCTCTCTGCCATTCATTCATTCATTCTTTACTTTTTTCTTTTTACTACTATTGCTCCATGTCTCTCTCTGTGTGTGTGTGTGTGTTTGTGTGTGTGTGCACTCAAAATAATAGCAAAGCAAAGTGGAGAGTCCGTTCGGGTGCAGCCTGGGTGTAATGGCAGCGTTTACTCAATTTTAGTACATAGTAAACGTATTTCTTTTATGGCCTCGAGGTTATTTGTGCAATGCACAGACTATAGAATGAAGCTGCTCCTGCTGCGTTCCCCCACACAACGCCCCCTCCCCCCCACACACACACACACACAATAACAAATACACACATTCAGCATACTACAAAAAGATATATCCCTGACACAATAAACGAACTTCGCTTCCTGAGTGGCCATTTTACTGCAAGGCTTTTCATATATGGAGTGCCTGCACCCCACCCACACCCCCTTCTCACCCACCGACAGAACTAAGCAAATACTCTCACAAGCAAATATGATGAAGTATCGGGGGGAGGGTGGTGGGGGAGGGTGCAAGGTGGATGCTTTTGGTATGCTTTTAATTGCTTTCAAGTAAACAGAATGCCCCCTTGGAAACTGGCACATAAATATAATTGCCAAGTCGAGTTTGTATGGCTTCAAAATTTAAAGCCACGTTAACCACCATCCACCCCCCACACCCCTGGGGGGGAGGCCATAATGCCAGCTCAGTCAGAGTCAAAGTCCAGTTTTCTGTTTGTGTAGGTGGGTGGGTGATGGGGCGTGTGTGCCGAAGGTGTTATTTAATTAAATGCCACGATTTGGCAGTTTACATATTTACTACACTGATTATTGTGGTCTCTATTGTTTCCCATTACACTAGTCAACATGATTTCCAGACACACTAAATCACAACACAAAGAGATCAAAAGTACACCAAATTATCTTTCTAATTTCAATTTGATCATTATTAAATTGAATACGATTCACGCATCAGCAGCAGTTTTCCTAGTCCTTATGCTTACCATATTTACTTCAAGGCATTTTATTAGAGAACATGTTAAAATATATGTATATACCAATGATATGACCTTGAGAGCTTTTTTTAAGGACTTTGTTTTTGTGTCTTTCTTAAATTGCTACCAGCTTAGAGACAATAATTAACTATAGGCTACTCACTTAAATTAGCAGAATTAGTAGAACGATTTTTATACTAAAACTTATTCTAATTGGAGTTAATGCTATGATTCTCTCAAATGTTTCAAAATTGTTATTTTAGTATATACATATGTCATCTTCGATTTATTAATTGTAGAATATTTACAAATTTTGTATGCAGGAATTCACCACAATTCAAGTTTTGCTTTTCAGTTAACTAACCTTTATTGTTTAAATAGAGAACTAGTTTACATAGTTTACAAGTATTCTTTATAACTATAATAGAGCAACTAATTTTGATTCGTCTTCTGTCCAAAAAAAATAAATAACTTTTGCATGCTTTTAGACTTCCTAAATTGTGCGTTTTATGTAAGTGGAATGCGCCTTTCAAAATAATGATTATAATTCTGAATTAAGCTAAGGTAGCTAAAGACTTGAGCTAATCGGTTAAAAATATTATTAAAGACACCGCAATCAAAATATAAATATATTAACATCTTGCACCTTGCTCCACAAAATATTGAAGTATATAATAATACAACAATAAATTCAGATAAAGTGATAAATTCCACATATTAATTAATAGTCAGACACGACCTGTCAATTTGGAAATTTTTACTTTTTAATATGTTCTTAATTATATCCCAGATTTCTATAAGTCAAATAATCGTTTGTGATTGCGACTTTTAATATTTTCGTCTTTAATATTTCTGGACATTTGAAAAGTGCCTCTGTTATACTTAACTAATCTGCATTAATATATACACGATCTATACGATAATCTAAAGCTCATTACATTATTAACCAAAGCATTTTTTAAAATTTTTATTACAGTTGTAATGACATTTTATATAAAAAAAGAAAATTTAAATACTTTTATTATTTTTTGCAACAATTATATTTTGTTGACTAGTCTTTGTTCTTTTTTATTTTTGTTGTTGTGGAACCAGCAGTTTAGTCAAATATTTTTGTGTTCTGTTTAATTTTTTCTTGTCGTGTTTTTTGTTTTCTGTTTTGTTGTATTCAAACTCCGTGTCGAAAGCGAAGTGGAAGGGTTTTGGGGGACGGTCGGCGGTGCAAGTGCCAGCTGCATTAGGCCATAAATTTGCCAAAAAGTAAACAGTAAACATTTTTTGTCATCTGACACACCCGCTCCAACCCCTGAGTTGCCCACAACAGGAGTTTCTCCAACTGTTTTAAATAATTATTTAACATTTTACATTGTTTAGTTTGGCGCGTTTTGTGTCATGCGGGTGTTTTAACGGGAGGCATTTTTGTTTGTTGTAAGGATTTGCCCGATTTGCATTTGTGCCAAAACGTTTCATGAATGATTCATGTAAAAACCCAGCCCAGCTACTCGCCCCAGCCCATCCTACCAGCCAGACCCAGATGGTGACAATGAATGCTTCGATTTATGCGACGGGGATGGAAGCGGTAGGTGGGAGGTGGGAGGACCATGGCGGTTGCTGAGATTAAGGAGTTGTAAAGTGTCCTTTAGAAAAGTGAGCGTGTCTTTAATGAGGGCGGATTCTTTAACATTCTGAATATGTAAATTTGACATTTAAAAAGATATCGGAACAGGAATCCTAACCTTTGACTTGCCACCTCGATCACATTTTATTTGATTTTGTTGGTAAATTAGTACGATTTTTAATAACATTTCGAAAATTTTGTTGTATCATTTTGTGCATGATAATTTCAAATTAAGTCCAAAAAACATTACATTCACTTTTGCTCTGATTCCTTCTCATGGTACATTTTCTGCAAATTTCTTTCGGGTTTGGAAATGTTTTTGTTTCGGGAAATCGAACAAATTGCTGATTAAAGATGCTTTACTCATCTCTGTTTACGTCCCCAGTGGGTCGAGTGTTAGAGTCCTGCGATTCATTTTTACTGTCTGGATCCTTGGGTTGAATTTTGGGAAATTTCATTTCATTAATATCATTGTTTATGTAATGGCGATTAAGTTTCTGGAGCTCCTTGAAATCGCGTACCTTTTTGTTTAGTATTTCCCGTATTGACTTCTCCATTTTGACTGAATCGATGCGCTCTAGTTTTTGATAGATATCATGCAGATCAATATACATTTCCCCGATATCTTGATCGACAACCGATGAATTGCTAAGATGCGATCTCATTGTTTCGTCCATTTGTTTCACCTGCGCATAAACCGCATCGTAGGATCGCAACTTAGAAACGATCATGGGCAATATAGTCGAGATTATGTCTTCGATTTCCTTTTTATCCGAACTGGAAAGTAATCGCAATTTCTCCATGGTTCGTTCCATCATTGTCTCCAAGTTACCGACTAGTGATTCAATGTCATCTGATGATTCTTCCGCCGAAATCTGTGGCAGTCCAGATGATGATGTGGTTTCCTCTGCGTCCTTGGAGTCGATGTTATGCTCGGGTTGGTCTTCAATTTCTTTTACCTCGCTGATGGACTTCAAATTTGTCAATTGTTCGGTCATTTTGCTACTTTTCATTATTTTTTAGCCTAATAATTCGAGCGAACAAACAGTAATACAAATAAGGGTATTCTAAAATAGATTGGGGTAAGTATCACGACCTACTTATCAAAAAAAAATTACATTTTTTCAACATCCTATGATAAATATTTCAACTTGAAATACATATGTACTTTCGATCTATTCTCCAATTAGCTAAAGGACATTTTAAATTTTGTATTTTCTTGCTTGTCTTTATTTTTAGGAAATACGTTTATTTTATTGAAACTATTTTAGCTTACTGACAAACTTTTTGAAATCAAGGATAGATGCATACATGTAAATTCCAACAAATAGATGTGAATAAATAAATATGAGAATAAATAAGACATTTGATACAAAATTAATTGACTCATATTGTAAAACCAGTATAACAGGTTCTTCAATTCGAAGAATTTAAGTACAAACACATTTTTCTCTTTTTTTATTTTATTGAATTTGGAGGAACAATTGAAATATATATCTATAATTGAGCAAAGTGTACAAACTTCGGCACGACCCAAGCTAGCCGGGCCTTCTGAAGAGGCCAAGTATTGCGAACCGTCCTACTTTCTAAGCCTCAATTTTGGTCTTTTTCGCAGCGAGGGCTTTGCAGGTGATTCTGATGTCATCTGCAAGTAAAACCATCTCAGTGATGCGTACTAAAAGGAGGATCCAAAAGCTTCTCCCACCAGAAATTTCGATTTTCGTCGGCTTCGTTGGATCTTCATGCCAATGCAAAGGAATCTGAAACTGTTTAATTTTACGGGCAAATATCGGAAGGAATCATCTTGAACCATGAAGCATCTGAAAGAGAATTCTTGTGGTACATAATGAAGATGTAATTTCGCGATAATATTTACCTGCGAATGATGAAGCGATAACGACCGATCAGCAATTTAAGGCATTGAAAACCACCAACTCCTTTCTCAATTTGGGTTAAAATCAAGGAATAAAACAATTTAGAAGTTCCTGTATTTTGAAAGAATAATCTCTTGGAATTATGTATGTAAGTACGCTAAGAAATAGTTACCTTCGAATAATTGGATAACGACGAGAACACACGCCTGGCGTAAGCTCTTCTAGTAGCAGATATCCAAATTTACGTATTTTGGAGGTCCTTAAGTTTCTTTTTTTGTAAATCAAGGAACACGAACAGAGATCCAAGTACGAGCATTTTTCGCCATCCAAATGCACAGGAATCTGGGCATATTTAAAGTAGCTCCTGAAAGCGAATAAAGTTGTGAATTGGCAATAATTTATGGCACTGAAAATCACCACCTTCTCAATTTTTTAAATACTAAATGGGAAAATTTTCTATCAAGAAATAAAACCGTTTAGACGTTCCACAATCCAGTTAACTTCTGTAGGTGCTGTGGGTCGAGATGGTTATACAAGACGTTCATCATCTTATCCCAATGCAAAGGAATATGGGCACATTTAAAGCAGCACCTGAAATCGAATGCCTGTGGTACATAATGAAGATGTGAATTCGCAATAATAATAACTTTAGGAATAATATTTACCTGCGAATGATGAATTAGCAATTTAGGGCTTTTGGTTGAAAATAAATGTTAAGTCTTCAAAATCAAGGAATAAAACAATTTGGAAGCTACTGTATTCTGAAAGAATAACCTCTTGTTGAATTATGTAAGTACGCTAAGAAATAGTTACCTTCGAATAATTGGATGACGCTGGGCTAAATACTCAAATACTAAATGGGGGAAATCTTCAATCAAGGAATAAAACAATTTAGAAGTTCGTGTTTCCCACACTCGACACAAAACAGTATTGTTTAGGTTTTCTTGTAAATCAAGGAATAAATCAATTTGAAAGTCCACGAGACAAACTATTCACGTTTTTTTACATTTTTCCGTAATTGTAGAGGAAAGGTGTTTACTGCTCAAGTAACTTTAAACAACTGCTGATGAGAGGTTGATAAACTTATGATGTTGGTTTGAAATATAATTATCTAGCCTACTTGTTTGTATTCTTGTTCAAAGAACGACTTTTGCATTGCCTACTATGTCAATATTTATGCAGTAGATTGGCCACTCTATACAAATAAATAAAATATTTTGTCCTATTCCCACTTTAAATTGATATTTAAAGCAGTTTTTAAAGGCGACAATTTGTAGACACATTTTCAATCGATGATTCACTGTGAATTTTTAATCTTAAAAAAAAGAAGAAATATATCTTATTAATGATATAGTTTAAAGTCAATATCTTATGTCCAAACGATCGGGCTACTATATCCAATAGCTCCCCATATAGCGGATGCATAAGAAATCTAATTTATGAATTTTCACTTGATGCATGATATATCCAGATACCCGACCCTTGCAGAGGGTATTATAAAATTGGTCAGATGTTTGTAACGCAGAGAAGGGATCGTTTCCGACCCCATAAAGTATATATATTCTTGATCAGCAAGAGAAGACGAGTTGATATAGCCATGTCCGTCTGTCCGTCTGTCCGTCTGTCTGTCTGGTGCTGCGCGATCTAGTCCTACAGTTTTAGAGCTATCGCATTCAAAGTTCGTATATAATCTTTTCTATACAGCCACATACACATCTGCGATTTTGAATAAGATCGGACAACTATATCATATAGCTGCCATACAAATACAATCGTTAAATGCGAATAACTTCTCTATTTTTTGAACAATCTTATCCAAACTGATTATGTACATAAATAAAAAGGGATTACGTCATATGCGTGAATTTCAAAACAATCGGATAAACATAACGCCTGATTTCGACGATATAAAATTTGCCTATATAGCGTGCACTGCTTATGGCAGCAGCAGTATGCAGCAGTACTGCTGCCATAAGCAGTGCACGCATAAGCAGTGAAGCACATATATGTGTCAAAATTGCGATTGTGTGTGTGTGAATATGAATATCAATCGCTACATTGTCTACTATTTGGCGATTGGCTGCCCCCGGCCAATGTATTTAAAATATTTCTTTATTGGATTAAGAAACAAAAAATTTTTTAGAAAATAAAATGTAATGGTCAAAAGCTGCAAGGGTATACAAACTTTGGCATATCCGAAGTTAGCTTCTTTGATATTTTTTATATAGATATATATTATGATTAAAAAATTCTCAGATTTTCTATTGCTTTTACATATATTCTTTGAGTTAAACGTTGTTACAATTATATGAAGTTAAAGTTTAAATTGAATAAGTTCAAAGTTTGAAAGACTGCATAAAATAACTTTTAAATTTAAAATTTTACTTTACTGATTTTCTTCGATTTCTCATCCCTGACCTTTCACCCAAATGTGTTCTAAATACTTTGGTAATAGATCTTTCGGCGATTCAGTTGAAGCGAATACTCCGATTTGCGGAACGCCAACATATTTGCCATAAAGGTGTTTCTCTCGGCACGAGCCACTGCCGCTGGAGAAGGATCACACGAGTTCCACTCGATTGGCTCCACGACTGGTTTCAACTGGTGATTCTTACTTTCAAAGACCACATTCGAATTGGTCAATTTTAGTTTATTTTTTGGAGACTTCTTTGGTGATTTTATCTCCCAGACTTTTGTTTGGTTCAGTTCTTTCTTTGATTGAGAATTCGTCCTTTCTTCTATGTGTTCTAATTTCTTATAGATTTTATGTAAATCGTAAAATATATCTGCAATGTCTTGATCTCTGGCATACGAATGATCTATGTGGGTTTCTAGTTTTCGCAAGATTCGCTGCATGTTCCTCAGCTGTTTGTCCTTACACTTGAGTTGTTGCATTGCTTTTGGCATAATCAGGGTCATCAAGTCGTCGAGATCCAAGTCATTCGATTGCAATACTGCCAGCGTCTTCTTCACTGTCCTTCGCAGCTTTTCGCCTCTGGCTCTCGACGACATAGATGACTCCGCGCTGCTGCTGCTTATCTCATGAAGCGATTGCCATCGTTTGGGTTTGCCATGGGGTAAAAAATGAGACATGATTCACACTAAAAATTTGGAATGAAGTGAAATGCTGTAATAAGCAGAAACACGTTGCCTACTTAAATATTTAGTTGGTAATCGGTTTTTGTTCTATTTTTCTTTTTCAAGCAACTTAACATTCTTGTTCTTCGTCTCGAATTTAGCATTCCCACCTAGACCGCCCCCTCCTCGACCCCTTGCCTGCCTGGTTACCTGGCTGAATGTCTGCCAATCGAGCCAGTCAGCAGCAAATGCAAATTTAATGGTCTATGAAAAAGGGAAGGATCGGGCAAATGCTTTTAACCACATCCGTTGCTATTAGATGAACGGCAAAATGTTTGCTAAATAACAAAAACAACAATAGCTAGAAAGCGTAGTAGTAGAGTAGATGAAGCTGAATAACAATGGAAAATGACGCCAGTGGAAATGTGGAAATGTGAAAATCAATGCGCATTAGTGCCTGGGCGGAATTGGTGTTATTTCATCTTCGAGAAGGAGAATGGAAATGGCAACGAAGACTTGAGGCAAGGTAAGGCAAGGCAAGGCTAATAGCATATCAAGTGAATGCCCCTCCGTCCCCTTTCGTCCTTCTGTGTGATGCAGGTGAATTTTACATTAGCAGAAAAAGAAGTGGCAACTCACCGCAACCGCAAATGGCAGGACTCATCAATTTCAATAATAAAACCGATATACTGTAATCGAAATCAATTGTAGCGGCTGGGTTAAATGAACCAATCGAGATAGATTAAAGACACTAAAAGAAATGAACATCCATGGCAGCCAAACGAAATGCAATCGAGAACTGAAAATACTTGAAATGAGTGAATAGAAATTCGCATTCAATAGATTCGGGCCAAACATGAAGTTGATTTTTATTTTGAGTTGTGGCTCTTTCCTGCGGCATTCCCTGCCGTGTCCTGTCATTCGTGCATGCAATCCCTCACACACACACACACACACACACACACATTTACCCACACATTGGTAATGCATTCAAGCGCAAATTAAGCTTGACAAGCAAAAATTAAATTGTAGATATGTGTATGTACATGTATCTGTATCTCTATGTGTGTGTGTGTGTGTGTCTATGTAGATGTATCTGTATTTGTGCCTGCTTGTTTGGCAAAATATAATTTCTTCATGTACAGTTCATTAAACAGAGCAAACCAACTTGGAAAAGCTCTTAACTTCCCAGAGATGTGCTGAGTAAGAGAGAGAGAGAGCGATGGCGAGAGGGGGGAAAAACATGGCCGGGGAGTTGTGAGAAACACACAGATAAACAAATATGCAAATTGAGGCAGGAAACAAAAAATAAAGAAATAGTTAGCAAGGTGAGTATAGAAAACTAAATCAATATATGAGCATTCGACATTCGATAGAATCCTTCACAATTAGAAAGAGAATGAACAGAGACTGGCAAATCGTTTCCTTCCTTTCTCAGATGTCACTTGAATCAAAGATGATTACTATTAAAGCCTGAAAAACAATTTGCCTGTCATTGTAGATCTATCAAATGAGTTTTTTCCCCCAAATTAACCTTTCACTTGTGGCCAATAGACTCTGTTTTTTTTTTAAATGGCGAGTAGAGCACTTTCCAATACTTATTATGGATTCTAAATCATGGTTAGAACAAATTTTAGGTTGAACCGATCATTTCCTAATGTTAGCCAGACCAAGGAATATAATACTATTACCCATCCAATCTCCCTTCCAGATCCCACTATGAAAAGCTCAACATTTTTGTAAATAGTATATAATATATTAAGGTATCGGAAAACTAGTTTAAATTGAAACAAAGAAACTTATAAGAAAAAAAAATATGAAGTCGTCGGGCCGACTTGGAGTCGCTCATTCATAATCCCACGAGCGCTTTAGCGCCCTAACCGGCCAAATCCGCCCCTGCACCACTTTCAGTACAAAATGCTTCTACTTATAGCTCGGTCATTTTTATTCCGGTTTGATTGAAATTTGGTGGAATGATAGATAGTTATAACATATATTTAATTACAATACAATATTGCGGGAAGAAAATTGTTTTTATTTTATAAATAAATTTTATTGAATTTCAAACATTTAAAATAAACTTAATCTTAATTTACCGTCAAAATGCATCCACTCTAGCTTTTATAGTTTCCAAGATATAAATCTTCCAAATATCATTTTTCATATATCGTGGTCAGAAGGGTAAAGTATGTAGATTACCTAACTCTATCTAAAATCTAAAATAAAGAAAGTCCCAAAGTATCCAACTCTCCCCGAACTTGAGTAACTTTTACAATTCTTTGCCTATTTACCATATTAAGGAAAACTATTAAACAATTTCAAACAATATGAACAAATCATTGGAAATTTACATAAGCCCAAAATAATTGATGAATCTCTTTGAAACAATATACTCTGCAATTGGTTATAATAAACTCGAAATCACACGCATTTCAATCAATTCCCCATTTTAATTAACCATATTTTTGCCTGCGGTCGCTGAACAAATGCCATAAAAACGAGAACAAAATACACAATTTATTGCCCTAAATCAACTGAAATCTATTTAATGAGTTATACATAGTTTTAGCCTGATTATTGTGCGAGCTCGTTGAATCAGAATGCAGATAATCACAAACAACAAAAAGAATTTAATTAAAACTTAATATGTCTACGGATTGCAGGAAGTCAAGTGGATATGCGTATAATTATACCCGCTTATAGGGTGTTTATATACAATATATGCTGAGGGCAGCACTGATTTATAAGTCGTTAATAATAACCGCGACTTATCGATTAATAATAATTTCAACTTCGATTAAGTAATGTGCTAATTTGAGAATGGTTCACGAAAAAACTTTAGCGTAGATCATAAAAACATGAGGATCCTAAAAAACTTTAAATACAAAAATTGTGTTTAAGCTATAAAAATAAAATACAACTTATTAATGTATTGAGTGTTTTTTTTTTTAATTTCAACATTAAAACAGCAGTTTTTTGAGTATTCAAATTTGTATTTTAATGAAAAGAAGCAAATCCTTTAGCAGTGATCGGTTTCATTGATATTATTTGAGAAATTCATGTTTGGGTTTAATCCAGATAAGAAAAAGAACACATATAAATAAAGATTATACTTAGTTTGTATACATTATTTTAATTTATTTGATGGACTTTTGATGAAGAGTTTCCAAGGATATTTAGATAATAGTCCAAAGGCTATAGGGCATTTAAAAATATGAACACATGTAGGAAGGTCTGCGATAATCGGGACAGATTCTTGAAAATAACTACAATCTCAGAGTTTGCTCTTACACATTTATATTTCTACTAATTTATAATAATAATAATAATATTATATGCACAATCACTGCCCAATCACATTATAAATAAATAGTATGAACATTTATATTGTTTCATAACTTAAAAGAAAGTCTTTTGTGAATGCTGGTAGATATTAGATTAGATCCTAGTAGGTCCACGAATATAATATTATGGTTATTTATTTAAAGCAAATTAGGAATGTTTCAACTTCTTTTGACTGAAGGAGGCTGACTATAGTAAACAAAGGTTACCAGATGGTTTTTCTTTGCAAGTGATTCCAGCAATTCTAAATTAGTTAAAGTTTTCGCGATCCGCTAAGTGCAGACTGCAAATCCAAATGCATTTACCTTTCTATGCACGAGTATTAAAATCAATCTCTGCTGTAATCTCGACATGTATAAGCGATATATATGTATATATTTTTTTTTTTTGATACAAGTACGTGTATATTTTATATTTCGTTTTGAGTGAGGCCAGAGGCGTCAAATCACTTAACCGCCAGGCACAAAGACAAAAATCCAGGGGCCAAGGCAATTTCCAACAATGACAGAGCCATAAAAATGTCTGACTCTGACATTGACTCCAACTCTCTTGCTTTGGCTTTGGCTTTTGTTTGCCTTCAATTTTGTTTCGGGTTTCCTTTATTTTTTTGTTGCTCTCTCTCTATCTCTCTCTCTCTCTCTGTTTATTGTGGGCGTTGCCAAATCGAGCACTTCTTATTTATATGGATTTCGTTTTTGCCTTCTTTGGGTTCTTCGTTTCTTCTCTTTTGGATGCCTGCAATTTGACATTGAGGCACATTAACTTTGACATTCGCGTGATTATGACTCTTGAGAGTGCTTTGGCAATGACTTTAGCACTTTCATCATGGAGTTTGAGTGCGAGTTTTTCGTGTGGCCGAGCCAAACAATGAGAGGAATCCATCTGGCTTAGCTTTTGCCAACTCATTGCAGTCTTATCTGTTGCAGCCATTGATAAGGATTCAAGTGCTAAGTGCATGACTCTCTCTATATATCTCTCTTTCTCTCTGTCTCTCTGTATATAAATAACCGATATTGTGCTATAAATGGATTTATGCCATAGGCGGGCAATGCGAAGTGGCAGATTGTAATGATTATGGGTATTTTTGGTTCAGTTTTAGGCCAATCATGAATCAATAAATTCAACTTCACTTGAAGTGAATGGAGTTAACAAGTTTAGGGGCATTGCATAAAATGAAACAGTTTATCAAAAATCAAATATTTTTATTAATTTCCTACAAAATTGCGAACAAATCTAATCAAGAGTTGTACTCGAGGATTCCACAATCAAACATTCATATGAATTATTACTAGCTTTGGTGAATATTGAACATCCCCAAGCGTATTCGACTATTTTCCGCAGTTTTTAAGGCCATTACGAAACGCTCTAAGCTGAAAAACTTTTTGCTTGATTTGGGTTAAATTTGAATAGGATTAATTAGAATACTTCGATAATATTTGGACTTAACTAATGCTCATACTACATTTACTTTTCTATGTAAATATGGAAGACTTTACCTCCACAGGGTTTCTTGTTTTACACTCGTTTTGATTGTAATATGGTTTATGAGTAATCATAATTATGGTTAATATTAATTGTTCAAAAAATCTGTTTTTTATTTTATTACAACAGCATGACGATTGCCTGTGATAGCTCGAATCATTATCATTTTATTAATTATTATTTTTCATTAGCTTACTCAGTTTTAAACTTTGTTAGCTTGGACAAAACTCATCGTGTATATAATTTGATGGCAATCCATTTTGAATCGAAAATGCCTCATTCAACAGCCAATTTTACCTACTTTGTTTTGGAATATAACACGAAAGAAATAATTAGTAAAACGACGACAAGTCGAAAGTCCTAAAAAAAAGAGCAAAAATGAAAATTTCAATTAGCCTCAAATAAATAAATTGCAAATGCAATTAAATTCAGTTTTTCTAGTGTTAAGGCTAAGCCACAAAATTTGCGCACCATTATCTCAATGCGATGATCTATAGTATAGATTCTATACGAAGCACACTTTAAAAGATATATTTAATTAAATTATCCAAAATATTCAAATAATATGCATTTATTCTGATTTTCCATCATGTATAAATTAATTTCTTTTATGAACAATTTTATGTAATAGATAAACTAAAATTTCATAAAGAATTTCAGGTATTCTAAAGGAAAACCTTCTAAATTCCTTATGATAATTGGCTGAAGAAGTTGTGACGAAAGCTCACTGGGAGCTATTTTTTAAATTCCCTAGCAGAGATCTGTATTACCAGAAAATTGAGTTCGTTATTGGTAATATGCACAATTTAAGTTGTTTTTTCTTCTCTATTTTGCTAAACAAGGCCATTCGAAAGTGTTGATAGATAATTGGTCTATTATTGCTTCTCTGACCGCTTTACGTTCTCTGGATATAGATTCCAAGATTGGCCTGATTTTTACACAAACACACATACATACATACGTAGAAGCAAATCATAAAAAAGAGAGAATGCTCATCTTTCTTGTTCACTCTGTCAATAGTCACTAGACAAATGCTATCTATATGCAATCAGCAAATATGTGTGCATATATCCAATACATAATGCAACATCCCAGCCAATCTGGAAATTATGTCAAAACAAAACGGCCAAGTCAAGTCAACTCAGTTCAGTTCAGCTCAAGCGGGGCACAGAGGAGGCATTTCAATTAAAGACTGGAAAGGAAAAGGAAGAAAAATTTACAAGCACAAAGGTTCAACTAATATGATATGCAATGAAAAGCAAACAGAGAGTGAGACAGGCAGAATAAAAGTGAGAGAGAAAGAGGATGGGGATGCGGATGGGGATGGGGAGAAGAAAGACATGAGTTGGGCATTTATCAGTGCCAAGCAATCTGTAAATTTTCAACTCTTCCCTTACCAATTGCTGGGTATAGATGACTTGTGTTGTTGAATTGATAAGAATTAGTTAGGAAAGATTTTATTAAATGGAATGAACTGCCTGCTGCAAAATGCATTTTCTACTGACTAACATTTTTGTAAATACTTTATGACATATTTAATATAATTGTCTAATTGTCTAATAATTGTCTTTAATCAATGCAATCGATATATTCGAATCCTTATAATTATATAATTGATAAGCTTATATATAGATCTTAAATTTGCCCCTTCAGCTCACTCATATAAAAGACTTCAATCAGTTGTAGTTAATGCTAAACATTTAAAAAGCAGATCGGTAAATTTAAAAAAATTGTGTTTAATTTTTGTCGTATTTAAATTAAAGAACTCTGAGTTCTAACACGATTAAGGCTGAAATTGTGTGGAAGTCAAAAAAAGCAAAAGTGAAATATGAGCACACAAAACGTGTTAACTCCGGAAATAGATTTATGATAAAGTTTGGACTGAAATAGCAGAGCTTCAGGAATTCAATCGTAAGAGAATTAACACTCACTTTCTTTTAGTCCCTCAAAGGAACACTGATGACTAGAAATCATAGCTCATAGAGCATTAGGAATTCGTGATTTTTGTCAGATATAAATGATTTCCTTCTAGTTATTTATACGCCATTTATAAAGAAAAAAAACGAAGAAAAAAGAAAATCATGTTGGGTAAAGGTTTACGCAGTCAGCGGAGGCAAAGACGAAGGTGGGGGAAGATTCGTTTGGGGGCGGGTTTGTGTTGGCTTTGTATGCAATTGCAGAGCTGCATTTGGATTTCGCTTATTCTTTTTATTTTTACATATGTCTGGGCAGCATTTGTAAGGATTTGCCCCCATCCTCTTTGCCATCTCTTGTGTGCGTTGTGCAAGTTAACTTCATTCACAAAAAAAAAACGAGTAAAAGAAAGAGAAAAAGTTAATTCATAAATCGCACAAAGCGCGCAAAAGATATGCTCTTCCTTTTTCACATCCTCAGAGAACCTCACCACCTTTCTTTCATATGCAAAATGCATTTAGTTCCTAAGATAAAAGCTTGCCTTTGGCAAAACGACGAAGGAGGAGAGCGGACTGGAGGAGATCATGGTGGCAAGGTGAAAACATGCTTCTCCACTCTCTACAAATAAAAGATTTCTATCAGGTGGCTCTTATGGTGCATAAAAGTACTTAAATTTGTTTGACTTTTCCGAGATGGTGGTGGATTGCATGGCCGATTGTAACTCTCTCTCTCTCTTTCTCTCTGTGTGTGTGCGTATCTGTGTGTTCGCCTCATTATGCGAAATTGCAAAAGCCACTCACGACTCACGAACTTGTTTGACTTTTTACCCATCGCTGCACACAGAGCGAGGACTAGGCCTGCTGAAATGACAATGAACGAATCGCTTTGTTTGCGAATGCGTTTAGCGAGATTGTTCACGTGGATATTGTAAGGGATATGGTTGCAAAAGTGCAATACACGCTCATCTAGAATCATACACACACACACACACACACACACACACACACACACACACACACACACACACACACACACACTCACATATCTGTGCAAAGCGAGGGGTGATTCATGTCGCCAATCTATTCCAATTAGACAAATAGTTGAGGATATAATTTATAATTAGTTTGCAAACCAAAAAAAAAAAAACGTTTCTTATAGAGGCGTATGGTTTTACAAAATAAAAAAAATCGTTTTTTCCGCCGTTCTTGTAATCAATTATTTAAAGAATATCGTGTTAAAAGGCGTTTAAGACGATCGGAGCAAAACTGTCAAAGTTATAGGCCTTTTAGTGACTTCAAAAGCGGAGCTTCGACTTTAACAACTTTTTTCTCAAAAACACTTTTTCAAAATCGGTATCTATCATAACCCAGAAACTACTGAACCGATTTAAAATTTTAACACACTTTTTTTGTTTTTACCAATAAGATTGTTTCTTAATAAAAATTGTAATTTATAATTCTTTTGCGTGAATTTTAAATTTTGACTTCAAACATTCAAAAAAAAAAAACTATGGGCAAAAGTTTTAATTTAACTGAGTATGCAGCAAAGATTCACAACTCCTAAACTCTCGTAGTGGATCATATTTCAATTTTTTTTAATGTAATTTTTTTTTAAATATTGTTGAAATGTTATATATTAAAAGTTTTTCTCAAAGCCAATTAAAGAACAAAAAGGCGTCAAGCCCGTATATCTCCTTTAAGTTTACATTCCATTTCCATAGAATACTCAGACTGATCACCTCAATCTCATCAATAAGCGGGTTGTTCTAAGCAAAACTGTTTTCTATATTCCTGATTCTCAACTGATGATAGAGCGAACCAGCTGACTAAAGCTTAATTAATATTTCCGTAATTCAATTTCAATTCAGTATATGCTTTATTTCCATTTATTACATTTAGCTCAAAGCTAGCTTATTTTTTTTTATACAAAGTTTACACTTATTTTATGTCTGTGCAGCTGAGATATCAGATTTACATGGAATTTACTTTGAACATTGTTAGATATATTAAGATTGTAAAGAAAAATGGAATAAAAACCTTTAGTTCCATAGTAATATTTGATTCACTGAACTTATTTATTCATTGTTTAAATGGAAACTAAATATTTTGTCTAACACGCTGGGAAATGATGATGATGAAATGTTTAAAAGGAGTTATTCTTGTCCTCAAAAATATGGGAATACTTAAATTTAATTCAATAAATATTATTTAAATATAAGTACTTCAAACTAAATTGAGTTAAATTTTAAATCAAGCAGTTTGTTTATGTAAGTGTTTCTATTTCCTAAGGAATATTGACTCGTCATCGTCATCAACTTTTAGAGCCTTTTTTAACCGCCTCTTTCTATCTCCTTCTTCGTCTCTCTCTTTCGCTCTTTCGGGGCTTTCCAAGTCGTTAGTGAACAATTGATCTTGGAGGTTTAGGCCATTATGTTTGGCCAAACCATTCCCACACAAGATTTTTGGTGGAAACTTTTGTTTTTTATAAAGAAATTCATGGGAAACAATTGGCTTGATGACTTGTCATGCAACCCTCGTTAGCCTCACCTTTCCGAACCAGCAGTCAAGCATGAAATTGAACAGTTACTTAGCGGCATTTTCAATCAGGTGAAGGAGAGTGGCAGCAGCCATCGCTAAACAGCCATGAAATGGGCAGCATCCAGGAGACTTTATCAATGCAGTCAACAGCCACAGTCGCAGTCACATGTGTGACTTCTAGGACTTTATAAAGTCCTATAAACTCCTTGTGGATCTCATCTCATCACATCTTCTCCTCGGCTCAAGTGGCGACAATAGAGGGAAGTGCCGCATCGACAACACCAAGAAGACCAACAACAAAAGCAACAGCAACACTTGAGGCAAACAACACCCCACACACACACACACACACACACGCACACACACACACTCACAAAAAGACGCATAAGACGCTTGCTTTTTGTTGGGCGTAAAACTTAAGGCTTAAGCCTTTCTGAAGGGCCCCTCCCAGAAGCTGTACGTGATTTTATCAAAGGAAACCAACAAAATGGAGAAATGACTCTCTGCCACACACACACACACACACACACACACACATCGTGTTGCCTCTCACTGGATGGCCCAAGGGCTGCGTCAAAATATGCCGCAATCAGGCTGCAAAACATTTTCATTTATATTTAAATAATACAAAAAGAAAAAAAAACACAACAAACCAAAAGAAAAATGAAAAAAATATTTATATCTAGCAAGAGGAAAACGCGTTTTCGATTATGTTTAGCCGCTTTTCGGGCAGCTTATCGACGCCCTTCCACATCATGGCGGTGAAGGGGCATGTTGGGGAGAGGGGAGGGGGTATGAGGTTCAGGGTGGCCTATATATTTATTGCATACCATGATTTATTATAATTTTATGCATGAATCTCTCATTCTCCACGAGATGTGTGTGTGTATGTGTGTGTGTATGTGTGTGCGTAATCAAAATGGGCGTGAACCCGCTCTAGGTAAAGCATTTGACATTCGCTTGCCAACTGAAGGCAGCCAAACCAACAAAAAACTGGACGAAAATGTCGCTTGAATGTATCTCTTTGGACCACAAATCGCATATTTCTATATACCACAGCACAAATTCAATCAGCCACAATCTGCCCAAATATCGAAGATGACGATTAGAGATGGAATAGAATCCACAAGCAACTCAATCTAATGCAAACCTCGTGAATTACGAGTTTCATAGTAAACTCTATAAACTTGTTTATATTTTTAGTTATCATAATTCTCGAGAGCTAAATTTGGTTTATTCATCAGTGATCAAAATGATCTTTAAGCATAAAAATCAAGTTGAAGCAGCAAGTTCTAATGCAAATCAAAAGGATGTGCCATTAAAACCCTTTTGTTTGATAATACCAAACGATACTATTATGGATAAAACTATTACACAAGTTAACGAAACTAGATAATTTTGTTTTTTTAGTGTTTTATTAACTGCATTTTGGTGTTTGTCTGGCTTAAGGTCAATATATAAATTAAAAACAAAGTTTTAATCTTATTACCTTTCCGATATATTTCGATTGCGCCACGGCAATCGTCTTCACGGCAACTACAAAATAATACAAAAAACATCAAATCAATAGAACTATCTTTAACAAAATTTTTTATATACAATGTTCAATTAAATATTTATCTTATAAAGTTGGCTTTCGATTTAGTGGCAATAAGTAAGATTTAAAGATTTTAATTAATTGTTTGAGCAAAATATAGTAAGCCAGAGCAAACTTTGATCTAAATATGTGTTTTCTACTCGGGTTTTAGTTTTAAAAAAATTCAAATTTCACGTTCATGTTGGCCAGTGTATTATTTTTTAGCAATCTCAAATGTGTATAGTAATTAAACAACACTCGCAAAAGTTACGTTAAAATTAGATAGACACATATATCTCAGCTGCTTATTATTGCAAAATAAATATCAAGACAAAAGAGAGCGAAAGTTAAGCCGGTTAGACCACAGCTAAAAGTTACTTTGTTTCATATATCATTATTTCATATTTGATTATATTTAATAGCCAACAATATCATAAAAACTCAACTAAACAATTAATCTGTTGACATTCTCTACAATCAAAGTTATTCGAAAAAGTGTTTAAGCCAAGAACGCCCCTTAAATAAATTTGTAAATTGGTATTCAAAATTACTAATAAACAATCGACTTTGTCGTGGAAATAAAACCAAGAAAAGCTTGTCCAAGACTCGTTATGGAAACCTCTTAAAAAGAGGTCAAAAATAATTAAGAATTTGATGAGGTTTAATCTTCAACTTTCAAAATAACTGCTCAAATGTAGAATTATGCTTTTTCGGTGTCTGTTTTATCTGTCCAAATATAAGTAGATGGTCGAAAACTCCAATACCCAATTCCAGGTGTTCCCTCGATCAAGTTCCAAAGAGAAGTACATATTTATTGGGTTTACATTATAAGAAAAAGTCAGAAATTTAAGTATATTTTAGAATATGTTATTGTAAATTCAGTCGGTTTGCAAATTTGTCTACTTAAATCCATAGAATGTAATGGGAATAATTCCAAATTCGATTGACTAAAGGAAGTGTCTATCTATTGCTAAGGGCTCTCCAACCTATTAACGAGATTGTTGTATGCCTTCAGGTAGAAGCCTTCCGAAAGGCAACTGCTCATCGCTAACTCACGCTGATTAGCAATCAAATTGGTGGGAGAGAAGCCGCCAAACCAAAGTGGGTCAAATGGTTTGATGGCCAAAACGGAAGAAGGAAAGAAAAAACGAACAAAAATTGCTGCAGAATTAGGCATTCACACATACACATGCATGCAAAATGGAAAGAGAGAGAGAGACGAAAAATAACTCACACACACACCCACATACAGGTACACACACATATGCAATCCATGAATATTTCACACGGACAAAAGCATTCGGCAAAAGTGAAAGGAAAAGTGAAATGCCTGCGGATTATCACACTCTATAGAGTCATTCTCTCTCATTTCGACTCTCGCTTTGTGTCTTGCTCTTTACTAATATTATTGTTGTTTCTGCTGCTGCTGCTGCTTTTGCTGCTGCTGCTACTGAGGCGTCTGCTCATTAATTCATATGATGGCACTTTTGCTTCATTGACAATTCAGGCAAACCACTAGAGAAAGAGCGAGACGGTAAAAGGTTAAGTGCCAACTTGCACACGCACTTTATGGCCCCAAACCTCGCCAAAACTCCACCCAAAAGTGGAGTCACCCCTTGTCGAAGCGATGCCCAATTGAATACATTATGCATGCATAATTGTTTAGAAATGGCCACAAATACATACATATTGCATATGTGTGTGTTGGGTGAGTACATATTCATGCCACATTCAAAACGCTAAATTATGCGATTAGCTGGCGCAGAAAAGTATGCTACATTTAGATGTATAATGGACTTATATGCGAATCCATTTAGTTGGGTGGATTTATTAAATTGAATAAATCTCAATTATATTCATTACAACATTTGGTCATCTTGATACAAAAGGAATAATTCATTTGACATTTGCAATTGATTTAAATGCCATTTAAATGGCCTATGCGCTAATGCCACAAACATCCAATTATACAAAATACCGTCGCCTGTCATTAATGGCACACAAAGTAAAGCGGCGATTAAGTTGCAGCATCTGCGATTAATAACGTATTTGCATACAGATAAATATACCTATATAAAAATCTATACAAATAATATTAATAATAAATATCACGGCAAACCGCAACTTTGAAATGCTCGACATCACAACATAAAAATACAACAAAAAATAAAATATATAGAGAAGCTTTTTGCACATAATTCGCGAGCAATTGAAATCATCCTCCCATCATCGCCCTCTCTCTATTTCTCTCTCTCTTCATCTATGCATCATTTGTTTGCAACGCGCACACGACCGCAGAAATATTTATTCAACTATTTTTTTGCATTATTTGTGTGTGTTTTTTTTTTGCCCCTCTGGCTTGTCAAACGATTTGCAAAACCAACTCTGGCGGCCGTTAACAATTGCATTTGCAGTTCGGTTTCTGTTTGCGTGGTCAATTCCCTTCTCACGTTTTTTTTTTGTTTTTTGTCCATTTCTGCTATTTCTTCTTTTGCTGTTGTTTTAAGCGTTAAATTTAATTACTCGGCAATGGGTGGGGAAATAAATGCAACAAAAAATCATATACATATAACCGACAAATAAGTAAAAAATAAACGTAAATAAAAATTCAATTGGAAATGCGAATGGAATATAGAAATTTGAACAGCTGCTATCGAAAATATAAGCAAACAAAGCAACAACAAAAGGTTGCAGAAAAAATAAATGCTAGATGAGGTGTACCACATGTTCGACAAACGCTTTTTATATTAACCAAAAATCAACACGAAAATTTACAAAAATATAACAAACATGCACCAACCCATAAATATTAATAATCATACAAAGCAAACGCAACCAGCATGAGTTTCCAGTCTTAAAATTCAAATTGATCATCAATTTAAAAAAAAAAGAGCAGAAAACCCCAACAAAACAATTGAAAGCTTTGTGAATTTGCTTCAATAAGCTTGTTATGAAATAAATTTCCAACCTTGGGTCAGCTCAATCATATTGTTTAAATTAAGTGCACTGCAGAACATGTTTTCAACATTGTGTCTCCTGACCAATTATCCAGGACTCACAGCAGATTTATGGCACAATTTGATTTCTATGGAGCTTCTATCTCGGCTGTTGGCCTGCTCAAATGTTTGCTGGACACGCATTTGGGATTTAATTAATTTAACACGAAAATCATTCAGGCGATATTTCCGAAATTAAGCGAACGTCACATCGAATGGCTTATTGACATGCCATTGGGTAAGCAGACCAAACAAAAGCCGAGCAAACAAAAAGGTAATATAAATCTTGACCCAAGACCAACAGCGCGGCACTGGGGCCGAGAGTTTAGATATAACTGATTTCGGGCTACACTAAGCAAGTGGTTAAAAACATTTGGAAAAAACACCAAATTTATTTTCACAGATTGCTCCAAACTCCAAATTATTCGATCGATTGTTGATCCTATGGAAATTGATAGAAAATATTTTCTACTAATTGCAAATAGTTTTATAAAAAAATTTACAATTTTATGCTGAAAATAAAAATTTGTCCATTTTGGTAAATATTATTTCATTTAATAACCTTTTTTTTTTTATTTTGTCATAACTTTCCGTTTTGCCACAGCGAACAAATTTTCAATTTCAATTTTCAGTTGCAATCTTTCAAAGTGGGAATTGTTGGTTTTGGTGCAAGGGAAGGGATGGGGGGGGGGTGGGGGAGGGCGATGGGGCTTGCAAAGTTTTTCGTCGAGTTTTGGTCTATTTCCAAAGTGTTTATGCGGCTACAAAATGAAGCAAAGCCAAAAAGTTTCGTCTTTCATTTTTCGAGACAAACTTTTCTGGCTTGGCCCACATCTTCTGCAGTTGGCAGCTGTGCAAAAGATTTACCCATAAATTGAAAAATTCAGCAAAGACTTTAATCAAAGGCAAGGATGGAATATAAAAACGTATATACCTATATATATATATTTTTTTTTTTTGCTACTGCGAAACCTCTAACGTAATCAATAAGCCAGGCCAAGACAATTGAGTTGTCCCCTAGCCTTTATCACGATATAAGATTCGTTTCTCTCTACCTCTCTCTCTCTCCTGTGTGTGTGTGTGTGTGTGTGTGTGTGTGCGGACAGGACATTAGATAAATAGGCACATGGCACGGAATATGGCCAGAGAGCGACCGCACACGTCCACGACCAGGAGCTGGAGCAGGAGCAGGACCACGGCCAGGTTCCGTGCATTTGCAATGTCTTAATTGATTTAACACGAAATCAGTCAAACGATAATCGAAAATTGCTACGCAAACTGTTTGATTACATGCAACGTGGGCAAAAGGACGAGCTAACGCCACGGCCATGCCTTTCTAGCCATAGCCGGCCTCTGCCACGCTTCGTTGCCTTGTGTCTTTGGGACACATAATTGAATTTCATCCAAATTACAACCGTTAGTATTGTGGGCGTGGCCCCACACAGCCCACAGTTGTCGTCATCGCCAGCTCCAGAGTCGTATGAGCAATTGTCGTAATTGTGAATTTGTTTACGCATCATTCATAATCGCCTGACCTCGAATTGAATTACAGTTCCTTTCCCACACAGCCCATGCTCGATTTCGGTCTCTCTCTCTCTCCCTTTCAGTCAATTTATTCGGCGCCCAGTGTTGACTAATGCCCGTTAATTAGTCAGCGCGGCTTGTTTGCTTATTCTGCGGCAAGTTCAACTCCAAACCGAACTTGTCAAGAGGATGAGTTTATTGCACCGTCGTTCCATTCAATTGTGTCAGTCCTAATGTTAGACAATTTATATTTATTTGCCTGGATATATATATTTACAAGGAGACGTCTATATCCCTGGAAGGAGCAAATCGTGTGAGAGTTGATTTAGATTTGATTATAATGGAAATTAATGAGGGTTCGAGCAATGCCAAAGAATTTGATTTATGTGGAATGTAGTTAATTATACCATCTAGAAACGAAAGTATTTCTGATTTCCGAAACTAATAAATCAGTTCAAATAGGCGGAAAAATTAACACGATTCTGAACAAAATTCTCTGTTTCGTGTTAACTAGAATAATTCTTCACAGTTGACATTTAACTATTTATGAAATATATATATATTTTTAGAGATAATAAATTGAGTCTATCAAATAAGATTAGATCACAGATTATCATAAAAATACTACTTATTGCGTAGCTTCTATTTTCTTGTTGAAAACAAAAACATTTTTATTCATCCCATTTAATCTTGTTTAATAAATTTTATTTTATTTGCTAAATAAATGATTTTATTCGCTGCTCAGCTTTTAATTATTTGTTTATCGAGTTTCGATATTTTGTATTATAATTTGCATAAAATTATATTCCCAGATATTTTAAATGACATTTAATTATGAAATTTAACTATAAAATAAATATAACAATTTTAATGGGATAAGACCGACTTGAAGTTTGGAATAAATTATTATTTCAAGCATAAACTGAAACTTTTTATTTGACTAATTGAAAGATAATTCGGCAACTTACTAAGTAGATTTGCAGATTTGGGTTTCAGAAATGAGAATTATATTGGGCATGAACATAAAATCATGAGGATTAGGCATCTAATTTTGATTTATATGCATATGATATTATATGTAATTAATTCAATCAGGAGGAGAAATCCGTTTTGAGTTTCATTCAGTGCATTGTTCGATAAAAATAAAGTAATTGGTCATTAAGATCTTAGATCCTTAATTTTTTTTTTCGTCAGCTTCGAGCTTAAGTAAAATAACTATTGAAATTTTGCTAATTGGCGAAAACGTTTGTTAACCCCGATCTCCCTACCTCCCTTTGGCCAAAACAATTGGCGCTTTTTATTGCCATACATAAAAATCATTAATTACAACAACTCGACATGAAATTTAAATGCCCATTGCACGGAAAGGAATGAAGGGAAACTAAAAGAAGAGACAAATATTGAAAAGCAAATTGAATTTTTATATGCAAACGCAAAGGTACAACGCGTATAGGCATGGCCCTCGTTTGGAACGAACAGCGCAGCATTTTGTGTGATGCTCCGGACCGACCCGGATCCAGTGGACCAACCTTCCTCTGGTCTTTGCATTGGTCCTGGTCTGCTTTGCACCTTACACAGTTTTATTTTATGATGGAAGATGAGGGGGGGCTGGGGGGTCAGGCAACATTTTTGCTTTTTATGTTCGACAGATTTTCGTGTTGGTATGTGAAACATGCTGATTCCCAGTGATTACAATTGTTGTGCTTGGCTTGGACTCTGGACTCTTGCCCATTCCCATTCCGAATCCGTTCAGCACACACCCTTTTGAACCCGTAAAAAGCACAACGAAAGCAGATAAATAAAAAGCACAACATGTGTGTGTGTGTGTGTGTGTGTGTGTGTGTTGTGTGTGTGAATCTGTGAGTCTGCGTGTATCTGTGTGTAGGTTGGTGATTGTGGGCAAACCATCGCAAAATTTTCGCACACGTAACGTAAAAACGAACAAAAGTAAATGCAGCTTCGAAATCTAAAGAAGGACTTTAGGAACACCCTGTATAACTGAGAAGTCCTTTAAAGTCAGGTGTGAATAATATTGCACAAACTGATATATTTATTAATTTTTCTAACTGAAAAACTAAAGTCAATTGGACATGTAAGTAGATTGAAATGGATTTCGATGATAACATTATGATAACTTGGCTTAATTGCTTAGAGATGCAATCGATTTTTTATCGATAATTAATCGAAAGTCTACCATGTTCATTCTTCTAAAAAGGCTACAATCGATTGGTTCTTATCAATCGAAAGTTCTCTATATTTTATGGACCATTTTCTATCCATTTTGGATTATTAGGGTTTTACGTAAAGTTTAAATAAAATTTTCATTCTTATGATTAAATTTTACAACAGCTAATGTACAGCTTTCTTTGTACATATGCTCAAATATAGCATCCAAAATCATTTCAATGGAATTCTAAACTGCGGAACTAAATTTGATAGCTTCCATAGATGTAAATTTCAAACTACATCTAAACTGATCATAGACTCCGACAGGTAATTAAAATGTTTTGAACTTGTCTGCCTTTTTTTCTTTATCAATTTCCTGATACTGTGAATTGTGAAGGTTCTCTCCAAGATTTTTAATATGTTTTAAAATATATATTCTATGTTTAGTTCTATCTAGGATAAAAAAACAATGACCAATTCAAGTTAGCCACCAAACAAATATACCCATCGCCTGATAAAGAGTAGCGTAAACAGTAAAAATAGCAAAAAAAAATGTGTAAAACTTTTTATGCCGCTCGTTACAATTTTCGTTATGTTCTGCTGACAACTCAACAGAGATCAAGTTATTATCTGTGTGTGTGTCTGTGGATATATGTATACATATATAAATGTATATATAAAACTGTGTGTGTGTCTGTGAGTGTGTGGGATTGTATGTGAAGAGATTTTGGCGCGGTTGTGTGGCGATCTGAGACCTGGCCTAGGACCGAGACCGGCGTCAGGGCCATGACCAGCTAGCCAGGTCCGTACCGTCCGTTGACAATTAAGGTGAATGAATATTTTAATATTGGCAAACAGATTACACAAGGTGGACAATGACAGGCCATGGACCACTCACTGCACTCCCCTCGTTACTCCAGAGTCTCCTGCTCGAGGAATGGCGTAAAATTTAATTCAATTGAATTGGAATTGTTGGCACAATGCATCAAAAATAAGCGAAACAACAAAAGATCCCAATGCAGAGACATTGTGAAAATCAAGCAAAAAGTCAACAAATAAAATGCAATTTCTGTTTTCCATCATGCCCCATGCGTACCACCCCCTCCCGTAGGTCCCACAACCCTCTCCCCGAACGTCATCATAATTAAGCACAAGGCAAAGTTGCAGTTTATTTACTCCGAGTAAAACAAAAAAAATGCAAGGAGACCAGGCAAATGAATGAATTGTGGCATCAATCAAGAGTTGTGGACATGTTGGATGAGTTCATTTAATAAAAGATTTAAGAAAAATATGAAGCAAATAAATGAAATTATATTGAATAATGGAAAAATGCGAAAAGTTGGCTTGATTAAGAAGAACTCGAATTATCCCTTAAATCATTTCGAAATCTCTTCTTAAGATGAATTTCCTAGATTATTAGAAAGTGATATCGTGGATAAACCACTGACTTTCAGTGATCAATATAAATTTTATAGCAATCTTCCTGAAGAGGTGACACTGTTCCTGTTTATACATATTGTAAACTATATTTCTACATTATGGATGCAATATTGTTGGCGTCTTTTTAAATTAAATGAAAATCTTCAACGCATGTCCATTTGGAGTGGATCATTTTAGCGTATTCTATATCTAACATTTTGTTCCAGACCTTGGATGAAAGAAAGTTTATGAGATTCGACCATTTTATTTCAATCTCATACTAATTGTAAGACCCATATAGAAATTAACCTCAATTTCACTAGTCCTTCGAACGATCTATCGATATTTATATATATCAACCTTTTAAACCTTTGTTTATTGTTTAAGGATTTTTATTTATTGTTTTTTTTTATTGTTTAAGGAATTAGCTTTTATTAGAGACAGCATTTTTTTCTGTTTAAAATAAAGAGCTGCCAACTCTAGTAGTGCAAAACTTCAGCAACTCTGGTCAGTTATCGATAGTTTTAAGTATCGAGAGTTTCAGCTAAGTAGATCTTACGTCAAATTTGGAAACTTATCTATAAAAGTGAATTGAGTTTGGTTGGTTTGGAATTATTTGCCTCTGTTTATATACCTGACATTCAATTAATTCCAGCCCAAACTGAATTGGGTCCTTATTCCAAGCCATTTGTGTATTAGCCAAAGATCCTGCATGCCTTGCCGGATGCTACATTTCTATGGAGGAGTTGCTACATTATTTCGGCATATTTTTCTACTGTTCATTCATTTCATATTCCACTTAAGCTCTGGTCTAGGCACTTGAAATGCTGCAATTTTGCGTAAAATTCAACTTGAGTTTCGAAATGAATTATGAAATGTTGATCGATGAAATTTTCTTCATGAGATTTTCTCCATTGGTCGAAAAGTCTTTTGAAATTGTCTGCTAAACGCTGGCTAAATGCGAGGTGCCCCTCAACTCCCCCCAATTGAACTCGCAACAAGTACCGGAGTGGGTAAGGTTCTTGCAAGTGCAACTGCAGATTAATTTGGCAGAACAAGAGTGCGTGGGATCGAATGGGCGATGCGTGTGTGTGTGGGTAAGTGCGTGTGTATGGTAGAAAAGTCCACATTTCTAATCAAAATTGCCGCTTTACAGCAGTCAGCAGACAAAAACTGATTGTTCCCGGACCCGGTCCGGCCCTAAGCGTTGCTCGTTGTGTGTGTGTAAGTGAAAAGATGCTTTGAGTTGGCCAGTAAAAGTTGATGAGAATCGATTTTAATTACAACAGTCGATGCGCGTAATTGCTTTTACACCTAAAACTAAAGCGCATGTAATTTCGAAAAATGCATTCTAGATATAATCCGAGATTTTATGCCTTCTCTGAAAACACAAATACTTTCCAAATACATATATTGTTGTGTTGGTGTTAGCCTTGTGCATAATGTTTAACGCCAATTATTGCTCAATAAGCGAATTGATTGTTGTTGCTTCACTCTTCATGGACCAACGAGCCAGAACCAGAGCGAATTTTCGCAGTAAATGAATTTCACAGACTTGCGCGAATAGTGAGAGAATTTTTGGCATTTGTGGTTGAACATTTTTGTGCTTGTGTGAAATGAAAAAAAGAGAGTCAATTCTATATATATGTAGATACTACTATATACGCTTGTATATTCCTCCATATATACATGCATACTTATGAAGCACGGGTAGTTAAATTCACTGCACAGTTTCATGTCATTACAGGCAGCATCCATGCCAGAGACAACGGTTTGGAAAACAAATTCCACAAACAAAACTCCAAAAATATTACAAAATGAAAAACAACCTAAACGATTTGTTTATTTGTCTAAACTAGACACATTGGCAATAAGTTTAATGAATGTACAATATAATTTTAATCACAGTAAGATTCAGATCTCTCAGAAAGGTAAGATTTATTTTCTTTTTCTCACCCGATATTATTTTTCCCAAATATTTGTGCTCAAGTCCTAACGAGAGGCGTTATGGCAACCGGCGTCGAAGAGGCATTGTCAGGATCTACCCCACTCATATTACTCAGCATCTAAGTTAGGTCCACCCTCTGGTTTTGGTAAATAATATTGGAATGTAGTAAAATCTTTTGGACTTTAATAAGAATTATTAGAGAGTTGAAGTTGATAGGTTGAATGTCTCTTTTCAAATGTTCTGTCTTACATATAGCTAAACATATTTGGTGTAGCCTAAAAATGAAAAAAATATATATAGTGAGAGTGTTTGTACATGGGTTCCCAAGGCCCAGTTTTCTTGATAATTTTACTTAAATGCATTATTGCAGGCGACAGTTTATGATTTAAGTGTCTGCTTACCGTGGGACTGGAATTCGGTGTGTTAAATGGCTATATAAATGTTTATGTATGTGCAACAAGGAATTATATATTAGTGGATAATTTTACTTGCATGAATACTCTACAGTTATGTAATCTAATTGTAAAGTATTTGTTAAAATTATAATAATTTCTTAACCACTTATAATTTAATCAAGCTAAATATGGTAGCAATAATTATTAAAATTATTATTAAAAAAATTATTATTAACTCAAGAGAAAACACCACACTGACAGCATTCCTTATTGGGTTGGCATGATAACTTAGTTTATTAGAATATACATAAGATACATACTTATTAGGTATCTAATATGGTCAATACAAAATCCCTTTTTCTTTTAAATTGCATAATAATACCTACATTATTGAAGCCAACACAAAATGCTTCCGTTTTAAACCACAAAAATTAATTTTTTCGTGGAATAAGAATGAGTAGTTAAGTTTATTTCACAAAATAGGGAAATAGAAAGTAAAGAGTAAAATAGAGTAGAGATTTATAGAGTTTAGAAGTTTAGAAGGTTTATTTTAACGTGGCTTGATCCGCTCAGTTTGACAAGTGTTTGACGACTGAACTTTGATACTCGATGCCACGGTATGTGAGCTCTTTATCGATAAATGACCTGGGTTGCTGAAGTTGTGCACTACTAGAGTTGACAGGGCTTAATTTCTTTTAAACAAAAATTCTCTCTCCAACATACATACATAACGATTTTTCTTTTCCTAACTGTTTGGTCACATGTACATTTAGTTAATTATACTTACTATTATAAGTATTATTCAAAATCTATTTTTCATATATTTCTTTATTTATTTATTTTTAATTTAGGATATAGTTGTAAACTATCAACCTAACAATTTTTTTTACAAGCACTAGCAACTATGGCCATCGGCTTAAACGATAACTACATCCATACACTAGCCTGGGATTCGAACCCGGATCCTCATTGTTCAGTTGCCTTTATGACAGGGCCACTTAGACAACTCATCTACAGAGGACTGCATTTTTTATATATATGTCGAATATACATTGTTGTTCTTGGTGTTTTCCATTTTCTGTACTTGGAATACTTTATACTTTATACTGTTCACTCTCACTTTGTATTAATAAACTGTTAGCGCAGCGAGTTTAGGTGTTGTTCTGGCACGTCTGATTTTTAGACTCCTATGCCGACTCCAATGACTTAACACCAAACCTCACTCGACAACATTTCCAATGTTGTCACGCTGTCAGGCTTATCAACATATATCTAGCAACAATGCTTCTGCAAAGGCAACATCTCAAATCCGCCAAGTCATCCTGCAATCTCAACATACCAATTGTCAACCTGCAAAGGGCAGTGTTGGACATGCCATAGTTACAGGTGACATACCTGTCAATTCACATATCAAACATTAACAAAACATTAGCCTACTCTTAGGCACTCTAAATTCTCCGACACGGCCATTCTGACAAGTTACACGTCCTCGTGTTAAAGAATATGAAGATCCTTTCCAATGTACTATTTGCTCTAGTTGACCACACGGTCTCTTATCCTGACTCAATTACCCGTATCTGGCTTAATCAGTACACTTCCATCCATTTATAAATCACCAAACTCATATTTGCAGTAACATACAAAGTTCTTATTTTATTAACATTAGATGTAAACTAATTATAGTACAACACTGTACGGCCCTCCTGACCATCACACGTCCTCGTGTGTTACATTAATAACGTTACGACATGCATTGCTCAGTCTGAAAGACAATTTGATTCAATCTTATTATAAAGGATGTTAAAATAAAGCTTAGTTTTTTTTTTTTTTTTTTTTTTTTTTTTTTTTTTTTGTTCTATGGGTTGTACCAGTGGCAGAATACAGGATATAGATCTGGCTATTACTTTATGCACCCGGCGTTCAGTGATCTCCCACTAGTTTTTGACTCTCTCGTGAAGTAACATATGTCCCGGACACCAACCATATTGGGCTCCTATCACCACACCTCTCCATACTGATACTGAACAAGAAAACACAATAACTCGTGCTCTTACCAGCACCCGCAGAGTAGTGCTTCAGGTAACCTTCAGGAATGGAGTCTGACATTCTGCATTGAAAACCATCAATGCCTTTCACCACATTGGAGTCCACCAATGTCTCTCACTCGTTAGAATCCACTAACGCATCACCAGAGTCTCTTTCAACTCTGTTCTTCTTGACGTCTCTTTCAACGCCGTCTATCTTGACGTCTCTTTCAACGCCGTCTTTCTTGACGTCTCTTTCAACGCCGTTTTCTTGACGTCTCTTTCAACGTCGTGACCCGTATTAGAATCCACTAATACATCACTATCAACACACATGTCCAACTCAGTGGGAATCCCTTCCGCCGGCATACCTCTCAACGATTCGTGCGAATATTTATAAGTTCGCTTATTAGCCATGGATTTTAAAACATATCTGTCGCCATCGAGTATCTCCGCCACTTGGAATGGTCCCCTGAACTTTGGGTCTAGCTTCGTCTGATGTCTCTCTTCATTTCTGAGCAATACATAATCGCCTACTTTGAATTTTACAATTTTTAGTTTGTTTTTGTCAAATCTAGCTTTTTCATAGGAGGCGGATTTATCTATGTTTTCTTTAGCTATCTTTCTTACTAGACTTACATCGACTTTATTCTGATTCTCAAAAACATGTAACATATTTAAAGGTCGAACTTCTTTACCAATCAGCAATTCCAAAGGACTATTTTTAGTGGTTCTATTTGTTGTGCAATTTATGGCCAGCTGTATTTCGCCTAAAGCATCCTGCCAGGATCGCTTACTGGTCTCTATAGCAGTTAACATTCGTTTTAACACGCTCATAACGCGCTCTACCTGACCGTTCGCGCGACTAGCACCCGTTGCAACCAAGTGTAAACCTATCTTTTGCATGGTGCAGAACTTGCTAAAATCCTTTCCAGTAAAACATCTGCCCTGGTCAGCAATGATTCTATTCGGTACGCCGAAAAGTGATATCGATGACTTTAAAGCATTAACGCAACTTTCAGTATTTACGTTTACAGTATGATACAAATAAACAAACTTGGTAAACGCATCGATTTGTACTATAAGGTACTCCTTTTTATCGCTTTTTCCACTCAGCTTGCCAGTTATATCTATGTGCACCGTGTGCCATGGTATATCTACTTTAGGAATGGGATGGAGCTCTACTTGTACTTTGCCTGACGGTGGTTTAGTGAGTCTGCAAGTAATACAATTATCTACAAATTTACGGACATATTTACGCATATTCTCGAACCAGTAGAACTCGTACATTTTATCCAAAGTCTTTTCCCAACCGAGATGTACAATTGCCTCATGAACGTGATTCACTACCGACCACCTAAATGGTCTGGGTATAACAGGAAGGCATCTAGATTTACCATTCCGTTGGATTTTTCGGAAGAGCATTTCTGAACGAAGTTCGTACGTCTTTGCCAAATCCTCCTCCAACTCGTCATTTTGAAGTCTAGAAATGATCGAAGAAGTCTCAGAATCTCTTTGTTGCTCAGCAAGAAGCCAATTGTCTGATATCTCAGTTAAATGCACACGTTTAATGGGAGCCTGAGCAGACAATTTAATAGGTAATGGATTACGAGAAAAGAAATCCACATGGGCCATCTTTACACCAGGTCTATACTGAATTTCAAAGTCAAATGACTGCATATAAGCCCACCATCGATGGACTCTCGGCGTCAGGTCGACTTTACTGCGGGAAGACTTTAACGAATTACAGTCGGTGTAAACAACAAAATGTAGGCCCTGCAGGTAGTGACGAAAATGCTTCATGGAATTGAACAATGCCAGCGTCTCTAGTTCGTATGAATGATAACGAGATTCTGAAGGTGAGGTTCGTTTGCTGTAATATTCAACAACATGAGGTTTATTATCGATTTTATGTAATAAGATCGCTCCGTAGCCATCCATACTAGCATCTGTATGTAATTCGATGGGGTGCTTAGGATCAAATATAGTGAGCACAGGCTCATCTGTTAATGTTTTTATTACACTCTGGCGAATTTGCTCGTGTTCCAATTTCCACTCGAATGTCTTATTCTTGCATGTGAGACAATACAATGGCTTCATTGTTTGTGAAAATCCTGGCATAAACTGCCTAAAATATGACGCCAGGCCAATGAACTGTCTAACTTGAGTAACAGACTGTGGAGGCGGTAAGTCTATCAAAGCTTGTTTCTTGCGAGGATTAGGTCGAATTTCTCCTTCTCTGACCTCAAAACCTAGGTATTCTACACTCGACTTCAGAAAAGAGCACTTTGAAACATTAAAGGAGAACCCGGATCGTGACAAAACCTTCAAAACAGTTTCTAGTCTTTGAAACGCCTCTTCCTTTGTTTGAGAAACAATCATTATGTCATCCATATAAACTATGACAAACGAGTAGGCAAGGTCACCCAATGCCTTCATTACAGCGCGCTGGAACACAGACGGCGCATTTTTAAGACCGAAAGGCATCGTCAAAAACTCATATTGTCCCTCCGGTGTAACGAAAGCTGTACGCTCAATTGAATTTGGGTGAATAGGAATCTGATGGAAACCACTTGCCATGTCCAGACAGGAAAAATATCTTGCCCCACCCAGTCTAGAGATTTGATCATTAATTAAAGGCAACGGATACTTGTCGGCCACAGTATTTAAATTCAACGCGCGATAGTCAACGCAAAGCCGGTCAGAGCCGTTTTTCTTTTTGACAAGCAGTATAGGACTGGCAAATGGCGAACAGCTAGGCCGAATAATTTTTGACTCTATTAACTCCTCAATCCTACCCCTTACTATTTCTTTTTCATCTAAACTGAGCCGGTATGGTCGTCTCTGAACAGTTTTGTTTGGATCAATCAAACGAATTTCCAATTGGCCGGTTGTAACTCGACTCTTTGGAATTCCGTCAATAAAAAAACTTGAATATTCACCTAGAATATTCAGTAAACGAGACTTATCAACGCCACACAACTCAGTATCGATATTAGCCAGATTTGAAGAGGTATCAGAGACAGCCACAGCACATACAGATATTGTTTTCAGAAATTCGACCTTATCACATGATAATATGACCTTAAAATTATGATAAAGAATTTCACGACCTATTATAATGTCGTAATTTAAGCTATCGCTTAGAACAACATGAAACAGAACTTCAAGGAAATAATTACTTATTTTAACATTTGACAAAATTTGCAAAGTACTAGTTACTGTATGGTTTCCAATGCCCTTCAAGAGGACTAAATTGTTAATTCGTTTTCCCGAAAGCTTATGTGACATTTCTTCCTTCACAAGAGAACATTCAGCTCCGGAATCAAAGTAAAATGGGTACGACTCACCGGATTGGGTTAGGGTACCAATGGGTTCTTTAACTTGGCACAAGTTTACACGTCTTTCTTCAATTCTTTTCGGTATCAATGATGATGACCCTTCAGGGCAAGCAGACTTCATGTGTCCAGCAACTCCGCATTTAAAACAAATAATTGGTCCTCTCTTCGTCTCTAGTGGACGGGCAGCGTGCTGAGAAAATCTCTGGTTTCCTTGTCTTCTTAAACGGCAATCCGCCATTTTGTGTCCATTTTTTCCGCAAAAGTGACATTTCACATCAGGTTGTAGTTGTAGTCGCATTCGCTTGTTTATAGCGTCTACTGGAGCGGAATGGTCTTTCTTTTACCAACAGCAAAGGCTTTTAACTCATTTAGCATCTCGTTGCGCGTCTTGGTGTTGGTTGTAAAAATTGTTCGTTGCAGCTTCGGCTCGACCTGAGCAGTGTGTGCTAAAATTACTGACATAGCAGCTTGCTCGATAGTCAACCCTTTCCATTTTGACAGCAGTGACGTGAGTAGTCGGCTTCCGTACAATGACAAGCACTCTCCTTCGTTTGGACGGCCATTGAGAATGTTGAAAATTGTGGCAGCAGGGGTTTCAGTGCCTTCAAAGTGCTGCAGAAACAATTCCTTGAATTGGTTCCACGTCATACCAGCAAAAGAAATTTGGGGTAGCCAATTGGACGCACTCCCTTCCAGCGATTTGCTTAGGGCCATGAGAAGTGCGCTGCCCTCCAACGAATTCTCCGCCAGTATTAGGTCCACAGTCGAGCACCATGCAGCAGCACTTGATCCCAAAGAGTCAGGGTCAAACTTTGGCAAGACAACTGATTTTGTACGACCTTGCTCCAGTCGTCCACTTTTAACTGCATTGATCACCTCGATTAAACTACGGTGTTGCGCTTCCAAAACCATGCACAAGCGGTCGTCAGGATTAATTTGCGGTGGAGACAATCCCACTTCTGATGTCGAATATACATTGTTGTTCTTGGTGTTTTCCATTTTCTGTACTTGGAATACTTTATACTTTATACTGTTCACTCTCACTTTGTATTAATAAACTGTTAGCGCAGCGAGTTTAGGTGTTGTTCTGGCACGTCTGATTTTTAGACTCCTATGCCGACTCCAATGACTTAACACCAAACCTCACTCGACAACATTTCCAATGTTGTCACGCTGTCAGGCTTATCAACATATATCTAGCAACAATGCTTCTGCAAAGGCAACATCTCAAATCCGCCAAGTCATCCTGCAATCTCAACATACCAATTGTCAACCTGCAAAGGGCAGTGTTGGACATGCCATAGTTACAGGTGACATACCTGTCAATTCACATATCAAACATTAACAAAACATTAGCCTACTCTTAGGCACTCTAAATTCTCCGACATATATTTAAAACTAAACTTCTTTACAATAATTTTTATTTTTACATTTTTTCAAATGTAAGTTTCTTTATTTGTGTAGCAAAACATTAAATAACATTATCAAATAGTTCATTAAAATCTAACTTATACGGTTAAACAGATTAAGATTTGCAACTTTAATTATTCCATAAATAAAATAGGAAAATACTCTCTTTATTTGTCTTAGTTTTCCCTTAATTGTCTCATCATGTCCAGGATTCTTTGATAACCCCAATAAGTATGCTATAAATATTTAAACTTTGCCTATTTGGTGGTTTTGAGGAGAAATTCTCTTGTAGAAAATCTGAAATGTAAAATTTAATTAAAACATTCGCTTGCCTCTCGCACACACACACACACACACACACATCCACACACACAAATACATTCACTGCAGCAGCCGCATTATTATTATTGCTGTTGCTGTTTTTTTTTGCAATAATAATTGTTGCTGTTGTTGTTATTAATGAAATTGCATTGTCAACATTGGCAAAGAAATGCATTCGACTGAATGGGTGAACTCACCTGCATACTCGTACATTCATCGACCGTTGACATACTTTTAGTTCAATAGAAAATGCATTACGCTTTCCAGGGTTTACACAAAGAGTTAAAGCCCACTACCAAAAAATAAAAAACAGCAAAAATGAGAGCAGCAGCAGCAGCAGCAACAACAAATCGTCAAGGAAGCTGAGCGCATCAGCATCCCGTAGCAGCAATCTTGATTTAAATGAAATTTAACTTTTTGCATATTAAAAAAGTTTTGCATTTTTCATGCGAAATAAGAAAAGTTTCGGCATTTTCTCTCTCTCTCTCTCTCTGGCTGTCTGTCTCTTTTCACTCCATATTGTTGCTGGCTTTGGCTTGTGTTTGTTTGCTTTTTAGTTTTTGAAATATACATATATTATATGCATTTACATATATACCAAGCAAGTATGTATATACATTGTATATATTGTATATATTGTATTACTTATGTATATAAGAAATACAATATGTGTATATAGTTTCTGATTAGGTGTAAAGTCCGAGCAACTCCTTTTCATTATTCAAATAGAATTTCATTCATTGGCATTCATTTAATGTGTCCCTCGGCTTCTTAAAAGCCAAATTACATTTTTCACGTGTTGGCCATAATTTTTAGGTGCTCTGTGCACATTTTGCACAATTAAATGAGTTTAAAAAAAAGTAACAAGGAGCATAAAATATAAGGAACAAAATATAAAAGGTTTAGTACATGTAGCTATTATGCTCTGCGAGGAATAGAAAGAAAATTAGTTTGTAAAAACTAAAGAGGAAAAATCAAGTTTAAACAACAGGAAACTAACCGTCTAATAAGACTGTTAAAGCGATTCCGCCTAATATTTCCAACATATTATTGGTTTTTGATATTTGCTTTAATTTTTGTATACTTAATATGGAACCACTCGATGCGGTCTATAAATTATACATTAAACTAAAAGACAGTGTCGCTTTAACTAACTCTCTAGGCGATTCATTGATCACTCAGTCAGATTTTTCTACTGTGAAAGACTTGATCGAAATTTGAACCAATCTATTCCAGGTAAATCATTTTTGAATTGTTTAAGTTACTTTACTTTTTCCTCAGCCAACACAATTAATTTCCCTTTTAAGAATCTTAGTAATCTCTCTCGCAGTACTCTTAACTTAAAGAATTTGGGAATTTACTTCTCTTTCGAATCTTGGTCTCTGCATTATTTTATGTTGAATTATGGCGCCTATTGTAAGTGTGTGTGTGTGTGTGCCATTTGCACTGTACTTTATTTACCGACAACCAGAGAGAAGAAGGCGTGCAAAAAATTAGCAAGCCAAACCAAACCAAATGGCTTTACAGGTAAGAGAGGAAACTAGCCAAAAACGAACCGAAGCAACCGCATAGAGCCAGCTGGATGCTGGATGTTGGATGCTGGTAGTGCTCCTCCAACTTGCTTATGAAGATTTATGTGATGTTCTTTTTGCTTCGCTGCCTGTGCCAGACAACAATTTAACAAACAACAACAACTATAGCAAAAACCAATGCAATAAGAACAACAAAAACTAAACCCAAAAGAACAAAAAACACAGCCATGGCCAAGGCAAAGGAAAGACGTGAGCATTGAGCAAATTTCTTGCAGTAAAAAATTTCTTGAATTTTTGTTTTGTTTTAGCTTTTGGCTCGGCATGCAAACGTAGGTAACGAAGCGATCTTATTGGGAAATGCAAGGCACAATACAGTAGTAATTGGCTAAAAGGAAGTAATCCAATTGTAAGGAGCTTACAACTTCCATTGAAGGTGAAAAGTAAGCCAGCTAAAGTTAAGCAGATTCAGGTTGCTCTGCAAGACAATTGAAGTTGACTGCACATTTTGATTGCAATTCATTCTTAGCAAGGCGATATATTGGATGAAGATTTGTAATTTTACACCAAAATAGTCAAATAGTTGGAAAAAAGGAAACAGCGAAGGGTTTGAGGACTATTATCTGTTTATTTGAATGATTCATTTAACATGTTCCCATTACTTAGATATAGAAAAATCGCCATGAATTAAATCCTGTATAATTGTACTTTAGGACTTCAATTCATTCACCACTTCCATTAAAACTGAGAGAAACGTTTATATAAATTTCACCAAAACCAATCGAATAGGTTTTCTATTTTGTACAAAATATCAATATTAATTAAAATGGAAACCTATTAGAAAGTATCTTCTTTCTGAAGCACTTTAAAGTTTATTAACAATATTATTAAACAGTCTCTAAAACAGATGGACCATAATTGGTCAATTGATTAATAACAGAAGTCGATTAAGAATCGAAGTGTACATTTGTACATGGAAAAAATACTTCATAAAGTGTTTTCCATAAGTCGCCTTAAATGGAAGCTTTAAAATATATATAGATAGTTTTCTTTCGAATTAAAGTTGCAAATGGCTGTAAGTTACTTTTGTAACAATAAATTAACTACTCTCAATATTATCAAATACACGAATAAACGCAAAAAAAAGAAAAACATTTTTTGAAATATTAAAAACCAGTCAAAACTGAGTTCTTGGTTGTGTTTGGTTTTTACTTCACCGAGGGATAATTTTTTGTTGCCAACTAATTATCTTCATGGCTTCTGATTTGCTTTTATGTCTTGTTTATCTATGATGCATTTATGCTCGACATGTTTTGGAAAATCTGTGAGAGAATATTTCACATCAATTCATTTTCTCTGCCTTGCACTTTTATCGCTGAATTGGTTGCTGGTAATATTCACTGTACATATTAAACCGGATATCTGAGGGCAATAAATTCCAAGTCATAAACATGCTCTTAGCCATGTCTGGTTAGAGGTGGCTCTCGAATGGAAACCTGATCTGGCTCATTCGCTCACAGACGTTTTTCCTCTTGCCGCCATTCTTTTGGCTTTCGTTTTTTTGTTCCATTCTTTATATTTGGCCTTTTCACACGGAAGTGATTTGCGCTTTTGCCGTTGCCACTTTTCGATGCTTTCCGCTTTATTCTTTTCTTTGGCATTTTGATAAATCAAATGCGTCGTCTGTCGTTTGTCGTTTGTCGTTGTGTTGGTTTGTCGTTTGTCGTCTCTCTCGGCTGTCGTCTGTCGCCTTTATTGCTGAGCCCTCATTGTGAGATGCTGTGCTCGAAATTGAAGTTCTCATTGGCAGCCTCGTCGTTGTTGTATTGGCACTTGAAAGCACTTGCTTGCGATAAGGAAGTGAAGTTGTATGGCAACCCTCAACAATGAGCCGTCACACTTTAGCCCGTTTAGCGCCAAAGAGCCAGAGGGCTCTAGTGCATTTTCATCTTTTCTCTCTCATTCTCACTCATTCTCCCTGTACTTTTCTCTACTTTTCTCTCGGTAGCGCAGCTCCCTCTGTACTTTGATTGCCTTTTTAAAGCCTTTTTGGCTCAAGTGGTAATTGGAGTGGCAATTTTCATTGTAGCTAACATGATTTCGTTATTGCAAGCGGAACGCTCCATCAAAGCGTCAAACCTCACTAACTAACTGGCTAGCTAACTAACTAACTAGTTAGTCAAAGGAACAGCATGACGGGGGAGATTTGGGCGAATTGTGTCATAAATCTTTCACTGACGGCACTTTATTAATTCACGATTAGAGAGCGGAGAGCCGAGAACCGATTGTAATTAACTGCCAAACTAGAAATCGTTTCAGCTCAACTCCGCTTTTTCCTCTCCTCTCTCACCTCCTCCTCCTCCTCCTCTGACCCGCCGGACGAAACGTAAATCATTTTAAATTGCTTTTTGAGCATTCGGTAAATGGTTGGACTTCCTCCTACTCCCCCTTCGCATCGATATACATCTGCCAGAATGTCTCGCTGTTTGCTTTGTTGCACTTTTCCCGGCAGTTTCTGAATGTCTGTGTGTGTGTGGGTGTACCTGAGAATGGGCGACCAGCCAACCGGACGTATGAGTAATGTCTAGCAAATTTTCGTTTTATTCTCGATAATTAATGATTGTTAAGTGGACTATTTTTTTTAGAGATATTTTTTGTTGTAATTAACTTTTTTCAAGAATTTCGATGGTGATTAAAGAAAAAAAGTATGAAAATCATTTGAACTGTCGATGAACTGAATGCTTATTGGTCACTCTGTGTAAACACTTCATTAAAATTTTCAACATCAATTGAAAATTCTCTTTAATGCTTTTAAATGAATTCCAGTTGCTTTAATTATTAATTTATTTTAATATAGCATTGAATAAATGACCTGTGCTCCGGTTATGGAATTCAATCATATCTATTCGAACTTAATCAATTGTAAAATGCATTCACACTGTGTTCAATTTCCTAACTGGTGATAATCGATGTGACTAACATTATCCACTAAACAATTTAGATACCATTTTAATTTGAAGTATGTGATACACAAATTCATCATTCCTTCCACTCTCCTTCCATTCTCTCTCTCTCTCATTTGGTATTAAATCAGAATCAGCCAGGCAAAGAAATTTAATTATTTAACATGACGAATTTGTGGGCGTCTCAAAGGGGCGTATACGTGATCAAATATGCAAATAATTGCGAATCCGACAAACATTCTTCTCATTTCACGTTATTCGCTATCTCTCTCTCCCTCTCTTTCTCTCTCTATTTATTGTTGTTTCGTTTTGTTTTATGTTATTTTGTTGGCTTTAAGCAGCCGATATAGTATGATACACACACAAGTGGGCGTGGCTGTGATGCCATCAATTTATTTGTACCACGCACGCGAATGCAAACAAATTAAATTGCAAATCATGATTAGCTGCTGCCGCCATCCGCATTCCCAGAGTCTGTGGAGAGATAAAAACGAGCAACGATTTCCACTTTCTACGAAATTGGTCGAAATACATGTAATCTGCCCAAGAGATAAGTATTTCTTGATGGTTCTTGTTGTCTTTACATAAGATATGGGTCGAAATTCATCTTCGAAATACTCTACATGAAAAGTATGCACCTTCTATGGTGACTCCAATGATTCAATGTCGAAGTATAAAAGGAAGGCGAGTCAAATGGTTGCTTTATATGAATTTTTTAAGGTTTCAGTTCGTGCACTAAGAGTGTCTTCAGCTCTCTCAACTTAATTTCTGCTTAACTAAAACTTAGAAAAAAAAAATACTGAGCTTAAAATGTTTCTTTTACTAGTTAATCATGAAGAAATATTTCAGCCACGCTCATAAATATTAAATGATTTCGATGAGTTATCAATTGTCTATATTGCACGAGACCAGAGAAATATCAGATGAAGCTAGAAATGTATTCTATAACTCTTTAAGGACATTCCTACATCAGTTTTTCCTTTCTTCTAAGGTCATTGCCATAATTTGGAAACCTGCATAACAAATGATAAAACTTGTTTCATCTAAATATATCTCGAATTTACTCTTAAATCTTCACATTTTAAAAAATTCTGAGTCTCACGGCATAAAAATTATCAACTGAAATTTTTGATTTGAATTTGTAAATTTGAAATATCAGAAGTTCGTTGAAAATTTTAAAAAAAACTTATATAAACTTTGGAACGATGTTTTGAATTGAATTTGTATGTACGAAAAATCTAAATTTATTTCAAAATTTTCAACGAACTTGTAAATATCTGCATATTATTAATTTGCTTTGCTTAGAGCAATGATTTCTTAAAAAACAACATATTTTTCTTCTATGTGCTAAGGGTCTGGAAAGTTTTTTATAGTATAATATATTGACTTAGTTTACTATAATTCATATTGAGGTTTTTCATTTTAAATTTTGAACAATCCTTTTGTTTTTACAGGGTATACGCTTGGTGCTGATAATAAAACGTAAATCCATCTCGCTTGTTGCTATTTTTCGTTTACAAAATTTATAGCTCGCCATTTTTTATGCATGAGCTTATTGCAATAACTTGAAATCTAAACGAAAACAATACGCCCATGCTCCACCCCTCGCCCCATCCCTCTGCATTGCCCCAAGCCCCTCGATTTTGTTTTTTTTGGGGCTGCGACGTGCACACTTAAAGCTAGACGTGTTTGTATGGGGATTCCGATTCTTGGCACCGCCCAACCGCAACACGTTTGATAATATGGTGAATAATTTAAATAAAATTCAGACATGTGTGTCAACTTGGTGTTAAATTATGTGTAAATTATTTATAAACAAAAAAAAAACAGAAAAAGCGAGGCGCAGAAAGAGAAGAGTTTTTCCTCTTTTTGAAATCAAAACAAGTGATCACATTTGCGCAATCTTCATGGAAATATATGTACACAAAGGTGACGCCTTTGATTAACATCAAATTGGTGAGTCAAACGAGAAAGGAGAACGAGAAAAACGAAATATTTCATTCGACATTGGATTAATTTACACGATGAGTCAACAAAATCGACTTCTAACCACCTTTTGGCACACTTATTCAGCTTGTAGAGACAGATAGACTTGGGCAATCTAGACGAAACTCTCTCGTGTAACCTGGTAACATGACTGAATAAACACAATTTTCTTCTGTTTTGCTGCTTCGTTCGTTTGTCAACAATTCAATTCATCAAGCGAAAGTTTCAACTGTATCAGAGTGAGATAGATGCAGGGACAGAAGGAGACGAAGAGACAGTGGCAGAAATAGAGTAAGTATTTTGTTACTTTCTTTTCTATTTTCTTTAACTAAAATACCCTTGAGAGTTTTTCTTTATTTGATCATCTTAGCTGCCACTTGCAGTGCCAACCCGCACACACACACACACACACGACAGTCACACACACACACACACACACACACACACTCCCTCACGTGAGGCAGAGACAGACAAATACTCCTGGCCAGGACTGACATCCTTGACTTGCTGCCGCATAGACTTTTACTTTTGGCTTTGGCAAATATCTGGCTGAGCGACGAGTGTGTGTGTGTGTGTGTGTGTGAGTGTGGGTGGGTGTGCGGGCTACAGAAAAAGAAGAAAAGTTTGCCAACTTATATTGAAAAATGTTGTTAACACGCAAAAGTTTTTCGCAACGTTTACACAAGCCAACAACAACAACAAAATCAAGCTAAACAAGTGGAATTCAATAACTGGACACACACACACACACACACACACACTGCAAACAAAGTAGACCCCCAGCTTAGGGTCAGGTTAAAGTGCTCGGAAAGATGCCCCACACACACACACACACACACACACACACAGCAGCATCTCAGCATCATGTGCCGTGGCAGGATGAGTTCGAGAATTGACTTTAGCTTCTTCTAATTTGAATAGACTTTGTCTGTTTCGCACTTCTTGTCTGCCATGTTCACCTGTAGTGTGTGTGTGTAGGTGTGTGTGTAGGTGTGTGTGTAGGTGTGTGTGTGTTTGCTTACCTTTTTGCTTTTGCTTTGTTGTTTTTCTATATTTTAAGAGCGACCTGTACAAATATTTATTTGAGGTTAAGAGCAACGCACTGAAGTTCAATTTTGTGTGCGTTAATTCAATTTGTGAAAAGTTTTTTTTTCCCACTTCTAAGGCCATTGGAATTGTTGCAACTAATTTAGCCATGTTAGTTGTTTACCATATTTACATCAAAGCTTCAATTTGGAAAAACTTTTAAAGTCTATCATGAGGTTTCTATCGATATATCATAAGGTCTATTGGAAAGACCACGAAGGTTGTTGGAAATGATGACAAAATGAAAGAACTGTTAAAGGAAATTATATTTCCGTAGTTTTGATTTTATATATTTACACAGAGAATTAAATGCTCTTGATTTTTTAGCCGGATTATATAAACCTGGAAACCTGCCACACTGCTGCAATCTATCTAAAAAATAAAATACCTTGTCATAACATACCAGGTCATAATAAGTTTTATTTTGCAAATTGCATAATAATGATTACAAATACATACACTTTTTTTAATGATAATCAATTTTTTTGAGTAATTTAATAAACCTTAAACATAATATTTATTTTTGATCAAAATAAATAGAGATTAAAAATAAAAATAAAAAAAAGTAAGTAAGTCGCCGGGCCGACTTAGATATACCATGCATTAGGTGAAGAGATGTATATTAAATTTCTTTTAAATGCTATCTCGCTATCCCCGACCAAATCGGTGATTTGCAGCATATGCTATCTCGCTCTTTTTCGCGTGCATCTGCCTTGCACCGCTATAAGTGAAAAACGTTTCTATGTATAACTCGGCCATTTTTATTCCGATTCTTGTGATATTTGGTGGGATGATAGATATACGTGACATTTATTAGTGTGCCAAATTAAATTGCGATACGATGAATATTTCGCGTGAAAATCGAATTTTTCGAATTTTGGGGGCGGAAGGGGGCGTGGCAAAAATTTGAAACAAACTTGGTCTGCGTGCACACTGCACGCATCTAATGTCCAAATCCGATAGCTCCATCTTTTATAGTTCCCGAGATATGAGGGCTCAAAATATTGTTTTTCAAATAGCGTGGGCGGATGGGGGCGTGGCAAAAAAAAAAAATAAACTTGATCAGCGTACACTCCAAACGAGTCTACATGCCAAATTTGGTAGCTCTAGCTTGTATAGTTGCTGAGATCTAGGCACTCTATCGGACGGACGGACGGACGGACGGACGGACGGACGGACGGACGGACGGACGGACGGACGGACGGACGGACGGACGGACGGACGGACGGACGGACGGACGGACAGACAGACGGACATGTCTCAATCGACTCGGCTATTGATACTGATCAAGAATATATATACTTTATAGGGTCGGAAAAGCTTCCTTCTCCCTGTTACATACATTTTGGCGACTTTAATATACCATTTCATTCTATGAATGCATGGTATAATAATGATTATTCATGATGTTTATCTTTTTCGCTTAAAATAAATTACAGCATCTGTGGTAGACTTTCCATCAATATTATTGCTTATCCTTATAAAGGGTCTACAAAATTACCCATCCGTACCGTAATTTTATTCTTCTAATAAATACTTAAAAAAATAATCATTTCTATTTATTTATTTATGTACAGTTAACTTACAATGTAAAATTATATAGCTAACTTAATTATAGACTGCTGGCTGCTGGGGCCTTCGACTTTAAAAAAATAATCATAATTTACTGTCCCTTGATCAAAAGGATATTTTAATAAAAAAAAATATATAATTTTCACCTTGCTATGTTTTCTACAATTTTGTACAGAATTTTTTTTTACAGAAGTAAAATTTAAGTTAATGTTTTAAAATTAAACAAGTATTTCAACTGAAGTTTGTGCCAATGTTGATCCTAAGTCTTCTTGTTAATTGCAAATGGCTTTAAGATAGAAAGTTTTATTAATATATGGACTTATTTTTTTGGGTTAAGTTAATGTTTTAAAATTAAATAAGTATTTCAACTGAAGTTTGTGCCAATGTTGATCCTAAGTCTTCTTGTTAATTGCAAATGGCTTTAAGATAGAAAGTTTTATTAATATATGGATTTATTTTTTTTTTGGAAAACTGATCAAATCAAGAATAACTTAAATGGTAAGTGTGTAGATATTAAGGTGGGCCAAAAATCCGTTTTGGCTTAAGGTGTGAGGACAATCATAAGGATGACCATAATAATGATGCTTTTTGTGTTTCCAGCCCACAGTTCTATATTTATATGAAAGTTCTTTTGTAGTCGCAGAAGGTGGAAAATGATTTTCCCAGAATTAAATTGATTTTCTGTGCGACACAAAAAGATTTCCATTAAAAGAGCATTATATTTAGACTTATCTTTGAACTACAAAACAGCCTCAAATGGTTGTCCTTTGTTCGCTTAGGATAATTCAATCAAAATGATAACATTTTCAATTTATTATTTAATCAGCTTTTGATGAAATTAAATTTTGCCAATTTGTTGGCACACCGTTTTATTTCGCTTTCACCGTTTTGCTTCCATCCGCCACAGAAACATTTGTGCTAATCACATGTAGTGGCTGCCGGTTGGCAGTTGCAATAACCCGTAACCAGTTTTCCGTGTTTTTGTTGCTGTCGTTCTTGTTTTTTTTTGTGTGTCATTGCAATATCAATTCGAATGCACATTCAAATTCAAATGTGTTTGCCATTTGGTGGACGATGTCAAGGGATGGGAAAGGGGGAGTGGGAGTGGGAGGGGGTAGGACTACAAGGCTACATCGGTCATGGCAAAGGTCAGGTTAGACGCCCAAATAGAAATTTTTGCAATTTTCTTTCTCGCATTTTTTTCTTGTTTTCTTTTTTTTTTTGCAACAACACAAAATGCTTTCAAGGGTTATGTGGCTGGTAGTTGGTGGAACTGAGGGGAAGGGGGTGGTGGTTCATATTAGTAAAAGAAACAAGTTGCAAAAACTCTCTGTGTGTGTGTGTTTGTGAGTGTGGAGAAAAATTGAAATGCTTTTTGCCAAGCAAAGCGGTGGTCCATGTTCTAGTCCTGTTCCCCAGGTCCAATATTCCCTCAATACAATTTGGATTTGATGCATTTACATTTGCACCTGTGCCACACCCACACCCACACAGAGAAAGAGAGAGAGCGGGTGAGAGGGGGAGAATTAGCGGGAAAGAGTGGCATAGGGAGAAAGTTGGAGAGTATTCCGGGTTGTAAGCTTAAGTGCCATTACATGCAATCGAGTCGAGTTCAGTTTTGCTGCTCTCCAAGTTGTGTCGGGTGTTTCGTGTATTCGCATTCGCATTCACATTCACATTCGCCGCTGCCTTGGTTCTTTGGTCCATAAGCGCATAATGCATATTTAAGCATATTTTGTAGTCTACTTTTACGGGCAAGAGCAACATTCGCCCGCTTTCGGCTCTTTGGTAAAGTGCACTTCATCTAGACAATTTGTTGGGCGGTCCGAGCTGTATGGGATCAAGTAGGAAGGCAGCCAGTTGGTTACCCAACTTTTCCAAGGGTCCTGCTCGATGGGTGGGTGGACGTTTGGAGGCGCGGTGCTGTAAGTGGGTTGATTATGGGTTTGCTTCTGGTCTCGAGTCTGGGGTTTTGTTGTGACAGCAAAAGGCAGGCCACAATGCAAATATTTAAGCTCCGGGTTTTAACAATATAAATAAATGGAATGCTTAGACACTTGCAAAAACTTATTTCTCTCACAAAATTAGTTTTAATTCATTGACACCTGCACAAATTTCATGCTTTTTGCTTAACAAATTAGGATTATTAAAAATAAGAGTCCCTTCAGTTAGATTTTATCGCACAATTAGTTATAGGTGCTACGAACGAACTCTCTAAACTTCACTATATAAAGTTTTATCGGAAACAACAATTATTAAGCAATTATTGCTTGGCCAACTCATGACGACATTTCTTCAGATGCAAATAAAAAATGTGATAAAAACCAATACACTTAAAGTAAACATTGTGTTTTTAATAATTTGTGTGAAAATGTTGTGCTGGTTTGAGGTCAAAAATTTGTACAAAAGAAAACCAAATGTAAACTCAGATTCTCAGATTTCTCTTCCGATATATTTCGATTACTCCTCGAAAACCGTCTTCAGGGCATTTTTAATAAAACAATTTTCTTTAAGCACTAACAACAAATTTATTACAAAGAATTGGAAGCATACCTCATTTAATTAATATTCTAATCAGTGTCTGTATAGGTGTGTCTATAAAGGTGGGCACAATTGTCAGTGTAGGTTTTGTAGTTAAGTCTTATATTTGTCGGGGTATTTTTTCTTCTCCTATGATCTTCGTGTCGCCAAAATTAGGAGTGTCCACCTTTGGCACAGTGTCATGAGTGCAGTCTTTGGATTATTTGTATAGTGGCGTGATTTCTGGTCCGATTTATGTTGTGATAGTCGCGTTTTCAACTTTGATTTTGAAGTCCCTATAAATACTTTCTCACAATGATCGTTGTTGCCTCTAGATTGGATTTTGTATATTACATTGTTTGGATTTTAGATTTTATCTTGTTGAACATGTGTCCTAATGTATGTATTGTCAGATTTATGAGCTATTTCTATTTCGTCCTTATTATAATATTAAAAGATTGTAATAGTCTTTCCGAAAGTTGAGGGACATCAATTTCTTTTTATTTCCGTTGATTTGTTTATTGTGTTAAGTAGGCTTTAATTATATGGTTTGGAAAATGATTGTCCTTTAAATTATTTCATATCTCCCTTATGATTTATTTATGGAAATAATTAATGCAATAGATTTGGTTAATGGGTTAAGTTGTGTACAGAAGTCCTCAGATTTGTTCAATTATGTTGAATTTTTATGAACTAGTCCCCATATATGTATATGTGAAAAAAAAAAAATACTTTTTTTAGTTTAAACCAACGATTAATAAGTTAAATAGGTTTTAAATTTTTGATTGCGAGTGAAACTTCAATCATCGATGCTGGATTTTATTAGAGGTGATAGTGTTAGACAATTAGAATAGATTAGGATCAATTTAGCCATTTTTAAGAACTAATTTTTAGCTTTATTAATCGTTTTAAGATGTTATCAGAAAAATTTTTGATTTGCTGTATTTACAATCCTTCTGGGTTGTTTGGAGTTGGTTTTCTTTACCATTTAACATCTGATAATCCAGTTATAAGTAGTTTTAAAGCTTATAAAAGACAATTTCAGTTCACGTTCCTAAGAACAAGATTCATAGCTCCTGGAATCTTTAAGCTAAATTGTTTCTATTTAGCCTTGGTACGCTTTAATGTCGTTTTGCGTCAATTTTCTAGGCTGCCATCTACCGTGAAATGTTGCTCTTCGAACCACTCGCCTCTTCAGTTCGCATTTGCCGTGTGGGTGGGTTGGGGGAGTGAGTTGTTTTTTGTTATTTTAAGCATCGTTTTGTTGTATGCATGTAATATTTACCTTAACGGTTGCTAAAGTTTACCAACATGTTGAGCATATTGCGTTTGCCACTCTCACACACACACACACACACACACAAACACACACACACACACATTCATACGAGCTGGGAGTCTACATACTACTTACCTACTCCACATTTGTCTGTTTACCCAGGCGCGTGTTTGCCTTTCCGCCGCTCTCAAATGCAAATGTGTTGCGAAACCTTCTCTTTTTTGGGGCTTTTTGGTTTTGTTTTGCACAGTAAATACATTTTTCATTTGTAGTAACAACAAAATGTGTGTCTAATTGAAAGCACCGCACCTAAAAAGAAGTAAATATAATATATAAGACTAACAGATTACTTATAAAGCAGAAAGAAAATCACAAAATTTAGTTGGGGCAATTTTAAAAATTTCTACAAATTCCTAGAATTCTGTTGGATTGATACTTTTCAAAGAAACATATTTAAGATTATTCTGACTGTGTTTACTCTCATTTATTTACAACTTGATAAAGTTTTTTTTGAGTATGAAAACTTACCCAAAAAAAAACCTCAACTTGTCGCAATACTTTAAGCTCCAACAACAATGTGTAGCAGCAGACTATATTATTCTCGACGAGTACTTCGATGAAGCAAACACACACTCGATTGTATGTATGTCCCCCTTCAAGGAGAATACACTAAATCGTTTCGGACACTTTAACTATCCTCTGGGATGACCCCTTAAAAAAAGAGAAGCCCACAGACAAACATACAACTGACAAAAGTCATGTGCCGCCTTCATCTTCATCTCCAATTCCAATTCCAAGCCATATGTTTGCCCAGACAATTCGTGCGCAGAGTGCGACCAACGAATTTGATACTGGAATGCTTGATGCTGGTTGCTGTTGCGGCTTCTGTTGTTATTTTCATTTGGCCGAAACGTGTTTGGAAAATTAAAACTGCTTCCTGGCTCCTGGCCTGGCCTGGCCTGGCCGAAAACGAAAGTGGTAGGAAATTCTCTCATTGTTTGTTTATCATAAACAATAAAACTTATTTTGACAACTTTTGTTTTTCGCTTCTTCATTTTTGCTTTTGTGAAAAATGATATCAACCAGCAAGAAAACAAAAAAGAGTGCTCTCTCTATATATTGGGGCATAAAACTTTCATAATTTGCATGATATGTGGCGGCCACCCGAACTCATATCTGTAGAGTGCTTAGATTGGCCATCCTAGCCATCTGCCATCAGTCGTTTGCCGTTTCCTGTTTCCTGTTTGTTGGCATTGTGATTAATTTTTGTGAAATGCGAGCAGATGGTTCGTTAAAAATGAAAACTAATATTTAAATTGTCTGAACTAACGTTACATAATTCCATTTGATGTTTATTCAATGCCAGCAAGTCACCAAAAATAACTTAGGTATGGTAATCTGACTTAATCTTTGGGTTATTCATAGATTTGAAGAATGAAAGTGAGCAGTAAGCAAGTTTCCTAATTTAATTTCTAGATTTAAAATTTTAAAGAGCCTGACAGTGAGTATAAGGGCAACATCTACTATATCTGCTTTTAATATAAATGCTCACAAACAATAATGACAAGACTTAAAAGACTGAATTAAAAAATATATGTAAGAACAGAAGCTTAATGAGTGAAGGAGTATTTGATGTATTGTTTATAACCCACAAATAATTAATTCACTTCAGTTAAACAAACTTCATATGTACTCTTTAGTTTATATATATCTTTTATTCACTTTTAGTTTTATTTATTTTACGCATTTTGTCACTACCAGCTAATTCCAATCTCGTGGAACTTTCGCACGATTATATTTTATTATCTCTAACACATTATTCTCAGTTAGCCTTAGGAAAGAAGAGGGAAGTGAAGCTCAGAGTTGTCTCTATTCATCGATATCATTTTAAACATAAGTGATATCGATAAGATTTAACCAATTTTTTTCTCGCCAAAAGCGTACACTAGAATCAGAAGAAATTCTAAAAAACTTTCGCCATTAAACTTTGTATCTAAAATCAATTCCTAACCCCCGCAAAGATTTCAGGATGAAATATAATATCCAATTTTTATTTCATTGTTTTATTTTTAAGATATTTTCAATTTACTTAGCTATTTACTTCAAGTTTATATGTATATCAATAAGAGCATTATGCAGTTGTGTTCATATGATTAGAATTATGTGTCCTTATGTCGTTTAAAGCAGGGAAATACTCGACAAAAACCTTTAACTTACTTGACTTACTGACCAAATAAACAAAGAAAACCCAAGAAATTTTGAACAAATATTTCAGTTGATAGATTCTTTAACTCTCAGTTCGGTTAAGTTAAATGGTAATTATTGAGTTCAATGTCTGACGATTAAATTGAGCATTTGCGACCATTTTTCTTTGGCATGTAACGGAAACATTTTCATGCATATATATTATAGCCACTCATCGTATTTTTTCCCCTGCATCAGGACCAATTTGGGCACCGAATTCAATACAAGTTTTTTCCTTGGTAGTTCTGGCCGTCGGGGTGACCGCTTAAAAAAAATTCAATGTTGAAATTTTCATGGATCACGCGACAAGATTGGAAGAGCGAAAGAGTGGGAAACGGGGAGGGGGAGCGGCCCCAGCAGCAGGAGGACGATGTCGACTCAACGGCTACTCAGCACAGGAATTATTAACGCAATGTGCCGCATTTACATGCAGCCGGGTTCCATTCTCTCCCTGCATTCATTCTCCCTCCCTACTGGCTACCGTATGGAAAAGGACGAGGGGGGGCGCCCCGGCCAGAATGCCTCGTAAATTTTTTAGGCAAATATTGAATTGTTGCCGTTGTTGGCAAGTGAAAAAGTGAATGTGCTACGAAGAGCGGAATACTCTTACAATTTGATTGGAGTCAACGGAGCACGATCTTTAATCGTTCTTTAATTTTCACTATTCAACTTAAACTTACCATATGAAATCATATCACAAATATTGCTAAACATATTTTAGTAATATTTACTGGACAATCATTTAGATAAAAAGACTATAACGGAATTAAATTGAAACTGAAAAGCAATGTGAGGAAGACTTAACCTTATTTTCTCTATATGCAAAGTTCAGGATAGAGAATTTGATGATTTTTCAAAATTTGCTCAATATTATCTTCCAAGCGTTAGTTAAAGAAACAGGACTTAAACTATTTGACGTGACCCAAAAATAAAAGGCAATAATGTTGTTCATTCAAATGTTTAAATAATCATTAAATTGTAATCCGAATAACGAGCAAAGGTGAACATCGAGATGTTCAGAGAATGCTTTGCAAATATTCTAATCTCCCTGGTAGCTTTCGAACAATCATAATCATGTGTAACTTGCCCAACAGCAGACTAGCATAGAAGAGGCTGGTCTGAAACCGGACACTGACTTAAGGGAACACACATTCGGCATTCGAGCTCCTCCTCTATGAAGCTTACCTCCAGGACTCAGTCCACGACATTCACAATCACATCATAGCAGAAACATATATCCCACGAAATCAGTAATCGGGACAATGGTATCTACTTGGGTATTGATTCTGATATTTACTCTTTCCCTAATGAAGTGCTTAGAGTTCGTAAGCTAAGCAATGTTTTTGATGGTCTGATGCGGCAAATTCATATCACACTTTTTAACAAGTCGTAGAAGTCAGTTTTAATTTTCTGATCTTAATTATGTGTATCCATGCGGAAAGGGTATTAACTCTTCGTTCGTTTTCGAGTTTCTTGGTGCGCTTTCCTTTCCTGCGATGGCAATGGGGAATTTAATTTAATTTCATTAAATTTTTGGTCTTTTTCTTATCAAAGTGGAAAATATAATTAATAGCATTGTGTAACTACGTGGCGTATGCGCAATTTTTACATACGCAAAACAAGAGCTAAAAATCTGATACAGAAAATATCCTCGCGCAATGCAATGCAAACGACTCATGCTCAACTTTTCATGCTCGATAAATGCATTTGTGCATATAAATTGCTTATTTATTGTTTGGTTTTAACGTTGGCAAAAATTTTCCAATAGCATAGATTTTCCTCTCCCTCTCTTTTTCTGTTCCCGTTTCCTTTCCATTTAATATTTCGGTTCTTTTTTTTTTTGTTTTTTAATTGCCATTTTGCCTGTTTAAATGCATTGGAAACTGAAGCCAAAAAGGTTCCAGTCAAAAAGAACAAAACAAAAAAAAACTCAGTCACGCAGTGCCAGGAAATTGTATCTAAATTCAATTTATGCCCACCCTCTCATGTGCGTTTGGTGAGTGCGTGTGTGTGTGTGCTCTGACTGGGTGGTCCTGTTGCTATTGCCTGGGTCTCTGGTATTAGCTGACGAGAGCCCCACATTAAAAGTACGTGTCAAATTAAATTGTTGTGCTGAAAAACAATTGAATTTTGTGCCGTGTTTCATCAGAGGGACAGAGATCCATATACGCATATATGGAATCCAGAGAGCAAGTGACAGAGACAGCACGAGTTTTGCCAGAGAGAAGGGAAAGGATAGAAAGAGAGATGGGGAGAGAAGTTAGATGCTGGTTTTTGGCTGGTTTTGGGTTCTGTAATCCAACGTTTAGACGGTTAGTAGGTTAGGTTGTGTGTGTGTCTGTGTCTGGCGGTGCCAGGGCCAGGCCAGGACAGGACCACTGCCTGAGCCTGGGCCTGGGCTTGTGCCTGTGCCTCTGCATGTGCCTCTTTGCCTGTTGCCTGATTTTATTTTTGCAGCTAAATGCCCGAGATTTATGTTTATGGCTGTGGCATGTCAGTCTGGCATTTATGTCTCTATGTGTGTGTGTGTGTGGGGGTGTTTGTGTGGGTGTATGTGTGTGCGTGTGTGTGTGTGTGAAGGATTTTGGACTTGCGTCATATTCAATTTTCATTTTGATGACACTCTGGTGCCTCTGGTATTTAAAAGCCAGCTAAATCAATCTGAAGCTCAATTTTTGATATAAAATAAGTACATCAATCCCTTAAAATTATCGATTTCTACATAATCCATCAGATTTCCACAAATTTAGTGCAACATTTCATTTATTTATAGAATAACTTTTTTTTTTATTTCTTGCTAAAAAAAAATTTTTGCTTTTAATCCTTGATCTAAATGTGAGATTTTTAGTTTTCATTATTTGGGTTTGAATTTTGAAATAAATACCAGGCTTATTTCTGTTTCAAATTTCGTTTGCAATCATTTGACTTTCTTCAAAAATATATTTAGCTGCATTTTCGGAAGTAAACTTTAATGAGAAAATGTGATAACACACTATTTCGTATTTGTAACTTGTTTGCATATAGAAATACTAGAAAAAGCATAAATTTAGAATATTTAGATCAAGATGTTGGGTCTGTTGTCAAGTCAGATCAGTGAAAATATGATATACATATATACGATATATTTCGGTGGCTGAGCTTGAGAGTTAATTTTCTTCGTTTTAACAAATTAATTTCCCCCCACCTTAATTTATTAAATTATTTTATCCAGATTTTCAAAACTCCCAAAGTTGAATGTTAAAATTTTAAAGTAAAATCTGTTGTTTTTCAATAGCCAAGTATCGAATGTGTCTAGCAGAATCCCTCGTTGCTTTTCTCCTCCTCTCCTATCAGCCGCTTTTTGGCTTTGTCTCGATACACACACACACACACAGATTGAGGCACTTCACTGTGGGTAGAAACGTGTCCGAACTTTAGTCCGAAAAAGTTGTTGATAGATAAAAACGGGCCAAGGGTCACCAGTCAGCAGTCACATGGCTGAAATACCAGGGGACATGGGTAATTATCGAGACAATGCGCGTCGAGCTTCAAGTTTGTCGAGTGCATCGCTCCATTGCCATCTCTATCATCGCCCTGTCTCGCTCTCTCACTCTTTGGCTTCTGCAGGAAGTGCAGTAAATTGTGCGGCACAAAAATATGTACTCTACCTACCATTGGACAGGACAATGGCGTTGAAAATACGCCATGCAGTGTTCACAAGGAGGAGGAGTGCTATGTGGAGGAGAAGTGCAAGTGCCACTACTAGCCAAGCTAAAAAAGGAAACGAAACGAAAGCAAAGGAAAGGACATTCAATATGGGTGCACACAACAGACGCTTGTCAACGGCAGACGTGACTAGACGACAACAACAACAACAACAGCACAACAACGGGGGAAAAGAACAACAACTATAACAAAAGCAGCCAGTAAAAGACAAAACAAGTCAGAGGGCGGCAGCCTCAGTAGTTTGGGTCCCCCAGGACCCCCATGAGTCTGAATGAGCCAACCGGTGGGCTAAGCCTAAGCAATTGGAAATTTAATTGCAGCCATAGAGACTTTCGCAGAACCCTACTTAAAAACTAAATAAAAATCGAGCAGTTCGATATACCAAATGATTTACCAATTTAGAAAATTCGTTTATTTCTATGGTCTAGAGAATTCTTTATCTATATTACAGATCTATTCTATTTTCATTCTCAAAGTTTTTTTAGAACACTTTACTTATCTCACTTTTCTATACTTTGGTCTTCTATAAGTTGTAAACTATTTATGTAGAATGCAAACAAGAAGTGAACTCCGGAGTCATAATAAATTTATAAATTTTAGAACAAATTAGGCCGCTTAAATTTTCATTTGTGTTGAGTATGATATGTTTAAATAATACTTGAGATTGAAACAAAATAAATTATATGCTTTTGCTTTGTTTAATTAGACTTTCGTTTCATCTGTTATACTTATTATTCATAAAAGATTTTAGTTTTCAGTCTCATTTTGGAAGAAAAAGAAATTCAAATGGATAACCATAACTAAATACTTATATCCCAGTACTAAAGCTCTTTGGCTTCTTTTCCAATCTTAAAACTCAATCCTTGCTTTGAATCAGACTTTAATTTGTTTCCCGAAACTAAATGATTATAAATTTATGTCATAATAAAAATCATTTATCTTATCCAGTGGGATTATAAAACTATTCCACACTTCAATTTGAAACTAATAAATATTTTATATCACAGTGCAAGTTTTCTGGTTCCCATTTGGAAACTCTTATTCAAAAATCGATATACCTTAGACGTCTCCTCTAAGAATTGCAACTTAATTTGATCAACTTGTTTGGACTTTTCTGTTTGTCGCACTTAACTAAAAGGTCCCCTTCCTGTGGGGTTTCCCAGCATAATGTGTTGATTTGTGTAAGTTGAGACACTAAAAACACAAAATGCCAACTGAGTGAAATGGCTTTTCAATGTGCCAGACATCACAAACTGCCAAACTGACACATTGAGTGGGTTAAAGGGAAAATCATTTAATTAGCGGCAAGTAGACAGACAATTAGAAGGTTAAGCAGTGGATTACCGGATCGAAACTTGAAACTTTTCCAAAGGCTTACAAGGTAGTTGGGATCAGTTGAATCCCTTTTTATTATTCCATTGCAAATTACAGAAATTACGAAAATTAATTGCGAAATGCAATATTAAATCGCAAAACAAATGGCACAGAAGAAATGTTATCAATAAATTTTTGATAATCAATTAAGTGAAGCGTAAATAAGGCTGCAAAATGTGGCGAGCCAGTGAGCGGAGAGGAAAGGGCTGGGCCAGGGATTATAGTTTCAGTCGTTGGTTGCGGATTTTCGATTTTGGCTTTTATTTTTGCGCGTTGATGCGGAAGATGAATTAGAGGAAGGGCGAATGGGAGGAGATAGCACCATTTGAAAATTATCATGATTTACATTACACATTATGTGTTTTTTTTTTTCTGCTCTATTAAAATGTATTTTCAATTGGCATTTAAATCTGGTAGGCTAGGTTTTATCCAATAAAACAAAAATAAAATATTATGATTGCAAGAAAAGTATATAAGAAAATGGAACAGCTAAGAAGAAAGTGAAGAGGAAAAAAACCAGAAAGCCGAGCTAACTTTGGCGTTATTGCGTTGCACACTTCTGACCAAAATTAATATGCTCTTTTTGCAAGGGTATAAAGATACACAAAGCTTAAAATAATTGCTATCCATCATCACATTAAAGCATCAACTTACGATTCACTTAACCAAAACGAAATTAAGAAACAGGAGCTGCGTCGTCAGCCTGATCCGAGCAAGCTTTTTTTTGAAAATAACCTTTCAGAATTTTAGTGACAAAGTGTAGAACATATTCTCCCCGATAACGAGGACAGCAAATAGTGAAAGTATTTTTTTGTTTTGAAAAAAAAATTAATTTTGCCTACTTTGGGGGGCAAATAGTCAAAAGAAAAGTATTATTATTTTTAATTTATTTATTTAATATAGCATATAGTTCGAAAATATTAACCTAACACTTTTTACAAGCACTAGCAGCTGTGGTCAACGGCTCAGATGATAACTAGCTTGGGATTCGAACGCGGAAAAAGAACGAAAAAAAAATAGTTGATTCCAAAAAGTCGACTTTTTCCAAAATAGACTTCGACTAGCTAAATAACCCCCTAATCGTGATAATGTTTAATGTTTTTAAACAAGTGCATACGTTCCCTAAAAGCTCTATGGGTGCAAGCGAGAGGATATGATTAGGCTCAGTGTTCGAGAATATATTTGTCTCTTTCGCGCTCAAAAACTTCGCATTAATTATGTATGTTTGTATGGCGTCATTGAGGCAGCTTAAAATAGTTTAGAAGTTTAATGGCCGAGGACTGCAAGGTTATAAAAACATCGACCATGGTCGAAGTTAGCTCGGCCTTCTTGTTTTTTATTATGTAAAATTATTAACTTACAGACAACCAATGTTTTTTTACGGCTAGTAATTGAAATGGTAAACGAAATTAGTTCGATGTTTTCCGTCATAGACTCAAAGTAGATGATTGTTTATGTATAAGATGTGTGTAAATTTTCAAGTCTTTGAAACGCAAAATTATTCCAATTATTATTATTGTTGATATGTAAATATGTTATTTATAACTCAGATTTTGTTTCATATGTCGGAATGTGAGTGTGTCTGTGTGTGTGCGTGTGTGTGTGAGTGTATTTTGTTATTATTATTGCTTTTTGCATATGAAACTCAATTTTAAGCTTGTTTTGTGTCTGTGTGTGTCTCCATATCAGAGACATAAGCCGATTATAAAGGCAATTTCTATAGCATATACATAAACATATATATAAATATATATGTATGTGTGTGTGTATGCTTATGTTGTTGTTGTTATGCTTGGGCTTTGCACATGAACTTTGCCCCTTGTCAATTTTTGCTTTTATTATTTTGATTTTTGCATAGAGCTCCCTAAACAGAAGGCAACTCTCCTCTCCGGTTTTGGCCAGAGATTGCACTGAGTTGGCTTGTTAACATGCTAAATACTTTTTAATGCCAATTTATGAACGTTGCCAGGAGAAGATGCGTCGTGTATGGACGACTCCCACCTGCTCACCTGCCCACCTGACATTTGGGGGCAGCTCAGCTCATACGTAATTAGAGGAATCGTCAGGCAGGCAGACTGTGTCAATTGAATTGCTTGAAGAATTTGTATTATGCATTGAGAGATGAAGTTTATTTTGCTTTATTCTCGGTTGTTCAACACAATTTCGGAGAGATAGAGAGCTCTATACAAGTTTTGCTTAACTACAGTTCAAGTTTATGCCCAGAGAGCGCCACAAAGTATGCAATGCGTTTTGTTCATTGTCACTGGCTGATAAGACGATGAAAATTCCAAAGATGAAACGACAAAAGCGAAGACCATTTATAACACACAGCATGCTTCAAACTGACAAAGGAAAGGAGTGAGAGAGAGGAGAGAAGTGGTGGGGCGAGGCGAGGCAGGTCATTGTGTTGCCTTCTATGGTAGAATTAATGCACATTGCACAGTCCGAGTCCTGAGGAGCTAGCAGCAAGGATACCCAGAGCGCTTGTCACACACAAAGGACACTCATTGCAGACGCAGACGCAGACTGAGGCGAGACGAGACGGGAACGAGGGACCCACTGACTGAACGCACACAAAACAAACGATGTGGTTGCAAATTAGTAGTAAACCACCAACTACATCAAGCGTGAGACTTCCCTCAACCACTCACCCGCTCTCCCTCTCTCGCTCCCTCTCTCTGGTCAGGGACTGGTGTTGCACTTAGGTGCAAAAAAATATGCACAAACATCCACTCACATAACCGGGCAGCATGCAGTAAGTCAGTCAGTCAGTCAGGCGGCAGAACAGAACTGGCGAACTAGAGGCAGACCAAGCCTGATGAAAGGACGAATGGACGCATAACAGAGCGAGAGAGAGAGAGAGAGACAGATAGTGAGAGCGCGCGAAGAAGACAGTGAGAGAGTGAGCTAACAAACAGAATTATTTCGTGCATCCTGCAAGCGGATAGATGACAGGCAAAGGAAGACAGAATTCCAGAGAGAGCAACACACAAAGAGAAACTACCTACAAGAAGTTTACACAATATCCTAAGTGGTAGTAACATTTTAACTACACGATACAGTTGAACCATATAAAGTCTTAATGAAAAAATTCAAGAGATTGCAATACTAAAATCCTGTTTACCACACAGCTTTTTCTGCATATATAAATTGTAGTACATAGTTTTTAAACTTTTTATATCTCAAACTAAAGCAGACAAATTCCACAGTATATGGGGGAAATCATGACTTTTAGCTTTCGGACTGAGGGGAATTTATTAATGTAAACGTCCTCTATGTGAACGTTCACTCTATTCCCAAATGTGCCCGCCCATTTGGTCACACAGCCCGGGTATGATCGTGTTATCGATATTTGGGCACACTTAGGAACAGTCTAGAATTAAGCGAACACACGTTGTGTTAGCAATAATTAATTATATCTAAGTATAATTGAAAAAAAAAAACATTAAAGACATTAATATGAATTGAATTTAATAATATGAACAAATTTCTTCGAGAGCGAAATGTAATGTATATTTCACTCTTCCATTAATTGGAACATAATGCAATTTAATTCAACTAAAATATGTTTAATTATCGATCATTTGTTCTTACTATCTTATCTACTTTCAATTTATATCAACACAACAAAAACTTTTCATAAAAAATTAGAATTTATGACAAAAAGTGGAATCTGTCCAATTTGCAGCGTGTTAATTGCAACAACTTAAATCAACGACTCTTGGAATTATGTTATGATACGCTATCTATTGGCTAGATTAATCTTAATTTTATGATACTTAATCTAATAATAAGCCTAAGATAAATCGAATTTTTAAATATCGAAACATTACTAAGGAAATTAATATATCCATTTTGCTTCATAAGACTTAATTGCCAAATTTAGATAAGATTAAGACATTGATTTCTTTTAAAAAACAATTACTTCGGGAGAAACTTTTCAAGATTTTCAAATTTCAGAAGGTAATTTCTCTCAAAAGCAATTAATTTTAAAACGATTAAGTAATTGACTTTAATCATAAATTACTTAAGTAATTGATTGAACTATTCGATTTGAGTTTCTAATTTTTATGCTTAAATGCTATCAGATTAATTAATCCAAACATTTCTCTCAGTGTAAGGCCTGATGGTGTTGCCTTAGACCATAAACTATACTATGATGTTTGGTTGCCTCTGTTATTGTTGCTGTTGTTGCTGCAGCCAGTTGTTAGTGGCACGGGGAACGTGTGACAAGGCCACAGAAATGCTGCCGGGCTACAACAAGAAAGAGAGAGAAGGGACGAAGGATGAAAAGAGGGCTAAGGGGAGCCAACAGGGACAGGAAATACCGGATGTCACCGGATGTGGAGCTGGGAACTAGGAACTCTTGTTCAATGTGTGTGTATGTACGAGTTTGTGTGTGTGTGTGCACTCCTCATGTTGTTCTCGTGTGACTTTGGTCATGGTTATGACTCAAACTCAGTCGCAGTCTCCGGATTCAGGTGTATGCGGGCTAGTGTGTGTACATGTCTGTGTGTGTGTGCATGTGTGTGGGTGTATGAGAGTGTTTGCTTTTGGCCCGTTTGTCGCCTTTGTTCAGCCGCACTGTCAGTTAAATGTCAACAGGATATGTGACTATAATAATTTGTTGGCTACAGCCTTCTCCAGTCATGAAAAGCCTTTTGTTTTCTGCCCACCTTTCTGGGATTTGTCCAAACTGCATGTGTGTGTGTGTGTGTGTGTGTGTGTGTGCTAGTGTGGCTAGAAATCATTTTTATTGATAGCTTTATAAGGGCCGAACTCTGGGAATTCCAGCTCATTGAGCTCATTGATAGACTGTGCATAGAAAAAAATGAGGAAATAATCGTAGCTGGTAAACAAAGAATCTCTGACTAGGACGAAGGCTTCACTCCTTTTCATGGACATCCAAAGAAATTCTGTAGCATTTTCCCAGTTCACTTTCAGTCCACCTTATTTTCTTAGTGAATTCCGATTTTTCTTGCTTTTCATTTATTTTTAAATTGAATTTCTTGCATTCTTGCCTTTCGATCTTTCATTTAAAATAAAGATGGGAAAACATTCCATATCAAGCAAAATCTCATTTATTTTGTCAAAACAAATGTCACACGAAAATCAATTAAAACAGTTTCCTGCCCAGAATATATATACGATATATATATACATAGCTCTATCTGCCATACATATATCAAATGTAGAACACTTACATCCTTGTACGATTGCCACCGCCCTCGAAACCGCATTCAGCATCTGTTGCCGCCGTTGTCATTTTGGTGGCAGTTCGCGTGCCTCCGCGCCTACCCCGTCGAACAATGTTGTTTTACATTTCCTGTAATAAATATACATTTGAAAAATAATAGAGGAGCAGGAGCAGCAGAGAGAGAGGAGAGAGATGTGGGAGGAGGCATTTGGCAATTTGCCGAAGTGCTGAGGCGTGGGAAATTGGAATTTTCCAAATTGAAGCCTACATAGGTGAGAAAGTTTGCGGCATTTCATTTCCTATGATTAATTAATTATTACTATTTTAGTGTGATGATAGCTCTGTGAAATTAATCGGGAATGAGATGGGGAAACAGGTAATGTGATAATAAAGCAAAATGGGAATGGTTTACTCATACTCTTGATAAGAAAACCGAGAATTCTTTAAGCCATTTCGCTTAGCTCAGAAAGTAAAAATTAAATTTTGAAAATTTTTGTGAGAAAGAATTAATCATTTTTCTGGTTTGTTTTTGAGGCCCAAGTACACATTTTTCAGCTTTCCAACTGCCCACAAAAATAAAGGAGGAAGAGGCTTCGCTGGATAAGGATCTTTATTTCCTTGTTTTGGTTATTTGTTCGAACAGATGTTGCAAATATTGCCCAGTTGTTGCTGCCGTCCTATTATTTGTTTCAATGTGGTTTGCCTTTTTATACCGCGCTGGGAAACAATTCGCCGAATGCCGAACTTGAGTTGTTTGCCACCATTAGCGGGGCGTGGCAGTCAATAATTGTAGTTTCCAGTTGAAACAACAACAGGAACAAAAATTAATATAAATTCGGACAATGAGAGCGAGAACTTTGTTGCCACAAAAACGAATTGCAAAAGGAAGCAAAATTTGTGAATGCAAAAATTAAAATACGAAAAGCAACAGTGGAAAACTTTTCGCGGCAAAGTTGGTTATTTTTGATTAAAATTTATGCAAACAAAATTTTAATTAACTTCTAAATCTAAAAAAAAATCCACGATTTGAAAGCCGGTTTTAGTGCAGCGAAGTTCGAATGCTCTTTAAATTTAAAAACTTTTTTTAATTGGGAATATATCTTAAGGATCTAAGAGATCTCGAAGTTAGGGATAGGGGAGAGCATCTAATGGGCATTTAATTTTGTAAGAATCGACAAACCTTTATTTGATTGCATAATACCCATCACTAGAATATTTTAAATGGTTATATTCTATTGAAAAATCACAAAACGACTTTCAGATTTTAGTTCCGCCTCTTATTTTTATTTTCTGGTCTACAGCAAATTCAAATATTCAAATGAAAACAAATCCAATTGTCGAACCAAAATTTTAACAATTCACAATAAAATGAACAACGCAAACCACCAAAGCCAAACTCACCCACTAGAAAAAAAAGAACACAGTAAGCGAAAATGTCGAGTGGTTTTTGGATATAGTATGGAAATTATTGTACAATATTCTCTGAGCATGCTAAATTTAAGCGACCACCGCAGCCTATTTATAAACATTTACCAGAATTTAACACGTACCCACTCTCTGATACCCACACACACACACACACACACAATCACCCACCTACACATAGATGTCTGTGTGGGTTGCATATCCGCTTGTGGCACACCACAAACGCTGCGGCTACTTCGACTCCACCTCACTTTGCCTCACCTCCGACTGTGTCCTGCCTAGCTGTTGGCCTTTTCGCTGTCGAAAATGTCAATGGCCATAAGAGTCCGACCAGCAAATGTGCCTTTTAAAGCATACTTTTTGGGGCGACACTGCGTTAATTGGAATTAAAGGAGCTACATAATGATAAAAATAAAGGACAAATGTGTAGTAAGTATATAAAGTGACTTTTTTACGCCGCAGTGCCCAATAAATCCGCATAAATGTTACTCGTCCAGCCGCATAAACTCTTTCGCCCGCATGCGGGAAAATTCCGGCACTTTTCATTTATTAAATCAACAACCAAACACATTGACACGGCTTTAAGTAAATTGAATCAGATTGTATGTGGACATCTTAAAGATATTGAAGACTCTTCATGCAAGATATCATCTAAAGCATCTGTTTTTGTATGAATTTTGGATATTAAATTGGTAAAGTCATCGAAAATTGTTCCAGCAAAACATTGTGGTTGAGATGCAGAGAAATATGCACAAAACTCGGTCTTTTTAGTGACTCCTTTAAATATGTATTTATTTATAATGTTAACAATAAATTGTTTACAAGCTATAAGGAGCAGAGCACTAGTGTCCAGGACTTTCGACTCTTCTTTAAAAATATTTACGTTTTGTTTTGTATTCAAATATATCCTTCTGTCGATCCCTTCCCTTCGAATTGATCTAAACGTATCTATAAACCTTTCCCTGAGTCCGCTAGGTAACTCTGGAGAAAATCTCAATTATTTTGTGACTTTAGAATTTCTCCACGTGTGTGTGTCTACCGTGTGCTTAGCACTCTATCTCGCTGCCTTCACCAGTTCATTGGAGCGTTAATTTCAGCCTTTTGGCGGTTGTACAAAGACAATCAACGCACTAAAATTCTACAAAAATTGAATGCACAACGATAGTTTTATGTTTGCTGGGCACTATGAAAATTCAATTACTTTATTTTCCTCGACTCCCCTCATGGCCAGCAATGCTTCACATGTTAGATGCAACATCTGCCAGCCACAAAACAAACTCACTAACACACACACACACACACCCGCACACTCATATGGATTTGCACCTGCATTGTGGCACCACCTGTCAGCTGAGCTAAGCACCAACAGCCAACAGAAAATTACATAGAAATTTTCGCCATATGAAAAGAACTGGCCCAGTTAGTCAGGAAAAAGAAATGCACGGCACATGGCTGGTCCAATCTCCTACTCCAATCTGCAACGCCGAATGTAAACTGTAAACTCTAAACTCTTTGCCCATCGCACACATTTGCAGCTCATCGCATGAGTGCGCTACTTTTTCTTTGCGTTCTCCCCATCCCCATCCCGAGCCCCACCCATGCCATCCCATGCCAAAAAAAAGCAACTATTTCTTTTCGTTTTTGCTTTAGTTTGGTTGGGTTGCTGCCATGCTGGTTTTGCTTTCAGCTGCAAATATCTTTTAACGGCTAGACCTGCGGAAGTTGGGAAACAAAAGCAAGATATGGAAGCTAGAGATGGAAGAGTTTTGTATGCTTTCGAAACTCCTCCATCTCAAAAGAAAGCCTCTAACTAAATTTAAGTTTTAATATAGATTCCAAGATATGTAAAAAACAAGAGAAAAAACTTTCATACCAAATTTGAGAGTATAATAATTCACCTAGCTAAAATATCAAAATACCTACTTCATGTCAATATTTTACCTTATTTTATATATATATATATTTATATTTTGCCCTTCAAAAACGATTTTTTTGGACATGTAAATAAGCTAAAACATTTTTTAAATACTTTGTTGAATTTCTTTTTAATTCTTACCTCTGAAATAATTTAATTATGCAATCTAATATGCTCCAGATTCATAGAAAAGCTAGAGAGAAAACGAATTAATATTTTTGGAATTCATTAGAAGATGGAGTTATCCGTAGATCCAAAATATTGTTGGCTATTTGTCCTTGAATTGTACGTAGGAACTTCCTTTTGGATTGCCAGCTCTAAAAGTGACGTGATATGTGTATATCTTTGCCTTTTCTTTGGCTTATTCGCATTTTGTGTGCGTTTTTCGTTGTCGCCCTACGATGCAGGCAAATGCGTGGGTACTGAGAGTCTAAAAACGCCATTCAACATGCCGAATCCTGACTTTCTGTGTGTTTTAGCTTTTACTTAAATGGAATTTTGTTTTAACTTCTTTTTTAGGTGCTTTTTCTAGTTTTCTCCGTTGATTGAGAGATGGGAAACAATTGAACTTTAAACTAACCTTGGTGCGTGACGAAAGGCTTTGCTAATTAAATTAGCCGAAAAGTATTGCTTTAATCTAAATGAGAAATCAGACGGCAAGTGTTACCTCATGAAGGCGCATCTTTTGGCTAGTTTTTGGTTCCTCTTCTCAATGACAGCAGCCGATTTCAATGACGGCAGCTATTGCAAGTAATTAAAATGAATTTTCTTCCATCATTATTATTTCTTTTCTATTTTAGATACCTGCAATGATGTGCCCTCTCAATATGGATGCGTTAGACAGCATTTGAAATGGTTCTATGAGACGTCTAGCAAAAGTTGTTACCAATCTTTAGATTGCGACTCGGGATTTTGGCATCTGGCCGCATGTGAACGAGTTTGTGTCATTGATGTGATACAGCTTAGACAGAAAGAAGCCTACCGTTTGGAAAATATCTTTAATGGCACTGCGTTTAAGAAAAACGAAAACTTAAAAGCCATAAAAACACGTAGCATCTCTTCGTTCAAAAATTCTGAAAGAAAATCGATGTTTGAAATTTTAGATATAAATATTGAAAGAAAGACAGCGGACAAGTCCATGAAAAGAAATAAGAAATAAATTATAAAAAGATGTTTTCATATCCCTGCAGAGGGTATTATAAAATTAGTGAGATGTTTGTAACGCAGCGAAGAAATCGTTTCCGACTCAATAAGCTATATATACTCTTGATTAGCATAGGAAGACGAGTTGACATATCCTGTCTGTCTGAACGTATGCTAACTAGTAGCTTTCAAAGTTCCTAAACACATTATCTGCGTTTTTCAAACAGATCGGAGGACTTTGTTCTCTCTTGAAAAGTCTTATCTAAACTGATTATGTTCATAAATATATACACAATAAATCATATTCCTGGATTTCAAGAGAAACTGACAATCATGAGGTTATATCGTCTATACAAAATTTACCTCGACACGCACACATATAAGCAGTGGGAAATCGTTAGAACCAAAAATATTGTTGTTGGATTTATACGATTGAAGTAGTTTGTTGATGTATGCTCACTACTATTCGGTGAATGTTGTGTGAATATTTAATAATAGGCGCTATATATTAAAAATTGGATTGAGGGAATAGGTACAAGATGACGAAAAAGAGAGAGAGAGAGAGAGAGATAACTTTGAACTAGTATAATGCTCTCAAATGATTTCAAAGGTATTGAGCATAGCCGAAGTTTGCTTCTTTGATATCTAGAATTAAAACAGTTTTAAAATATTACTAGTAATTTAAAAATTTTTTAAAATGTTACTTATTAGTACACTCCAAAATTTGATCATGCAAAATTGATAATATAATAAATAAATTGAGAGTATTTTTATCTTTCCAGCATACGGTCACACTATTTAGAAAACTTCGATATGATGAGGAACCACCAAGCTTCTGATCAATCTCTTCATACAGTGGCTCACAGCTTATTCGACCCAACTAGTATTTTAAGTTTAAAATCAGAATAACTTTTTTTCCAATTGAAATATTCTCAAAAAAACAAATGCAGAATTATTTGCTTATGGACCCAATAACTTTTTTGAACAGCTGCGGTTATCCAGTTCCTAGAATTACGTAAATCATTAAGTTCCCAAAGAAGGTTTCAAGTTATATCCAGGTCTTTGGTTCATTGAATAAAAAGTAAACAGATATATATATATATTTCGTAGAGAAACGTAAATTGTTTAAGTTATATTATTCTAACTGTTTTCAAAATGACTGAAGACTTTGCCAAGTACACCGTAATGTTGTCATTTTCAGCCTACGGATTAACTTTTATGTATTACTCGAGGCCGTTGCTAGAGTATATAAAGTTTGGCGCTTTTGAATTGGCATTACCTTGATTAAGTCATCACACTCTCCACCTAATCGCTGCTTTATCTACTAGTCCCCCGGACTGTCATCTGTCGGCATGGCTCCTGCCCATTTCCATGGCCATTTCCTCCACGACCATTTTGTTTTCTGTTCACTCGCCACACAAATTGACCGCAACATTTGACAATTTTCGGCATTTCGTTAAGCCGAAAAGACAAAACGGAAAAAAAACAACAGAAAATCAAGAGAAATGTTGTGTACTTTGTCTCCCTTACATTGGGCTCCAAATCAAACAAAGCAGAAATAGATGCCGCCCTCTGCCCGAGCATCTTAAAGATAATTGCTTTGATAAGGCTTGCAACTGGGGTTCCCGGATCCCGGATCCGTGAACATTCTTTTTTTCTTTTCGGGGGCTTTTTTCTTTTCTTTTTTTATAAATGTCGCCAAATATTTACATGTCGCGGGACGAGTCAGTTCTTTTGTTGTTGTTGTTGTTGTTGCTTTTCTCTATGGCTGCCTTTCCTTTGGAGGGGACCACCCGCATTCTGCCTGCGGCTTGACTTTGCCGGACTCCCTCTCTCTCTCTCTCTGTCTCTCCGACTGTCCGGCGACTGTCTGTGGTCGGACGATTCCGGACGGCGGATGGCGGTCGCCGTTGCTGGAAACCGCATAAAAGTCATTGTCACAGCAAATGGATTAATTTTCGCGGCACGTTGTCATATGCCTCTATCTCTCTCTCTCTCTGTCTCTCTCTCTCTATCCATCTGACTTTTTTATAAAGAAATTAAAAAGCCTGGTCAGTGGTTGGAAGTGGGTGTGGGGCATTTACCGCAACAATAATTACGTTTTGGGTGGGTTTTCCCCCTACATTTTTTTTTTGTTTTTTGCTACTTTGTATTTCTCATTTTTGTTGTTTTTTTGGTTTTTTGGATCCTGGATGCTGGCACGGAAGTGTATAATGTTGCTAAGTAGTTGCGGTTATTTGTTGTTACTGTTGTTGTTGTTGTTGTTGCTGCTGATGGGCGACAGTTTGTTGTTACTTCTGTTCTGTTGTTGTCTGCTTGGCCCCGTAATTATCATGAAAGGCAACAGGAGGTTTATTTCATGTCGTAAATACTACATAATTAAGTTTTCTGCGTTTTGCTTCTTTTTTTTTGTGCTCTTTCAAAACCAGACAATAGAAGAAAGTGTAGAAAATTCGGAATGAGAATGCACATAAATACAAAAAATTGCTTTATTTCGTTATTTAAGTGGGAGAGTCGATGCCTTTCTTGAGGTCTCTACAAGTCAAAGCTTTTTTGTATTTAATTCCTTCAATTGACATCTGCAATAATTATCTGATTATACCAAAAAAAAAGGCTAAAAATGCAGGAAAATTAGAAGAACTAAATACTTTTTATCTAGCTCAACACAGAGAGTTTCTGCTTGTATGTTTCAAATAAAGTTTATCTCATTCTTAGATCGCCAAATATGTGACAGTTTTACTCAGTTGGATCAATAAAATTTAAGACCGATCAATAGACATAGACAAAATAATCCTATCTTACAAGTTTTTCCATTAAAATAATGATTTGATTATATTCTATAACTTTTAGCAAAAAGAATTAAACAAATCGAGTGTCTTACATTGATTTCGATTAAAATTCGCGTGTTTTGAAATTGAAATTGATCAGTTAATAAGGAATTTATAAGAAATAAGGAATCCAAGATAATAATCATATCAGAAGGTAAATATATCAGGGACTGTAATCATTATGAGTTCTACTTTAAAACTTAAAAAAAAAAATTATTTCCAATTTTTCATCAATTGATTAAATATTAATCATCGATTTTGAGCAAACAAATAAAACTCATAACATAAAAATTATATTTGAGCAAAGAAATAAAAATCAAAAAATAATGATTATTTCTTGAGTTTTATTTTTTTCTGGCTTTTCTTTTTCTTAAATTTTGGGCTTAAATTAAATTTTTTCTACCCAAACATGTGAAAAATATGTCGGTCAAAGGATATATATTTAATAGACTATTTGTCTTTTTTTTTTTTTAATTTATTAAAGTAGTTTCGAGGTCATTAGTTCAGGAACAACCAAGTTCTTTGATCATCTAACTTTTTATTTACTTCCAATAAATAAATTTTTAATAAATTTGAGACTTAAAATTTCAAATAGGTCGCTAAAATTGTAAAATATATGAAATTCAGTTTCTTATAAAATTTATTGACAGACTTAATGATAGATATGTATGTAAAAATCTGGCAAATCTTCTCAACTTATGATCTATATAACTATTATGTACACATGAAATTACAATGAGTTCGAAGTCGTCCTTAGCCAAGGATATTCTGCTTGATGCTTGACCAAAATCCTTTGCCCCGTTTGGGCATTAGTTCATGTTCGATTTCTTTGTGATACTGCTCCAGGAGTAGGGGATCCACAGGACCCCAATGCTTTTTGGGTGTGAATGCTCCACGAATCTTGTCCAGCCAGGTCTTGCCCGGCTCTCGTATAATGGCCACAACCATCCAAATGGGCAGCTGAAGAATGCCAAAGGCAGTAATCGCCCATCCCAAGCCTGATCAAGAAATACGAAATTAGTTTCAACATTTTTAGAGAATTCTTTAAGCTCTCACCATAGGCCCAAGTGGGATAGACTTGATCGTTGTAGGTGAGTGGTTCATATGTGGCATAAAAATAGATCAAAATGACAGTCATAATGAGGGGAGTGAAGACGCCCCAACACAGACGCCAATAGAGACCGACCTTGCGACCCAGCATGAACTCGATGTCCTTGCACAGGCGATCGGTGCCATAGATCCAGCCAATGGTGTAGAGTTCGGCAATGCCCAGGACCAGAGCAATCATGGAGGCCCCAAAGAAGTCCACCAGAGTCAACATGTATTGACCACCCTGAAAATCAGAAGAAAATAAATTACTAAAGCTCCTTTTGATGGCTCGTGAAGTGTTCTTACCGGCGTTATGTACATCAATCCGATGAGGAAACTAACCACAGCGATGAGCAGAGAGCACTGCCATTGCTTGAAGTGGGGAAACCGATCTCTGATGGCCGTCACCGAGCACGAGGTCATCGCAATGTTCGAGCCAATGCCCAGGACAAACAGCATGAGGAAGAACAGCACGGAGAATATTTGCGGCAATTGCTTGAACTTGGCTATGGCATCCGGATAGGAGATGAAGGCCAAGCCGGCTCCGCCCTTGACCACACTGCCAATATCATCGGTGCCGATTTCATGGGCCAAATGCCCCAAGATGCCGAATATGGTGAAGCCGGCCAGCAGCGAGGTGGCCGTGTCCAGGGCCGTGACAATGGTGGCATCACGATGGACATTGTGGCCAAATTTATTGAACGACGAGTACATGATGATGTTGCCAAAGCAAACGGACAGAGAGTAGAAGCATTGCGTGACAGCGGCATACCACACTTTCGGATCCAAGATTTTGCCCCAATTTGGCTTGATGAAATAGTAAATGCCGTCCAGAGACCCCGGCAGGGTGACAGCACGTACCAGCAGCACGCCCATTATGAGATAGGGAAACAGGGCCAGGAAGTAGGAGGCTTTGCCGGAGCTCTTAACACCGCGCCGTATGATGAGGAAGACACAGAGCCACGACACAAACAGACCAATGACCAACTCCCAGTTGGGCAGACCGATGCCATTCTCAATATTATCCTTTTCGTGTAGAACCTCCTTGCTACAAGTGAATGCCAAGGAACATGCAAATTAGTTTAGGGGGCACAACAAACACACAAATTCCGCCACCAGAAAAGCAACCAAACTAACTACAACATGCAACATCTCATGGTGCTTAGCACTTACACAAAAAACCACTCCGAGCTGGAGATGACCCGTTCGCTCTTTTGGCTTATGGTGAAATTCAGATGTCGCATGGCGCCATCATCCGACTCATCTTTCGGGGCCGAATCGATGCAATTGCCGGGCCATTCGTCGCGGCAGGTGGCCCAGGGCAGGGGATTGCGAAAGGATTCATAGAAATAGCGACCAATTATGGCCACCAGGGCGGCGTAGTAAGTGCTGAGCATGAACACCTGGAACGCCTGACCGGCTCCAACACCTTGAATTTCGGTTTCAATTTGCCAAAGGTGGGAAGGGTAAGGAAATGGATGAGAATGACTCTTTTTAGCATACTCAAATGCGATTCGAATGAGGATGAGTAAGAGAGAAAGTGAGTGCAAATGATATGAATAGAGCGTGATTAAGATAGTCTCTGGGATTAGTTAGGCGATTAATGATTAGTCAACTTGTAGAGTCACTCAGAAACAGTTGAATAATTGAATGTTATTCAATGTTATTCAGTCCGATCAACATTGGCTGTTGCAATCACATCGATCTATTGCAACATTCCCATGGCTATGTGACCCTTTGAGGGCAATTGATGGCAATTTAGTGTGCCTGTTCGTTAGACAGTATTCAGCAAGGGGTGTGGAGAAAATGGGGGTAACTTGGGGAGAGGGGGGGATACTCATTTAATTAGCCTCGCAAGCCAATAAAGCGAATGTTGAACGTTTCGGTTTGGCATTGGCCATAAACTTGAGACGGACGATGATTGCGACCGCGATAAGATTACCCACAACAACACACACTCACACACACACACACCAACACCAACACCCAAACCAACACCAACAACAACAAGAATCGATGGCACTTACAGGAAATACAACTCGGCGGATGCGACTGGCTTCTGCTCCCATTGATGCTGCTGGCCCATCATTGTCATTGGATTGGCCTCCAAATTGGAGGTGTTACCCAAACTGGAGGCCACACAAAAGGGCTGCCAGTCCGGTTGACATTCGGACCAGGGCAACGGTGCACGAAACGAGTCATACAAATAGCGCAAGGTTATACCCATTATGGCCACATAGTAGGTGGTAACCATAGATATCGATATGACCTGACCAATTCCAACACCTAGAGCAATCCAGTTCATATGAATGCGTCGATTGGATAGCAAATGTGCAGGAATAATGCGATAGATGATGATGTACATAATGAAGATGTTGGGACTCAACTTGAATGCTCTTGAAAGAAGGCAGATCCTCACAGATCCTGAGTGAAATTCTTACCCACTTAAGATCAAACTATTTGAAACTAAACTCAACCCTTAAAAGAAAGAGTTGAGATTTGATTTTTATTTTCAATGTGAGGTTCGATTGTTTGTTGGTAATTTCCCAACAATGGGACGTTCACTATTCACTCCAAGTTAATCGCTTTTAATTGGTTTGAGTCTCGATTCCGTTTTCCTATACCCAACATGAGGCTTAGGCCCATTCAACTCTCTATTCGAAATGCTATCTCTACGCACTACCTTCATTTCAAGAGCATTCAATGTGCGTGCATTCGATGCTTACCCTTCATGGCCGGACACAAATCGAATACTTTTACCGAGCCACGACTGGAGAACTGGCCAATTACCATTTCCAGATAGTAAATCGGTTTACCGATGAGGAACAGCACAACAAGATATGGAATTAAAAATGCCCCGCCGCCATTGTCGAGGGCGGTGAATGGAAATCGCCACACATTGCCCAGGCCCACGGACATCGCAATGCAGGACATTAGGAACTCCACACCTTTTCCCCAGGTGGCTCGCTCACTGCGTCCTGCTGGCAATTTGCCTGCCTCCCGGTCGTTATCGGCATCGGCTTCGGCATGGGCATGGGCATGGTTTGGCTAACAAAAATGATGATTAGTTGGCTAATAGATTTCAGTTGTTTAAGCGTTCGCCACTCACCGACATGACCACAGTGCTGGCCGTGCTCCGTCCGTCATCGCCAATGAAGGCGGGATTGTGATTCTGCTGCACTGATTCCATATTTGGTCGAACTGAAATGGTATGAAATGGTATTTTGAATCGACTGTTTGCTGCCACTGGAGAATATCAACTGGTTGGCACTGAAGTGGAAGCTGTATAACTGACAATCAGATAAACCCGGAGCATTCAAATAGTTCTTTTTGAGATAACAAAATGATGTCACTGTCACGAGAAATCTAAAGATTAGATTAAACTTCAGTCAGACAGAGTGAAGAGCTGATGATGTTCTATTTGCAAATGCAACAAGACAAAAGTTTTAATCATTTGCTGGATATTAAAATTATGACATCTGTCGCGAAGAGATTAGACATCACGAAGGAGAGAGGGAGAGGGGAAAGAATCTCCAATCTCTGTCTACATTCTTTTCTTTCTTTCCATTCACACAACACTACATTATAAAATCAGCTAGTTCTTACTGTTTTGCAGGTTTAGTTGAAATTTCACAACGCTTCTTCATTGTAATTGCTAATACTGCTGAAACAGGCTACAGGACTTTATGATTATTTCATTCAACCCATTTACCAGGTTGATGACTTGAAAAATAAGGTTCGATTATGTAAAAAAAAAAATAGTTGATGTACTCAAAATATAGTTGAATTTGAAGGTCCTAATCTAATGGAGTAGAAGTTGTAAATATTGTAACTATTTGTTTCTATAATGGTAAAATTTAGCAAAAGTTCGATAACTCTTTACTTATTAAAACTCACTTTTCAGATCGGATCGGAAGGTCGATATCTTTTGATCAAAATTCGTGAACAAAAAAAGTGAAATTAGTATCAACTATAGGCTATTATTTAATACAAATCATTGGTCGTACTTTAATTAATAATTTTTTAGTTTAAATTAACCATTTTTTAATTTTAAATAATAAATTTCTATATAAATTTCTCTATTGGTCGTACATTAATTAAACATTTTTTAGTTTAGGACATTTTAAATGAACAATTTTTTAATTTTAAATAATAAATTTCTATATAAAGTTTAAAGATTCAAGATAATATCCTAATTATTATTACATTCAATATAATACCCTAATTATTTACAAAATTTGTAATCAATCGTTCTTTTTATTCACTCTCTCGGCAAATGAATTATTAATAAATCTTAGTTTTCGTCCTCTAAAAACTGCAACAATTTATATTAACAATATTTGTCTTGAACAATTATGTTTGCCAAGATAAAACGGTTTATTACAAGTCATTTTATTTGTTGATAAAAGTGGTTTTGTGATATTTGCTGATTTGATTAAACAATTTACACCCACTTTGGCGTTTATTGAGATTGGAGCAACAAATACAACAGAAATAAAAGGCAAACAAGTAACAAGTAAACTTGTTAATCGCATAAATTACCGTGTGATAAAAATGAATAAAAATCAGATTTTGTTTGCATTTTTGACGGTCAAGTGCAAAAGCACGCCAATGTAACCGGCTAAACGAACCGGTTAAGAATTCTGCGAACAAATTTTTATTTGCTTTTTCAATTCTTTTATTGTTTTATTATGAATTTAAAGAAATCTAAACACGTATGCGAAAATTGCCATTTATCATGTCTATTTAAATTTAATTGATTTGCTTCCGAGGCTTGATTGAGTCATGGAATTCAAATTGTTTTATTGTGGACACATTTTTCGTTTGTTCGTCTAGTTAAATGGAAACAAAAAGTAAGTAAAAATGTATTTTGATTAAGCCGAATGCTGCTCAAACTGTGCATAGTAAGTGTCAAACTGTCGATTCGTCAATTGATGTCAATGAACGCATGAAGTATAGGTAATTAAAACATGTGTTTTTAAATCAATAAACAATCAAATTGATCAAAGTTAATATTAAGAAATATAGTTTAGAGATTTCTCTCTTTGCTTGCAGAGTAAGTTCTTTGAGAAAAAAGAATCGTCTAACCAAAGTGTAATTCATGTTGTACTTATTATCCAAATTGCAGTCTCGTTAAGTACTTTACTTTTTGTAGTATTTGCTTTTGCTTGGCTATTATAAATAGTACATGCAATCAGTCAGACTTTTGACTAGTGCAGTTAATTTATCAAACGATATCGGCTTGTCTTTGTGATTGTGAACGAACTCTTTATGGTCGAGTGTGATAAGATTCAGTCAGACAACAAATCAAGTATTCAATTAAACGATAATTTTCCCGAAAGGTAAATAAAATTAAGTACAAGGCTAAAAATGAATAGTTTGAAAGTGTTTGAAACACTTCTATGTATTCAATGTTCGTTTGTTTTGATTTTAGTTTGGTATCTCCCCGCCTAATGATGTGATGACGTATACGCAGTGTGCGCAACAAGACTCATGAATATGAATATGGTCTTCTTCTTCTTCAGTCGGCAACACGTCGATCGATGTCTTTGGCGACGAGCGTGACAAGCACGCCGTAAAACACGTTTTTGCATACAAATGCCCTGTGAGGTGATTGTTTGTCTGCCGCTGAACTCAATCAAATTGGACTAAGACTTTTGCATGGCTTTGGGTAAATAATAATAATCAGCTGGTATTCCCAGAAAACTTTACAAAAACTCCAAAAGCTTATATGAAGCAATACAAGAAACACGAGAGATATATCCGGTTTTAGAATGCATTCAAAATCATTGGAGATTAATTATTATTTTTGCATGATTTTCTCATCATTCTAGAGCATCTTCTTTTGGGATAAACAAAAAAATATATTAAGCTGAAATAAGTTTAGATTCTCTAGCAATTTTCGATTTAAAAACTTTGGCATTTTCGAAATGACACCAAAATAAATTCCGATCTCATTCTGTCAAGAAATCACAGATTTGATTTTCAAAATTATTCCTTCGTTTTAAAAACCTAAAATATTATGGAAAACCAGTTGACACCACATTAAACTGCTTATTAATTTATGACGTCAGTTAAATTTGTTCTTTTACTTTATTTTATGTTTTTTTTCCGCAAATTTGCATAATTTGTTCGATGCGATGACTCAGCTCCAACAAAAAAAAAACAAAAAACAATTCTTTGAATATTCTTTTTTTTTTTGTGGCTCCACTTAACATTTTTCTTGTTAAATTAAAAACCAGTTTGTTAGTAAAACAAACAAAAGCTGAAGACATATGTTTTTTTTTGCAAAAAACATAAACACAAACCAAAAAAAAATACGAAATGTAAATGCTACTTCAGACGGCATTTCATGGCGGAGACAAGCCTCAGTTTGGCTTTGGCAAATAGTTTTTTCAAAACAATTTTTGTTGTATTTTTGATAGATTTGATGGGCAATTTGAAAAACCTTTACAAAAAATAGGTACATCATTAAATCTTAGTGATGGCACTTAATCCTTTGGGTGGACTTATTAAATGTCTTTTTGTCGAAACTGGTTTAAGTTTGCCTTGGAACTCGATTGAAAGCGGATTTTATAAAGTTAATTATTCCATATTAAACTTCCTTCTATTTGCATACCCTTTAATCAAACAGTAAAGTGATATTTGGCTTGGCAAAAATTCGCGTATCTATACTTATAGACTGAAGCATCATCAGACTTATAAACTGAAGATATATATCAATGGACAATACGACATTATCAGGAGCATGTCCCATAACTTTTAATCCTTTAGATTCAATTCTAGCCTACTATCAAAGTGTTGTAAATTGTACTATTTTTCTTAGATTTTTCAGTCATAGCAATCCGTTTATTTTATTTCTCTTACAAAAATTTACTCTCCTAAAAGTTAGTAAATATTAAGTTACACAAAAAGTCAGTAAAGATTATATTACACAATATATTTCCAAAATATTAATCTTTTCTATTCTCTAAAAAACGCATAAAAAGTTTACTTTTGCGGTTCCTATTGGATTAAGTATTGGTAAGTGGAAAAAAAAACATTTGCCAGAAATAGGTCTGAAAGCCGGATGTTAACCGTTTCGGATAACAGGCTCAGGAAATCTATTATCTAGTCTATTTACCAAAGGTTTCGCTAAATTCTCTTATCTTAGCGATTTATTTAAGAGTCTTTGACCAACCTTAATGAGATTTCTTACTCTTACTTCAAGTTGCACTCAAAATCTGCATAGTCAAAACTTCTTATGAGAATTCGCATAGAATATTGAGATGAGAGAGAACAGATTGATAATCGTGCATGAAACATATGAAATAAGGAAAAAGAAGTTTATCAAATTATTAACTGATCTATTAGTGAGAAATTAACTGACGAGAAAAGTAGGTTGGCAAGTGACTGATTTCCTATAGAGGGTAATGCACAGTCGATGCTTTCGGTTAACGCATAAAATTATTCCGCTTGCCTAGTTTTGTTTATTGTCGATTGAGTCAGCTGATGGCTGTACCTCTCTTGATCACTTGTCCCTGCGTTGCCCTCAATCAATGAATGAATTGCACAATGAAGTCACGCGCATGCGCAGCTGCAGTTCGCATTCAGAATTTACTGGTCTTTACCTTTTGCTTCTGGCCAATAAGAGATATAAGTATGTACAGCTTCCGTGACTTTTGTATCTCTTTTGTTTTTTACCTTCGCTCACTTGCTAGGCGACAATTAAACTTTATGTTGATTTGTTGGATTTTTGGTAGTTACAGCCAGTTGTAACCACTTTGAGCCGCGCGTGCTCAAGGCAATAGCTGAACTTTGACTTTTTTTTTGGCCTAAAGGCTTTCAAGGTTATTTTCGATGTTGGATTTCAAATAGTTTAATGTGAATTTTTCCAGGCAATTGCCAAATATCTTCACATTTCACAAATGTTTTCTTTCTGGCCCCCCGAAATTGAAACGAAAAACCCGTTATTATTGCATGAACTTTTTCAGTCGTTTTGAATGTTTTCCAACCCGTTTGTATTACGTTTCCCGATCGTCGCCGTTGAGCCAAGCGCCAGCAGCCAACTGAGAGCGCCAAGGCAAAGTGTTGAGGGTTTTATTGTGAACTTGACTTCAGATGATGGAACGGCAGGGGCGAAGCGTTGTGCGGTGCGAGGGGCACTCGGCCAGCTCCAGCAGCAGCAAAAATGTTCCAAAAATGTAGGTGAAAGCTTTTTAGCCACAGTTTGTGAGTCACTGAATGCGGCAAGCTTGCCTAATGGCTTGTGTCTAGGCTAAGTGATCATTCGATATTTAAATTTCAAGCAATTCTAATTTATTTACGCTCATTGATTTTATTTCCTTGTTACCTTAAGTAAAATCTATTTTTGAATGGTTTATCTTAGCAATAAATAGGACGAGCTGAGCTTCGATATGAAAATCAGTATTTTAAGATTATTTCAAAAGTCTCGATGCATACAGTTTTCGCCTCTTAGCTAGAGCTGAAGATTTAATTTTTAAAAATGTTTCTCAATCAAGTTTAAAACGTTGACCATTAGGGGGAAACCTTTGAATCTTTTGTTGGCGTTAAGAACTGGATAGAATTAATGCAAAATTTGCTTCAATAGAGCAATATTTGTGTTCTTCCACAACTCAGTGATAGAAAGGTAATCTTTTTTACGAATAGTAAATATAATTCGAATTTTAAAATGCCTAAAACAATGCCCCAAATATTATTTTAACAAAAGTTTTGCTTATTTCTGAGTCATCCCTCTATCATTGATTTTCTTTTCCAATTTTTATTCAGTTTACTAAATATATTTAATAGACAAATACAGTACGATATTTTGAATGGAAATGGAACAAGCCGTAACGATGGTAAAGAACGTCATTCGTGAGAGGACCGAACCTGGATTCTTGAAGTTCTGGCAGCAATTTTGTCCTCTAAATTATGATCAAGACATGATGCAATGCACTGAACAGGCAGTCGAAAAGTGGTATAACTTTAGTAAAGAAGAGAAGAAAACATATTCGAGCATGCCGCTTACTGATGCCGAACAGAAGAAGATGCCTCTCAAGAAGGCAAGCGCCAAGTCCAAGTCCAAGTCCCGAAAGTCTCGTAAATCGAGGGCAAAGAAGGTGAGTGCAGCGGCTTCACGACCCAAGAGCAAACGTACAAGTGGTCCAAAACGAAAACCGAACGTAAATTGTCGGCAAGAAACCACAAACAGCTATTTGAAGTTCTTGAGATCTTTTGCGAAAGATCATAAGGATTTGGAGGAAAAAGAAATGATTACACAAGCCGCTCAAGACTGGATGGCCATGTCAGAAGAAGAAAGAGATGTCTATCGTCGTGAGGTGAGAGTTCAAGCACACGATTCATTACGTATCGAAATATTTGAATTAAAATTTACTTTAGACACCCGAAGCTGACCAGAATGATGAGAAGAAGTAAGAGTGTAAATTGAGGCTCAGAATCAGCATCAAAATTTAAGTATAATTATTTGAAATCATTATGCCCACCCAAAATTTGAAGTAAACTCCACTGGATGACCAAAATTACAATATTTTCATATTTGTATGACTCGAAATATTTGCACTGCCGCCGACCTATTCTTTTAGATATGAAATCATTTCGATCTTAATACAATTTAGCACAATTTAATGCATTTTTCTACGCGAAAATTTAATGGTTAAGAGTGTGGCGAAGAGAACTCAATGGCAACTAGTTCTGACAACTATAAAAGTTCAACTCATAATATCCGACAGACGAACTTTCCTATACTGAAACTTCATTTTATATTATGATATTAATAAAATGAGAAATCTGTGTCGTTGAAATTCATTATACGGAGAACTTTATTATGAAGAAATTCATTACATAGAATAATATACATATAACTTATAAATAAAGTAGATAATAATATTTAAAAACATTATCTCAGCGTGAAAGACTTAGAAATATTTTTGTATAAATGTGTAATATTTTTATAAAGATCTCCTTTGACATTAGGTCATAATAAGTTTCAATGGAATTAACTTTAAAACGTGTAAAAAATTCCTCAAAAATATATTAAATGTAAACTGAGTTTTGTTGCGATAGATTGTCTAATTGCATGTTCTTAAATGTGACTTAAATATCCTTCTTGGACCCCATTAAATATCGACATTTTCTTAAGAAATTTAATGTTGCTTAAAATGGAATTTTTCTTTGTGTATGTATGTGTGTGTGTGTGTGGCTTCAGTGGCGTGTGTATTTAATGAAACGTATTTTTCGAATTTCTGCACTTGCTCCACATTTCGTGAAGTCCCCATCCCCCTGCCATCCTCACTTTTCATCTACTTACTTCCACTTACCCAAGCAACTTTTATTTTATATATATACAGTATATATATAAGTATTTTTTTTATTTTTTGCTGGCTCAGCAGGAGGCCAACACTGAGAACTGCGGGCGGGTTAAATGTCGCCCAGTGTTGACCGGAAAAACGCGGGAAATTAAGGATAATGTAATTTATTGATGCATTGTAAAAGTTAAGCTCCACTCGCTGTGTGTGTGTCCGTGTGTGTGTGTGTGTGTGTGTGTGCTCCTGTCTCGTATAAATTTCAATTTGACACTGAAAGAACGATAGCAAGGACAAAGGAGAGGGGGGATTTGGGTAGTCAAGTTGGAGGAGAGCTGCATCAGAGTCGAGTCAGAGGCGGAGACAACAAGACAGACATTCGTATGCGGGTAGACAAAATGTTCATAATACTTTGTGCTCACAATTTTTCGCACAATTAGCAACTTTGTTGTCGCCACACTCGATTTACATAATTTTATTTCATTTAACCACCCATTTTGCCCTGCCCCCCGCTCTCTCACCACACGCATCGCATCAAAATGATATTAAAATATATGAAAAACTTTTTAAGCCATGCCTTTGCACGTTTCCATAATATTGACAAAGTGCTGGGCTGGAGAAGGAGGAGGAGGAGGAGGAGGAGGAGTGGTGGAGGGTTAAAAGTTAAATAAATGTTTAATAAAACCAAAGTGATTGCCGATCCAGCCCCCATCAAGTCGACTATTATATCATAGAAATTTAGATAAATTAATGGTGCGGAAAATGTGTTGAATTTCAATATGCAGAGCATGGAATAAAATTTAAAATTTTATTTGGATAATGTTTAGTAAGCAAATCTAAAATCCATTGAATATTAGTCACTATTTGTATGAAGAACTTTTATAAACCAAATATTACTCATATCATTAAGTTAAAGTTTCAGTTAATGCAAATCTAATACAATGTGAACTTGGTAGTTATATAACCAGACATATTTCCAAATACTTCATTTAGATTTTGGTTAATCTAAAACTAATTTTCTAGCACTTTAAAATCTCTTAAGACTGTTAAATTGGTGATAACTATAGAGTGGAATCATTCCGCTTTTATTTAGTCATTTATTAGACCGAAACTCAGCTAAAATTAAATATTATGTCAGATTATCTTGAGAGGTAGCAGTTTTCCAATTCAAATGCAGCATTATTTCGTTTCAACTTCGATTTATATAAGCTCCCAAATTATTCACAAAAATGTGGATAATTATTGATAATTGTGAAAGCGCTCCATTCAAAAATATATATTCACAATTTGTGGATTCATAGGCACTATCTATAAATTCTCACAGTTTTCCATGGCATACAAATTTGAAATTGTCTCATTTTAGTTTTGTCTATTGTCAGCCAATGGCCAATTGTGCGTAAACATAATTTACTCTTATTTTTTGTTATTGGCTTTTATTTTATTTTATTTATTTTGCTCTATTTTTGGCATTTGTTGTCGTTGTTATTTGGCTTTGCAGGCAATTAAGTGCGACTATAAAAACGACAGAGAAACCAATTTTGACAGTTTAATTTGGCGACCCAAGGAGAGAGAGAGAGAGAGTGAGAGACAACGTTTTGTTGGGTTTTTGTTCACTGAACTCTTCTCGGGTTAAAGCAAGAAAAATCCCCTTTGTGTGTACGTGTCTGTGTGTGAGAACGGAAATTCTTTTTGACCAAACAATCAACACTTGCCAGAAGCAGGACACACGCAAAAACTCACACATACACACACATACTTGGGAAATGCCTTTGGCTTTAATTTCAGAAGACGTTTCCAGGCATTGGATTTTATTTTGTCTATTTATATCAGAGGAATGGCCTCGCACATCCGCTCATTCGCACATCCTCATCGTCATCCATTCATCCAAGAATGCCTCGAAGTGTAAGTGCGGCGCATTCCAGGCGTGTTGAAACTGTAAACTAGATGCCTTTTGCCCAACCCAACCCAACCCAACCCAACCCATCCCAGCCATTACTCTCCTCTGTAGCCCATCAATGCAATTGCATCTGCCATATGTGTGGGAGTGTGTGTGGGAGTGTGTGTGTGTGTGGGTGTGTGTGTGTGGGTGTGTGAGTCGAAATCCTTTTTGGCCTTCACACAAACATATCGTACATATAGGTTAACAAGATGCTGGCTCCTTGGGTTCTGTCTCTAGTTTAGTGTTTCGCCTTTGCTTTCGCCCTCGCCTTAGCCTCCGCCTCCGCATCTCCTCCTCACTCTGCTTCTGTGTAGCTTAGCTGTGAGATTTATGTGAAAATTCCTAAAAGAAATCCAAGTCAATTACTTGCTTAATTATTTCCTTTGAAATTTATTGATTTTTTGTTGAGCTCGAAGAAATTTTCCTCTTCGTTCGCTTCGTTTGCTATTTGTTTTGTCTTTCGAATGCCATTGCAAAATGTGAAATGAAATGGGAAAGCAACAAGGCAACAAGACGAAAGACATTTGATGTTTAAGCTTAAGACTTGTGACTTTAGTTGGCAATTTATGTTCATACTAAAAAGCACCCACACACACACACAGGGACACATACAATTGCGTAAAACGATCAAAAATATTTATTCCATTTAATTAAAGGCAATATTTATTGAAAATAATCAAATCTGTCGATTATAATCGAATTTATTCACAATTTAATTATATTTAAACAAGTTTTTCCTTTTGAGGGATTTGTGTGAATTATATAAAATACATCAACTTAAACAAAGGACGTATTAATCTTCATCTAAAACTGCATTGAATTATTTCTGCACACTAAAAGAGTCTTTTAAAAGTATTTATTATTAAGAATTAATCTATTTGGAGCATCTCTTCAATTGCGAGATAATGTCAGGCAACAAGTTTGTTTAACCCAATCTGACCCACCGCCGTCCATGGCGATTCTGCCTCAAAACCTAAGCACATCGGTTGGTCTGACCGCAATAATCATTGTTCACAATGGCCCCGTGCATCGCCTTTCCTCTGCAATCCGAGGCAATCTGATTCAAATCCGCCAATGGCTTCTTGCAGCGTTTGATTCAATTTCTCCTACTTGAAGCTGTGTGATGAGTGCTTTAATTAAGCATAAGTCATGAGTCTGAGTCCGATATTTTTATGGTTAGAAAACCAATTCAGAGTATAGTGGGAATAATTCTGTGGTTGTGTCTTAAAACGTATTTCTGCCCTAAGAATTTGCACTATTTAAAGAAGACATCAAGGGAAATCTCAGACGAAATAGTTTTCCCTAGTAGAAAAGTTGATAAAATGCTGATGTTTTATTCTATCTAGTTTAGTGTCATAGAAAAAACACATTTTCCGCACATTCTTCAGGATTTCCTAGTTCATGCGACCTGTTTAATATGGATATCACATAGATAAAAGTTCAGAAGAAAACCAACTAATATTGCCAAAATTTTACTCTGGTAAACTGAAGTTTTCTCTTTCTAGTTTGCATTTTCTTTATGAATAAATTTTTGCATTTCACATTTTAATCGATAGAACTCACTTGCTCTGTCACCTTGGCAACTTTTGGACAAAAATTGATTAGCCAAGTTGGAGTATGCTTTCAAAGTGTTTGCTCAACTGTGCGTATGAGTAATATGAATATTGACGTACTTTATGGCTCAATGCGTTTTAGTTGTTCGGAAAACAATTTATGTTCTGCTGCTGCTGCTGCTATATATTATTCAGAAATTACACTCATGGCTTTTTCAAGTAGTTATTTGGTCGAGTGGATGGCTTTTGTGTCCACTTGTCGGCCTTTTTTTGTGGCAATTCAAAATCAAGTGTTGGGAATAAAACAAACGGAAGGTCCATCAAGAAAGGGCAAAAACAAAAAAAAAAACGGATTTTGCACACGTGTAAATCCTTTCTCTTCATTCACATACTTCCGAACGATCTACCTTTCTGTTTCTGACAATTATTTCAATGACAATGATGACGCGTCGTCCGACTCCCATTGTCTGGCTGGGAATGGGAGCTTAACTGATTTAGTTAGCGATTGGCGGTTGTAAATAACTGAATATAAATAGGGTTATTCTGAGAAAGAAAACATTTGGTAGATTTGGTGACATTTCCGAGAAGGAACGCAACTAATTTAATGTCTAAATTTATCCGAAGAACCAACTTTATTTTCATAGCTCGAATATTGTTAAATTGTGGCTAAATTCTTACCTGGAACACTTTCACACACACATTTAAAAATATCTCTAGTTCAGACACAATTGTTCACAGATTCAGTCAGACACAACCTTTTTCTGTATTCTACTCTTTGTTGTTTTTTTTTTTTGCTTTGTTGAATATTTTTTTTATGTTTTGTTAGCGCTCTACTCCGGTTGAACCCATTGAAAGTTTTAGCCAGGCTTTTTGCCAACGGCCACAACGAAAATCTCTTTATTGGATTATCCTGCAAAATTTACGCGGCATTAAAAGCGGCCCGACGCGAGACCCAACGAACAAAAAACGCGTCCTGGAAAAAAAAGAAAGAAGAAAGGGTTCCACCAGCGAGAGACACGGGCGGAGAGAAAAAAAACATTTATTTACATTTTAAAGGTCGACGACGCGTTTCCATTAGCTTTCACTCTGCTCTATCGAAATGGAATCCATTAACGTGATGCAGATTCCTCTTTACATTACCTACTTAGAGGTATTTAAAGTGAAATTTTAAATTCAGACTAGCGAAAAAAAAACGGTAAAACGCAAAGGTGCAACGATACTTTATCTAAGAAGTGCGATGAAAGCAAACTGCTCACTTGAAAGTGAGAGTCGTCGAGTGCAGATTGTCGCCAGATGCGATGAATAGCTCAGTCAGTAGTTGAATGCGAGTCTTAAGTGCGATTGAAATGTCTTTCCATACTACGTATTTGTATTCACTTCAAATAATCATAAAAATATTATTTAAAAGAAATTATTGCATCCAATTAGCTCATTAGAGCATTTAAATTAAGATACTTGTATGCTTCATGCATTCTTTGGTGAACTATTTAATAGTAATTATTAACAAATTATTTAAACCATTTACTCTTGCGTTATTATCAATATAATTTGCAAATGTTTCCCCAATGCTTGAGTAAATTTAAACTGTCTCTCTAAGCTGATTTACATCTAACCTTGTCTCATTTTTTGCTGAGATGTCGTGATATACATAGCCGACATTTGTATTGCAACTCATGTTGTTTGCTTGATACCGTTATGATTGCATTGACCAAAAGAAAAAAAGTGGAAAAACCCTGGAACTAACGACAACGACACATCTCATATTGTAGTTGCAAACTGTTTGAATAGACGCATGACTAGGGAATGGTAATAGAAGGGTAGGTTAGGGTGGGATGGAATCGGCTTGAATCCACCAGAGGCACTCTGACCCCTCAAAACGAACAACAAGCAATTTCCCAGGCATCCATTCAGCGTTTCACATTCACAAATTGCTGAGAAAGCCCACCAATGCCTGGAATGGTCACAAGACCGACTCAAAAACAGGACTCTCTGGACCAGGCTTTGTGCAAAGTTTTCAATAACAAAAACGAAACAGAGTAAAAAACATGTCTGTGTGTGTGTGTGTGTGTGTGTATTTGCATGCATCTGTCTGTGTGTGTGACGGGAATAAAGGTTGGCTGGCAACTTTTGTGTGGCTGCATCATGAAATTGAAAAATTTCTAACACAACAAAGCAATTGGATGATCCCGCTCAATCGAGTGAGTGAAAGAAGCGAAGTAAATAAAACGTCTGCGTTTTATATAGAAACATATAGCAAAGATATTCGACTCAAAAGTTTCTGATGAATTCTGGAATTTTTTAATTGAAATCCATAGTTTAGCCATAAAAATAATAAAATAATTAGAGAAATGTTTCTACCTAACTTACAAAACATTGTTGCGCTAAAAACTAGGCAACACTTTTTGGGAATTTGCTGCACCAAATGTTTTTATTTTCTATTCTTTTTTCTCTTATCGAATTTTTACTATTGTAAAATGAAACGCTTATCTTTAGGACCTTACATTATCTTGTTACAACTTTTTATACCCATCTCCATTGAATTTGGGTAAGGAAACTCTGGATGGAATATCCTCTACGCCATAATATCAAAATTTCCATTTCATCTGAAACGAAAATCAAACAATTGCACAAGACATTATGGCAAAAATCAAAAATTGTACACGTCAAAGATACGGGAGAGCTGAAAGCGGCAAAATTATATCTAAATGCTTGCTTTCTATGATTTTCTATTACAAAAGAACACCACAAAATGGAAAGAGGGAAAGAAAAAAATATAACCGGTAGATGGAAAATTGCAAATGCAAATGCATGTTTCGCATATTTAATGCGTCCAGGAGTGGAAAAAATAGAAAATAAAATATATATATATATGTATATATATAAATATATATGAGAAATTCCTTTTTGCTATCCGCAGCTGCATCAACACAATGGAGAAATCGAATATCTGCCACCCCAGACCCAGACCCAAACCCAAACGCATGCCCAATCCTTTTGCTTCTCACTAAAAAACCACGCATGACAAAATACCAAGTGGCACATAAAACGGTAGGGGGGGGGGTTGTCAGGGGGGAAAGGAAAAGGAAAATTTTACCCAACAGCGGGAGGTTTTCCTCAGTTTATTTCTTGTCTGTTTGTTGTTGCTGTTGCTGTAGTCTTTCGGCCACAGCAATGACTTTTTACAATTTTCATATGAAATGAACCATTAAATTGAATTGGCATTAAAATTATGTGCATGCATGTTCCCAACGCTTTTGGCACTTTGCATACCGAACCGAGTTATTTGCATTTTTATTACAACAACCAAACGAAGCCAAGCCAAGCCACAACACATTTCGAGTCAGAAACGAACCGAACAACAACCAAAAACGACAAAAAAGAAGCTCAAATAAATGTTTGTTAAGTATTTTTGAATTGAGTTTTATGTACGCTTACACATAGGAAAAGGTTTAGATGTGGCGCACACCTGCTGCTTCTCCCAGCACCCACAGCAAGAGCAACAACAACCAAACTGAACTCAACTGAAGTGAAGTGAAGGATATCAACTCGCTTTTCAACTGCCACAGATGGATTGTGGAGAGTGTGGAAGGAAAGGAAAAGTCGTCGTAGGGCTTCCGGCCATGTGTCTTGCCAGTGGCGCACAAAATATAAAATAATTACAGCATTTCCGAATGCCATGTGAAAAATATTTTCTATTTGCAAAAAGATTTCTCTTACACAAGCTTGTCGATTTTCCAGGTACCCTACATTAAAAAGTTAATTTCTTTTGTGAAGAGTGACACTCTAACATCGATTTCATATTGAAAAATTTTACAGATTTCCGTAAGATTATGTCTAGAGCTTGCGGGAATAAAGACTCAACTGGCTATCAATGTGCTCATTTATCTCTTAGTGTAGTAGAAAAATTCCCTTACCAACTTTCAGGTATATTATTTCTTTATTTTAGTTATTCTCGATAGGTTTGCAAGAATAGCAAAAATAATCGAGAGCAACCGAGAAAATTTCAAAATTCTTAAGTAATGAATCTGCCAATGCACATTGGAGAATTCGCACATTTTATGAGCATTTAATTTAATTTTTAAAAGTGGAAAAGTTTTAATGCCGAATAATAGTTAAAACACCAAGGCACATTATTGCATACTAGTTTTTTCAACCTTGTCCAAAACTGGTGAGAAAACATAGCTATAGAAAGAACGTGAAAGGTCGCTCTCAAAATTCGTGAAAAATGTGACGCTAATGTGGGAATGCTATTATAGCCAGTCCTTAGAAGTTGCCCTATTCAAGTGATGAGAAGTGTAAAAACTACTTATAAGTACATATGTATATCCGATTAACATAATCGAAATATCATTAAAGTGGAACGTTTTCCGATTACACATTTAGGATTAGTGTCTAGAGGAGATACCCATCACCATATTTTCCCTGTTGTTTAATAAATTTCAAAAGCAACACAATATCTAATCCTAATATAAGATATGAAACCCCCATCTGCATTAGGTTTTATCAAAAAAATTACAGAGCAAAGAATATTCAAATAAAGAAATGATCAGGAGTAGCAATGATCCCCAGCTGAGTCGAGTGGTGGTCTATACATATTTTCCCATCGGGGCAAAAAAGAAGCAGCCAGGCCACCGAAGAGTCCACAAAGAACACTAAAATTGATTTAAAAGTGGACTGCAAAAATAGGTGTGCGAAAGAAATTTTGATAATTTTAAAGCAGTTACTCTTTAATAGCCTACAGTCAAATGACAGTCTTAACTGTAGCCACAAACAATATATATACTTATAACTAGTTTGTTGTTTTTTTCTTGTTGCAGAAGTATCCTTTGTCATTTGATATCCTTAACAAGGCTGCTTAACATCGAATTATCAATGGATAACCGCATCGCATCGCAGCGAGGGAGCGGGGCATCGCGGCGCTTGTCCTCTGCAAAACAGCATGAAAAAGCCGCCATTTTTCTGGCTTGTTTGACAATTGTTGGCTGCGGCATGACAGCCAAAAGGGGCATCTGTGGCGGTGACTGTGGTTGTGGCAATGGCAGTGGCAGTGGCAATATGGCCGCCATTCCTTGTTCTCGTCATAGTATAGAAGAAGAGGCAACACAGGAAGCTGCAAGCAGCTGCTGAACGTGACCATGACAACGATTCCCATATTTCCGAACCTATATACCCAGGGCAAAAACAAGTCCAACTCTGAACGCTTTGAGTTGCCATCTCAATACCCCCCTTCACCCCCTCCCCCCTCACACACTCCTTGAAAAACGACCGCTAATGTTGTGCTAGTTGTTATAGCTGTTGTTAGACTCAAAGAGGCATGCAATGCAAGTTGTTCCTTGCCATTCTTGTTGCTATTGTACTGTAGTTGCCCGACTCTTGTGGTGCGTGCACACAGTTCACAAGTTTTGCCAGTTCGAGAAGGCGGTTCTTAAACTGGGAACGTGCCGCATGCCTGCCCGCCTCTAAGCGGGGCATCGGAGGGGGGAGGGGGCCAACTGGTTGATAGCTTGTCAAAATGCATTAAAACCAAAAATTGAGACAGTTGAAAAGTTTATTTTCAGTTTATTGCAAAAAGTGTTGTGAAAATGTTTTAGATTTATGCTTCACAAATTAAAAATGTTGATAAAAAATTCAGGAAATTATGTAGTTTGTTTAGTTCTAAAATTATTTCACATCTAGGCAGCTTTGAAAATCTATGACTAGCCTAGTAACTAGTTAAAGAACGATTTTAATTATATATTTTAAGGTATCCAAGTATATGAAATAACAATCCGAATGTTTAAGAGCATATTGTCACCTAAATTTCAAAATGAATTTATTGTTAGTTCTAATACTAATCCACTAAATTGAAATTAGCTCCCTATATAACCTAGCTCATTGTATTAAATTTTACATGAAAGTCATTAGTCATATACCTAAACTCAGTTAATTTGTACTTATTTATAGGAAACAAAGTACACATCAAATTCAATTGAATAAATTCTTAGGTTTGCCAATTAGAAAAAATAATTTTAATTATATTTTTAAGGGTATCCAAGTATCTGAAAGGATTGTAAAATGATTTGTGGCTGTATTTTTGTAATGGATGGATACTTGATTTTTATTTTCTCGAACTAACGACAACATTTCTCCACCTCCCGTAATTATTTTTAATATTCAAGTTCGAATCACTAGAAAATTCACCCATAATATTTCGATTCCTTCTGAGTTTCTTAAAGAATTTCAGCATTATTTTACTTAAGGTTAACGATAAGAATCCTTTTTTTAATTATTTCTAACAAATCAAAAATTTTTTGCTAACAAAAAGTAGTTGATTTTAATTGATGGTACTTGAACTTTGGCTGCCTTCGTTCCATTTTGCCATTGACCCAAAAAACTGGATAACTTGAAAGGATTCCTCACTCATTTGCCAGACAAACTCTTCGCGTTTTTCGTTCTTCGTTTTATGCCTTTGTTTCATCAGGTTTCACCTTTCTGCATTTTTATTGCCTGGCTTCTAATTGTTTTCGGCACGTTGAGTGTGAAAATTGAAACTTCTTTGTGAGGGAAAAGGTTAAGCGAAATTTCGTGAACTTGCTTCGATGCCTCTCGCAATTTCAGCCTTTGATGGTATGCCTCCGCCTAATTAGCAGCGAGCCGTAACAAATTGTGCTGTTAATTAACAAAATGGCAACATAAAAGGATTCTCCACATCACAAGGCAGCGAGCAGCAGCAAAGATAAGGTGGCAAATGCATTTGATGAGCCGAGGAGTTCCCAACGATTTTCGACAGCGTAATTGATGAAAGTGTCAGAGATTCAAATTGAGAGACCAAAGAAATCCAAGCCCGCAATAAACTGCAATGCATCCGCCTCCCATTCTGCCATCTCTCTGTCGATTTGGGTTAACAATTTTATTGCAGCTGCATTCGAATATGCAAAAGTAGGCGGAGGTCAAAAATCACCAAATCGCCGGGCACGATTGTCGTTCGTGGGTCATTAGGGACACGCTATGCCTAGCGAGGAAATCGTAAAATCGAAACGCAAAACCACAATTGATGACGAGCGAAATGCTTGCCAAGAACCGATGGGAGTCACGCGGCAAGTGGACTTTAAGTTTGCAAGGATGGCAAACAAAAACTTTATTATCCCTGCATCTAAATGCATTAATGATTTGTTCTTAAATTTAATTGCATCCTATGGATAAGTAAGGCGAAAACTGAAACTGATTTTTTATAAATATTTTATAGTAAATCTTAGAGACTGATGACTTATTCGAGACCACATTCACAAATCAGACAACTTTCACTCATGAAAAGTCGTTTGACCTAGTTTTTCAACTCGGAGTCTTCTCAAGAGAAAGGAATTTCTTAGTTGTCTTAAAGACATAGAACAAATTGGAAACTTATTGAGATAGAATTTGCACTTTTCGATTCCACTGTGATTACTAATTAGCATCGGGTTCTAGTTGCATAAGTCGTCCTCTTTACTTCTGAAGACTAAGTGGTAAAAGCAGCAGAAGAAAAAAATTATAAATCCATTAAAATAAAATTTTACTTTTGCTCGCACAAAACGCATTAAATTTTAGAGGCGTGCGCGTGAGGCAATAAAAAGCAAATGGCGAACAGAACGAAGGAAGAAACAAAACAAAATATAAATGGCTAAAAAAAAAAAAAAAAAAAAACGAAGAATAAAGTGAGAGAAGAAAAGATGGCTAGCAAAAAAGTGTTGGGCGAATTTTTTGCCTCAAGCAAAGAGAACATAAAAAAAAAACCAAACAACAGGAGGCAAAATAAGAAGCACAAGAAAAACTGTTCACATTAGAATATGGTTTGCACCTAAAAGTATGCAACAAATGGTGCCCGGTGAGTGGAACACTTAGACGCAAAAAAAAAAGGGAAAATAGCAGGGGGAAAAAAAATAACACAGCAAAACTGAAAAGAAGAGATTTTGCCCAAAGGCCTGAGAGTCCTTTTCTATTTCTCTTTTTCGTTTTGATTGTGTTCTGCTGTGCTGCTGTGCTGGATATTCATTGGACTCTTGAGATTTGTTAAATTTGCATTTGTTGGCTATCGGAAATTGCCTCAATTGATGGCAGGCAACTCAATTAGCATAATCTAGTCTATAGTTTCTTTTCCCTTGTGTAGACACCATCTAGGCATAGTCTAAGTGTTCTACCAAAAAAAAAAAAGACCAAAAACTATAGTGAACAATTTCAATTAGCGCAGTGGCAAGGTAATTTATGAGATTTGTCGACGTAAAACGACATGAAGCTACAATATAATTTGAGGAAAACTTAGTTTTATGACTTCGTGGCTTGAGCCAGCAAATAAACATTTACGTAATTCACACACACACACACACACTCAGAGAGGGAGAGAGAGAATAAAACCATCGAGTTGAGTTTGTCTCGTTGCATGTTATGCAAAAAAGTTGAATGTTGTTGTAAACGACCTAGTCCAAAAAGTCCAAGCCAAACCAAAAATCCTATTTTATGTTTGTGCTTGGAAAAGTTGCCGCAGTAATAAAGGAGATTACCTTACACACACACACACACACACTCGTATGAGTGGGTAAGATGAAGAGAATGAGAATCACAATCTGAGAGAGGAGAACCAAAATGATTTCTGGTCTGGCTTCATTTTTCCTACCCACCACAAAAGCCTTTGAGGCGGTGGACAATATGTCGACGGGGCCAACTGCAACTGCAGTTGAGAGTTCAGAGTTCCCAGATCCGAGTTCCTAGTTCTGAGAGTTTGAACGTTTAAGGGGCTAGCTTAGAAATTCCATTGCCATTAAAATGTGTGTCGGAAAAACATGTAGAGCAAAACTTTGCTGGCCATGTGAGGTTAGAAGATTAAATCCACATATGGCTTAACGAATCAAGCTGGATGTGGGTTATTCTAATAAAGGGAAGATTTTTCGAATGCTTTATTTGAATTAATTTCGAATAGGCGCCATGCCTGGGCCTACGTATTATTATTTCTCTCAATTTATGCAACTGGATAAAGAAAAAGTGCAAAGATGCAAGTCTCTTCTGGCCATGGATATTAAAGTGTATATAGCAAAATATCAGGCAAGACTCTCAAATGACTGCCAGTCTTAGTCAAGACTTTTGCTTAGTTTTTAATTGCAATTAAAAAGTTATGCACACACACACACACACATGAATGGAGAGCAGTATTACTTGGCCAGTTACTTGCTGGGTTTCTGGCCAACGTTAGATATTGTCTCCAAGGAGGTCCACTGGCCAGTCATAATGACAATGCCCAAGGAGCAGAGAAGCAAAGAAAAGAAAAAACCAAGCCAACCAGCCAGCGAGCTTTATCTATGGGGGGAATCCTTGGGTACCGACCACAAAATGGCCATGCAACCAATTTTCTAGCATAAAACAAGCTAAATCTCTTTGCCTTCCCTGCCTCCCTGCCTCCCTTTTGGCCATGTTCAGGCAGCAGCAGACTTAATGATTTTTGGCTTAAAGTTTACCAGTTAGCAGTATTTTTGCAAGTAGTTAAAATTTTATGAGAGACTAACCCCATCCCTGTGTCCCCCTCTCTCTCTCTCACTCTGCCTTTCGTCCATTCCATTCCATTCATCGCTGTGTGTCTTTCAGTAACCCGAAGGCTTTGTGTTTTTCGCCTGGTCAAAAGAGGAAAAGAAAACTTGCTTCTGCTTGCTCTTCTTCGTTCTAGCCTTATCTTATATAGAAAATCATCGTTGGAGTTGTCCCAGTGCCAGTGTCAGACGATGAAACGAAAAACCAAGCTAACGAAAACTTGATAAAAAACTTTTATCATAACAATTTGCGTGTTGTTTTGCCCTAAAACAATGGGGCAAGTGTGGCACATAGTCTATGTCTGTGTGTGTGTGTGTGAGTGCGTAATGAGAAAAGTGTAAGTGCAACTTGTCCATAGCCCAAGGCACATAACTACCACAAAAAGAAGCTCAAGAAATCGCATACCCTTGAAGTTGAGTGAGAAAATTTTCAGCACTTTCGATGCATTTAGTGTACGACTTCATAGAGTAAATGAGAATTTAAAAGAAAGCTGGTGAAATGGTGAAAAGCATGCCGATTTTTGGTCTCAAATCGATCATAGTTTTATTTATAGTTATATAACTTATATAATTTAATTTATTTAAGAAGACATCTTCTTTGAGTACTAGAAAAACAAACTGAATTCAGATAAACTTTAAATCAAAGTTTTGCTGGCGAATTTATATTGGACCTGATAGCTCTTTTTGAGTAGATTTCTAGACTCGAAAAAACTTTCGAATCAAATTCTTTATAATCTCTTTTAAGGCACATACTTAATTCTAAGATATTTATATGTATACACATGAGTGTGAGGTAAACTTTGCGGTTAATAAATACTTATAATGCAAAATATGCTAATGATGGCCTTGAAAATCTAAAATTTCGAATATTTTCTGTGTTAATATTTTTATATCTTTATCACAGTTTTTCTGCTTGGGCTGTAGTCCTAAATTGAAATATTAAAATTTATCAACTGCCTTTATCATTATCAGTTTATTACTATGATCATACATATTCTAGCTGGTACACCATACGTATACTTTATTTTTTTGCAAGCGAAGTGTTGTGAGTTAAGTTTAAAGTGTAACAACATTTGTTCATGATTTGAAATATAACGAAATAAGTGTTGTACAATACCATGGAATTGCCGTTAGGAAATAATCTTTTTTGATTTTTTTGTTGGAGCCACTCTGGTCACACTAACATTTTTCACAAGCAAAAAGAGATTGTATCAGAAAATTACTTAACTTAATTCTGGAGTGTTTGAGGCGATTTATATGATTTATTTATCTATAAATATACACTGTGAAAATAGGAGAAACAATAAGTTAAGTGATCGATTTCTTTACTAAATCAATTGGAAACTGAAAGGTCATGGAAAATTTGTTAAAAAGTTTGTTACTCCGCAACTGAACTAAAGGGACTTAATTATTTTTCCAAGAATATTTTATCGATTGGACCAAAATCTCTCTGAACTGCTACAAATTAATGTTGTCCAAATGCAGATTTCTGGGCCATTTTGAATTAAATGAGTGCAAATTAATTTTGAATTCGAAATTCTAAACTTTGATTAAACCAAAGTCCATACAAATGGCGAACAAAGGTCCGAATATTCATACATTCTGTTATATGTCAAAATATTTGAGTTGTGAATGCTATTAGCATTCGTTTGGGGGGATTTACATAGTCTATTGATATACTTCCACCTCGTTGGCCATGCCTTTAGACATGCATTTCATTCTATTCTGTAAGTTTCACTCTAAAACTCTCGACCATTGTGCAATTGGGCGATATGAAATGAATTTGGGTCTTGTGCCTCGAGTACTTAGCACATAATTACATTGAGTTGTGTGTGAGTGTGGGTGTGGGTGGGGTGTGTGTGTGGGCGTGGTGTAGGCGTGGCATGGGGCAAAACGGGTGCCTACTAAACGTTAATTAAGCGTTGCTCCTGCACGCTTATCTCATATTGCGTTAGGTTGGAATATTGAATATTTGCCCAATTGGTTCCCATCTCTGATTTTCGCCTTCCTATTCCAACTATAAGTTAGGAGAATGATTTTGGGCTAATGAGTTTATGTTTGTGGCGGTGCATTTACCTATATTCTGTACATATGGGCATGTGTGTTTGGCAGTGGGTACGATTTAACTGAAATTTAACATAATTCAAACGAAATTTATTCAGTTTTTCAATAAATTTCTATAAGATAATTCCAAGTTTCAATGCAAATTCCAAAATTGTCTCAAGAAGTTAACCCCAAATAAAAGGGACTCACCCGAAACATCATCAAAATTTATCCAACTATTTATATGAAACGTGCTCATATTACGATTTATTATTATTTTTTGACCTTACCAACCGTCTGAAGGACTTATTCAAATAACTGTTAAGATTATCGAAGTGAGTATATCAAGCAATTAATTTTAAATATAATTTTAACCATTTTTTGATACCTATTCAACCAGAAAATTAGCGTTTATTTGTCATTTGTTAAAATATTTTTATTTTTCTGAAAAGTATTTCATGAAAACGTCAAACATGTTCAACAATTACACTAGCTTACAAATTTAATGGCCATCGTTTGAACTTTAAAAATATTAACAAAAAATGTTAAGACCAAAAACTGCCAAAATGAGACTTGTAATTTTAAATTTTTGGTTAATTAACTTCTACATTTCTAATCCCATTTTGATCTTAGGCTTAAAACATTCACCAAATGTTGATTAACTCAAAGCTTAAAAAAATGTTAAATAAAAAAAAATGATAGAAAAGTAGTAAAGTCAAAAAATGAATGGTAGAATATTAAAAAACCTTTTTATTTATTAATATTAAACACATGAGTAAGCTTAAAAAAAATGTTTTTTTCGCTGGGTGGTAACTCTCTTTATGTGGCAACCTTTTAAAGTCAGCTGATGGCAACCAAGTATTGATTGTAAAAATCACCGCGCACTGTTCAAAAACACTTACAAATTTTGTAAATTAAAAAACATAAAAAAATGTGGCACCCATTTTTGACTTTGAACGATTACAAAAGTTTAGTTTTCACAATATTTAAACCGAACTTAAGTATAAATGTTTATCGACCGAAAATTACGCTTAAAAATACATTTATATGAAGTGTGTATCGATCTATCTACATACATACATATATTATAAGTATATACGAAATTATTTATGTTTTTTTTTTAAACAAGTTCTTTTAAAATTTTAAAAATGTTTGAAACAAAATGTGATCTTATCGGAATATTATAATCGAACAGTGGTCACATTCCATTGACTTTGAAACAATTTGGCCATCCCCATAAAGGCCACAAATCTATGGCAATTGCCCAGAATCGATTCACAGTAAAAGCTGAGCAGAATAATACGGTGCTAAATAGCGATGTTTTTTAAATTTTGGGTCTTCTGGGTCATAGTTTTGGTGCTTGAATTTATCAAGGTTGGTCTTAAATTAAAATACGCTTCGTTTAATTATATTTTATTATTATTCCAACAGATCGAATGCCGCTTCGAATTCACTAACCTCAAGTGCAATAATTTGGACGAGAGTTATTCAAAGATTGACTACTGCTACATCAAAGCTGTGAATCGCTCTTATAAATACATTTCGATAAAAGCGATTATATTCGAAAAACCTTTATATGAAATAGTGGTAAAAATAATAATACTTTTTTTCGTTTCTATGTGAGTAATTGATTTCTATTTTTCAGACAAATTTTGACCTTATGAAACGACATAATGGCTATAAGCCGTTTCTATATAATATCACTGGACCCGTCTGTCCGTTCTTCGAGAATAAAAAACGGTATCCTGTAGCCTCATTTATAACGGGATTGTTTCTAGAACACACAAATTTCAATCACAAATGTCCCTATAATGTGAGTATAAGCAAATCGTCTAGAAATCCATTATAATTATTATCTTGCAGCACGATTTTATCTTGGATAAACTTGACATTGAATTTTTAAACAACAAATTCACAAAATATTTGCCCTTTCCGGAAGGTAATTATTTAATTAATTCCAGTTTTATTATGAAAGGAATAAATCGCATTAACGTTCAAGTGTATTTTACCATATCCTAAGAAAATGTATTAAAATTAACAATAAACGGAAGCAATAGAAGATCTTTTTGAGGTAGTAAAGGGAACAAAGGAGGCTACTGAAACATGACGTTAGAAGTGATTCTGAGCTGGATGATTATGAATGGATTAATCCATTATTTCCTTCCCACTCTTTCTCCCTTTTGGACTAATCAGCTACCCATATCCTGTCTGTGGCAGTTGGCAGGTCTAAAGTGAACTTTAGGATAAAAAACGAAACACTTTCTATCTATTCCCTAATGCTGATGATGCCCACGCACAAGAGTTTACTCATAATTCGCCTACGTTCCTATACCGCTTTATTCACAGAAACTCGTAAGTGTTATACAAGAACTAAATCCAATGATTATCTAAATGGGTAAGGCACATGCGTGGGATGCCCCTGGAGAAGGTGTCAACCACAGAAAGAACCCAACAAAAAAAAAGAGAAAAACAGTCACGCAATATGTCAACAAACTCTACCTCGGGCACAGCATCATCTCATCTATTTATAACAACTGATTGAAATTGCTTTATAAAAATAGATTTTTATTGCGTGTGACATTGAATCGAGGTGCAAAACCTTTGCCTCATTAGATGGGAGTGTTTTTTATAAAGAGAAATCGTGTGTTTTTTTTTCAATGAACTGTAGGAAAATTTGTACAATTCTCAATTGTAAATTTCTTGGGTTGAAAGTTGAAAGGCGACAAAATAAATCTCTTAAATAATATAAGTCTTATTTAAGACCACTCTCAAAACACTATGGAAAATATGTTTACATTATGGATTAAATGAAGGACAACCAACTTGATGTTGAGTTAAATATGAGAGTTTGTATTTAAAAATTCTTCGATTAGAAATATTTTAGAAATGATCTAACTTCTGTTCAAATAATGGCGAACATTTGAGTCCTTGGGTCAATTTCTTGATTAGCGTAAGATTTTATTTTGTATAACTTATGACTTAATTTACTTAAAATTCTCTAAAAAATAAAACAATTAATCTGATATAGTTTGGCTGAACATTATTCTTAGATAAATTTAATATCTGCGTTTATTAAGCAACAGTTCACGTTAAAGTCCTTGGTAATCAAAAGGTGCTACTGTAGTTACTTTTTAAATCATTTAGTTATGCTCTGTTTGGCTTTAGAAATTTAAGCTCTTTTGGGTACTCAGAAATACCATTGACATCGTATTATGTCAATGCCTCTGGATGTCGATGTTTAACATTTTATTTTCTTACGTTTCAGTCAACTTTTAGTGCGACATTAACAAGGCAGCAAAAAGAGAAAGCAAAGCGAAAACAGAGAAAACGAATTTTAACAATTTTTCCCAGTGATTTTTTTTCGTGCTGTTCCTTTTTCTTGATTTTTATTTTTTGTTCTTGTTTATTTGTTGTGTTGCTGCAGCCTCGTTATTTTGTCTCCCTTGTCTCATTTTATGTGCAACAAAAGCAACTTTGATTGTGGCCTTTGACTTTTTATTTTAATACTGCGCAACGAAATCAAAAACAACTTGTTATCGATGTTGTTTGTCATTGTGCCATATTTATGCCAGGAATTGGGTCCTGCTTGTGTTTCAGTTGCCTTTTCTCCGGTTCGCTCCCTGGGCCCTTGCCCTCCCCCGACCGACCGACCCCCCACCTCTGGCTCTGGTTCAATTTTGTAGCTTGTCAACGTTTCGCGTGGTTGACTTTTCGGGTTAAATTAATTAAGCGTGTGCGTTTTTATTGTTGATTGAATGCCATTGGCAAACGTGATAGGTGGGCGTGGCCGTCAATTTCCGCCCATCGAGTAAAACGCAGTAAACTGTGCTGGTAAGCTTAACCAGGGGAATGAAATTGATTTAGATTTTCGCCAAACCGAGAGAGAGAGAGAGAACGAAACTTTGGTTTGACTTTTCGAATTTGTCAACCGAAAGCTGAGACTTTAAAGCGAACTTAAATGGGATTTGGAATGAAAATTTTAATTTTGGTTTCTTTCAGAAACCTCAAAACGAAAAACTGCATAACAACAACAGAAGCCAAAAGCCAAACTCAACGCCAACGTCAACGTCAACGTCAATGGCGATGGCAAAGTCTATGTTATATATTTTGACTGCAGCAGCAAGCAAACCAAAAGTTTGGCATGAAATTTCACTAATTTTATAATGTGGCAGGCAGACATTTATTTCGACGCTAATTACAAACATTTAAACTTTTAATTAGTTTTCAAACAAGCAACAACAACGAAGTCTAACAACAAACAGGCAAATAACCGACGCATGGCCGATGCAAGGCATCTCGAGTTGTGTTGCGTATGCAAATTTTTAAGTTTATATCAACAAATAAAAAATAGACAAAAGCAAATCGCACTACTCATTTATGGCAGCAAATAAAAATCAACATGAAAGTGCTATAAAAACGGAGAGCTTGGAGTCAAAGAGAATGGCAACTTAAATGCAAATTGCCTGCAAGGAAATTGCTCATAAGTATGGCTAAAAGGAAAATCAAATCAAATTCTTGGTATCAACCATCAAAAAGAGAAGCTTGTCCATCCCCAAAGAACTCGGAAATACAAATTTAATTTGCTCGAAATGAGGAACTAAACTTGTCAACTGGGAATAACAAAACACTCAAAAATTTAATTTGTATGGAAAACTTGATAGAAACATAGAAAAAGTGAAGAAAATAACAAACCTGAAACATTCAAAATATATTGAAAATGTATAATATAAGAGAAAAGTGTGAAGTGCGTGGGAAAACCTCTGAAAATTGTTCCATATAATATCAACAGTTTCGCTTCAGTTAAATTGACCGTAACAACCCAAAACAAATGATGTCACAATCAAAATAACCGATTAGACGATTCAAAATTTGATGTAAAAATAAAACGATTATACAAAAAATATTCAACCTAAATGCTGCTATTAAAAACTGAACAATTAACTTTAGAATTATCTGTGGACATTTTCCAAAAAGGCACGCGTGCGTTTAAAATAACAAAATATAAGTACATAATTGATTATTTTTTTTTTAAATTTCTAAACATTTCTTGTAGCATGCGATATATTTCAGTTGAAATAGATTTTATCAAAGAGTCGTCACAAATCATTGGTTTCAAATGGCCAATCAAAGTACGTATATAAAGACTCAAACCTCACAATTGCCTGGAGTTGATCGACATTTGCGAATACCACACGGAATGGCGCTATTTTGTAAACTTGGAGTGCTTTGGCTTATATTTTTCGGACTTAGAATCACAAAGGTAGTTTAAATACTTTTCTTCTGTTTGTATTTTATAAACTTTATTGACAGATCGAAAGCCGTTTTGAATACACTAACCTAAAATGTAATATGTTGGACAAGAGTTTTGCTGAGTTTCAATACTGTTACATCAAAGCTGTGAATCGCACTTATAAATACATTTCGATAAGGGCAAATACATTTGAAAAACCAGTATATGAGGCAGTGGTAAGATTTTGTCTATTGTAGGTAATTCTAATTACTAACTGAAATGTTTCTTGCAGACCAATTTTGATCTTTTGAAACGAAATAATGGCTATCTGCCATTTCTATACAACATCACTGGACCCGTTTGTCCTTTCTTTGAGAATCGAAAACGATATCCTGTGGCCTCATTCATATCGGGATTATTCTTACAATATAGCAATTTCAATCACAAATGTCCTTATAATGTGAGTATGGAAATAAATCAAATATTGACCATGATAATAGAATTCTTTGTTTACTTGCAGCATGACCTCATCTTGGAAAAACTTGATATTGAGTTCTTAAATAACAAATTCACAAAATATTTACCATTTCCCGAAGGTGATTACTCCATAAATGCAAATTTCTTTGTAAAAGGAATCAATCGAGCCAATGTTCAAGTGTTTTTCACAATATCATAGAAAATGCAATTATCGTTGATTTTGTTGTTAATAGAAAATGTGGTAAATCTACGTTAAATCTGTTTCCCACATGAGTTTGATTTTATCGGAGGCAAAATTCCTATTAGTGGAAGATAAAAATCTTTGATTATTAAAGTCCCAGATTAAATTATTGCTACAGTAATTACTTGGTTTACTTACTTCCTACTTGGAACTGTATATAAATTTTGCTTAAAGATAAAACATTGACCTATAATATACATACTGATTAACGCTAACGTATACTTTCATGGAAAATGTATTTTATATAATGGCTTATCATTTCGAATGCATGCCATGAATAGTTATTTGTAAATACACTTATACACAATACATGAGAATGCATATGAATATTTAATGTGAATATTTGGTCGCACCACCTGACCACAGATTGCCTCAGCCACACACCCACACACCCACACACACACACACACACACACACCAGGAGACAAGTCATAAAAGTATTAATGCCATTTTAAGTACTTCCGAAAACGAAAACTAAACACACTCACACACAGCCACACACACACACACAGCCACAACACACATGTATAGTAAGTAGTTGGTGGTGTGGGTAAAAATGCAAAAGCTTACTAATTCCAACTGCAGCATAAATTAAAGCGCTCATGAATAATAATTCAAGACAGTCGAGAAATTGGTTTACCCCGGCAGGGGGGGGGAGTGGGCGGATGGGGGAGGCTGGCAAACAGAAATGGCCACAACAGTGGCAAAAAGCAAAAGCCACTTCAGTAGGGGTGTTCTTGCCAACGCTTTTGCAGCGATTCTGCTTAAGTTTTCCCCTGAAAAGTATGCTATAGAAATTGTTTGACAGAACCATGGCTAAATACAAGCTTGTGCCTGTTTGTGTCGCAAAAAGCCAACTAAATTTTATAGCCGTTGTCATTATTTCATGTGCAGCAGTGGCACGCCCACATAGACACAGACATAGACTCCCACATGACCGCCACAAAGACTCACACTAACACGTTGATCATACGCAGTGTTGTGCTTAAAAATTTCAAATGCATGGCACTTTAGTGCAGAAGGCAGCAGCTCTCCTGCTCACTCAGAGAGAGACACACACACACACAGACACACAGAGTCACATGAACACGCGAGGACAATTTTTCGTGTCTCAGCCATGTTGTTTATGTTTTTGTTGCTGTTGGCGTTGGTTTTTGTGTGTGTGTGTGATTTTCATTTTCATATTTATTTATATGTTTTTACGCTGGCTAAACTACGAGTACAAGTGCACACTTGTCTGCATCCAAAATGCCAGAGAGCTGGGAGCTGGGAAAGGTCTCGGCTTTTAATGCTTCGCTTGGCATTGCCTTTGCCATAACCCCAATTACCCATAACCCATACCCCACCCCCCCCTGCTCATATCCTGATCATGTGTGCATTAATTTGAATTTAGTTTCTGGTTTCGCTTTTCAGTTGCCTTCGTTTTTATTATACCATGCATCCATTAGATGAAATGGTATATGAAAGTCGCCAAAATGTATGTAACAGGCAGAAGGTAACGATTTCGACTCTGTAAAGTATATATATTCTTGATCAGTATGAAAAGCTGAGTCGATTGAGACATGTTCGTCTGTCTGTCCGTCTGTATCATCATCGAGATCTCAGACTCCAGACGAACTAGAGCTACTGAAATAAAAAATGTTTTCATGTGACTCATGGTTTTGTTTTAACAAATTGAATCTAGTAATAATAACTAAACCTAATGATTGTATAATGACCACTAGCTAATAGGGCCTTCGACTCGATTTCTCCAATTTAATATTCATATCAATTTAATATTTGAGATGTCAAATTAAATTAATAAAAAACTAAATATATTGCATTTTCATTTATTTCAATATGAATTATGAGAATTTCTTTGAGTTATACATTTTTTAATAAAAATGTCAATGAAAAGCCAAAGGAATCAAAATATATCACTTTGAAATGAATTTTTGGTTGGCAATTTTGATTATTTTCCATATTATTATTATTGAAATTTGTTTGCTGGACTATCATTTGGGCGCCAAAATACTTAGGTGCTAATAAAGGTGAGCGAGATGGCGAAAAAAAATTTATTTTATTAATTTAGTTTTATGAATTTTCTTCTTTAGGTGCATTAGCATTATTCAATGCCAATTGAAAATATTTCATTACTTTTCATTTTCAATGCCAATGGAAAAATTTAATTAAAATTATTTTTTAAATGCCAATAAAAAAGTATTAATAACGCTTGAGGGCGAAACTCTGGTGCATGGTATATTCAAGTCGGCGCGCCGACTTATTTACTTACTTTATTTTTTAGTTCTGTTCTGTTTGGCTAATGCTTTTTGGGCTAGCCAATTTAATGGCATAATATTAGTTCTGTCTGCAGCTGGGGAAAAGCATAAGCAGAAAGATAAATATGTGAGTTTTTGGGGGGGAGAAAAAAATTGTTGTCTGACATTTTTAGTGTTTTGTAATGAAAGTAAATTAATTGAATTAGTTCAATACTTTTAACAAAACATTCAAATATAAATAGTTTTTTAGTTTTGCACCTAATAATTAAATGTGCTGAATCGTAAACTCACGTTAAATCTCATTGGAACTGGTTTTAAAGATCTTACAAAATTGTATTTTTAATTCTGACTACCAATTCTAATTAATATTTAAATTCAGTAACATCCTAACTACAATTGCACCTAAATTATATTCTAAAATGTCAATAAGTATCAAAAATATCTGTTAGTCAGAGCTCAGATAGTCGTTCAGAACTCGTAGGATTACATCTCCTAAAAACTTAATGACCAAACAGCATTATTTCGAATTAGTCCCATATCAAGATACTCTAAAGATTTCCCAGATTCTCTTTGGATTGCATATGATAAGAGGTTCTCTTAAGTAATTCCAGTCAGCTGATTAAATGAAAATTTTCCCCACTTTATAGTTTATTATTGCAGCTTTAAATTATTCAGCTGACTTTAAATTTGCTGGCTGCGATGGCAACAATAAAAGGTGGGTGAAAAATGTAAAATGTGAAAAGTAAAAAAAGCGTAAAACAATGCGGTGACGCATTGCTGTAGTTTTCTGTATGCCCGCCTTACTCCCCCCACCCGCAACGTCAACCCCTTTAGCTCGCGGCATTAACTTCTGCTTCGATAAATAAACAAGTTGAGCTACTTAAGATTTAAATTGTTGTTGCAGTTGTTGTTTCTCTTGTTGTTGGACGAGCGTCGAGTTGTAAGTGTGTGCAAAAAAATTTATAGTGGGTGTACTTTTTGTTGAGCTCCCCGCGGTCCCCTAGAGCACCGTCTCTCTCTCTCTCTGTCGCTCACCCTTCCCTGATCTACACCCTCCATATCCTAGCTATTTCGTTACAAAATTCATATTACGTATACGCTACGTATGCGCATTTCAAGCATGAAACTCTCTTCTGCACCATGCACAACGTTGACGATGACGTCGAAGCTCATGTTGACGTTGCTGCTTCTCTGCTCCGCTCCGCTCTGCTCTGCTCTGCGTTGCGTGTGCGTTGGCATAATAATAAACATATAAATGTTTATGTTAAATTAAATTGAATGCAAAAAGGCGGAAATGTTAAAAAATGTTGCAAATGTTTTGCGCCTTGTTAGCTACGAAGAAAATGTGCAAAAAAATACGAAATACAAAAACGCTTCAGTTGCTTTAGCGCCCACTGGCGACAATTTAAGATGTCCACGCCCCGTTTTCAAACCGGTGTATATGTACATAAATACATACGTACCCTCTCACCACCCCGTCCACCCGGCACCTCACCATCCCATTTGGCGGTTGTCAGGCAAAGTGCAGCCATAAATACGTTAACGTTCGATATTTTTGGTACGGATGCCAGCTGCAACTATAGAACACAAACCAGGCTAAGTGGCTGCACTTTTAGAGTTGCCAACCCAACCCATTCACCAGTCCTCCCAATCTATGTATGTAGCCCCAGTATCGTTTTGGGCCACGCCCCCTTTTGACATGCCACTAAGCAAGGGCACTTTATGCCAGGCACCCATCTACTATGTGTGTGAGTGTGTGTGTGTGTGTGTGTGCATGTGTGAAGCAGTAAAAAATTTTATAAATTGAAATCACTTAAGTAACTTGATGATGCCTGGCAACTCTAGTAAAAACGAGAACTTGTTGTTGTCTTGCCTTATCTCTTCCTTCTTATCCCATTCCCTACCTCCCTCCCACCCTCCCTCGCTCACCCGCTGTCTAACTATGTGGTTAAGCAGAATGTGCATTAAATTTAAATTTAATGCAATTTACTGCCGCTAGGTGGCGCAACTTCAACGTTAAAACTTTACCACTTACATAAATCGTTTCAGTTTTACAACCAAATTATTATGAAATATTTATTATTTGTGCTTTAATTTTGTTGCATTTTTATAAACATTCGGAACTTTGTTCTGTTCGTTTGTCCAGAAAAGAGTTTCGAAAGAATTATGTTTGTCTATTAGCTTCAAACTCTCTCATCGCGATTATATTAGTAATCGATTGCAAAATGATATTGGAGCCAAGATCTAAGTGATTAGAATAAATCAGCCGTTTCTCCCAGTGTGCATCGGCTAGAATATTACAATATTTCATCATACGTTTAGTAAATTTAATCCCTGGTAAATTAAGTTGGGTATATTAATCGGCATTACTGATGCTTCATAACAATGACAAATATTGTTAAAATATTCGAAAATTTATAATCGTAACCCTTGGTCCAGTTGACTGCCATTGAAATTTTTGCGTTGTCTTTATAATAAATCATTCGAGTGTTAAAATATGTACAATACACGAAATTGATTGGCTGATTAAACTCACACAGAGAGAGAGAGAGAGAAGGAGAGAGAGAGAGTGGGAGATGGACAGCAGAAGGTAGGGTGAATTTCCAGGAAAATTATATAGAATTTGATTGCCTAAAGGGTTTTCGCTTTATTATTGTTGTTAATGTTTCTGGCCTTGACGAGCGGTAAACTGTTTTTTTCCGTTTACATTGATTTGCTGCGGAAATGAGGCAAATAGCGCAACAAATTTAAGCCAGTCACAAAAATTTACAAAACGACACACGGACACACACACACACACACACACACAAAGGGAATACCTTTTCGGTTAGAGGTTTTTTGTATGACAATAGGCAGGACGAGCAGCGGCAAAAGAATCGACAACAGGATGTTTTATATATTATTTCTGGCAAATACAAATGCAAACACATACACACACGCACACACACATACGGACATCAAAACATCCGCATCCGCTTGTGAGTGTGTGCTATAATATTTTGCATATATTGAATATATTTATTCACTGACTATCTGAAGAATCGATGGGTATACACATTCAAAGCAAAATATGTCACCTATCAGAAAACAAAGTTCTTTATAAAAGCGAATAGTGTTTCCTTTTTCTTTGCGAGGCTTCGGTTTGAATTTAAGCATTGCAAATGGATCGAATTATATAGAAAGTGCTTTCAATGGAAATATGCTTATGAACTGAAATCATTACTAAATTTAAACGCCTCGGGTATGAATTACCCGATTCGGCATATTTGGTTAAGGATTAAATATTGTTTCGTGTAGTGTAAACGTCCACACTATTTTCAAATGTGCCCGGTCAACTCCCTATTAGATTGTGTGCTGTGACATATGGGCACATTACCCGCGTATGATCGTATATGGCCACACTTACGAATAAATTATCAATCCTTTGGGATTTAAAAGAAAAAACCACGACATTACATTAGATTGAATTTAGAAGTTCTTAAGCAACTATTAGTTCATCTTTGAAACGCTGCGCCTGCTCGCTCCATCTTGATTAACAAATAAAGGATTCGTTTTCTGTGATATCACATCTTTCGCATCTAAGTACGTAGAATCATATATTATAGATTTACAAATCAGTTTAGTAATCGATTATGACATTTAACTCAGTATAAGATTATCCAACTTAAATAAATCTTATTGGTCAGAGATGAGTAGTAGTTTTAGGGTATTTTTGAAGGGTATTGAAGCTTCTGCATAGACAACTTAAGTTCGTTTGCTTATAGAATATGCAGCATGTATGATAATTGAAATAGTCAAATTTAAAATAGATAATAAAAAGTTATTTTGAGCAATTTTTTGAACCTAGGCTGAATTTTGTAACCAAATCATTTCTTTATAGGTCACCAAATGGGTCTACCCTTCACCCAGTGAAAATACCCCTTTTATTCTCGTAGTTCTACCCTTTTCTTTTCGAATCTGCCACATACGAGAGTGAAATTTAATTGTGCTGCTCATTAATGGCGCTTCGTCTGCCGCTCAGCCGACAGCGAAGCCGCCGGAAATATGTGATTTCCGGTAATAAATACATATTTGTGTCGTACACACATACACTGACAGACACACAGATACAAATATGTATCCATATATATGTATGTGTGTGTATATAAGTAATATACATTTCGATAAATGTATGGCAACCAGAAGAAATCCGTAGAGATAATATTTCGTTTTTTGTTTCGTCTTCTTGCATGAAAGGGAAAAGAGGAACGTGAAAATATTTTCCCACGCAAATTTATGAGTTTCAATTTAAATTTATAACTTGATTATCACTTTTTTTCGGTTGGGTCTTGGATGCTTTTTTTTTGTGGGGGGATGATGGGAAGGGTTTTCTCTTTACGAGAGCAAACAATCATTTGAGCATAAGACCATAAATCTATATGCCAATAAGATGGGGATTTGCAAAGCAAAATAATATATTGTATGTACATACATATAAAATTCAAGCAAGGGGCAATATACGGGCCGGACATGAGGCAGCAAAATGCGTATAGGATTTCTCTCTCTATCTCAATTTCGGCCTGGTGAAATATTCAGAAATATTTTGCTGGAAAATTCCATCATTTGGAGGATTCTGGCTAGCTTAAGAAGTTGATTTTGATTAAGGCAATGCATATACAAAGCCATTGTGCCTTTATTATAAAGCCAAGCCAATCAAAGCCAGAAAACAATAAACAGCCATGACAATAAATAAATAAATAAATAAGCGAAAAATGTGCGCAAAAGACTGTGTGGAGACAATGGGGGGTGGGGCGGTTGGGGGGTGAGGTTGGACCTGAAAGGATAATGATGAGCTCCTCCTTCGCTTGCAAATGACAATATGGTAAGGATCCAGGACATGCTCCGGACATACTGGCGCCCGTGTGCGGGTAGCAAAAGACAAAATTGATTGAGTGGCGGTATTAAATATAAACCACACACCCCCTCCACCTTCACCCCTCTCCCTCCACCAGATGGTGGATATTCGACTTGCTTTCAATTTAACGGCTACTTAAGTCCATCATGTTAGTTCCAGCCGTCACAGAAACACTTTAAACTTTAAGCGTTCAGTTGGTGTTCAGGGAATAGAAGAAGTCCTTGGACGAACGCAATGATAATTACTACGAAATTAAAAGAAATAATATATTTAATCTATTTTTTATTTACTTTACTAAAACTGCAGGAAAGTGTGTTATAATTTTGATTTTTTTTTTTGCTTTACTCAATAGTTTTTTTCTTTTACCCAAAGGTAAATCATTTTTATTAGTCGGTGTCTAACTTCCTTTTCGGCGCTTTTTAGTGCTTCTCCAAGTGTTAGTGGAGTTTTATGATATAGTAAATGCTCACCGCAAAAATCCATTGAAACGGCATAAGAAACTTGTAAATCTGCACGATTTTGACACTCTACTATCTCTAGAATCTCTTTCTTAATTTATAGCACAAAACTTATATAGCAGTTCTTAAGAGAAACATCTCACGTCTGATAACTAAGTACATCCACACACTAGCCTTGGATTCGTACCCGGATCCTCGTTGTTCAGTTGCCCTTATAACAGGGTCACATAGACAACTCATCTTCCGAGGATTGCCAGAAGCAAATTACTCGATTAAATTCAAGTGCTGTTGTAAGAATTTACGATAGTATAAAAATTGTCAATAATCAAAAAAATTAAACAACTTGTTTAATAATTATAAAGCTTTTTTAAGTTAGAATTTTTCCAGGGACTGGAATCATTATGTGTATAATTTTGAAAAACTACCATATAATAATTATTTAAAATTGTTATTGATTTGCTCACATAATTTTTTTTTGATTTTCAGTAGAAAAGAAAAAATATTTCTGAGTGAAAAAAAATTTGAAAGTATTGATGACTATTCCTTGAGTTTTATTTTTTCGCTCAAATATAAAACTCAAGAGTTCGGCCAAAAATTGTGTATGCAGTTTCGAGAATAAATCAAATTGCACTTGTCACGAGATTTTTTAAAGAGGTGGAAGCAAAATATGCAAAAAAATCAATCAATAATTATTTCTTGAGTTTTATTTTTTCGCTCAAACGTAAAACTCAAGATGTCTTCGACCTTCCACTACTCAAGGAATAACAATTATTTTTTTCGCTCAAAAATATTTTTTTTCTAAGTTATTAAAAATCACAAATTTGCAAGTTAAAGTGAAAATGCATAGTTTATGTATAGAGTATTCAGAATATTTCTCGTTCTCCTGACGTTACTAAAAGGGAATGATTTATTTGATTGAAAAAAAAAAATGAGCATTCAATCCAAATTGCAGGTAGGTGATAACTCAATTGTGCAATCTGTTGAGATGACTAGAACTGCCAACTGTGCTGCTGGCAACCTACTTGGATTTAACGCTTCTTTTAATCCATCATTTCAAATTATTATCTTCGCACTCGTTTTTGAAAAGTTTTGCCATTGCCAAGTCTGTCGACAGGACGCTCACTTGGCCACGCATCAAATGGCCTTCAATGGGCATTAAAAAATGAAATGATGGCCAGGTGATTTCAGAGAAAGGAGTGGGGAGAGTACGGGTTGGGGACCATTAAGAGGCCACCACAGTAAAACTGCTGACATTACGTGGATGTGGATGGGGATAGGGATGGGGATGTGGATGGGGTGATGTCGGCTACTTGGAGGCCAGCGAATTAAAAAGTTGCCTTGATAATCCTTTCGCAAAATAGACGGGATTAAGTAAAATGCTGAGCCGGAAATTTATGCAGCCAGGTGTTCGTTGGTTGCCAGCATCAGAAGGATGTGGCCAACGGCTGTTCGGTGTAAGAGCACTTAAAATGTGCCACAGTGTTGCAATAATTACCGTTAAATGGTCGCAGTTTAAAACACTTAAGAGAGGGGATGAAGGGGAGAGCAAGGGAAAGAGAAAGAAAGAAACCCTAGCAGCAGGCCGTCTCTTATTATCCTTGCTGCAGCGTCATCATCATCATCATCACGGCGACGCAGGGCCTCCCTGATGTCCTGTCCATGTCCTTGCTGATTGCGGTGATTTGTATTTTTAAGCAGCGTATGATTAACTTTTGCGCGTGAACCGAGCCAAGTGAACAAACTTTGCTCAATTGTTTGTTTGAGTAATGACTGACTTCAAAATGTTGGCAACACGATTGTCGTATTAAGAGATGACAATTAGTTCAATTACTTAAAGGACCACAAACCTAAAGTATCCTTGCAATCGAGTCGGGTCGAATGGATAAACAAATGGGGCAGACAAAAACTCTATCATAACAATTTGTTCTTCTTTCTTTCGTTTTTTCTCCGTTTGCATTAAAAACCAACTGAATGAGGGGTAAATGGGAATGGGTATAGGGAGACAGGATGCTTGGCACTTAGTTTTCCAGACACGTTCCAGGAGCGTAAACAACAAACAAGAGACAGGGCAACATATCAGAAAGGACACACACAGATGCATAAGCAAAAAGCTGTCCCATTTTTTGTTCTTCTCTTCTTTTGTTTCGTTTTTTTACAAGTTTTAGCACGCATCACTTTAATGCAATTAGTTGGGCTCCCCTTCTCACTGGAGTTTATCCAGTTTGCCAGCTACGAAGGTCCTCAACCGATACAGACCATAGTGCAGAATCGAACAGGCAATTATGAGTATGCTGATTAGCACCATTGTGACAAAGGTCTTTTCTGGCATTTCATGATTTAACATTGAATATATATAAGTGCGTCCACGTCTGAAACAACAAAAGAAAACAGTAGAATTATCTAAGAATGCATTTAGTTTCGTTTCGTTTCTTACACATCCAAGCCGCCTAGCAGGTGATAGGCAAAGGTAAAAATGGCATAGATTAGGGCCAAGAAGAATGGATAGATGAAATGCAGGATACGTGCTGGCTGGGCCACCACCATGTGATCCATTGTGAAGAGGATGGCTGGCATGGCATGTGTCCATAGATTGTAGATGGTCGAGACATCAGTGCGATCGTGATTGTCGCCCCGTTTGAAGTGAATGCAACTCCAGTAGACAATCGAGATCACATAGGCCAGCGTCAAGTTACTCCAATAGCAGGCCCAATAGCATTTGATGACGCACACACGCTGAACTGAAGGACACATACAAAAAACACACAGTGATCATCGCTTCAAAAGTAATCTCTCTCACCCATCCCATCGGGATTTTTGTGGTAGACGGTTATGCATATGGCTCCAAGCAGGCTAGTGATGCCGCACAGAAAAAACCCCCAATTTGTCAGATAGATAAACCAGCGTCCTTCATGGAAATAGAAAAAAATGCAAGTAACAAGCCCAACATTGAAAAATAAGGCCAACGCCCAGCGATAGATGAGAAAGATATAGGAGGAGCTCTTCTCTTGCCACTGAAAGTGAGAAGAGAACTAATCTCAAGCATTCTCAGCACTCATTCTCCGATGACTCACTTGTGATCTGTGAAAGTCCTCATAGGCATGATGAGTCAGACGAAAATGTCGCTTATTGAACTCGTGCTTTAGTTTTATAGGTTTCTGTCTGAGCTCCGGCCCGTCATTCTTCTCCGTGTTCATTTGTGATTTGGAAATTTGTTTTACATTCACCTAGAAATATCGAGTCGAAAATGAGACTCCATTTGCATGGCACTCCCCGAATTATTAAAATGAGATGCTTACATTTTCTAGAGTGTCTCTCTCGCCGGGCTCACCTTCTTCTTATCGTCATTTGCCTAGCATAATTAACAGTGTTGCAATTGCTCTGAGTGTGGCTGTAAATGTTGGGCGAGTGTCTGTGGCTCCACCGAGTTCGTTCTGCGGCAAATTACGACATGTGCCTGACATCATTTTTTCCCTGCCACCGAAGGGAAGACGCAGATATGTACCCAGAGGTCCGGGCGGGGAGGAGTGTGTGTCGTTTTGAGCCAAGCAGACACTTTTAATTGAGAGACACTTGGCTGAGTTGTAGCGCGCAATTAAAATGCCATTACATGTAAAAACACAAAGCTGCCTCACACAGCACAGTGGCACGAAAAAGCCATCGAACCACTTCCTTTTATCCCGTATGCTATGGAAATTCTTGACATTCTCCTCTCGATTTCACGTGATGTAGAAAAGTTTCCTCTTTTTGTCATTTCTAAGGATACTTCAATGATTAAGGAAACGACTTTCAAATGATCTATTTTTGAACAATTCTTATCCTAAAAGTTCAATATGTCTAAAAAGCTTAATAATTTAACATAAATTTCTACAAATCTGTTGTTTCGAGTTCATTGTTTCAAGCACAAAAGAGAAATCAGTATACCTGAGTAGAGAATGTCATCTAATGTTTTTTTTATTATTTATTTCATAATTTTTTTATTAAAACGCACGAATTTGTCCCAAGATTTTGTATTAGATATTAAAATAAAATGGAAAATATTCCCCAGTTAGTGTAATTTTGGATTTTGAATTTAAATTGTATCTCAATCTAATCCAGCAACTTTCACACAATTAAATATGTTACATAATAATTATTGAAAAATTATCGCGAAATTAAAAAATTTTCATTAAATTAAGCTTTAGCAGCTAAGGCCTTGAGATTAGTATGCATTTTAGTTTTTGATTATGAACCACAGCTTTAGAAAACATCAAAATGAAAATAATATGGCAAGATATAGAATCGGGAAGCCTTTTTTGTAGTATGGCAACACTGTTTCTAATTAAGTTTGGTGATTCCTATCAAAAATCTTCAACCCAAAAATTTATCTAGACAGAATAATAAATAGGTGTGTCTTTGTGAAACCCCTCAAAAACAAAAATTAAAGAGTTTTTCATTAAGCAAAAGCAATATTTTTAAAGAAGACAATTAAAATTAAATAAATATAAATTTATAAATATAATATATAAATTTTATTTTGTGATATTGTGTATTGTAAAGACTGCAGATACGTCTGTGGGTTAAATTCGTGTGTCCTAGTCTTATTCTAGTAAATTTTATAAAGTTAATCCGAGAGATGCTTCTCGTTAAAGTTTAGTCTTAGAAAATATTAGTTTTTTGTGTGTCAGTGTGTTTAATTTTAGGTAATTTAAAATATCACTAAGATTTGGATTAGTTTCGTTAGTAAATATATTACATAAATCACTTGCCCTTTTGCATAACTGCAGACCACTGTGCCGCAGCATCTCAGTAAATTCTGAAGCAAGGATTTGAGTGCCTCGTCAGGCTGAGCAGGTGCAGATTTGTGTGTATGTGTGTGTGTGTGTGTGCTGAAATGGCATCACCGGGTTCAGCTCGAAGCATTTTCTCCTCCTGTTTTCTTACACTTGGACGGACAATCTCTCTTCCCCCACCACCCTCTCCGCTTTTCTATGGGCCATGTTACCTCAAAAACTCGCAACAGTTATTGTTGTTGTTACATTTTTGTACATACATTTGAGTTTTTGGTTGCACAAATCAGGCAAATATTTTTTACATACGCCAGCCACGCCCACATCCATCGGCAAGCATTTGAAATGCAAATTTAGTGTAAAAAGTTCGACTCAAACTTTGGCAATCTTGCCAACACAAAACTACCTTGACTTTCAGCATTTTGACCCATTTTCCCGGTGTTAGTTTATTTTCCTCTGCTTTCCATTCTTTTCCCCCAATATTTCCTATTCGTTCCGTTTTTTTTCGCTGGCATTCCAATTGATTTGCTGATTTGCGCATCAATCAAAGAAGTTTTGGCTTTTCATGTGGTTCGGCATTCGACATGGGGATTTCTGGTTCATGTTCAGTTGTCTATCGATTTGCTTATTGAATATCAATCCCATCTGAGGTGTGCGTGTGTGTGTGTGTGTTGTTGTTTCCTGCGAAAGGTAAATACCAAATATCAAAGCGCTGTCAATTATAGAGGAATCAGTTTAATGATTCAACCTGAAATCAAACAAAATTATTTGCATCCAATTTCGTGTCCAATGGCGGATAGATAAAATGGCTTAAGGGCGCTTAGGTAAGTTCAACCCTTTTTCTTATTGTTTCAGAGGAACGAGAACCAATTTCTCAAAGTGAACAATCAGCCATATTTCCACCTGACTTCAGTCCAGGAAATCCCCTATAAAAACCGCCTAAATTGAGTTTTGCAAAATAATTCTCTTCGCTTTCCATTTCATATTCATTCATCTGGTCTAAAAAAATTGAGCATGTTAACGAAAATCAGCTCCAGACTAAAACTGCAGTTCAAGATCAGCTTTAAAATCCTTGTGATCATTATCTGTATATATGTATGTATCACAGCAGATAAGTGAGGCTGGGTACCTGTTTCTGGAAAAATAAGTAGAGTTCCCCATTGATTTAAGTATTATTATTTGTTGTTTATTATTTGTTTTTATTGTGATATTAGTTTTAAGCAAATATTAATTTTAGTTTTGAATAAGAGTGTACGTAATTAATCGTTTGTCACCTTGAACGTTTCACACTTTCGTAGGTTGCAGCTTTTTCTCGTCGTCTTTCTCTTGTTCAGCTGTTTTGTGAGAGTTCTGGCCACACCATTCCTACAAATACCTATCACTTACATATGTATGTATACCTATCACTTTGTGTCTACTTTAATGATTTTCGTCTGTTAAAACTGGCTTTTCGTTTGATACTTAACAGATTGATTCGGGTCTTCTCACGCAAGCTCTCTGGGAATTATTTCCCTTTCAAATTCGAGCTAAATAAAGGGGCAAATGATTGGTTTACCCACATTCAAACAAATATTGGTACGAAAACGTAAGTTCAGAGACAAATTGAGCGATTGAAACAAATCGTTTTGAGCATTGTCATTTAGAGTGGTAGTATAACTGTATGTTCTGGACTTGGAAATGATGTCGGAAGTGTGATGAGTCAAGTTCAAGACCAAGGTTGTTCGTGGTTGTGTGATAAGTCAGGTTGGGAGGCGTCAGAAAAAAAGTTGTGATAAGGATTACTAGTCTACAGTCTGCAGCTGTTGCTGAGGCGGCTCTCAGACCTTATAAGTCAGAGCGTATAATTGTGATAAGGACCAGCTTCGAGTCAAGCTGGTTGTGTTTCATTTGAGTGCGTTGCAAAAAGTGCTGTAGAAGAAACTCATTAAAATAATTTTTGGCTCCAACCTGGCTTACCACACAACTTGAACTTTGAACTTGACTTATGACTCATACTCATTCAAAGAATATTTTATTCCCTTGTAATTTAAAATCAAATATATTTTATTACAAAGTTTCCTTCAAATTCTTGAATATAGAATAAAGAGCTAATCAATATTTTAGAGTTCACCCAAACACATTGCTTAAAATAAAGTCTTTCGATCGGATCGTATCTATTAGCATCATTAGCACTTTTTTATTATAGCTACATTGTGTTATTAATGAAATATATATTCCTATTAGCAGCTGAATTTATACTTAATTATTATTAAATTTATTAAAGCAAACTTCAGATCATTTATTGAAAGCAAACGAAAAGTGAGCAGGTTGTCTATAGACCTCGCTAACGACCCTAGATAACTAAATTATTATAGTTATTCTATGAAAATAATTATAGAAACAAAACTGCAACTTTGATTGCTCTCGCAGTTTTTTTTTTTTTTTTGCATTTCTAAACATTAGTTTAGCACAACTTATTAGCATTTTACATTAGTTTTACCCAGTGACACACATTTTCAGTGGATGTTTGTGCCTCGGTTCGAGCGCTTTTCGCAGTAATTTTCGTAGCCAATAATGATTGGCGAGGTGAACCACGTCTAGAGAGACCAGGACACACAAATTCAATATTCACCGACAAACGCATCGCATTGGCATGTATTGTAGGTCGTCCCAGTTGAACCACCTTTTTGCCCTCCTGCCCACCCACAGAGCACTCTTTGGCTCTAATCGTGGGTAGCCAACTCGTTGGCAATTTGCCATCAAGTTGTGCTTCAAACCACAAAAAGCGAAAAATAGAAAAGTGCGTGCCTTGTTAAGGGTTAAGTGTTTGAAAGTGAGCCACCGTGAGGCCATTTTAAATGTTATCGCAATTTGCCAAGCAAGCACAGCGAACCATCCGCCCTCACCTCCAACTCTGACTGTAACTCCATTTGCTACCTTTATCTGGTTGTATTTTAAAGTCAAGCGAGACACTGCCTCACATGTCATTATCTTAATTTAAGGCAGACGCACCCTCAGCTCCCCCCTGCTCCAACTCACTGATAGAGCTTCTTTCAAGTCCCATATCTCTTACTTGAATACACAATTATGTGGCACGGTGTGTAGCCATAAGGAGGGGAGTGTACGGGTGTGTGTGTGTGTGTGTGGGTGTTGGGGGTAAAAATTAAATTTCTCATGCTTAGAGACACGATGTACTCTTGTTCTTGTTGTTGTTGCTGCTGCTGCTGCTGCTGCTCATCATTATACAGTCAGGAGGCACTGGGTCGTGGCAGCTCGTTACTATGCGGCCATATCACGACTTGAGATTTGTCGAGAGTCCTTCTAGTTCTTCTACACTTTAAAGAAGGTTCATCTAACTAAACGAGAAGGTATAAAAAGAATGAGAGCAAAAACTCGAGTGCCAAGAATTTCGTTGATTAAACATCGCAAGTGCAAAATATATAACGAACTCAACCAATTTGCATTAAAAAATGGAAAGGTTCTTGCATTTATATCGAACCACATGGAATCCAAACGGAAAATGCTAAAATACACTAAGAAAAAAGCAAAAACTCGAAATGTGCTGAGTTTTTGTATTAATTTATTTGGATATTTATTTTGTACAAATAAAAAAAAGTAATGTTCTTTCACCACTAGAGATCAAAGGTATGTGGAGAGATATATCTATCATATAGTAATTTATTAATAATTTAAAACAATCTTTTCAAATATTTACTTTATTATATCAGAGTTTTTCATGTGATAATTAAATCTCCAACTTGAAATTTGACTTAAAGAGTATTTCGCTGGCGGTCTTTCACATCGAACTGTTTGTTTTTCTTAACTTGTTGTTGTCTTTGTTGTTTTGCCATGTTATTAGACTCGTGGGAGCTTCACATGCAATTTGCAATCTTCATGCCACTCCTACATCGGCCCCTTCTCATCATCATCATCAGTTTTTCTATATATATACATATATTTCAAATGAAAACATAAATACAAATATGGGGAATGTGTGTGGTTGTGTGTGTGTGGTTGTGTGCCGCATAATGAGGCCTGTGTGTGCCTTGGCTCTTGTGAGTTTTGTTTCATAAAATAGTATCAACATTTTATTGCATTTGAATTTTGAAAAGTGCTTATACATACATACATATATATATATATAAGTATATATAGTATGCTATGGAATTTATAGAAGAAATCAACCTGTCACACAGGTGATATATATTACTCACCGGACTGTGGACATTATTGCCATCTGTGCAGCACAAATAAAACACATTCGATCGATATTTGCATACGTGTAGTATATTGACATTTCAACTCGAACATTCTAATTAAAGTTTGGCATATTCATAGAGCTAGAAAGGGTTCCAATCGTATAGCACAAATACGTCTACCTGTATATATTATTAGAAATTGAAGGAAATTAATCGATAGAGTTGGTCGGTTATAAAACTTAATAAGGCGAAATCACAGAATCATTGATAAAGATTAAAAAGTATTTGTACAAGCTATGAAAGGGTATTAAATGAGAGATTACTAGTGTTAACTCAAGCAAATTTAAAGCAGCAACAAAAATTGGTAAACCAAAAAAAAATTAAGCACAATTTAACATAAAATTAAGTTATTAAATTATTTAGCACTTCTCAGCTGAAGTTGATACTGAGACTAGATTTATTTATATTTAAGAACAAGATTTATGAAGTTGGTAATTTGAAGTTTATTAGTTTGGAAGAAATGAAAAGAGTTGTGAATTTTTGTGGTTAATGAAAAATTGTAAAACCGTTTAAGAATGAGGAAAAATATTATTCAACTTTTTCATTCCCAATTCTTACGTACTACTCCATTATAGTACTTTAAAAAAGTATTTTTTATTTTAAATTGTTTCTGTTTTTCCATTCCACCTGTAAAACCTGTCTTTATCTACCATTATAATCTTAATTTTTGGTAGAAGCTCAGAGCGGACGACAGTTGCCTTTTTTTAAGGTGTGGATAAAAAGTAAAAAAAAAAATATTTTTCAAACATTTTAAATAAATTTCGAACTAAATGTAGAGGCTGTTGATCATTAATATAATCTTTTTAATATACTCCACCCGATTTAATCTCCATTATCACGTTGATGTCCTAAGCAGCTAATACTTTTTAACCAATTAAATTCTTATACAGTACCTTCCAGCAAATAAATAAATAATAACTTTCAAGTCTTTAATAAAATATCTTTACCACTCGCATTTTTCAACTATAAAGAAATGGCTTCCTAAAATATGCTTTCACTACAATAAAAACTATCATGAATTCCATTTTGAGTATAGTGATAAAAACCATTTGTTGGAGGTCATTGAAAAATGGAAGGAAACTTCAAATTAAGTGTTTTTCTATAACAAATTCGTTGCAAATACAGATCAATGAAACCAAATGGGTAGAGTATGACTTACTTAATAGGAAAATGCAATTTCAATTAATGCCACAAGGTCCGTAAAAAGCGAGTGGCAGTTGACAATGTCAGAAAAGACTTCTTCTGCCACATGGCTAGTGTGAAATCACTGCAAACCGAAAACTCAATGCATATTGAAACTGTGCATAAATGCAAATCAGTGGGTGGTGGTTGTGGTGGTGAGGTGGGGGTGGAGGGGGTTGGCAACAAAGCTGTCTGCTTGGAAAACACACACACACACAATCAATTATGCAATATGAAAAGTCAAGCCATGTTCGTGAAACGAAAAATTGAAAGGCATTTGCGGCAATATCTCAATGAGCAAGGGAGTCAGCAGAGGGGAGGGGAGGGGAGAAGGCATAGGCATTGCAACCGGACCCGGACCCGAACCCGGAGGCTACCTCAATGTCTGCATTGCGCCTGAAAGTCACAGCAACAACTATTTTCAATGTTTTTTTTTTCTTTCCCCAGTATTGACAAAGAGAAGGACTGAAGCGACGATTGTCGAATTTCATTGAATATTTTTTGGCCCAGCACATCATCATCAGGAGAAGTGGCAGTGGCAGCAGCACCCATCAGGGAGAAAGAGCAAAAGCAGATGGAAGAAGTCCTAGCCGGAGCCGAGTACTGAGCGTGTCAAAAGTTTATGCCAAAGGCTACAAAACAGTTTTTGCAGAAACAACAACAACAAGGCATTGGCCAACATTTTGCTGACCTCAATATTTGTTCAACTTTTCAGCAACAATTTCGTTATGCGATTTTACTCTTACTCCTCCCCTCACCCACCCCACTCACAGTGCTCTCTACCTGTCATAAATGTCTGCAGTTTTGGCAGTTTTATGCAGTGAAAGTGATTTTTGGTTCCCTTTGGTACAGTTCACTGAGCTTATTGGTTTGATTTTCGCAAAAAGTAAAGAAAGTTTGAGCTAACCAGTGTTGGTAAACGATGGAAATATTGATTATCAGAAGAGAGGAAAGTGATCACACTTTAATTAGGGCAGACTTACCCAAGTTTTGTCCAACAGACGACAGACTAGCACAAATTGGCAGACAGGTCCTAGACCAAAGATCACCGCAAGTTGAAGAGCTTCCCGGAAACCATTCAATAGTAGCAACTGACCAATGGACGAAGTGAAGCAGATTAGCATGAGGAGATTCGAAAGACACACCAGAGTGCTCATGAATAGAAATTTATAGCTCTGTTAAAATAGAAGAGAGTCAAATTAAATGAAGATGATCTGAGATAAATTAACAGCTGATCTTACCGATACCAAAATGGTCAGATTGAATGGCAACATTAGGGCCAAGTTGTGACGATAAAGTGACTCAAGGAATTGCCAACTTGATGTTTTTAGCACAATGTTCCAAGTTCTAGAAGACTCTGGGATTGCTGGCGTCTCATAGACCAAGGGAATATAGTGAAAAGTATTCACTGGACCAGGTGAATCAATGGATGCTAATTATAGGGAAAATATTTATATAATAGTATACTCTCTTTCTGTGTCTCTTTCTCACCCTGTGCCAGATGTTTGAACTTATTGATAATATAGTAGAGCAAGAAAATATTGTGAATAATGAGCAAAATGACATCTCGTCCAATCGGACTGATGGAGCACTGGGAAAATGGAGAATGGAATGCACTTTAATTAGACCGAAATTCGTATTATCCACAGCATTTACCATAAGCCTATAAATACGACGGATAACTGACATCATGAACCCCTCAACGACCATTGTGAGATGAGGAAATTTTGATAATTGTTTAGAAAACATAAATTGAGTTGATTGAAAAGCCAAAGGCAAACAACTCGTATGCATGAGAGAGTGTTGAGCCCGGTAACGATGTCATTGAAATGTTTATATTGTGAAGTCATTTGCCTATTATTTTAGTTAATCAATGAATAAATTGACAATCGAGTTGCACAAATTCAATTTCTAACCCATTTTCATGCTTGCCAATGGGCAATCTTAATTATTATAGACATAATTAAAAGCATCTGGCCGCAGGTTCTTTTGCTGGCAAGTATTTTACAATTACCAATTATCGGATTGTTGCATTGACCCAAGAACTTTCTCTCTCTCTCTCTCGCTAAAAATCAACATCCATAGTAGAGGAATCATCGAAATTCATGCAACAAAACAAGGGCAAATAATTTCATTTAATTTAATTTGCCAACATGTACAAATAATGTAAAACATTTCTCAACATTTAAGTGCCATGGCAAATTGACTGTCAGTCAGTCAGGCGATGCGGCCACAAAACACAGCAGTTGCAGCAATTTGAACTACATATATGCAAGGACAACAACAAGGACATCAGGCCAACAGATAACAGCCAACTGCCAGTTGCAGTTGCCATTGCCAATCCCGTTGCCGATGCAGTTCAATATTCGCATATTGTGTAAACAATAAACATTGTTAATTAATTTACTTCAACTCGAACGGCGGCTGCATTTTGCTTACTGAGGCGATAAGGATGACTTTAAGCTACTCTGCACACCCACACACACACACAGACCAATTTCATAAAAGGACTAAAGTGGATCAAGTAAAACGGAAATTGCAACAGGAGGAAATGCAGCTCAACCTTTGCCCCGGCATTAGGTGAGAGATTAATTAAAGGACCTAAGGGAAAGTTGGAAACTTAAGACAACATTCATTAAATTAAAATTTAAACCAAACTACAAGAAAATCATAACTGAAATAGTTTTTTGCAATAACATTTTCAATGGTGATCAAACCTCGCAGTGCCCAAGGAGATGCTCATTTGGCTATCTTTGCTCTTTGTTCTAAAGCTAAATTTGAGTCAAAATTATGCAATTACGAAAAGTGAATTTAGACTCTTCAAAACCATTTGTAGCTGCTCATTTTCAGATGTTTTGTGTAAAGTTCCAATTATTAGTACATCCGATTGAAATGATTTTTTCTTTAATTCAAACATTGTTTTTATACCCTTGCAAAAAGGGTATATTAATTTTGGTCAGAAGTATGCAACGCATAGAAAGAATCATCTCCGACCATATAAAGTATATATATTCTTGATCAGCATGACAAGACGAGTTCAAACTAAAAAAATAATTCCCGAATTAAATGAATCTTCTTTTCCTATTTTTATTCAACCACTACTATAATTATGAACAGGCACTTTTCGGTCTTTTATCCAAATGTCATAAAAAAATGACTAAAAAAAAACAAAAGCAATCTAATAACTAATCTCTTCTTTGTATCCTAATCCTTGAAATATTATAATTAAAAATTTAATTTTTAATGTTTACCATGTCGAAAAATGAATAGAAATGTGATGCGCTGCTATATTTTTCAACCCAGCTGTATATACTTTATATGGTCGGAGATGACTCCTTCTTCTTACCGAAATTAATATACCCTTATTGCAAGGGTATAAAAATTGTCCATGCTGTGAGTTTTTGATATATCTATAAATGCTTCCAACATGTGTTTTGTTTAATTCTGCGACTTTGATGCTTTGAAACTGTATTGGATTTCGTGTAATCAAACAAAACTGAACGCTTTTCAGCTTGTCAATTCCACCATAAAATCTCTCTAAATTTTTGGATACATTTTTGGACCAATTAATGAGTAGATGTGCCCATAATGCCTTTATGTTGTCGATATCATTGTGAATAATGTCTGTGATTAAATATGATGTGTGTAATCCTTTATGGTAGTACCGCCAACTTTTATCCGCTTCTTTTATGCTTTTTTAACTTTAATTAAGCATTAATCATCGCATCAACATCAACAGCAGCAGCGGCAAAAGCAGCAGCAGCAGCAGCGAGGACGAGTGCATTAATTAACGTAGTGACCGTAAAAGGATTTGTGTTATTAATTGAATGCTTGTCCGTCTCGCTCGCTGGCAATATCTTCTTTTTATTCAGCACTTTTTCCCACAACTGTCACGTACGACACGGATCTCGGCGCACACATTTCTCTCAAAGGGAAATTGAGCTTGAATTGATTTTTCACCCACACACACACACACACAGAGACCCACTCACAAGGACCCAATGAAGCCGGCGGCCTACCTTGGCCTAATATGTGTCATTTGGCCGGCAGTTATCTTTTTTTTGGCCACATTCACAAAGGGGCGGTAATTTTTTGTTCGCTTTTCCTTTGCGTTTTGTTATTTGTGTGAAACAAAAAAAGAATCGAACTCTGGGCGGCAATTTTCTTTTCTTGTTACCTAAGTGAAATTTTATTTGCCATTTGTTCATTATAGAATACATACATACATCGGTACCGTTACATACAAATACGTTTATTGGTTACCACTTAATGTATAATACAATATTTCATTTTCATACCCTTACACTGAATTAAAGTATGTTCGAATTTACAAAGCATTTGATCTTGAGTGGATTCGTTCAGATTAGATGATGCATTGTGGAAAAATAGCTAGATTAAATCTAAATTAATTGGTTTGATAGACAATTCCATTGAAAACAATACATTTGAATATTAATTCATACTTATTTATCCTTTTGATGGTATTTAAACTATCCAAAAAGAAACTAAAGTATATTAGAGAATTCGGAACTATACATACTTTTTGGGAAATACTAAACTTTATATATCACTCGGTCTGATTGTTAGCAATTTCTTAACAATTGTTTAAGAAACCAAATTAGCGATACTACATATTTAAACAGGTAAAAAACGAGTATCCAAGTTTCGAATGAAGATATTTAATATTCATAATTGAGCAGTTGAATGGGATAAAGTTTCGATCGAAGGAGTTACAATATATTTTAACTATCCGATACATAATAATAACTAAAGAATACTTTGTCCTTGCTGACTAATAACTGGATATAGACTTAAGAAACTATTTCGAAAATCTTTGTATCCAAGATGGCTAAATATGTTTGGCATCTGCTTTTCTTTAAGTTCCCATAACTAATTAGGGTAGGGTACAACAACTTCGACTTGCCTTTAGTTGTGCTCTTTGGACATTTTGTTTTTATTTGATTATGCTTTTAGTTTTCCGTTCAGGTTGGCTTACGCATTTCGTGGTCGGGTCTTGAAAGCTACATATAATAAAAAATATATAAATCTATTCATAATGTAAAGTGTTTATCGCATTAGGTGAGATCGATTTAAAGAGCAGATAAAGACGTTTCAATATCGATCTCCAAGCCCAAAAATACTCTCTTGATGTTGGATTATAATCCACAAAAAGTCTCTTGGCATTTTCGAGAAAAGCTCAATCACTGGCTCCCAAGATCTTGCTGTTTTTCATTGTATTAAAATTTTGTATTTTAGGGAACAAATAGTAAATGAAAATTCATATATACAAAATTATTGAAACCGAAGTTTAAATAGTATACTATGCACTGGGTATGATTTATGGGCTTTTTATCGGAAAGGAAAGAAAAGGACATGGCAAATTTAGAAAAATCATGAGTCTAATAAAAAAGTTTGACATTTGTTATGTATACAAAGAATGGAAATTCTCACATAATTCGCAGAGTTTGCCATGTCAATTTGAAGTCGCGTGAGTGACCGCTCTTGTAAGGGTTTAATTTTTAGCCAATGATATTACATAAAATATAAAATACTGATTTCATTTAACATTTAAAATGTTTTTTTGCTTCTGAAAGTCGGTTGAGTGACCGGGCAATTGCCCATATCACAAAAGTGGGAAACTAAGTATGTCCTTAATAGAGAAACTAATAATTTTGAAATATTCTAATATATTCTGTAAACGGTAGAAGAGAACCCATAAACATTTAGCTAAAAATTGCGAAGTTCCTTTACCATAATAGAATACCATATCCGTTTGGACCTGTGTGGCATCTCATATAAGGATTTATCGTGGTTCAGTTTGAAATGCTTCAACCCAACGACAGCAACAAGTCCCAAAAGTAGTCCCTTTTTTCTGACATTCATTTCATTTTCATACAGAGAACAGAGGGGGAAAAAACCCCGTAGGAACGTAGACTCAAACTCATTTACACATTTATGTTGAAAACGTCAGCTTTCTGAGTAATTTATGCATACAACGGCATTTAAATGCGTTTTTTTGCGTTTGCTCCTTCATTTTTTCTGCGGTCCATCAAAGTCACAGGGTTCACTTTCATTTTTCACACCGAAAATGTCCCTTTCGTTAGTGGCAAGAAAAAGAAACCAAATGAGAAAAGAGAAATGAGCTGTAATGGGTGCCAAAAGCCAGACATTTGGATGCGACTTTGGGGAATTGTTTAGAAAATTGACAAATTATGGTCGTAAGTGGTACGATTAGGTCTGTCCTCTCCCTTTCGGTTATCCTTAGTTATTTTTCCGTTGGTGTTCCAGCACTGCTGTCCCAAGGTTATCGCCTTTACACTTGGGAAAGAACGAGGTCTCATAACCACGATATATATTTATAGATACTTATGCCTCTGCATCGGAGTCGAATGTGTTGTGATATCCATGCCGCTGCCTGCGTGTTATTAATAATTCAATTTAGCTGTCTCATAGACAGGCGCGTCGGGTCAGAGACCGTGCACGCAACCGAGTTACCCAGTTACCAGTTACCGTTCGCATTACCGTTCCAATTTCGCCCATTTTCATATAGCCGCCGCTCCAACCTCATTATATATTCATGCAAGTTAAGTGCGAAAGCTCATATAGTGGAATAATAAATTGAATTTACTCCGCAAGCTTGAACAACTGCATAAACAGTAACACATGTCCCCTCCCCCACCCGCGCAGCATATGTGCCCCATAGATATGTACAGTTGTATCTGTAATCATTTATCAAAAGTGCTGTAGACCCATATGAATTGGAAGGGCATCAGTTTACTATGACGAATGGAGCTATGAATCTGTGGATCCGTCACATAAAATAATAATCAATTACTGGAAATCAAACTCAGTTTAAAATTCACCATTTCCTCTCCTAAAACTCAAAAATCTTGACCGAACTTCCATATGAAATGGTTATGAACTTTATTTCAGTTAATATGTTTAGCAGGTTTCTGTTTTCTGATTTGAATCGCACTTAATTACTAAGTAAACAAAACACCAATTTAAATCTATTAAATTGTTGCCTATTGTCAACGAGAGATATGTTTATTGCTTAAAAATATTATGTTTATCTTGTTCTTCTTTACTTACTTAACTTAATTTACTTTACATTTGGTTTATAAAGGACCAGCTATATTCAGTGGGTATTCAGGTTATCTAAGGCGCAGTCCCAATTATATTCATTAATGTTTATGTATTCACGATTAATTAGCTAAGATTTGGTTATTATCATCGACTCTGGTTTACATTAGGACTATTAAAGAAGATTATTTCTTTATAAAAGAACTTTCTTTACTTGAAACTGGAAATGAATTTGTTAACATTATGAAAATTTCTTTAGTCTGATCGTTAAGCCTTGACCTAATTGAAAAGATTTCAATTTTAAAATGTGTTATTAAATAAAATACATTGATTGATTATATTCTACTTTACACTTAGGAATCTACTCCTGGGTAAAAAAAATTTTGTCGACACAACTTAAGTACATTGCGATCCGCTTTGGCTTCTGGTAAAACACACAATGAACAGTCACTGTGATTATCTTCAATATTATTGGCTAGTATCCTTCTCATGGGACATTGCCAGTTGAAATTCTAGGCATAGAGGATTCCATTTTATCGTTTAAGAGGCTTCATGCCCTCACAACCGATATCATTGGTTCCACTATCTATTGATTGATATTTCAAATTATAACCAAAACAGAAGTCTACCCAAAATTCAATTGGCGGCGATATTCATAAATGTTTATGTTTGTAATTAATAAAATCTGAAATTAAATACAATTCTTTTTGAGTAAAGTAAATGTGATGCATTTTAATTATTATTTTTTGAATCTTAATTTAATGCATGTTCAATATTTTAATTATAGCATTTGTATACCCATGCAATGTGTGTAACGCATAGAAGAAAGCGTAGCTGGGCGTCTGTCCGTCTGTTTCCATGCCAACTAGTCGCAAAGTTTTTAAGGTATCAAAATGGAACTTTGTATTTAAGCTTCTTGTTGATATACTCAGCACATTCGGTGGAATCAGCTAGTACGGACCATTACATCATGTAAAAGTCATTAAAGAACCCAAAGGAAATATGCAACTGCTTTGCACTGCTTTAAAATCTCAAATACTTCAGCTTGGACTGCTTGAAAATGAGAGATTTAATTACCAATGTCTGCACGGGTGTATAAACATCGGCATAGAGTTTAGCTTCTTTCACACATATATAATACATATGTTAATTATCTGGAGAAAATCATGGGAATTAGTTGACTGAGTTGTCCATCCTCATCCAATGATAAGTGCATACACACAATATGAGGTAGACATTGGCCCAATTGGGTAAATTTCCTATTCCATCATAGCCCATTCTTGTGTACATTGTTCACCATTAATTGCGACAAATTTTGTTTGTCTAGCTGAGGCATCCAGAAATGCAGACACTCTGTGAGAGAGAGAGAGAGAGAGAGAGAGGAGAGTGAGTGGCCAAAAGCCGCAGAGTTGTGTCATGCCCCAAAGTCACTTAATCAGTGAGAAGAAAATGAAGCCAGAACCAGAGCTGGAGCCTGACTCTGAGCCTCATGACCATGTTGAGCAAATTGTGGACAGAGAGCTGCGAGAGAGAGAGAGTGAAAGAGATGGACTGAGTTTGGACCTCTGCATGCGACAGGGCAACTGCAACAAAAGCCCATAATTAATATCACTTTGCAGTTGCAAACTGCCATACGACAGCCAAGAGTGATACGAGTTGGAGGTGTCGGGGATGGGACAGGAGAGGAATGGGTTGGATGGGGTATAAGTTAGTTCCGGTTCTAGGACCCGAAAGGAGCATTACGAACTGTTTATTTAATTGTTGAGGATGTCGCCAACACATGTTGCAATATTACTCTCCCTCTCTCTGTATGCCACACACCGCACACTTGCGAGAGCTGACTATAGAAATTAGTCTGCATTTTGGATTATGTGGCAAAGAAAGTAATTCTCCGATGATGAACTATTCACATATGAGTAACTTCTGATAAGCAGGAATCGCTTCCATCGAGATGCTTAAAAGTTCTCCTATAAACATATATATTCATATTTTGTATAAGGTTATTTGGCATTCTCTCTTATCTGCATGTTCTGCACTTTCCGCTCTATTCGTCTTATAAATCAAATAATTATTCAGTTGCTTGAATTAGTCATGAATATTGTGTCCATGTAGAAATTGGTTCATATATATCTCTATGTATATGCATTTTGGCAAAAATATTCATTTTGATATTATTATGGCCATGCATTAATTCTGATTTATTGTCCATATGTCCTCCTGCTGTGCACGGCTCCAGCTCCCCCAACTCCTCCTTTTTGCATTTCGTAGGCATTATATACGCCCCATTTGTGGCCTTTGCATGCAAAGTTGAAATTCATCTTCTGGCTGCTTAATGGCAGAGTATCACCAGCAAATACATTCTTTGGGCCAGAGATGGCAGCGAGGGAGGCTCCAATTATATGGCATACATACTTGTGTCTTGCCGGGCCTGGCAGGAGATTTTCTGAAGCCATTTGATTGTCCTTTTGCTGACAGATGATAGACAATATAAGAATTATTTCAGCAACTCAGGAATGTGTGAGAGACCCGGGCAGAGGTCGAGTAAACATCTAATTAAACTGAAAACCGCGGGGGACTAAGCATTTTGGATATCAACACAAATGAATAGGGACGAGAACAAGTGGCAATACAATTGGATTAATACTGCAGATTCCTCAATAGTCCTCAATGCCCAGCATGAATGGCGAAAAAGCAATGCAGATGAAGAACAAAAGTGACCGCAGCTGCAACTTCTAAGGCTTTAGCTAATGGTTTAATGAATAATCTTGACTGCAAATTGAAACTGATTTGAAACTGATATGAGGTTCTTGATAGTTCATTTGCTAGGCTAAAATAATTTCGCATAATAAATTTATTACTCTCCCTTAGCAAATCAACGCTTTGATTGGCTAGCTGGCGCACTCGGCGTATGATTAATATATATAAAAAGGTTTGCAAAAAAACCTTGCATACATTTTGGGGTCACCATTTTATTTTTATTTATTTGCATGGGAAATAGCGTTTAACTAAAATAAAATTTTATTTTAGTCCTGCTATTGAGGCTGCTAAATCATAGTAGAGCTTACCACTTCCCACTTTAAATACTTTATTCAAAGGTAAATATTTTACCCCAAACATTTTCTCATCATTTAACGATTTCTTTGCATCGATGAAACATTGTTTACGTTTTCACTTTTGATTAAGAAATCGAGAATATTCTAGCTGACAGACTGACACAATAGTTTAAAGGGTGAGGTGGAGGGGGAGGAGGAGTAGGAGGGAGTCAAGTGATTATCATTAGCCGTCAGAGAAGCTACCATTTACCACGTACAACAAACAGGCAGCAGGCAGCAGGCAGGGAGACGTCAGCAGCAGCAGCAGCAACAACAATAGAAATGGCAGCAACAGAAACTGGCAGCGAGGCAGCTGCAACAATGTTTGAGTAATTGTTTGCTTTTGCTGTTGGTGCAACTGCAGCATCAGCAGTTGCAGACCCGAAATTTGCATACACACGTTGCTGAACAGGGTGCAACAACTGCTGTGTAGCTGCTGTAGTAATTGCAACAAACAATTAGCGTCACTTGGATTTATGTTTACGAGCGCAACGCTGCCTCGACAATCTGAATTCAGCCCCTCCCCCCACCCTCCCCCTCTTAACGAGAAAAAACTTGATCAATTATGGCTTAATTATATGGATTTCTTCCCCCCCGCCTCTGTTAACTCCCCTTCCACTGAACATGCCGTCTATTTCGTCATTGATTTATGTGAGCCGCTGGCGAATTTTGTACTCTAACAAGAACTTCTAGGCTTTGTCTTCGCCGTTGGCTTTGGATGCCTCTGGCGTGTAATGAATGTTGTTGCAGCATGTAAATGACGCCATTACAAGGTCCAAGGAGTGGCCGACCTGTCAGCCAGACAAACACTTTAACATTGCGCTGCCACCGCCAGCGACGACGCCGACGTCACATTGTTGAAAAGGAGTTAACGGAAGTTCCAACTTCCGAGGCAACATCCAAAAAAAAAAAAATAATTTTCATATATTCATTTACCCCAAAAACTAGCGAAAATCCTGTCTCACAGTTAGCACTTTCCACGTAAGAAAGCGCAAAAAACAACAACATCCACCATGTATGCAATTTTTTCATATCTTTGTATGACAAATATATGATATAGTCATCCGATTTTCAAGAAAATTAGCAGGATTACAATGCATTATGTTTTGGATGATAATCGCATAAAAAACAAACGAGTTTTTAGAAGGAAAACTATTTTTGGTTCAATCGTTCCTATAAAAACTATATGATATAGTAATCCTATCTTAATCAAATTTGGCACGAGCGGTCGGATATAAAGTAAATATTAAGTTCCATGATAATCCCGTGAAAAACACTGAAGTTGTCTACTTCAAAAATCAATTAGGAAAAACTGGAAAAAGAAAAAATATTTTATTTATTTGTATAGAGTGGCCAATCTACTGCATAAATGTTGACATAGTAGGCAATGCAAAAGTCATTCTTTGGTAACTTTCTAAACAAGAATGCAAACAAGTAGGCTGGATAATTATACTTCAAACCAACATCACAAGTTTATCAACCTCTCATCGGCAGTTGTTTGAAGTTACTTGAGTAGTAAACACCTTTCCTCTACAATTACGGAAATATGTGAAAACCGTGAATAGTTTGTCTCGTGGACTTTCAAATTGATTTATTTCTTGATTTACAAAAATTTACAAGAAAACCTAAAAAGTACTGTACTGTCGAGTGTGGGAAACACGAACTTCTAAATGGTTTTATTCCTTGATTGAAGATTTCCCCCATTTAGTATTTAAAAAAATTGAGAAGGTTGTGGTTTTCAGTGCAATAAATTCCCAAGGTAAATATTAATGCAAATTCACACCTTCATTCGCTTTCAGGTGCTGCTTTAAATATGCCCATATTCCATTGCTTTTGGATGGAGAACAAAAATGTTTGTATTTGGATCTCTGTTTGGAAGACAGTTTAGTCCAGGCTTGTGCTCTCGTCGTTATCCAATTATTCGAAGGTAACTATTTCCTATCGTACTTACATAATTCAAAAAGCGGTTATTCTTTCAGAATATAGGAACTTCTAAATTGTTTTATTCCCTGATTTTAAAGAATTAACAATTATTTTCAACCAAATTGAGAAAGGAATTGGTGGTTTTCAGTGCCTTAATTTGCTTATCGGTTATCGCTTCATCATTCGCAGGTAAATATTATTGCAAATTCCTTGATTCCTTATTCCGATATTTGCCCGTGAAATTAGGCAGTTACAGATTCCTTTGCATTGGCATGGACATCCAACGATGCCGACGAAAAATATCGTTTCAGAAGCCTACGGAAAGTAACTCGATTGTGGATCCTCCACTTGGTATACATCACTGGGATGGTTTTCCTTAGAAATTAGTTCTTGTTGCGATTAATGGTAAACTTGTTGGCTGGATTGATATTCGAAATGAAGACTGGTCCCTGTATCTTGCTAATTCGCACTTCATAATGCCAATCAGACGAATGTCTATAGATGCTGATTTAAGAATGTAATTAGAAATCTTCTCGCTTCATTAAAAATATTTCTAAAGCAATTGGCAATTGTTATTAATATTTTGTCGCAAACTAAACCTTTTCTTGATTATGGACAAACATTGTATACGAAACCAGATCCAAACCCATCGGTTCGAAAATTTGCACTAATTCGCCCCCTCATCACTGCCTCAGCTAAAAAAAATATAACAACGATGATATTAATTGGAATTAAAGAAAATTGCTATTACAATGAAGTTTCGTACAAGTATTTACCCACAACTTGCTCGATAATTCTACAATCGGACGGACGGACACGACTCTATGGACTTGGCTATTGATACTTCTGCCTGTTACATTTGGCGACTGTAATATACCGTTATACTGACACTGTTATATACTTATAAACGTGTCAACTATTGGTAATTACCTTAAAAATAATTAAGCAAAAGCGACCAGCTAAACTCAACGGGTAAAAGAATAGGGTATATCAGAAACAGAAAACAAGATTGGACGGCGACGCCGTCGCCGCCGCCGGATATGCACACATCCTGCATTTTGGATTGAGGATATAAATTATGTGAAATCATTTTTCGTATTTTCACTACAATAAAAAAAAAAAGGAAAAACGGAGAAACTTATTTTACGCAAAGGTTTATTAAAATTTCAAGCCGCAGGACAAGACGAGGGGAAACCGTATGTGTGTGTGTATGTGCGTGCGTGGGTGAATCTTTCTCTGTATGTGTGTGTGTGTGCGTTGAGGAGGTTTTCTATTATCTGGGAAAATGTTATGATTTATTATGTGCGGGTTCAAGTTTATGGTGTGGCCATAAATTGTGACCCTTTGCCAGCAGTTAAGTCAATTAATTGGCTTTAGATTTATTAGTTTTTTTTCCCCCTCTCTATTTGTTGTTGTTGTTGCAGCATTTAAACCGACCATCCCATCCCCCACCATCCGCACCCAGAGCTGTGATTTATTGTGCTTAGAATAATATCATATCAAAACTTGACTCACATACATACACACACACATATGCAGAGAATGACAGTAGTGCCTCTATCTGTAGTTACTCTAGCAGTAGGAGTATATTCGTTTTCATTTGAGGTTTGTTATGATACACATATGAACATAAGTATATATACAATCATTTGGTAAATATAACGTGTTTAACAAATGGCAATATCTACTTAAATAGTTTTTCTGATTTTTTGAATTCAAAATGTTGGTGGTTTAAAGCACGCTAATATCTTGATATATATATATAAAATATATGAAGACTCTATTCATAACCTTGACCATATTACATTTGGCCTTTATTTAGCAAAAACAAATATACTAACAAAATATTGAATATTAAAACATTAGACTCCAAATCGTATGTCCATGTAAGGGTATCACCACTTCATTATGTCCAAGCCGTCAGTCAGCTGGTGGTCTCATCCTATTCTCTTCGTTCTTTTTTTTTTTTGGGTTGTTAGTGGGTGTGGCATTTGCATATAAATAGATATGTCAGTTTAAATATGAAACACACTAGCTTTCGCTTTCACGTTCACTTTCGTTTTCACTTTCTTTGTTATCGCCTCGAGGTGCGGGGCGCAAACATTTTCCATTTCCATTCCCATTTTCTTTGCGTGTTCACAGAATAAAATTTCAAGTTCTTTAGTTGGACATTTTCCATTAAATTAGTTTTAGTGTCAAATGTGACACATGAACTGATGAGCACCAGGACATACATATTATATCTGCTTTAATTTTTTTCCCCGTTTAAATTATTAACTAGGTCAAAAGTGGAAAATGTAAAAATGAGAGATGACAGCATATCAGGTGAGAGAAGAAATCTCTGGCTTAAAGTAAAGATGTTATGTTTATGCATTGGTATCAGAGACTATTATAGCTAAATGAATGGAATAAATCGGTTCCTTGGCCATATGGTTAATGGCAAAATTTGTACTGAGCAAAAAATGAAATACCAGGCAAACAGAAATGCATAATTCTTAGGTTGTTCATTTTCGAATTTAATTAATTTCATTATTTTATTTAATTGGGATCGAATAAACTTAACTAAAAAACTTTTGTTGCATACTTTTGCAAGACATTCAGCAATTGGAAAATAATGACATGTTGACAAACACGGAACTGCTTATAACTCGGCCATTTCAATAACGATTAAGAATGTCCTTGCTGATTTACATCGATTGACATTATCAGGCCTTGAATAACCCTAAAGATATGCTAATAGGACAGAGCATACTAAGAGTGCGCCAAACATTCGGCTATTTCAAATCGGGATTTCTATCATTTCCTGGATGGCCAAGAAAAAAGGACTCTTGACATCGGTAGTTTGAATCAATGAGAATTCAATTGCCATTCACATCAGGTAAGCTTTTTTTTTTTAACCAATTTTCGAAATTTATATAAAGATTTTCAAAAATCGAGTCGAAATTTGTTTGCCAATTTTTCAAGCTTTTCATAACATTTTCATAACATCAAAATGTAAAAAAATGCGTAACAATTTTTGAAATCGGAAGAACATTTTCTGAAATACTGCCCAAGAATATAACAATTTTGAAAAAAACAATTGTTAAACATTTTTTTTGAAAACATCTAATTTTTATAATTCTTTGAGATAAGTTGAGATTGTGGTAAACTAATTTTACATAATATTCGAAAAAATCATGAGCACCATGATTTTGGACAAGAAAATCTATGCATCCACATAAACTTCAAACATTTTGGTCTAAATTTTTTACGAATAAACCTTAACTTTACGAGGGTTGCTATTCATATTAGGAAAATAGGAAATAGGAACAAAAATTTTAAAATGAAAATGGTTTTATTACCATTCCGAATATTCACCGTGGTAATCAATACACTTTGGCATTCGTTCGATGCATTAGTTCGATAATAAACTTTGTGAATAATAAAAACGAGAAAAAAGTACTTAGGGGACACCCGGGTTTGAACCGGGGACCTCTCGATCTGCAGTCGAATGCTCTACCACTGAGCTATATCCCCAGTTATGGCAACATAGAATATTTAACCAAAGAAAAGAGACTGCCACAGTGATGATAAAACCTTCAAACGACAGTAGTTTATCCCGACGCACGATTGATTGTAGCCCTCACATCCCATTTTAGTTAGTTTGAAGCTGGCCGCGCATCCTGCAGGCACAGGATTCGAAATTCAAAATCACAAAAATGGCAAATATAACAAAAAAGAAAAGTGTGCACTTCATTCTGCCTAAAAATCTGATGTTTACTAATGGCTATTCAAATATAGTTTCAGTTATATTTTATCGCCAAAAAAAAACGAAATGCGCGCTTCATTTCGTTCACTAATTTTACAAATCGTAAATCTAATCAAAAATTTTAAAAGTAACATATTAAAAACACATTGTCATTAAAATAGTTTGAAGACCCTTCGACAATCCCATATATTATTCCAAGCATTTTAAGTGGTAACATCGAAAATGCATTTTCTCCTTTCAATTTACTGATTGATAAGATTCTCAATAAAAGTGAAGCTCGCATTAGTTTCAGCTTGCAATTTTTTATCGAAATACCAACTGATGGCCAGTTTATAGTCTCCAGTGGGAAGTGGAAGAGTTAAGATCTCCGGCCGCAGATAGAATCCGATCATAATTTGCGAACCCTGTTGATTGAATGCATATAAATAAATAAATCCAAATCAAAAGCGATAATTGCATATTTTAAGGGCTCACATTATATGGACAGGTATGATTCAAATTTGTGAAATCCAAAAACAAAGATCCGATTAGTTTCGCAATCGGATTATAGCGATTTTTCATGAATCGACAGGCATCTATTTGGCCGTTTATCACCCAAGGCTTATAGCCATTGGCTCTTTTCAATACCTGACCGTGGACGACTATATCGTTTGCCGGATGTAAAACAGTTCCATTAAAATATGCACCGATTCGATTGCGTTGCATCACCTTCAAGCGACATTTATGTATCACGACCCAAGACTGATTGTAGCTTTCGCATTCAAAATTCGTTAGCTTAAAGGTGACAGCATCCTGCAGATACAATTAGTTAGTGTCGGAAGGATTTTCTCATCCGTTTGAATATGCTTACATTCGATTCGATGTTCAAACTCACAAAAATGCCAATTATACCGAGAGTAAACAGTAATAGCTTCATTTTCCAAAGACTTGTATACTGTCTAATGATGACAGAATATATTTTCAAAAAAACCCATGAAATAATTTAGCGTTTTCTACCGCAACCAATTATCTAAATTTAAAAGCTAATGGCTTTTCAAATATAATTTCAGTTATATTTTATCGCCAAAAAAGCGAAATGCGCGCTTCATTTCGTTCACTAATGGTAAATCGAATTTAAAATCTTAAAATTAACCTGTACAAAAATGTCATTATTATTTAAAAAAGTTAGTTAAACTATGTGAAAGAGTCGAACTGAGTTCAGTGGGTGACTCAACCGATGAGTGGGTGCAGCTGCCAGTTGATGCTTTTGCTTCGACTTTGACTATTTTGAGTTGGCCATCGCAATCAAACGGATGTTGATAACTATTTGCTTTCTTCCACTGGGAACTTCTCGCAAACCAAGAAAGCGAAGCACGCACACATTAAAAGATATCACTTAAAATGCATCATAAATAAGTCAACTTTGGAAATTTTTGAATTTATAATTATCTTCACAAAGAAATCGATAAAATCTGGTCGCTAAAATACAATATAATTTTGACACGCTTTAATTTGGTATACTAATACTATCATTTCATAAAATTCGGAATTAAAATGGCAAAGTTACAAAAAAAACAGGGGAAAACCACAACATTCCTGATATATCAGCTCTCCGCAAGACTATCAGAAAGTCCTTTACATAAATGATGGCCGCTGTTGGTTGCATTCATTTAATATCCTTTTCTTCCCGATCCTTCAAACGACTCGCGAGAAGAAAGGATTTTATTGATAATATTTAACACATCTTCACCTTAAAATCATGTGGCTTAAATAGATTTAGTTTCTGGTAAATCAGAATGATTCGGCGAATTGATTTGGAGCCATCAGAGAGACCCGGATCAGCATCATTGGGTCCATTTTTTTTGGGCTGTGTTGCTTTGGATATTCATGAAAATGTTTGAAGAGCTGTCATCGGAAGTGGGAGCTAACAATGCCTAAAAATGCATAGAATGAAATGAATTCGAAAATCGAATGAACAATAACGCCTTTAATCCAAATTTCTCTTTTCTAAAAAATAAGTTAAGATATTCTTTGTAAATAACTATTTCGTTTCGATAGTGATATATCAAATCTAAATCGCTTCTCATGGCATCCCTGCCTCTCTGACCTATTTCCTTTGCTTGATCAAAATTAATGATTAATTAAAATATTCGTCGAACTCAATTTTAGCCATGTTGATTACATATATTTTTTTTTTTTTTTTGCCAGCATGAGTGGAAAAACCGAATGGCAAACCAAAATATTCCATGTCACTTAAATTAGTTAATTTTGCGCATAAAGGCATAAATAAATGTACAACTGCGGTTCGCAACAGTGCTCCCCTCTCCCTTCTACCCTTGACCATCTATGCATTTGGCTATTCACAATTATAATTATTCCGTTTTGGCATATTTAATTTGTTTGTCCTCAGCCCAGTGAACCGGTTGTATTCGTTCGCCGGACTCATTTAGTATGTGGCAATATTTCTAATTAAAGGTTGCAAACAAAATCAAAACAACCGCCGCAGCCTGTTACGCAGCTGGACATTTGAATATGTGTGTGTGTGTTATTTTTCGTGTGGGTGTGTGGCTGTGTGTGTGTGTGTGTGTGTGAGTGCGTGCGCTGTTAAGTATGCTATAATTTATGCATCGATGCTAAATGTTGCTGAGGTTTTCCTCCAGGTAGCGTTGATTTTGTGCAATTGCCGTGCGGCCAGGCATGTGGCCAGTGTCAACTATTTGGCATTTTAAATTGCATATTCCATGCGCGCATAATTGAAGCTATGGATTTTAGTGTGGATGCATCATATCCCCCCCTCGCCGTGACAGTTATTATTGTTTAGTTCCTGCAGGGAAGCTCCAAATTGAGATGAATGAGAGACCTTAATACTTCCATTGGACTTCTATTATTATTCCATAGAAATCGGTATATATGTACATATATAATATTTTCCCTATAAATCGAAATGAATTTCTCTTACCCTTCAATTGTAATTAAAATCGATTAAACACCAATTCTATGAACATTCGAACTAAAAGCGAGCAAGAGCATTGGCATTGAATTGAATGAATGGCGGAACGATTGAATCACTCACTCACTGACTGACTGGCTGACTGACTGACTGCCTTTTCGAAACTGACTATTTTCGGTTGGCTCCAACATTTTCTCTGCGTTTCTTCTTTGTTTTTGGAGTGGCAAAACTCCAAATGCAAATTTGCCCTTCCCCTTCAGGCAACTCGCTCTAAAGTCAATGCCAAGCGACTCTAATGAAATTGCAGCGGCTGGCTGAACAGCTTAGGTTAAGGATTTAAGCCCCCCAGCCCAAGCCTTTGTTATTATTGTTGTCTTTTGGTTGTTGTTGGTGCTGTTGCTTTTTATCCGATTTCATGGCATAGAAAACATAGAACATTCGTTCTGTTTGCAAAAAAAGAAGCAGAGGGCGCAGCGGTCTATTGAAAATCCGATTTCTTTTTGGGAAATTGCATCTGAAAAATGATGATAGACCATATATGTGACCTCTAAAAAGTGCAAGTTTTAGCTCATAAAAACAGAAAAGGAGTTTTCAAAAAACAACCAAATAAGAGTTGATCTATATGAAATAAAATATTTGCTCGTAAACGAATATTATTGAAGTGAGATATTGTTTCATATAGCAATAACTAAGTGCACTCTGGGACTTAGGACAAAGAGTAAGTAATTCTATTAGATAAAAGTCTTTCAAGACTCAAGAAAGAGTTGAATAAATAAGTCTTAAGGCTAGGCGTATACGTAATATTATTCGATCATTCTACTAATAAATGATCTCAGATCATTTCCCATTTCGACTTTAAAAGTTCTTTGGAGTTAATGTTCGGTTTGCAAAATTCCTGTAACTCCATTACACGGTATCCTGTTAGTTCCCCTTCTTATTTTCTTTCAATGTTCCCTTTTTGCGTGTTTCTTACACTTTTCGGTTCACTCCAGCGCCGTGAGCATCGCATCTTGCTTTATTTACCCGGCATGCATTACCTTTTTCCAACTTATCGACATAATTATCTTAAAAAATATGAAATTATATATCGCACATAAAAAAACAGAAAGAAAATAAGACGAAAAACAAGGAGAAAAACCAAGGTAAGCATAAAAGCTGATAGAAAGAAGACTCTACACACTGAACTCTGTATACCCTAGCATTCACTCGATGAAGATAATAAATTTAATATCGTAGTGCAATTTATAGAGATTCATAATTAATTTAGAATTAATCGAGTTAAATTCTTAAATATATTTGCATTGGCTTAGCAAGTAGATCGACTTGGAAAGGGTATTTCAAGCCCGGCAGAGGCAAAGGTAAAGTGAGGCAAGGTAGCTGCTGCTTCTGGTGATGTTACTGCTCGTTCGCCCTTTGATTATGCGGCTGTGATAGCACTGAGCTTTCTTTTTTTTTTTTTTTGTTATTGTGCTTGTTGTAGCAAACTTGGGGCAATGTGGGCGGGGCAGTTCTCATTAGAATGCTCTGCAGCAGAGCGCAGATTTGACATGGCGAACGCCTAAATACAGGCAACTTTATTTTTTCCCTCTTTATTTATTTTTTTCGTTTCTTTTCTTTCTTTTTTTTTTTTTTTGGGTGGTTTTCTTTTTTTTATTATTTCACATTTCTTCTTCTGTGTTTCCACTCCTTGTGGCTGTTGTTGTTGCAGGTGTATTTGCGTGCGTGTGTGTGTGTGTGAGTGTGTGTGAATTTACTTCGTATACCTCACCTTAACACGCAGTCAAGCATTTGTTGTTGTTGTTACAGCTGCGCATTTTTAAACAAGATTAAAGCGCGCACGTCGTCGGGTCTTAACCAAGAGTGGGCGGCGAGTGTGCCAGAAGGATGTGTGCGGATAGAGCGAACGAAGGGTGGAGGGGCGGACTGGAGGGTGTTGGAGAATTGCTGTTGGCAATTTGTTGACTTGACTGCAAATGTGTCGCATCTTAATGCGCCATTATTAAATATGCCGCAGCCAAATGGAACACAGACAACAAAATCTATGCGAAACTCTTGGGAATACGCAACTCCATATTTCTATTTGGAATCAGAGAAGTATATTTCAAGAGATGTTTTACTGCATGTTCAAAACATTTCATTTTCTCATTTCGACAATTATATAGGTCAGATTTGTAATGAAAATGTATATCATCAATATATTTAAAAGCTTTTTTTGTTCGAAAAAGATATGATGCTAACAAAAAGCTTATTTATTAAATAAATTAAATAAATCAATGTTCCAAATTCATATTCATCTATGGATTTTCCAATTCCCCAGCCTAATCTTTGCCAATTTAAGACTCTCTCTCACTGGGCTGTCATCGGGTATAGGGTCATTTAAGATTCACGCATCGAAACAGGTCTCCCATTAATGGGAAAAGAAGTGAGTCATAGTAAACTAAAATTTTATTTTGACTAAATCGTTGTCGAAAGCAATGTTAATGTGACATCTCATGGACAAAAAAAAACAGCCTTTTTTATTTAAATAGCTTGATAAAACAAAAATCAGGGTTTAAAAATTATTAGCTTCTCAGTCGCAGGGTACACCGACCACTTGATTCATATTATTTGTTAAATTGTGCTTTTCCCAACGGTTTCAATTTACATCACTATAAAACTGGGTGATATTCACTCTAATCATGAAGCGGTTTTTAATTATAGAAGTTAACATTTCAATTGAAGCGATGGAGATATCTGATTCGGAAATGAACATAGCTCTGGTGGATATAAAAATTTCTAGACCAAAGTCAATGATTATTTTATTTATTTATGATGTAACCAAGTTTTACTTAAATTATATATACTATCTTAAAAGGATATTATTAATCGAACGCTGTTTTGGAAGTACAAAATTAATTTTAATGTTTAAACGTCCCCTTTATGTGCAATGTGAACGTTCCCGCACTTATATGTCGTGGCTAGTCTTTGTGATATATGGGCTCACAGCCCGAATATGATCGTGATATCGATAGATGGGCACACTTAGAATAAGACAAGACGAAACCAAAACGTGTTTTAGCAATAGGAAGTTAAATTTAAGAATAAATGAGCAATCCTTTAGGACTTTTCGAGAGAAACCCGACCCGGACTAGACCATAATTGTGAAGTGCATAGAAATGTCGGTGCATTTCATGTTGAGAGCATATTATTCATTAGTTTCACCCAATTAAGTTTGTTTGATTTTCTCGTGTATTCAATTCGCCATTTTTCAGTATGGATCGAACGAATAATCTCAAATCATTTTGCTGCATTTTTGGCAGCAATGTTCATTGCGAATTCGCACCACGCGACAGGCCAAACAAATTGAAATTTCATTTGTGTCAACCGCATTTCGTTCTCCCCCCTCGCACTCGCCCCTTGCACTCGTGGAAAAATGGCCTCTCCAATGATAATAAACAGTTTTTGCTTTTTGTTGAAACATTTTTTATTTTGCATTTGTTTTTTTATAGGTAAATGTCGACTTAATTGAAATAATTAAACAAGCAAAAATGTCGTGAGGTGAGCATTTCATTGATGACCTAAAAGTGACACTTGAACAACGCAGCACATTTGCTTCTGATCTGATCCTGTTGTCTTTTTTGCATTTAAATTGCATTTTGTCAGCCAGCCTGCAATAAATTCGCTTAATGAAGTTTTTAACAATATATGTATGTATTTATATTTAATATGTACGCATATGTATGTGTGTATATCGAATTGCTTAATTTGCAACTGCGTGTGGAGGCGGTGAAGCGTTGGACCACGTGCTTCACGTGTTTTACATACACACCCACACACACACACACACACACACACACATTGCCCATGCATTAAATATAATTATTTCTTTAATTAAAATATATTTGAGCTTTCTGAGCCACGTTGCGCACAATTTGCACAAAAGTCACGTCAATGTTGCAGTTATTGTTAATGCTGTTATTAAATAATCCTTCGAATTGACCATTGAACATAATTGAAATCATTAAAAATATTCGATTCATAAAAAATTAATGACCGAGCATTGCATACTTTTGGGTAAAAGCCAACTTGATAGCAATGCTGCCGATATCAATTGATACTTGAAATATTTGTGCGATATTTGTTCGATAATGCTCAAATATGCAAAGAATTTGCGCATTACAAAAAAAAAAAATGAGTGTTTAAGTATTTTTATGGCGGAATGAATTTTTAATAATTAACATCATTTGTAAACAAGCTTTATTTAATATAAAATAAATAAGAACAAACTCTGAAAAAAATCTCCCACTACTAGAGAAACTTAAATGTAGTAGTCCAATTGCTGGATATGAAAATATATTTTACCTGAAATACCATATAAAGCGAAATCGAAAGGAGGAATTTCTTTGATTGTTGCGACCATAAATGAAAAACTAATATTAAATTTTCATCATTCACCACATCCACTTAAATCCAACAGCAACTGCTTTGTTTGATGGAATTTTACTTTTCTTTATTATTAATATTCTTTTGTTTTCCCATTTAGAAAAAAAAAACGAAATATTTACCTGCAGTAAAAGAAATGCAATCCGCATGAAAATTCCTTAAACATTAATAAATGCTGCAATGACAAATAAGAAGGGGTTGACTCAAAGCATTTTTGGTACATATTTTAATAAAATGCCAAACCCTTTGTATTGCAAAACTACAATCATCCCATCGTTCTGTGAGCTCTCAGTAGGCGTAAAGGATTAATTTACTTGAAAAATTCTTGAATGCTTCATTCTCCCAGCATTTCTATGCTCAACAAATATTTCAACAATTGCTTAGATTTATCTAGCACAAATTGCCAACTCGAAATTAATAAGAGAAATAAGTTTACCATTTCCTGTCGACAGCAGCCAGGACAACAAGGACAACACAAAAATACTTGAAAAATGCCAACTAATAGTCCATTGTCATTGGGAAAGGTGGCAAGGGGGAGGGGCAGTGGCGGACAAATCGAGTGAATAAGTGTATGTGTGTGTGTGTATGTGTGAGAGAGAGAGAAAGAGATGGAGAAACATTCCAATAACTGTACAACATCCGGTTGCCGCACAATGGTAAAAACGTTTCCAATTTCAATAGGGGGAAATATTTCTATTTCAACATGAAAATATTTTTTAGCAGCCTTTTGTATGTGATATCTAAACGACTCTTCACCTGACGACGACCAGATAACAAAAAGAATGAAGAAAAAAGGAAAATTCAATCTTAATCCACTAGCTCGGCAGGAAGAAAAGTAACTAAGAAAAAAAAAAACGGAAAAAATATAGAAAATTTCGTATACCAAGTTGAGTCACCAGCTTGGACATACCCTGTCTTAACTGTCCCACTTATTATCTATTTAACAACCAAAGAGAACTATCCGAGATAATAAGGAACGTTCACTTCTTTTGCAAAATAATATAAAATAATGGAAAATATTTGTAGCGGTTTGATATCAATGTGGTAAACCCAATACTAATTGCGATATCTAATTAATAGATTTATCTAATACCAATGCAATAAAAATATCGATAACAATTTAATCAACATTTAACAGTAATTTAATAGTTCGATTTCAATTAAATAATGCTCTGTTTTGTGGTTAATAATATATTCATTCATATTCATTTGCATTTAAGTAGATATCGGTTATACAACTGAGGCAAATTGTAATTCAAATTTGGCAAAGTTCTTCCTACATAATTATGGTATTTTACTGTCTGTTCTAAGTTCTTTAAGTTCTCAACAAAAGCTCATTCAAAAAAAGTAAGAACTAAGATCATCTGTATTTTCTCTTAGCTACAGGGTATTTGGGAAAATATATAGAGCCATGCAGTTGTTAGAGAGAGGGAAAATGAGGTATGAAAGGGATCCGTTGACGTATGCACTTGACTTGACTTGCACATTTGCGGTGGCAGAAAGCCTCATTCAAGCAATCTCCTCTAACCCGCTCCACCGCCCCCAACCACACAACCTCAATGAACCCAATTCGAGCCAAATCCAACGAAAAATAGTTATTGTTAGCCCAACGACAACGACAACGAGATGAGATGGGAAGAGACGAGGACGAGGAAAGGCAGTAAGTAGCTTTATTATAGGATTTTAAGTTATTACACTGAGGGGTTTCGGATCAGAGGTACAAAAGGAACAGAAGGACAACTGATGCCATTGCGAGTACTCACATATGCAGCTTTTTGCACTTGAATGCGACTATTCGTGTGTGTATGTGTGTGTGTGTTTGTGTGTGTGAGAGAGAGAGGCTTAGGACATGATGTGATGCCAATGACGATGCCTCTTGGCTGAAGGTGAATTTGTCAACATGACTTCAATTGTGGCTAAAAAAATAATTCTGCTTTTCCTTCTTTATATTTCGCAAAAATATAAATTGTATTTATTGAACTTTAAGAGACTATTGACTTTGTTTAAGCCTCTTTGTCTTATGTTTCAAAAACTACAACTATATTTCTATGATTCTCTTTGTCCAACTGCTTGAGTTTTATTTAAAGAGCCAACCAACCGATTGATGTTGTCGTTTCTTAAATATTATAGTGTATTTACTTTTTAAAATAAAACCACATAAAATAATCGCTCTTAGACTTCTTTTAATAATCAATATAAAATAACACTGTGTGACTGTTTAAACAATTTAATCGGTCCCCTATGTGTATTCATTTTGTAAAACGGCAACAAAGTCAAAGAAAAATTAGAATTTATTTGTAATGTCTGCAAATTTGGCTTTAAAAAAATTAGATAGGACGACCTTTCCTCTATCGAATCCTACAAAAAAATCCAAATCAGCAATCAAATAAATATTTACACCAAGTTAGTGTCACTAACCTCTCAAAAAGAAGTTTTGTCGCTAAAATAGAAAAATAACGAGTAAAATCTACATTTCTCTAAAGCTAAGCCACACTGAATTTTCTATGTATATTCAACATGAATTGCATTAACTTTTAAATGATATAAAATGTGCCAAAAAAATTAAATTAGCAAAAAGATTAAAATTTTTGTAGCCAAACGAATTTGCTGAAACTTATTTCATACATTTTATGAAACTTTGAACTAAATGAAATCGTTATTAACAAAATGAATACAAAGCATATAGAAAATTTCAAAAAGCGACAGCAAGAATCTCATCCTTTGACAAAGTTTCGAATTAAATTTAACAATGGCTCTGCCAAAAAATGCTGCACGCAAATTAAGATAGCATTCTTTCACGCCCGGAAATACCCAAAGGAATGGCATCCACTTACCCTTCCATGGCACATTCCCACGATGCTTTCTCCTCCTGTTTTGTGTCATGGTAAATCTCTTGCCTCAACAGTAAATCAAATACAAAATGCTGGCACGTGCCGCGTGTCTAACCGATAACTAGTCCAAAAACGAGCGAGAGCCAAAAGAAGAATGGGCAAACCGGCTTTCCACACATCTCCTCATCCTCCTCCTTGGTGGCTTTTTGGGGGCCAAGTTGCCTTGACCTTAAGCTTAATCAAAAAACTTGCAACTTTCATTCTTCGGTTTTTCGGTTTTGTTTCGTTTCGTTTTGGGAGGGTGTCAAAAAGGCCGCAGCAAAAGCAGCCGCAGAACTTATGACAAAGCAGTTTGCAAATCCAATTGATAAATTTTTAACTTAAATATGGTCTCAGTCTCTCACCCACTCCCAAAGCCCCTCCTCACTGCTCTCTCTCTCTCTCTGTCTTGCTCTATGTATCATCAGCAGTTTTCTTTTTATTCCTTCGACTTGGGGTCAGAGCATCGATTGCGGCTGCTACGTGTATTCTCAGGCCATAAATCACAAGGACCAAAGGCCGCTCTGCCTGCTCCACCACTCCTAATCGCATTAAAACCTAAACGGCAAAATCTTTACTACGTGTTCTTGTTAACTTTTACTATGGCCTGGCTTGAAACAGAAACCGAAACTGGCTTTAACTCAGGAAACTGTGATAGACAGCCAGCTGGGGTGAGAGGGGAGAGAGGTAGGAGGTCTCAAGGTGCTGACTTTCTGTTAAGAGCTATAAATATTTGAGCCAATAGGCAATACGGCTTATTCAAGTGGATTGCAAAGTTCATAAGGAAACTAAATCTATTTGTAACACATTATAAAACTCCACAAATAAGTGTAGAATAAACCAAACTAAAACATTTTCAGTCTGATCAGTCATCCATATTACTCATAAGTATGTCCGAATGTCATTTTATATTTCATGTATATTTCCTTTTACATTCAAATAGGACTAAAATGGAAACCTTTTTTATAAAGTCACCACAATCAATTCAAAATCTAAATATTCACAAAATTTAATACTCAACGAATGAACAATCAATTATTAAAATGATTAAAGTTATCACCCGACAAAAAAATAGATTTACGGTTAATTTCGAGAGATAATTTACAAGTAACTTTTTAGAGATCGTTGACCAAATTGTAGAATTATTTAGTAAAGAGACATGTGAAAATGAATTAGTAATTTCTTGAGAGTTTTTTTTTTAAATAGATTAGTAATTTCTTCAGAGTTTTTTTTTTGAAATGAATTAGTAATTTCTTCACAGAGTTTCTTTGAAAGGAATTAGTAATTTCTTGAGAGATTTAATCGAAATTAATTAAAAATTTCTTCTGAGAGTTTTTCGAAGTCGGCGTTTTATTTAATACGATTTCTTCTAAATTTTTCGTTCAACAGCTTCGAATTCCTAGTCCTGATTCCATAATTGTTTTCACAATTTCTATATCCTAGTTGTTTCTCATTTGTACACATTTTTTGATAAAGTTTTTTTTAAATTTCAACTAGGACTAGGTACAATTCGAAACACATTTACACAAATTTTTGACAAAAACTGTAAATAAAATGAATCGTCTCATCGCCACGCCAAATTGTGAATCTTTGCAGACATTTTTCTCCGATTATGTATATTTGTAAAAACTATAAAATACTTATGAAAATTCCACCAACGAATTATCTTTCAAGCAAAGTAAAACATTTCATTTTAATGCCATATGAATTTAATGATTCTCGTTTTCGCAGGATATTTTTTTTAGTTTACTCAAATAGTTTCGTTTCATTTTAATAAACTGCAATTATATTATCTCTTCGATATCGAAACAGTTTCTTTCATACATAATTTATTTGGCATTTGATAAACTTTTCATTTTATTTATATATTATTTTTGGGGTGGAGCGGGGGGAGTGAAATTAGTTGCGTATTTATTTTGCTGTTGAAAATATTGATGATGAACAAACTGAAAAGTGGAAAGTTTTCTCTTTTTCCTTTCCTTTTCAGTTTTCTCTCTCTCTCTGTCTCTCTTTTTGTGTTTGACGCTGTTTGTTTGTTGTTGTTGCAAGTTTGAATGAACGGGGCGCAAATTTAATTTAAATTTTGTTTTTGCGCCTTTGTTGTCACAGTTTTGTCTGACAAAATGGATTTCCTTTTATTGCTGCGCTGCGGTCCTCGTTCTCGTCCTGTTCCTGCTCCTGATGCCCGTCCTGGTGTTGGTCCATTTTGCTGCTGGTGTTGGTGTTGGTGTTGGCGTTGGTGTGTGCCTTGTGGGTTAGGAACTTTGAACTTGTGCTGTAACTTTTACGTCGAGGGTTTTGCACTTCGGGCTGCATGTGACAACGTTTGATTGCTCATGAAATCGATCGATTGTCGAAACGTGTTGATTGTATTGTTGGTCTCTCTTCAAAGCAAAAAGTAACAAAAAATAACCCAAACCAACAACAACAAAAAAACGAAAAAGGCAAAAAGAAACAATATAAGGAATAAACCAAACAAAAAGGTCAAAAGTTTCAACTGTCGTAAAAGTTTTGTTCGTTTTTCTGGCATATAAAATGAAGTGTTCTCGTTACTCTCATCTCGTTTTGGCTTGGCTTGGCGAAATCATTTAAATACAGCCCTCGGTGTGCGCCCGCAGCGCATTAAAATTGCATGCCAGAACTGCCACAAGTCAGGACTAGGGATAAAGATGATATTATCCCACCCACTCCACTCCACTCCACCGAAAAACGGAGCAAGTCTCATTTGGCTTGGCTCGATGATTAATCACATCGATAACTTCGGTGATATTATTGGGAATTCTGTGATTTGTGCCAACGTTGAAATCATATTCCTATCTTTGCCTTTGCATGGATGATGGATGTTTGTATGTATTTTGGTCCATTCCAGAGGGTGTCCGCTCAGTTCCATTGCACTAATTAAACTGACATCCGTTTGGCACCCTTCTCAGCTCAGCTCCACTCTGCTCGGTCTTTGATTAAAGTGTTTTGCTTGCATCTGATTGATTGCTTGCTTGTTGATTGTTGGCCAAAGGATTTTTAATATGTGATTTTCGGCTACACTTATCGCTCATTCTTTGATTGACAATTTTGGGATCTATCACCATAAAGTATTAGCTTATTAGTTCAATTATGATTGAGCCAAAATGGGAGAAATATATTTCATGCATTTTAAGTTAATATCTACAATACAAAGAGTGGAATTTCTCCCAATTTAGAAGCAAACATAGAAAGAAGTCTTGAGTACAGAAGTTATGCAATCATTTTTGACAAACGATTTTTAAGGAATATTAATAAAATTGAATTGATGCTTATGCTTCATGATTACTAAATAGTTCAATACGTAAATACTATCCAAGAGTAAACGTTTAAAAACATATTCATTTTATGATTCTGTTACAAAAAATGGGCAAATCTGAAAGCAAATATAGTTATATGTAGTTATATGTATATATTAGTCTTCATCAGTGGTTCCCAAATTTTTGTTATTGTGGACCACTATCAAAATTTTACTGGAGGAATCTCTTTCAAATATAGACCAATATATAACCCCCACCTGGATCACTTCATGAATCGGTGCTCTCCTTTGAAGTCGATTGTCATAATTATTGCGAAATCTGGATTAAGTAATCTTGGAAGCATTTTAGAAACTTTGTCAATTTGTGCTCATAATATTATAAATTCTAATTGAATAATCTAAAATTTAAATTCTAAATTACACTGTTTTAACAATATATTTAAAATTCCCATTGATCTTAAAGTGCTCCCCGAATAAAAAGTAATTTAAATCTTTTTAATCAAACTTAAACTAAATTTTAATGAAACAGCTACAGTTACACTTTCACTTGCTTATTGTTAGCAGCATTTTGAAAAAATAAATCAATACTTAAGTAATTTAATTAGTTCGATTATTTTACAATTGGCTCATTTAAAAAGGGCAGTAAATTTTATTAATAACTATTAAACAAAAAAATAGAGAAGAATATACATGGGCAATTTATGGAAATTTCAATGAAACATTCTGCAGCAGCATAACTGTCACAGTTTGTTTTAAATGTTGTAATAAAAATTTATTGTAAATTGGCTCGAAAGGTTCCCTTAGTCGTGGTAATATGCAAATAATTTGGTTGAAAATGTTATTGCATTTGATTGCACATATTTTAATTTGCATAAACATGAGCAGTGAGTGAACGCTGGCGTCTGCATACATACATCCCCCTCCACGCCCCCGCCCCGCATCCGTTTCCGTTTCTGATATCTGCGAATTCCAATTCACGTTGTTGCGTGACACGCAAATCCGACACGTAAAATAATAAGCGGAAATGTTGAAAAATTCAAAGCAGATTCCGACTGCCTCTGCATCTATTTGTCCCCTCACCATTCCATTCATCCATCTACCCATCTACCCATCCACCCATCCTCCCCCCTCTGAAGTCACCTTGCCATTATCTCGCGCATTCAACGTGTTAGACTGAAAAGTCAAGATTTGCGCGCATTAATGGCTGCGATTGAATTTTCAATATCTGAGGCACGTGACTCGTCGCGGTCGCATCGATTTCATTGAAAACCTGACGTGCTCAACATGTTTAATTATCGCGCAAATATTTTTTAAAAGCATATAAAACTCACGAATGCGGGGGAAGTGTGAGAAAGAGGAAATGGCAAGAGAATTCATATGCCAATACATTTCTTGGCCATAAATTCGCTTGCCGAGTGAAACGAAGAAAGAGGAGGTGAAGGAAGAGAGAGCGAAAGTGAGAGGCAGTCATCAATGTACAAAATATAAAATTATCAAGAATATTGAATGGCTTTCGACACTTAAAAATTATCGAAATTATTTCCTACCATGGAATTGGGAAGATTGTTTAATTTTTAATCCATTGATTTTTGTAATTATAAAAAACGGTTTAAGTTTTTTAATAAATTTAAGCATTCAGTGCGAAGTTTCGATCAATCTTATTTTTCGGAATATATATTAGAGTCAGGGAAAGTATTACGAGACTGCATTCTGAGCATCCTTTGTTTATGAATCACTTCACAAGTCAATCAGAATTATTTTCACTGATCAATAATAGGTAGCCTTTGATATTAGAGGGAACAATTTAAAATAATGTAACCTACACGTGTCTTAAGTACCTTGGATTCAGGATTCGTTTCATGAAGATCTTAAAGTGTCCTCAATATTATTACAGATCAAGAAATAAAATCTATTTTAATAAAAAGCACATTATGTAATTCAGTTCTTACAGCATTAAGTTTTATAGAATTAGTTTAGAGTAACTTCAATTTAAGTTGAGGTAGGAGGTTGCAAATTTGCCCAAAAGTATGCAATACTTCCAGTTACTTTAGCTCAGTTTCAGTTCGTTGCAATAAATTGATTGTTTCTCACCGATTTCAGTGCCCATCTCGTTGTCAAGTATATGGCATAAACACTCAACAGCGATTTCCGGATGATGATGCCCAGCGGGTGCGGCTGCGGGTGGAGGCTTGTGGGGAAACCGGGCCTCGGTTTGGGTATCATACGTTACGCGGAGATTAATAGCCGCACTGAGTGCTTGGCACCTATCAAATTCAATCAAAGACATTCATCAATTTTCAATTTGGCATTCGTCGAGGAGGAGGAGGAGGAGGCACGGAAAGATGGGCGGTTACCAGTGGCTAGTAAGTTGGATGCGATTTCTGCTTCTGCTCTGCTGCTCTCCACATACATACATACATATATCGAGAGCAGACATCAAAAGCAAACCGGCAAAAAGCAAATGGCAAACAAAAAGAAAAAACAAACCCAAACCAACCGACAAAAAGTGTAGAAAAATATGAAAAATCGACGGCTGACCGCAGAAGCAAACACAGCCAGCAGCCACACACATTGAAAATTGATTCAATGTCATAAATTAGATTTGAAATACTCAAAAGATTTTCCCCTGCTTCTGCCTCTCCTTTCGGTCTTCCTCTTAGAACGGAAGCGGCCATAAAAATGTGTGAGAAATTTGTGTTTTTTTTTTTTTTGCTCTCTCTCTTCTGTCGTTTGACATTTCTGCACACTCATTCGAAGGAAACACTGAAAGCAGGAGCCAATCCAGGACCCCCAATTGAAGCACCACAAAATAAAGTAAATTATATTTACGTGTATTTTGCATAGCAATTGCGAAGTGATTTTTTTTTTTCTTTTTTTCGCCCCCGTTCCCGCCGTTCTTATCGTTACTTTTTGTGTTTACACTACATTACCAAAGAACAGAGGGAACTGAGGAGCTGGGAAACTAAGGAAAGCAAGGCGATACAAGGCGGGGACTTAGCTGCCGACGCGTGCCTTATAAATGATGTACAATCAATTAATTTGCGGCTTGTTTACAAAGCGACTAGATGGAACTAGATGATTTCGGGCAGGGAGGGGGTGGAACGGGGCTCGTAGCCTCAAAAAATTATACGCAATTTGGCAAAAGGCCTGCCTGCTGGGTGGCAAATGTTGACGGCGGTTTCTATTGGCATTTATCACACTTGATAGGGCCAAAAACTGTTTCTTGTTAATGACGCAAAGCAATTTATTTATCCTAAGCATGAGAGAGGCACAGAATGAAATCGAAAATTTTTAAACGAAATTCCAATATCAATAATACTATCCTGTATGGGAAAATCAATTATTCCAAGAAGTTGACGCTTTTTTTCTCTCTTTCACTTTTAAATTAATTAATTAGGTGAACCACATTTAAGTAGGATCACTTGTTTGAAATGGAACGATCTTCCATTTACCAACATTATCATTCAACAGAACACTAACGGACAGTCAAGAAATATCGGGGAGTCGGATTCATCGAGAGCACGCTAATAAAATATTACAAAATAGAATATCAGTTATACATATATGTAAACTACAATAAAATCTATAAACAGCCACTTAAATAAAGAGTACATTATTCCAATTACAGTAAGTCATTGAATAAAATACATTAAAAGGTCAATTGCTTAAATCTTGATCAAATAAATTTAGTCGCTAGGCCGACGACATAAACTACATTTCTTTGGCATCCACGAAATCTATCACATGCTATCTCGCTAACCTGTATGAGCAAATGTGGCGACACCGAAAATACTGGTTCGCCCTCTGTTTGTCGTTTCCCAATTCTGAACGGAAATTCTAGTATTATTAAGTTAGTTAACACTACTTTCTCTCTCTTCTAAAACTTGTCAAGACGCGTGAAGACGCTTTGATCGGACTTCCAATAAACGTTTATATATTTAAGTACAAATGGCTGCCTTGTAACCACAGAGTAGCCAAAGTGGTGACCCCGACGTGATCTTCAGCATCACACAACGTTCCTTGGAATCGGTCCGATCTACTAGCAAATTTCGTCATCCGAAGTCAAACTGGCCATCAATTTTTTATTGGCGGGTTTATGACACAGAGACGCTACGATTTGCGCGCGCTCCCAAAAAGACGTCTAGAATTTCAACAAGAGACGCCCTTTGAAAATTTCACGATGGACGAAATGAAAAGGGAACTAGACGATCTCAAAAGCCAATTAGAGCTTCTACATGCAACTAGCAACGCCACCACAAATAATACGGCAACCGGCCAACGTGCGCCCATGCGTTTGCCACGATTTGCAAAAAACAACCCCCATTTGTGGTTCGCTCAAATCGAACGCTTATTTCGCTTGCACAACATTGACGACGAGACAGACAAATTTGATCTGATCACAGTGCATATAGACGAGGAGATAATCATTGCATTAGAAGATTTGGTTTTACGACCACCTGCGACTGACAAATATCTCGCCATCAAGAATCGTCTGCTTGAGAAATTCGCCGAATCGGCTGAATCAAAATTTTTACGTCTACTTCACGGCGATGGAACATCTGGATCAAAACCATCCGAAATTCTGGCAAACATGCGACGCCTCGCCCCGGATCCGGCAAGTGAAAGCTTAATTCGCACACTCTTTCTTGCAGAGATGCCTCAGTCAATACGTCCAATGCTGACAGTGTGGGAGGAAACCAACTTAGATAAGCTTGCCAAAATAGCAGACAAAATGATCGAAGCAGTGGAAAACAAATCGTTTTATTCGATGGAACCGAACAATGCCATTTGCTCTGTGACACCTAGCGATTCAACTTCAGATGTTATAGAGAGCATACGTTTGCTTAACATAAAGTTCGAGAATCTTCAAAAGGAGCTAAAACAGTTTCGATCACCTAAACATGATGCTCAGTCTCGCTCACGTAGTGCATCAAGTGGCCGATCGCAATGGAGCAACTCATCGCCTAAAAAAACGGAGGAACAACAATCCAAACTTTGTTTCTACCATCTTAAATTTGGGGATGATGCCAAAAAATGTCGTTCTCCATGTATACATTTCCAGTTGTCAAACTAATAAAGCTGTCGTCTAAAGGGCTGGTAGGCGACAGCACACACAACACCGGCGATCCCAAACCACAACTCAACTCCAGTATCGAACCACGCCTGCACATCACCGATCGTGTCTCCAACATACGGTTTCTCATTGACTCAGGGTCTGTGATTTCTGTTGTTCCACGATCATTCTGCAAGCAAAAAACCAAACCTTGCGATCTCATTTTATATGCTGCCAATCAGTCAATCATCAACACGTACGGCCAATACGTTGCAGAGCTCAATCTTGGCCTACGCCGCAGTTTCACCTGGCCCTTCATCATCGCAGATGTCCAAGTAGCCATCATTGGAGCTGACTTTCTGACCAAGAACGAATTACTCATTGATTTGGCAAATAAACTTCTCATTGACTCGATTACAGGTCTTTCGACGCCTGGATGCTTAGCTGCAACGCGACAACATTCCATATCAACAGTAGAAGACCCACGCAAATATCCGGAAATCCTTCACGAATTTATTGACATAACCAAACCGTCAATAAAAACTAATGTCCATAACGACGTCTCTCATGTCATCGAAACACATGGTAGATCTGTTGCGGATCGGCCTCGTCGCCTATCTGGTGATAAGCTAGCCTCAGCGAAACAGGAATTCAATCTTCTAATCAAACAAGGAATTTGTCGTCCGTCGAAAAGTCCATGGTCAAGCCCACTTCATTTGGTAATTAAAAAAGATGGAGGTTGGCGTGCCTGTGGCGATTATCGGAAACTAAACTCAATAACGATTCCGGATCGTTATCCTATCGCTCATATCAACGATTTCACCGATCAACTATATGGGAAAAAAGTATTTTCGACGCTCGATTTGGTAAAAGCTTACTATCAAATCCCAATGGAGCCAAGCGACGTCCCAAAGACAGCTGTCTGCACGCCTTTTGGACTCTTCGAATTTTTGTACATGCCCTTTGGGTTAAAAAATGCGACCCAAACTTTTCAAAGATTCATGGACAACATTTTTCGTGGCATTAACTTCGTATTCTGCTATATCGACGACATTCTCGTCATGTCGAACTCTTTGGAAGAGCACAAAGAACATCTTCGCTCGGTTTTTCAAATTCTTCAAAATCATGGTCTAAGTATCAACCTTAGTAAATGCCAATTTGAAAAACGAGAGGTCAACTTTCTTGGATACACAATCAACGACTGTGGAATAAAGCCGCCAACTGATCGGATAAATGTTATCCTTAACTATCCAAGACCTCAAACAATATGCCAACTTGGCCGATTTTTGGGTGTGATCAACTACTATCGAAAATGCCTTCAACATGCGTCAGGCATACAAGCGCCATTGACTGAATTGCTCAGAGATGTAAAGAAGAACGACCAACGAAGGATCGAATGGACACCGACACTCATTGCTACCTTTGAAAACTGTAAACAAAACATGGCTAATGCAACACTTTTATCGTTTCCGTCACCAGACGCAAAACTCAGCTTAACCTGCGACGCTTCTGATTCGGCCATCGGCGCAACCCTCGAACAACAGATAGATGACATCTGGAAGCCACTAGGGTTTTTCTCTAAAAAACTCAGCATCACGGAACGAAATTACAGCACGTACGATAGAGAACTCTTAGCAGTCTTCGAGGCAATTAAATACTTTAAGCACCTGGTAGAGACACGAGCCTTTATCATCAGGACTGATCATAAGCCGCTTGTTTATGCCTTCAATCAAAAACCTGAAAAAGCATCGCCTCGTCAGCTCCGACAATTAAGCTATATATCGCAGTTCTCCACGACAATCCTTCACGTAAAAGGCGAACACAACATTGTCGCAGATGCCTTCTCAAGATTGTGTGCCATTCGGATGCCCACTTCAGTAAACCTATCTGAAATCGAAGAGGCACAAGCAACAGACATTGAATTATCGGAATTGTTAAAAGGAAATTCATCGCTAACTCTAAAAAGCATTAAATTCGACAACAATGTGTCATTATATTGCGATGTTTCATCGGGACACAACCGACCGTATGTACCTAAATCTCATCGTTACAAAATTTTCACCTTCTTCCACAATTTATCACATCCAAGTGGTCGGGCTACGTTAAAACAAATTCGCCAAAAGTTCGTTTGGCCATCAATGAACAAAAACATCACCCAATGGTGCCGAAACTGCCTCCCTTGTCAGCGTGCGAAAATCAACAAGCACAACCACGTACTACCAGAGAAGATACCCGTTCCGGATAGCAGATTCGACCACGTGCACTTGGACATCATAGTAATGCCTTACTATCAGAACTTCCGCTACTGCCTAACGATGATCGACCGATTTTCACGATGGCCCGAAGCTGTCGCTCTCACTGACATCACTGCAGAGACAATAGCAAATACTTTCTACGCCCAGTGGATATCACGTTTTGGAACGCCCAAAACCATAACAACAGACCAAGGCTCGCAGTTCGAATCCGCTGTCTTCAAGGAACTCGCACGACTCATCGGCAGCAAACAGATACATACCACTGCCTATCACCCACAATCCAACGGTTTAATCGAACGATGGCATAGATCTCTAAAAGCCGCATTGATGTGCAACGACGGCACACCTTGGACAAAACTTTTGCCAACTGCGCTGCTGGGACTACGCACTTGTTTTAAACCGGACATCAACGCATCAGCTGCGGAAATGTTGTATGGAACGGCATTACGACTGCCCAATGAATTTTTTGAAGATTTGGACAAGCCATCAACACCTGCATCATTTTTAAGCCCTTTTCGTGAACATATGCAAAAACTTCGCCCAAAGCCCACGGCTCATCATATCAAGGAAAGAATGTTTATCCTAAAAGGCATTGATCAATGTTCACATGTGTTCATCAGAACTGACGCAGTCAAGCAACCGCTTGAACCTCCGTATTCTGGCCCTTACGAAGTCATAAAGCGCCAAACGGATCGAGTCTTCATTCTAAAAGTCAATGGAAAGGAGGTCGCCGTTTCTGTGGACAGACTCAAGCCAGCGTTCATAGCGAAGGAAGACCAACAACCCGAGACTCAAGACACGAAACGCCCTGCACCAAGGACATATGAGAAACATCATCGAGTTCGTTTTTCACCTTCAAATTCATAACTACCTCATTGGACGGGGAGTACTGTGGCGACACCGAAAATACTGGTTCGCCCTCTGTTTGTCGTTTCCCAATTCTGAACGGAAATTCTAGTATTATTAAGTTAGTTAACACTACTTTCTCTCTCTTCTAAAACTTGTCAAGACGCGTGAAGACGCTTTGATCGGACTTCCAATAAACGTTTATATATTTAAGTACAAATGGCTGCCTTGTAACCACAGAGTAGCCAAACAAACAAGCACTGTGGCGCTCTCCACCGGGCACCATGCATGCAATTTTTGCATATCTTTGTATGACAGATATATGATAGTCAGCCAAGTTGGATGATAACAACTAGAGCTATATGATATAGTAGTCCGATCTTAAACAAATTTGGCACGAGCGGTCGGATATAAAGTAAATATTAAGTTTCATGATAATCCCGTGAAAAACACTGAAGTCATTGATCTAAAACTATATGGTTAATAAGATGATTATCATTTAGAAGCAGTTGAATTTTTTTTTTTTTAATTGTGGGTAATGAAACTATGCTAATTGAGCAAAATAATCACAGTATCACAGTCAATCATCGATTGAAATTGTCTGCTTCAAAAATCAATTAAAAAAACTGCAAAAAGAAAAAATATTTTATTTATTTGTATAGAGTGGCCAATCTACTGCGTAAATATTGACATAGTAGGCAATGCAAAAGTCGTTCTTTGAACAAGAATACAAACAAGTAGGCTGGATAATTATTCTTCAAACCAACATCATAAGTTTATCAACCTCTCATCGGCAGTTGTTTGAAGTTACTTGAGCAGTAAACACCTTTCCTCTGCAATTACGGAAAAATGTGAAAAACGTGAATAGTTTGTCTCGTGGACTTTCAAATTGATTTATTCCTTGATTTACTAGAAAACTTACAAGAAAACTTAAAAAATACTGTTTTGTGTCTAGTGTGGAAAACACGAACTTCTAAATTGTTTTATTCCTTGATTGAAGATTTCCCCCATTTAGTATTTAAAATTGAGAAGGTGGTGGTATTCAGTGCCATAAAATATTGCAAATTCACAACTTCATTCGCTTTCAGGTGCTACTTTAAATATGCCCAGATTCCTGTGCATTTGGATGGAGAAAAATGCTCGTACTTGGATCTCTGTTCGTGTTCCTTGATTTACAAAAAAAGAAACTTAAGGACCTACAAAATACGTAAATAATACGTTTATTCGTTGATTTTAAAGATTTAGCATTTATTTTCAACCAAATTGAGAAAGGAGTTGGTGGTTTTCAGTGCCCTAAATTGCTCTTAGGTCGTTATCGCTTCATCATTCGCAGGTAAATGTTATTGCGAATTCACATCTTCAATATGCACCACAAGGATTCTCTTTCAGACGTTCGATTGTGATAGTTTTTAGCTGAATTTTTTGGATGCCTTGCTCAAGTTCCAGATTCCTTTGCATTGGAGATCCAACTAGGCCGACGAAAATTCTCGTATCACCATCGGAAGGAAACCCGATTGTGGATCCTCTTGGTATTCATCACTGGGATGGTTTTACTTGGAAATAGTTCTTGTTGCGATTGATGGTAAACTTGTTGGCTGGATTGATATTCGAAAAGAAGACTGGTCCCTGTATCCAGCTAAGTCGCACTTCATAATGCCAAACAGACGAATGTCTATAGATGCTGATTTAAGAATGTAATTGGAAATCCTCTCCTTCATTAAATGTTTCTAAAGCAATTGGCAATATTTTGTCACAAACGAAAAATCTTCTATATCGTAGTGTAGATATTCCTTTTCTTGATTATGGACAGACGGGCACGACTCTATCGTCTCGACTAAAATATACAATTTCATCCTATATAATCCTGGTATAAAAATACTACTTAAATACATAAGACATCGACATGAGGTAGGAATGACCTTGTGATTTGGATTAAATTGATGCCAATGCTTTTAAGACTGGATAATTAAAAAAAGAATTCGAGTGGATATAATTAATCAAGCTTAAGTAAGAAAATAAAATGAATTCTCCGACAATTCGATTTGAACAATTTAACTTCGATGACTTTAAGTCGATGCATTCGTTTCGAATGATTTTCTAGCAGTCGATTTCAAGGCCAGCAGACAAAAAGATATACTATATACTATAGATGAACCCGATTTCTAGATGAATCGACCCATAAAAAGAGTGAAATGTGGTTGGGAAAGGGTGTGGGGAGGGGGCGTGTCACGCAATCCTACTACCACCCACAATGAATGTCTGTGTGAGAAAAGTTATTGTTGGTAATATCAGGACACAGAAAGTGTTTATGATATGAAAAATGTTGACAGCAACTGCGCCATAGAAATGAGAGCGACAGAGATAGCAGTACACACACACACACACACACACACTCATTCATCTCTGTATGTGTGTGCGTGTATGTAGTTTTTATCGCTGTTGCTGACTTTGATGAAAAATATGATTATGTCCTTTATGCGAATGCCTTGCAGTAAAAATAATAATAACACATACACACACACACACATACTCCCTCTCTCTCACACACATACACACACACATGTAGGTTTCCCCATTCCACCCATTTATTTTGCGCTGTCTTTTCCTTTCCCTTCGTTCTGTATGTTTGTTTGTATTCTTTTTTGGCAACAGTTTTTCATGACTCTGTTCTTTGTTCTGACTTTATTGGCTGCTCGTCTTAAGTCTTGGCTGCAGGGCACAAAACAGTTGCCATTTCTTCCTTGTTCCGTCCTACTTCTTGTCTCCGCTCACTGTCATATGTTTGCTTTATTATGGACAACAGCAAGCCGTAACAACACTAACACCAACGATAACAATAACAACCAAAACAACCCAAGCAAAATGGAGCAGCAGCAGCAGCAGCGGAATGCAGTCAAACGGTTGACCCATAAAATGACAAAGTTGCCGCTGCTGCAAGTTGCCATTGCCATTTAACCCAAAGCATCTTGACACGCCCACACACATACATTCCCATTTCGAACTCACACACACACAAACACAACCACACCCACCCACCCAAACGTCACTCAAGGCACTTACTCTTCATCTTTCTGTTAGTCAAACTATTCTCTATATGTCGAACAGAAACAAAAATTTGAGATAGAGTTCGATTTATAATTTGAAAATTCATAATGGCATTTAAATATACACGGTTTACCCTACAATTATAATTTGTTTTTATGCTTAGCAAAAATATTTGTGGACTTAAAGTTAGAGTAGTATATATAGATCACATGAATATGTGACTAGTTTGCCTACCTATTTTGTTTTAAGCCAAAGCTAGAGTTGTAAACTGTACCTTCTTGTTTTTGGTATATCTACTTATACTTCCGAAGTTGTTATTCCAGTCTTTTTGGCTATTAATTTATATTTTCCTCTAACATTGAAAAACTAGAATTAAATATAATACTTATAATAATTATTATTTAGCGACAATAAACTATATGATTTAGGGAAGGATTTCGCGGAGTGGTCCTCGAAATTTCATCATCTTTAATGATGTGCGGTCAATTAGTGATTCTTTACACAATTCGATAAACAATCACAAACGAAGAAATATAAGTTTGTATCCTGATTTTCGTTTTTACTCGATCCATTTCCATTAGAATTAGATATATAGATGGATCGGATAGTTTATCGATGTCATGTTATGTTAATCGGAAGATTATTATTTGTTATGAATGATCAAAGTAATATTTTTTGGTGGGTAAACAATTGATTCTTAGAGAATCAAGCATCAAAATAATGTATTAAATGTCATTTTAAAAGACAAGAATTTTATGTTGGCTTGTTTTTGCTTTACCATGCGCAATCGATGCTTCTTTTCCCCACTGGCATTCATATCGAATGTACCAATATATGAAGTCAGCTTTTTCTACAATCTTCTCCAATCTACTCTGGCACATTCTGTTTGTCTAGGAGAGTTTCAGAGTTCCCCCCATTGTTCCGGCTTAAAGCATTTGCCCATCAACACTTAATTATTATCGAGAGCAAACAAAACAAAAGCTTATGCTTGGCAACGCCGCATGATTTACTTAATATAATTTTGTCGTTGCCATTGTTAATTTATGGGGGGAAAAGTGGAAGAGGACAATCCGCCACCCCGCCAACCGAATAGACTCTTCGCCCCCCCTCTTCCGCTTCTTGACTCTCGGCCACTTAATGTCGCAGCAATGTAATAAAAATCCAAGAAAATGAGGCAAAATGACGAAGGACGAGAGTCAAACAAATGTCCCGTTAAATATTTAGTTGATTTAATTATGTGGATTGTATGTGTGTGTGTGTGTGTGTGTGTGTGTGTGGAGGAAGGAATTTGAAGGACGCCATTAAATCAACCCCAAGCCAAGCATAAGAAAATTTACGAGGCCCGCAACAAACTTTTGTCTCATTTTCATTTTTTTGTTTTTGTTTGTTTCTTGGGTTATCTGTTGCTTATTTATTACAAATGCCATATGCCATATATACATATGATATAGCAGAAGGATATCAAATACACACACTCAAACACTCTCACACACACACACACATTGCTGAAGGTTTTGCTTTTGTGGTCATTTTTTGGTAAATTAATTAAACAAATAAAATAATATGTCAGCAGCAGCAGAAAGCAATAAATACTAATTTGCCTGTTTCAACACAAATGTCATCTTTGAGCCAAAACAACCAAGAGGCAGAAGACGATGCCGGAGAAAGGACAATCGAGACCAAGGACATTCTGGACAAAGGACACATGTGGGAGCCTATGCCATGCCCAGCTTGTTGCCAAGACACTCCCAGCAGCTGCTCAAAGTGCGGTTGACTTGAAAGTGCTTGGGAATTGGTTCTCGGTTTTGGGCTTGGGCTTGGGCTTAGGTTTTGGGGACTGCGGTGCTTGGTTAGAGCAGTCGAGTGGTTGGCTAGACAACTTATCACTAGACTTATGGTGAGCACTTTGTTGTCGGCCCAGTCAATCGATAACGATTTGCCCTTTGGTCAGTTTGCCTATTTGGTAGGCTTTTGCAGCATTTTGTTTATAATGAAAGATACTTATTTTTATTTTTAGAACCCAGAAGGATACATTAAAGCCATACATTAAAGAAGACAACAACAAACGCGAACAAAGTTATCAAAAACTACATTTGGTTTAATCGGAAGTAAGTAGAAATTGGTAAATAAATTACATTTGATTAGCTGATACCTCTCCGATCAAAGAATGTAGCTAAAACTCGTGATCGAAATCCCTCTGCGATATGAAAAGAAAGAAATCTTCCAGAACTTTAGTATAAATTATTAGAGTTGGTAAATTATGGTCTCTGAAATTGAACCAAATGTTATAAAGGAAAGAAAAAAGTGAAAGAAATTATCTTGACTTTTCAATGTATTTAATGTTAAGACGGAAACCAGTTTACGAGGCTGGAATTCATTGTGGTTTTAGTTATTTTTACAACTGAGAAGAATATTTAGAATTTAAAGTGAGCTTTTTGCTATTTTGAACTACACTTTCGAATTTTTGGAAGCCTGGGGACACCTGGAGGTCGCAGTTCTGATCTTATATCGTTAGTAACATACACTGCGCGTCAAAAATCGAGTCGAAATTTTTTTTTTCAAAATTGCAAGCTTTTGATAGCATTTTATAGTATGTAAAAATGCAATAAGAAATAGATAACAAATTATGAAATCGGTAGAAAATTGTCTAAAATACAGCCTAAGAAAAATCGGAATTTTGACCAAAATTTACAATTTTTCAAAAAATTTTCAAAAATTCACAGCGTTACTATCTTTAAATGTTTTGATGGCATTTAAAAGTAGATAAAAATTTGATAAAAACGACATAAAAACTTTGAAAATCGGTCGAAAATTGTCCTTAATACAGCCTTAGGAAAATTTAAATTTTGACCAAAAATTTTTCAATATTTGATTCAAACCTTATGCAAAACCTTCAACTTTGCAAACCTCTAACTATGCTAATTTTTGAACAATTTCAAAAAGTCATGTCTTTTTTTGCTGCTCTAAATGTGAGTAAAAAAATGGCATTCAAATCTAAAAAACTAATTTTGACCCGATTTTTGGAAAAAATTACAGTAAAAATTTTCAAAAATCGAGTCGAAATTTTTTTTTGCAAAATTGCAAGCTTTTGATAGCATTTTAAAGTATGTAAAAATCCAATAAGAAATAGATAACAAATTATGAAATCGGTAGAAAATTGTCTAAAATACAGCCTAAGAAAAATTGGAATTTTGACCAAAATTTACAATTTTTCAAAAAATTTTCAAAAATTCACAGCGTTACTATCTTTAAATGTTTTGATGGCATTTAAAAGTAGATAAAAATTTGATAAAAACGACATAAAATCTTTGAAAATCGGTCGAAAATCGTCCTTAATACAACCTTAGGAAAATTTCAATTTTGACCAAAAATTTTTCAATATCTGTTTCAAACCTTATGCAAAACCTTCAACTTTGCAAACCTCTAACTATGCTAATTTTTGGACAATTTCAAAAAGTCATGTCTTTTTTTGCTGCTCTAAATGAGGGTAAAAAAATGGGATTCAAATCTAAAAAACTAATTTTGACCCGATTTTTGGAAAAAATTACAGTGTATACACTGTAAAAATTTTCAAAAATCGAGTCGAAATTTTTTTTTTCAAAATTGCAAGCTTTTGATAGCATTTTAAAGTATGTAAAAATGCAATAAGAAATAGATAACAAATTATGAAATCGGTAGAAAATTGTCTAAAATACAGCCGTAGGAATGTGAGTAAAAATATGGGATTCAAATCTAAAAAACTAATTTTGAACCGATTTTTGAAAAAAATTACAGTGTATACACTGTAAAAATTTTCAAAAATCGAGTCGAAATTTTTTTTTCCAAAATTTCCAGCTTTTGATAGCATTTTAAAGTATGTAAAAATGCAATAAGAAATAGATAACAAATTATGAAATCGGTAGAAAATTGTCTAAAAGTTTTCAATATTTGTTTCAAACCTTATGCAAAACCTTCAACTTTGCAAACCTCTAACTATGCTAATTTTTGGACAATTTCAAAAAGTCATGTCTTTTTTTGCTGCTCTAAATGTGAGTAAAAAAATGGCATTCAAATCTAAAAAACTAATTTTGAACCGATTTTTGAAAAAAATTACAGTGTATACACTGTCAAAATTTTCAAAAATCGAGCCGAAATTTTTTTTTTCAAAATTGCAAGCTTTTGATAGCATTTTAAAGTATGTAAAAATGCAATAAGAAATAGATAACAAATTATGAAATCGGTCGAAAATTGTCTAAAATACAGCCTAAGGAAAATCGGAATTTTGACCAAAATTATACAATTTTTCAAAAAATGTTCAAAAATCCCCATCTTTGCAATCTTTTAAAGTTTTGATGGCATTTAAAAGTAGATAAAAATTTGATAAAAACGACATAAAAACTTTGAAAATCGGTCAAAAATCGTCCTTAATACAGCCTTAGGAAAATTTCAATTTTGACCAAAAATTTTTCAATATCTGTTTCAAACCTTATGCAAAACCTTCAACTTTGCAAACCTCTAACTATGCTAATTTTTGGACAATTTCAAAAAGTCATGTCTTTTTTTGCTGCTCTTAATGTGGGTAAAAAAATGGCATTCAAATCCAAAAAACTAATTTTGACCTGAATTTTGAAAAATTTACAGTGTAAAAATTTCCAAAAATCGAGTCGAAATTATTTTTTTCAAAATTGCAAGCTTTTGATAGCGTTTTAAAATATGTAAAAATGCAATAAGAAATAGATAACAAATTATGAAATCGGTCGAAAATTGTCTAAAATACAGCCTAAGGAAAATCGGAATTTTGACCAAAATTATACAATTTTTCAAAAAATGTTCAAAAATCCCCATCTTTGCAATCTTTTAAAGTTTTGATGGCATTTAAAAGTAGATAAAAATTTGATAAAAACGACATCAAAACTTTGAAAATCGGTCGAAAATCGTCCTTAATACAGCCTTAGGAAAATTTCAATTTTGACCAAAAATTTTTCAATATCTGTTTCAAACCTTATGCAAAACCTTCAACTTTGCAAACCTCTAACTATGCTAATTTTTTGACAATTTCAAAAAGTCATGTCTTTTTTTGCTGCTCTAAATGTGAGTAAAAAAATGGGATTCAAATCTAAAAAACTAATTTTGACCCGATTTTTGGAAAAAATTACAGTGTATACACTGTCAAAATTTTCAAAAATCGAGCCGAAATTTTTTTTTTCAAAATTGCAAGCTTTTGATAGCATTTTAAAGTATGTAAAAATGCAATAAGAAATAGATAACAAATTATGAAATCGGTCGAAAATTGTCTAAAATACAGCCTAAGGAAAATCGGAATTTTGACCAAAATTATACAATTTTTCAAAAAATGTTCAAAAATCCCCATCTTTGCAATCTTTTAAAGTTTTGATGGCATTTAAAAGTAGATAAAAATTTGATAAAAACGACATAAAAACTTTGAAAATCGGTCGAAAATCGTCCTTAATACAGCCTTAGGAAAATTTCAATTTTGACCAAAAATTTTTCAATATCTGTTTCAAACCTTATGCAAAACCTTCAACTTTGCAAACCTCTAACTATGCTAATTTTTTGACAATTTCAAAAAGTCATGTCTTTTTTTGCTGCTCTAAATGTGAGTAAAAAAATGGGATTCAAATCTAAAAAACTAATTTTGACCCGATTTTTGAAAAAAATTACAGTGTATACACTGTAAAAATTTTCAAAAATCGAGTCGAAATTTTTTTTCCAAAATTGCAAGCTTTTGATAGCATTTTAAAGTATGTAAAAATGCAATAAGAAATAGATAACAAATTATGAAATCGGTAGAAAATTGTCTAAAATACAGCCTAAGAAAAATCGGAATTTTGACCAAAATTATACAATTTTTCAAAAAATTTTCAAAAATCCACAGCGTTACAATCTTTAAAAGTTTTGATGGCATTTAAAAGTAGATAAAAATTTGATAAAAACGACATAAAAACTTTGAAAATCGGTCGAAAATTGTCCTTAATACAGCCTTAGGAAAATTTAAATTTTCACCAAAAATTTTTCAATATTTGTTTCAAACCTTATGCAAAACCTTCAACATTGCAAACCTCTAACTATGCCAATTTTTGGCCGATTTCAAAAAGTCATGTCTTTTTTTGCTGCTCTAAATGTAAGTAAAAATATCAAAGAAGCTAACTTCGGCTGTGCCAAAGTTTGTATACCCTTGCAGCTTTTGACCATTACATTTTATTTTCTAAAAAATTGTTTGTTTCTTAATCCAATAAAGAAATATTTTAAATACATTGGCCGGGGGCAGCCAATCGCCAAATAGTAGACAATGTAGCGATTGATATTCATATTCACACACACACAATCGCAATTTTGACACATATATGTGCTTCACTGCTTATGCGTGCACTGCTTATGGCAGCAGTACTGCTGCATACTGCTGCTGCCATAAGCAGTGCACGCTATATAGGCAAATTTTATATCGTCGAAATCAGGCGTTATGTTTATCCGATTGTTTTGAAATTCACGCATATGACGTAATCCCTTTTTATTTATGTACATAATCAGATTGGATAAGATTGTTCAAAAAATAGAGAAGTTATTCGCATTTAACGATTGTATTTGTATGGCAGCTATATGATAAAGTTGTCCGATCTTATTCAAAATCGCAGATGTGTATGTGGCTGTATAGAAAAGCTTATATACGAACTTTGAATGCGATAGCTCTAAAACTGTGGGACTAGATCGCGCAGCACCAGACAGACAGACGGACAGACGGACAGACGGACAGACGGACAGAAGGACAGACGGACAGACGGACAGACGGACATGGCTATATCAACTCGTCTTCTCTTGCTGATCAAGAATATATATACTTTATGGGGTCGGAAACGATCCCTTCTCTGCGTTACAAACATCTGACCAATTTTATAATACCCTCTGCAAGGGTATAAAAATGGCATTCAAATCTAAAAAACTAATTTTGACCCGATTTTTGAAAAAAATTACAGTGTATACACTGTAAAAATTTTCAAAAATCGAGTCGAAATTTTTTTTCCAAAATTGCAAGCTTTTGATAGCATTTTAAAGTATGTAAAAATGCAATAAGAAATAGATAACAAATTATGAAATCGGTCGAAAATTGTCTAAAATACAGCCTAAGGAAAATCGGAATTTTAACCAAAATTATACAATTTTTCAAAAAATTTTCAAAAATCCCCATCTTTGCAATCTTTTAAAGTTTTGATGGCATTTAAAAGTAGATAAAAATTTGATAAAAACGACATCAAAACTTTGAAAATCGGTCGAAAATTGTCCTTAATACAGCCTTAGGAAAATTTAAATTTTCACCAAAAATTTTTCAATATTTGTTTCAAACCTTATGCAAAACCTTCAACATTGCAAACCTCTAACTATGCCAATTTTTGGCCGATTTCAAAAAGTCATGTCTTTTTTTGCTGCTCTAAATGTAAGTAAAAAAATGGCATTCAAATCTAAAAAACTAATTTTGACCCGATTTTTGAAAAAAATTACAGTGTATACACTGTAAAAATTTTCAAAAATCGAGTCGAAATTTTTTTTTCCAAAATTGCAAGCTTTTGATAGCATTTTAAAGTATGTAAAAATGCAATAAGAAATAGATAACAAATTATGAAATCGGTAGAAAATTGTCTAAAATACAGCCTAAGAAAAATCGGAATTTTGACCAAAATTATACAATTTTTCAAAAAATTTTCAAAAATCCACAGCATTACAATCTTTAAAAGTTTTGATGGCACTTAAAAGTAGATAAAAATTTGATAAAAACGACATAAAAACTTTGAAAATCGGTCGAAAATTGTCCTTAATACAGCCTTAGGAAAATTTAAATTTTCACCAAAAATTTTTCAATATTTGTTTCAAACCTTATGCAAAACCTTCAACATTGCAAACCTCTAACTAAATTTTTTTTCCAAAATTGCAAGCTTTTGATAGCATTTTAAAGTATGTAAAAATGCAATAAGAAATAGATAACAAATTATGAAATCGGTCGAAAATTGTCTAAAATACAGCCTAAGGAAAATCGGAATTTTAACCAAAATTATACAATTTTTCAAAAAATTTTCAAAAATCCACAGCATTACAATCTTTAAAAGTTTTGATGGCACTTAAAAGTAGATAAAAATTTGATAAAAACGACATAAAAACTTTGAAAATCGGTCGAAAATTGTCCTTAATACAGCCTTAGGAAAATTTAAATTTTCACCAAAAATTTTTCAATATTTGTTTCAAACCTTATGCAAAACCTTCAACATTGCAAACCTCTAACTATGCTAATTTTTGGACAATTTCAAAAAGTCATGTCTTTTTTTGCTGCTCTAAATGTGGGTAAAAAAATGGCATTCAAATCCAAAAAACTAATTTTGACCCGATTTTTGGAAAAAATTACACTGTAAAAATTTTCAAAAATCGAGTCGAAATTTTTTTTTCAAAATTGCAAGCTTTTGATAGCATTTTAAAGTATGTAAAAATGCAATAAGAAATAGATAACAAATTATGAAATCGGTCGAAAATTGTCTAAAATACAGCCTAAGAAAAATCGGAATTTTGACCAAAATTATACAATTTTTCAAAAATTTTCAAAAATCCACAGCGTTACAATCTCTAAAAGTTTTGATGGCATTTAAAAGTAGATAAAAATTTGATAAAAACGACATCAAAACTTTGAAAATCGGTCGAAAATCGTCCTTAATACAGCCTTAGGAAAATTTCAATTTTGACCAAAAATTTTTCAATATTTGTTTCAAACCTTATGCAAAACCTTCAACTTTGCAAACCTCTAACTATGCTAATTTTTGGACAATTTCAAAAAGTCATGTCGTTTTTTGCTGCTCTAAATGTGAGTAAAAAAATGGGATTCAAATCTAAAAAACTAATTTTGACCCGATTTTTGAAAAAAATTACAGTGTATACACTGTAAAAATTTTCAAAAATCGAGTCGAAATTTTTTTTCCAAAATTGCAAGCTTTTGATAGCATTTTAAAGTATGTAAAAATGCAATAAGAAATAGATAACAAATTATGAAATCGGTAGAAAATTGTCTAAAATACAGCCTAAGGAAAATCGGAATTTTGACCAAAATTATACAATTTTTCAAAAAATTTTCAAAAATACCCATCTTTGCAATCTTTTAAAGTTTTGATGGCATTTAAAAGTAGATAAAAATTTGATAAAAACGACATAAAAACTTTGAAAATCGGTCGAAAATCGTCCTTAATACAGCCTTAGGAAAATTTCAATTTTGACCAAAAATTTTTCAATATCTGTTTCAAACCTTATGCAAAACCTTCAACTTTGCAAACCTCTAACTATGCTAATTTTTGGACAATTTCAAAAAGTCATGTCTTTTTTTGCTGCTCTAAATGTGGGTAAAAAAATGGCATTCAAATCCAAAAAACTAATTTTGACCCGATTTTTGGAAAAAATTACAGTGTATACACTGTAAAAATTTTCAAAAATCGAAATTTTTTTTTCAAAATTGCAATCTTTTGATAGCATTTTAAAGTATGTAAAAATGCAATAAGAAATAGATAACAAATTATGAAATCGGTCGAAAATTGTCTAAAATACAGCCTAAGAAAAATCGGAATTTTGACCAAAATTATACAATTTTTCAAAAATTTTCAAAAATCCACAGCGTTACAATCTTTAAAAGTTTTGATGGCATTTAAAAGTAGATAAAAATTTGATAAAAACGACATCAAAACTTTGAAAATCGGTCGAAAATCGTCCTTAATACAGCCTTAGGAAAATTTCAATTTTGACCAAAAATTTTTCAATATTTGTTTCAAACCTTATGCAAAACCTTCAACTTTGCAAACCTCTAACTATGCTAATTTTTGGACAATTTCAAAAAGTCATGTCTTTTTTTGCTGCTCTAAATGTGAGTAAAAAAATGGGATTCAAATCTAAAAAACCAATTTTGGAAAAAAAAATTTCGACTCGATTTTTGAAAATTTTTACAGTGTATACACTGTAATTTTTTTCAAAAATCGAGTCGAAATTTTTTTTTCCAAAATTGCAAGCTTTTGATAGCATTTTAAAGTATGTAAAAATGCAATAAGAAATAGATAACAAATTATGAAATCGGTAGAAAATTGTCTAAAATACAGCCTAAGAAAAATCGGAATTTTGACCAAAATTGTACAATTTTTCAAAAAATTTTCAAAAATCCACAGCGTTACAATCTTTAAAAGTTTTGATGGCATTTAAAAGTAGATAAAAATTTGATAAAAACGACATCAAAACTTTGAAAATCGGTCGAAAATCGTCCTTAATACAGCCTTAGGAAAATTTCAATTTTGACCAAAAATTTTTCAATATTTGTTTCAAACCTTATGCAAAACCTTCAACTTTGCAAACCTCTAACTATGCTAATTTTTGGACAATTTCAAAAAGTCATGTCTTTTTTTGCTGCTCTAAATGTGAGTAAAAAAATGGGATTCAAATCTAAAAAACTAATTTTGACCCGATTTTTGAAAAAAATTACAGTGTATACACTGTAAAAATTTTCAAAAATCGAGTCGAAATTTTTTTTTTCAAAATTGCAAGCTTTTGATAGCATTTTATAGTATGTAAAAATGCAATAAGAAATAGATAACAAATTATGAAATCGGTAGAAAATTGTCTAAAATACAGCCTAAGAAAAATCGGAATTTTGACCAAAATTATACAATTTTTCAAAAAATTTTCAAAAATCCACAGCGTTACTATCTTTAAATATTTTGATGGCATTTAAAAGTAGATAAAAATTTGATAAAAACGACATAAGAACTTTGAAAATCGGTCGAAAATCGTCCCTAATACAGCCTTAGGAAAATTTCAATTTTGACCAAAAATTTTTCAATATTTGTTTCAAACCTTTTGCAAAACCTTCAACTTTGCAAACCTCTAACTATGCCAATTTTTGGACAATTTCAAAAAGTCATGTCTTTTTTTGCTGCTCTAAATGTGAGTAAAAAAATGGGATTCAAATCTAAAAAACTAATTTTGACCTGATTTTTGGAAAAAATTACAGTGTATACACTGTAAAAATTTTCAAAAATCGAGTCGAAATTTTTTTTTTCAAAATTGCAAGCTTTTGATAGCATTTTAAAGTATGTAAAAATGCAATAAGAAATAGATAACAAATTATGAAATCGGTCGAAAATTGTCTAAAATACAGCCTAAGAAAAATCGGAATTTTGACCAAAATTATACAATTTTTCAAAAATTTTCAAAAATCCACAGCGTTACAATCTTTAAAAGTTTTGATGGCATTTAAAAGTAGATAAAAATTTGATAAAAACGACATCAAAACTTTGAAAATCGGTCGAAAATCGTCCTTAATACAGCCTTAGGAAAATTTCAATTTTGACCAAAAATTTTTCAATATTTGTTTCAAACCTTATGCAAAACCTTCAACTTTGCAAACCTCTAACTATGCTAATTTTTGGACAATTTCAAAAAGTCATGTCGTTTTTTGCTGCTCTAAATGTGAGTAAAAAAATGGGATTCAAATCTAAAAAACTAATTTTGACCCGATTTTTGAAAAAATTACAGTGTATACACTGTAAAAATTTTCAAAAATCGAGTCGAAATTTTTTTTTTCAAAATTGCAAGCTTTTGATAGCATTTTAAAGTATGTAAAAATGCAATAAGAAATAGATAACAAATTATGAAATCGGTCGAAAATTGTCTAAAATACAGCCTAAGAAAAATCGGAATTTTGACCAAAATTATACAATTTTTCAAAAATTTTCAAAAATCCACAGCGTTACAATCTTTAAAAGTTTTGATGGCATTTAAAAGTAGATAAAAATTTGATAAAAACGACATCAAAACTTTGAAAATCGGTCGAAAATCGTCCTTAATACAGCCTTAGGAAAATTTCAATTTTGACCAAAAATTTTTCAATATCTGTTTCAAACCTTATGCAAAACCTTCAACTTTGCAAACCTCTAACTATGCTAATTTTTGGACAATTTCAAAAAGTCATGTCTTTTTTTGCTGCTCTAAATGTGGGTAAAAAAATGGCATTCAAATCAAAAAACTAATTTTGACCCGATTTTTGGAAAAAATTACAGTGTATACACTGTAAAAATTTTCAAAAATCGAGTCGAAATTTTTTTCAAAATTGCAAGCTTTTGATAGCATTTTAAAGTATGTAAAAATGCAATAAGAAATAGATAACAAATTATGAAATCGGTCGAAAATTGTCTAAAATACAGCCTAAGAAAAATCGGAATTTTGACCAAAATTATACAATTTTTCAAAAATTTTCAAAAATCCACAGCGTTACAATCTTTAAAAGTTTTGATGGCATTTAAAAGTAGATAAAAATTTGATAAAAACGACATCAAAACTTTGAAAATCGGTCGAAAATCGTCCTTAATGCAGCCTTAGGAAAATTTCAATTTTGACCAAAAATTTTTCAATATTTGTTTCAAACCGTATCCAAAACCTTCAACTTTGCAAACCTCTAACTATGCTAATTTTTGGACAATTTCAAAAAGTCATGTCTTTTTTTGCTGCTCTAAATGTGAGTAAAAAAATGGGATTCAAATCTAAAAAACTAATTTTGACCCGATTTTTGAAAAAAATTACAGTGTATACACTGTAAAAATTTTCAAAAATCGAGTCGAAATTTTTTTTTCCAAAATTGCAAGCTTTTGATAGCATTTTAAAGTATGTAAAAATGCAATAAGAAATAGATAACAAATTATGAAATCGGTAGAAAATTGTCTAAAATACAGCCTAAGAAAAATCGGAATTTTGACCAAAATTGTACAATTTTTCAAACTTTGAAAATCGGTCGAAAATCGTCCTTAATACAGCCTTAGGAAAATTTCAATTTTGACCAAAAATTTTTCAATATTTGTTTCAAACTTTATGCAAAACCTTCAACTTTGCAAACCTCTAACTATGCTAGTTCTTGGACAATTTCAAAAAGTCATGTCTTTTTTTGCTGCTCTAAATGTGAGTAAAAAAATGGCATTCAAATCTAAAAAACTAATTTTGACCCGATTTTTGGAAAAAATTACAGTGTATACACTGTCAAAATTTTCAAAAATCGAGCCGAAATTTTTTTTTTCAAAATTGCAAGCTTTTGATAGCATTTTAAAGTATGTAAAAATGCAATAAGAAATAGATAACAAATTATGAAATCGGTCGAAAATTGTCTAAAATACAGCCTAAGGAAAATCGGAATTTTGACCAAAATTATACAATTTTTCAAAAAATGTTCAAAAATCCCCATCTTTGCAATCTTTTAAAGTTTTGATGGCATTTAAAAGTAGATAAAAATTTGATAAAAACGACATAAAAACTTTGAAAATCGGTCGAAAATCGTCCTTAATACAGCCTTAGGAAAATTTCAATTTTGACCAAAAATTTTTCAATATCTGTTTCAAACCTTATGCAAAACCTTCAACTTTGCAAACCTCTAACTTTGCTAATTTTTGGACAATTTCAAAAAGTCATGTCTTTTTTTGCTGCTCTAAATGTGAGTAAAATAAAGTAAGTAAGTCGCCGGGCCGACTTGGATATACCATGCATCAGAGGGAAAAAAACTACATCGAGTTTATAAAACTAAATTCATATATTAAATTTCTTTCGTATGCGCGATTTCTAACATATGCTATCTCGCTCATTCTTAATAATAGATGTCCATAACATATATAAGTGTGCCGAATTAAATTCCGATACGATAAATATTGCGGGAGAAAATCACTTTTTATTGAATTTCGGAGGCGGAAGGGGGCGTGGCAAAAAAAATTTGGTGGAATGATAGATGTTCATTAGATCTATGAGTGTGCCAAATTAAATTACGATACGATAAATATTACGGGAGAAAATCACTTTTTATTAAATTCCGGAGGCGGAAGGGGGCGTGGCAAAAAAAAAACATAAACTTGGTCTGCGTCTATACTACACGAGTCTACATTCTAAATTTGGTAGCTCTATTTGCTACCATTTATAGTTGCTGAGATCTCTGCACTCTTACGGACGGACGGACAGACGGACGGACGGACAGACGGACGGACGGACAGACGGACAGACGGACATGGCTATATCAATTTCTCTTCTCATGCTGATCAAGAATATATATACTTTATAGGGTCGGAAAAGCTTCCTTCTGCCTGTTACATACATTTTGGCGACTTTAATATACCATTTCATCCTATGGATGCATGGTATAAATATCAAAGAAGCTAACTTCGGCTATGCCAAAGTTTGTATACCCTTGCAGCTTTTGACCATTATATTTTATTTTCTAAAAAATTTTTTGTTTCTTAATCCAATAAAGAAATATTTTAAATACATTGGCCGGGGGCAGCCAATCGCCAAATAGTAGACAATGTAGCGATTGATATTCATATTCACACAATCGCAATTTTGACACATATATGTGCTTCACTGCTTATGCGTGCACTGCTTATGGCAGCAGTACTGCTGCATACTGCTGCTGCCATAAGCAGTGCACGCTATATAGGCAAATTTTATATCGTCGAAATCAGGCGTTATGTTTATCCGATTGTTTTGAAATTCACGCATATGACGTAATCCCTTTTTATTTATGTACATAATCAGTTTGGATAAGATTGTTCAAAAAAAGAGAAGTTATTCGCATTTAACGATTGTATTTGTATGACAGCTATATGATATAGTTGTCCGATCTTATTCAAAATCGCAGATGTGTATGTGGCTGTATAGAAAAGCTTATATACGAACTTTGAATGCCATAGCTCTAAAACTGTGGGACTAGATCGCGAAGCACCAGACAGACAGACGGACAGACGGACAGACGGACAGACGGACATGGCTATATCAACTCGTCTTCTCTTGCTGATCAAGAATATATATACTTTATGGGGTCGGAAACGATCCCTTCTCTGCGTTACAAACATCTGACCAATTTTATAATACCCTCTGCAAGGGTATAAAAATGGGATTCAAATCTAAAAAACTAATTTTGACCCGATTTTTGGAAAAAAAAATATCAAAGAAGCTAACTTCGGCTATGCCAAAGTTTGTATACCCTTGCAGCTTTTGACCATTACATTTTATTTTCTAAAAAATTTTTTGTTTCTTAATCCAATAAAGAAATATTTTAAATACATTGGCCGGGGGCAGCCAATCGCCAAATACAAAGACGATGTACCGATTGATATTCATATTCACACACACACAATCGTAATTTTGACACATATATGTGCTTCACTGCTTATGCGTGCACTGCTTATGGCAGCAGTACTGCTGCATACTGCTGCTGCCATAAGCAGTGCACGCTATATAGGCAAATTTTATATCGTCGAAATCAGGCGTTATGTTTATCCGATTGTTTTGAAATTCACGCATATGACTTAATCCCTTTTTATTTATGTACATAATCAGTTTGGATAAGATTGTTCAAAAAATAGAGAAGTTATTCGCATTTAACGATTGTATTTGTATGGCAGCTATATGATATAGTTGTCCGATCTTATTCAAAATCGCAGATGTGCATGTGGCTGTATAGAAAAGCTTATATACGAACTTTGAATGCCATAGCTCTAAAACTGTGGGACTAGATCGCGAAGCACCAGACAGACAGACAGACAGACGGACAGACGGACAGACGGACAGACGGACAGAAGGACAGACGGACAGACGGACAGACGGACATGGCTATATCAACTCGTCTTCTCTTGCTGATCAAGAATATATATACTTTATGGGGTCGGAAACGATCCCTTCTCTGCGTTACAAACATCTGACCAATTTTATAATACACTCTGCAAGGGTATAATTACAGTGTATACACTGTCAAAATTTTCAAAAATCGAGCCGAAATTTTTTTTTTCAAAATTGCAAGCTTTTGATAGCATTTTAAAGTATGTAAAAATGCAATAAGAAATAGATAACAAATTATGAAATCGGTCGAAAATTGTCTAAAATACAGCCTAAGGAAAATCGGAATTTTGACCAAAATTATACAATTTTTCAAAAAATGTTCAAAAATCCCCATCTTTGCAATCTTTTAAAGTTTTGATGGCATTTAAAAGTAGATAAAAATTTGATAAAAACGACATAAAAACTTTGAAAATCGGTCGAAAATCGTCCTTAATACAGCCTTAGGAAAATTTCAATTTTGACCAAAAATTTTTCAATATCTGTTTCAAACCTTATGCAAAACCTTCAACTTTGCAAACCTCTAACTATGCTAATTTTTTGACAATTTCAAAAAGTCATGTCTTTTTTGCTGCTCTAAATGTGAGTAAAAAAATGGGATTCAAATCTAAAAAACTAATTTTGACCCGATTTTTGAAAAAAATTACAGTGTATACACTGTAAAAATTTTCAAAAATCGAGTCGAAATTTTTTTTTCCAAAATTGCAAGCTTTTGATAGCATTTTAAAGTATGTAAAAATGCAATAAGAAATAGATAACAAATTATGAAATCGGTAGAAAATTGTCTAAAATACAGCCTAAGAAAAATCGGAATTTTGACCAAAATTATACAATTTTTCAAAAAATTTTCAAAAATCCACAGCATTACAATCTTTAAAAGTTTTGATGGCACTTAAAAGTAGATAAAAATTTGATAAAAACGACATAAAAACTTTGAAAATCGGTCGAAAATTGTCCTTAATACAGCCTTAGGAAAATTTAAATTTTCACCAAAAATTTTTCAATATTTGTTTCAAACCTTATGCAAAACCTTCAACATTGCAAACCTCTAACTATGCCAATTTTTGGCCGATTTCAAAAAGTCATGTCTTTTTTTGCTGCTCCAAATGTGAGTAAAAAAATGGGATTCAAATCTAAAAAACTAATTTTGACCCGATTTTTGAAAAAAAATTACACTGTAAAAATTTTCAAAAATCGAGTCGAAATTTTTTTTCCAAAATTGCAAGCTTTTGATAGCATTTTAAAGTATGTAAAAATGCAATAAGAAATAGATAACAAATTATGAAATCGGTCGAAAATTGTCTAAAATACAGCCTAAGGAAAATCGGAATTTTAACCAAAATTATACAATTTTTCAAAAAATTTTCAAAAATCCCCATCTTTGCAATCTTTTAAAGTTTTGATGGCATTTAAAAGTAGATAAAAATTTTATAAAAACGACATCAAAACTTTGAAAATCGGTCGAAAATTGTCCTTAATACAGCCTTAGGAAAATTTAAATTTTCACCAAAAATTTTTCAATATTTGTTTCAAACCTTATGCAAAACCTTCAACATTGCAAACCTCTAACTATGCCAATTTTTGGCCGATTTCAAAAAGTCATGTCTTTTTTTGCTGCTCCAAATGTGAGTAAAAAAATGGGATTCAAATCTAAAAAACTAATTTTGACCCGATTTTTGAAAAAAAATTACACTGTAAAAATTTTCAAAAATCGAGTCGAAATTTTTTTTTTCCAAAATTGCAAGCTTTTGATAGCATTTTAAAGTATGTAAAAATGCAATAAGAAATAGATAACAAATTATGAAATCGGTCGAAAATTGTCTAAAATACAGCCTAAGGAAAATCGGAATTTTGACCAAAATTATACAATTTTTCAAAAAATTTTCAAAAATACCCATCTTTGCAATCTTTTAAAGTTTTGATGGCATTTAAAAGTAGATAAAAATTTGATAAAAACGACATCAAAACTTTGAAAATCGGTCGAAAATCGTCCTTAGTACAGCCTTAGGAAAATTTCAATTTTGACCAAAAATTTTTCAATATTTGTTTCAAACTTTATGCAAAACCTTCAACTTTGCAAACCTCTAACTATGCTAGTTCTTGGACAATTTCAAAAAGTCATGTCTTTTTTTGCTGCTCTAAATGTGAGTAAAAAAATGGCATTCAAATCTAAAAAACTAATTTTGACCCGATTTTTAAAAAAAAATTACAGTGTATACACTGTCAAAATTTTCAAAAATCGAGCCGAAATTTTTTTTTTCAAAATTGCAAGCTTTTGATAGCATTTTAAAGTATGTAAAAATGCAATAAGAAATAGATAACAAATTATGAAATCGGTCGAAAATTGTCTAAAATACAGCCTAAGGAAAATCGGAATTTTGACCAAAATTATACAATTTTTCAAAAAATTTTCAAAAATACCCATCTTTGCAATCTTTTAAAGTTTTGATGGCATTTAAAAGTAGATAAAAATTTGATAAAAACGACATAAAAACTTTGAAAATCGGTCGAAAATCGTCCTTAATACAGCCTTAGGAAAATTTCAATTTTGACCAAAAATTTTTCAATATCTGTTTCAAACCTTATGCAAAACCTTCAACTTTGCAAACCTCTAACTTTGCTAATTTTTGGACAATTTCAAAAAGTCATGTCTTTTTTGCTGCTCTAAATGTGAGTAAAAAAATGGGATTCAAATCTAAAAAACTAATTTTGACCCGATTTTTGGAAAAATTACAGTGTATACACTGTCAAAATTTTCAAAAATCGAGCCGAAATTTTTTTTTTCAAAATTGCAAGCTTTTGATAGCATTTTAAAGTATGTAAAAATGCAATAAGAAATAGATAACAAATTATGAAATCGGTCGAAAATTGTCTAAAATACAGCCTAAGGAAAATCGGAATTTTGACCAAAATTATACAATTTTTCAAAAAATTTTCAAAAATACCCATCTTTGCAATCTTTTAAAGTTTTGATGGCATTTAAAAGTAGATAAAAATTTGATAAAAACGACATAAAAACTTTGAAAATCGGTCGAAAATCGTCCTTAATACAGCCTTAGGAAAATTTCAATTTTGACCAAAAATTTTTCAATATCTGTTTCAAACCTTATGCAAAACCTTCAACTTTGCAAACCTCTAACTATGCTAATTTTTGGACAATTTCAAAAGTCATGTCTTTTTTGCTGCTCTAAATGTGGGTAAAAAAATGGCATTCAAATCAAAAAACTAATTTTGACCCGATTTTTGGAAAAATTACAGTGTATACACTGTAAAAATTTTCAAAAATCGAGTCGAAATTTTTTTTCAAAATTGCAAGCTTTTGATAGCATTTTAAAGTATGTAAAAATGCAATAAGAAATAGATAACAAATTATGAAATCGGTCGAAAATTGTCTAAAATACAGCCTAAGAAAAATCGGAATTTTGACCAAAATTATACAATTTTTAAAAAATTTTCAAAAATCCACAGCGTTACAATCTTTAAAAGTTTTGATGGCATTTAAAAGTAGATAAAAATTTGATAAAAACGACATCAAAACTTTGAAAATCGGTCGAAAATCGTCCTTAATACAGCCTTAGGAAAATTTCAATTTTGACCAAAAATATATTTGTTTCAAACCTTATGCAAAACCTTCAACTTTGCAAACCTCTAACTATGCTAATTTTTGGACAATTTCAAAAAGTCATGTCTTTTTTTGCTGCTCTAAATGTGAGTAAAAAAATGGGATTCAAATCTAAAAAACTAATTTTGACCCGATTTTTGAAAAAAATTACACTGTAAAAATTTTCAAAAATCGAGTCGAAATTTTTTTTTTCAAAATTGCGAGCTTTTGATAGCATTTTAAAGTATGTAAAAATGCAATAAGAAATAGATAACAAATTATGAAATCGGTAGAAAATTGTCTAAAATACAGCCTAAGAAAAATCGGAATTTTGACCAAAATTATACAATTTTTCAAAAAATTTTCAAAAATCCCCATCTTTGCAATCTTTTAAAGTTTTGATGGCATTTAAAAGTAGATACAAATTTGATAAAAACGACATCAAAACTTTGAAAATCGGTCGAAAATCGTCCTTAATACAGCCTTAGGAAAATTTCAATTTTGACCAAAAATTTTTCAATATCTGTTTCAAACCTTATGCAAAACCTTCAACTTTGCAAACCTCTAACTATGCTAATTTTTTGACAATTTCAAAAAGTCATGTCTTTTTTGCTGCTCTAAATGTAAGTAAAAAAATGGGATTCAAATCTAAAAAACTAATTTTGACCCGATTTTTGAAAAAAATTACAGTGTATACACTGTAAAAATTTTCAAAAATCGAGTCGAAATTTTTTTCCAAAATTGCAAGCTTTTGATAGCATTTTAAAGTATGTAAAAATGCAATAAGAAATAGATAACAAATTATGAAATCGGTAGAAAATTGTCTAAAATACAGCCTAAGAAAAATCGGAATTTTGACCAAAATTATACAATTTTTCAAAAAATTTTCAAAAATCCCCATCTTTGCAATCTTTTAAAGTTTTGATGGCATTTAAAAGTAGATAAAAATTTGATAAAAACGACATCAAAACTTTGAAAATCGGTCGAAAATCGTCCTTAATACAGCTGTCCTTTGCTGCTCCAAATATGAGTAAAAAAATGGGATTCAAATCTAAAAAACTAATTTTGACCCGATTTTTGAAAAAAAATTACAGTGTAAAAATTTTCAAAAATCGAGTCGAAATTTTTTTTTCCAAAAATGCAAGCTTTTGATAGCATTTTAAAGTATGTAAAAATGCAATAAGAAATAGATAACAAATTATGAAATCAGTAGAAAATTGTCTAAAATACAGCCTAAGGAAAATCGGAATTTAGACCAAAATTATACAATTTTTCAAAAAATTTTTAAAAATCCCCATCTTTGCAATCTTTTAAAGTTTTGATGGCATTTAAAAGTAGATAAAAATTTGATAAAAACGACATCAAAACTTTGAAAATCGGTCGAAAATTGTCCTTAATACAGCCTTAGGAAAATTTAAATTTTCACCAAAAATTTTTCAATATTTGTTTCAAACCTTATGCAAAACCTTCAACATTGCAAACCTCTAACTATGCCAATTTTTGGCCGATTTCAAAAAGTCATGTCTTTTTTCGAGTCGAAATTTTTTTTCCAAAATTGCAAGCTTTTGATAGCATTTTAAAGTATGTAAAAATGCAATAAGAAATAGATAACAAATTATGAAATCGGTCGAAAATTGTCAATTTCAAAAAGTCATGTCTTTTTTTGCTGCTCTAAATGTAAGTAAAAAAATGGGATTCAAATCTAAAAAACTAATTTTGACCCGATTTTTGAAAAAAATTACAGTGTATACACTGTAAAAATTTTCAAAAATCGAGTCGAAATTTTTTTTTCCAAAATTGCAAGCTTTTGATAGCATTTTAAAGTATGTAAAAATGCAATAAGAAATAGATAACAAATTATGAAATCGGTAGAAAATTGTCTAAAATACAGCCTAAGAAAAATCGGAATTTTGACCAAAATTATACAATTTTTCAAAAATTTTCAAAAATCCACAGCGTTACAATCTTTAAAAGTTTTGATGGCATTTAAAAGTAGATAAAAATTTGATAAAAACGACATCAAAACTTTGAAAATCGGTCGAAAATCGTCCTTAATACAGCTGTCCTTTGCTGCTCCAAATGTGGGGATTCAAATCTAAAAAACTAATTTTGACCCGATTTTTGAAAAAAAATTACAGTGTAAAAATTTTCAAAAATCGAGTCGAAATTTTTTTTTCCAAAAATGCAAGCTTTTGATAGCATTTTAAAGTATGTAAAAATGCAATAAGAAATAGATAACAAATTATGAAATCGGTCGAAAATTGTCTAAAATACAGCCTAAGGAAAATCGGAATTTTGACCAAAATTATACAATTTTTCAAAAAATTTTCAAAAATCCCCATCTTTGCAATCTTTTAAAGTTTTGATGGCATTTAAAAGTAGATAAAAATTTGATAAAAACGACATCAAAACTTTGAAAATCGGTCGAAAATTGTCCTTAATACAGCCTTAGGAAAATTTAAATTTTCACCAAAAATTTTTCAATATTTGTTTCAAACCTTATGCAAAACCTTCAACATTGCAAACCTCTAACTATGCCAATTTTTGGCCGATTTCAAAAAGTCATGTCTTTTTTTGCTGCTCTAAATGTGAGTAAAAAAATGGGATTCAAATCTAAAAAACTAATTTTGACCCGATTTTTGAAAAAAATTACAGTGTATACACTGTAAAAATTTTCAAAAATCGAGTCGAAATTTTTTTTCCAAAATTGCAAGCTTTTGATAGCATTTTAAAGTATGTAAATATCAAAGAAGCTAACTTCGGCTGTGCCAAAGTTTGTATACCCTTGCAGCTTTTGACCATTACATTTTATTTTCTAAAAAATTGTTTGTTTCTTAATCCAATAAAGAAATATTTTAAATACATTGGCCGGGGGCAGCCAATCGCCAAATAGTAGACAATGTAGCGATTGATATTCATATTCACACACACACAATCGCAATTTTGACACATATATGTGCTTCACTGCTTATGCGTGCACTGCTTATGGCAGCAGTACTGCTGCATACTGCTGCTGCCATAAGCAGTGCACGCTATATAGGCAAATTTTATATCGTCGAAATCAGGCGTTATGTTTATCCGATTGTTTTGAAATTCACGCATATGACGTAATCCCTTTTTATTTATGTACATAATCAGATTGGATAAGATTGTTCAAAAAATAGAGAAGTTATTCGCATTTAACGATTGTATTTGTATGGCAGCTATATGATAAAGTTGTCCGATCTTATTCAAAATCGCAGATGTGTATGTGGCTGTATAGAAAAGCTTATATACGAACTTTGAATGCGATAGCTCTAAAACTGTGGGACTAGATCGCGCAGCACCAGACAGACAGACGGACAGACGGACAGACGGACAGAAGGACAGACGGACAGACGGACAGACGGACATGGCTATATCAACTCGTCTTCTCTTGCTGATCAAGAATATATATACTTTATGGGGTCGGAAACGATCCCTTCTCTGCGTTACAAACATCTGACCAATTTTATAATACCCTCTGCAAGGGTATAAAAATGCAATAAGAAATAGATAACAAATTATGAAATCGGTCGAAAATTGTCTAAAATACAGCCTAAGGAAAATCGGAATTTTGACCAAAATTATACAATTTTTCAAAAAATGTTCAAAAATCCCCATCTTTGCAATCTTTTAAAGTTTTGATGGCATTTAAAAGTAGATAAAAATTTGATAAAAACGACATAAAAACTTTGAAAATCGGTCGAAAATCGTCCTTAATACAGCCTTAGGAAAATTTCAATTTTGACCAAAAATTTTTCAATATCTGTTTCAAACCTTATGCAAAACCTTCAACTTTGCAAACCTCTAACTATGCTAATTTTTTGACAATTTCAAAAAGTCATGTCTTTTTTTGCTGCTCTAAATGTGAGTAAAAAAATGGGATTCAAATCTAAAAAACTAATTTTGACCCGATTTTTGAAAAAAATTACAGTGTATACACTGTAAAAATTTTCAAAAATCGAGTCGAAATTTTTTTTTCCAAAATTGCAAGCTTTTGATAGCATTTTAAAGTATGTAAAAATGCAATAAGAAATAGATAACAAATTATGAAATCGGTAGAAAATTGTCTAAAATACAGCCTAAGAAAAATCGGAATTTTGACCAAAATTATACAATTTTTCAAAAAATTTTCAAAAATCCACAGCGTTACAATCTTTAAAAGTTTTGATGGCATTTAAAAGTAGATAAAAATTTGATAAAAACGACATCAAAACTTTGAAAATCGGTCGAAAATCGTCCTTAATACAGCTGTCCTTTGCTGCTCCAAATGTGAGTAAAAAAATGGGATTCAAATCTAAAAAACTAATTTTGACCCGATTTTTGAAAAAAAATTACAGTGTAAAAATTTTCAAAAATCGAGTCGAAATTTTTTTTTCCAAAAATGCAAGCTTTTGATAGCATTTTAAAGTATGTAAAAATGCAATAAGAAATAGATAACAAATTATGAAATCGGTAGAAAATTGTCTAAAATACAGCCTAAGAAAAATCGGAATTTTGACCAAAATTATACAATTTTTCAAAAAATTTTCAAAAAGCCACAGCATTACAATCTTTAAAAGTTTTGATGGCATTTAAAAGTAGATAAAAATTTGATAAAAACGACATAAAAACTTTGAAAATCGGTCGAAAATTGTCCTTAATACAGCCTTAGGAAAATTTAAATTTTCACCAAAATTTTTCAATATTTGTTTCAAACCTTATGCAAAACCTTCAACATTGCAAACCTCTAACTATTCCAATTTTTGGCCGATTTCAAAAAGTCATGTCTTTTTTTGCTGCTCTAAATGTAAGTAAAAAAATGGCATTCAAATCTAAAAAACTAATTTTGACCCGATTTTTGAAAAAAATTACAGTGTATACACTGTAAAAATTTTCAAAAATCGAGTCGAAATTTTTTTTCCAAAATTGCAAGCTTTTGATAGCATTTTAAAGTATGTAAAAATGCAATAAGAAATAGATAACAAATTATGAAATCGGTCGAAAATTGTCTAAAATACAGCCTAAGGAAAATCGGAATTTTGACCAAAATTATACAATTTTTCAAAAAATTTTCAAAAATACCCATCTTTGCAATCTTTTAAAGTTTTGATGGCATTTAAAAGTAGATAAAAATTTGATAAAAACGACATAAAAACTTTGAAAATCGGTCGAAAATCGTCCTTAATACAGCCTTAGCAAAATTTCAATTTTGACCAAAAATTTTTCAATATCTGTTTCAAACCTTATGCAAAACCTTCAACTTTGCAAACCTCTTACTATGCTAATTTTTGGACAATTTCAAAAAGTCATGTCTTTTTTTGCTGCTCTAAATGTGGGTAAAAAAATGGCATTCAAATCCAAAAAACTAATTTTGACCCGATTTTTGGAAAAAATTACAGTGTATACACTGTAAAAATTTTCAAAAATCGAGTCGAAATTTTTTTTTCCAAAATTGCAAGCTTTTGATAGCATTTTAAAGTATGTAAAAATGCAATAAGAAATAGATAACAAATTATGAAATCGGTAGAAAATTGTCTAAAATACAGCCCAAGAAAAATCGGAATTTTGACCAAAATTATACAATTTTTCAAAAATTTTCAAAAATCCACAGCGTTACAATCTTTAAAAGTTTTGATGGCATTTAAAAGTAGATACAAATTTGATAAAAACGACATCAAAACTTTGAAAATCGGTCGAAAATCGTCCCTTATGCAGCCTTAGGAAAATTTCAATTTTGACCAAAAATTTTTCAATATTTGTTTCAAACCGTATGCAAAACCTTCAACTTTGCAAACCTCTAACTATGCTAATTTTTGGACAATTTCAAAAAGTCATGTCTTTTTTTGCTGCTCTAAATGTGAGTAAAAAAATGGGATTCAAATCTAAAAAACTAATTTTGACCCGATTTTTGAAAAAAATTACAGTGTATACACTGTAAAAATTTTCAAAAATCGAGTCGAAATTTTTTTTTCCAAAATTGCAAGCTTTTGATAGCATTTTAAAGTATGTAAAAATGCAATAAGAAATAGATAACAAATTATGAAATCGGTAGAAAATTGTCTAAAATACAGCCTAAGAAAAATCGGAATTTTGACCAAAATTGTACAATTTTTCAAAAATTTTTCAAAAATCCACAGCGTTACAATCTTTAAAAGTTTTGATGGCATTTAAAAGTAGATAAAAATTTGATAAAAACGACATAAAAACTTTGAAAATCGGTCGAAAATCGTCCTTAATACAGCCTTAGGAAAATTTCAATTTTGACCAAAAATTTTTCAATATCTGTTTCAAACCTTATGCAAAACCTTCAACTTTGCAAACCTCTAACTATGCTAATTTTTGGACAATTTCAAAAAGTCATGTCTTTTTTTGCTGCTCTAAATGTGGGTAAAAAAATGGCATTCAAATCCAAAAAACTAATTTTGACCCGATTTTTGGAAAAAATTACAGTGTATACACTGTAAAAATTTTCAAAAATCGAGTCGAAATTTTTTTTTTCAAAATTGCAAGCTTTTGATAGCATTTTAAAGTATGTAAAAATGCAATAAGAAATAGATAACAAATTATGAAATCGGTCGAAAACTGTCTAAAATACAGCCTAAGAAAAATCGGAATTTTGACCAAAATTATACAATTTTTCAAAAAATTTTAAAAAATCCACAGCGTTACAATCTTTAAAAGTTTTGATGGCATTTAAAAGTAGATAAAAATTTGATAAAAACGACATCAAAACTTTGAAAATCGGTCGAAAATCGTCCTTAATACAGCCTTAGGAAAATTTCAATTTTGACCAAAAATTTTTCAATATTTGTTTCAAACCTTATGCAAAACCTTCAACTTTGCAAACCTCTAACTATGCTAATTTTTGGACAATTTCAAAAAGTCATGTCTTTTTTTTGCTGCTCTAAATGTGAGTAAAAAAATGGGATTCAAATCTAAAAAACTAATTTTGACCCGATTTTTGAAAAAAATTACAGTGTATACACTGTAAAAATTTTCAAAAATCGAGTCGAAATTTTTTTTTCCAAAATTGCAAGCTTTTGATAGCATTTTAAAGTATGTAAAAATGCAATAAGAAATAGATAACAAATTATGAAATCGGTCGAAAATTGTCTAAAATACAGCCTAAGAAAAATCGGAATTTTGACCAAAATTATACAATTTTTCAAAAAATTTTCAAAAATCCACAGCGTTACAATCTTTAAAAGTTTTGATGGCACTTAAAAGTAGATAAAAATTTGATAAAAACGACATAAAAACTTTGATAATCGGTCGAAAATTGTCCTCAATACAGCTTTAGGAAAATTTAAATTTTCACCAAAAATTTTTCAATATTTGTTTCAAACCTTATGCAAAACCTTCAACATTGCAAACCTCTAACTATGCCAATTTTTGGCCGATTTCAAAAAGTCATGTCTTTTTTTGCTGCTCTAAATGTAAGTAAAAAAATGGCATTCAAATCTAAAAAACTAATTTTGACCCGATTTTTGAAAAAAATTACAGTATATACACTGTAAAAATTTTCAAAAATCGAGTCGAAATTTTTTTTCCAAAATTGCAAGCTTTTGATAGCATTTTAAAGTATGTAAAAATGCAATAAGAAATAGATAACAAATTATGAAATCGGTCGAAAATTGTCTAAAATACAGCCTAAGAAAAATCGGAATTTTGACCAAAATTATACAATTTTTCAAAAAATTTTAAAAAATCCACAGCGTTACAATCTTTTAAAGTTTTGATGGCATTTAAAAGTAGATAAAAATTTGATAAAAACGACATCAAAACTTTGAAAATCGGTCGAAAATCGTCCTTAATACAGCCTTAGGAAAATTTCAATTTTGACCAAAAATTTTTCAACATTTGTTTCAAACCTTATGCAAAACCTTCAACTTTGCAAACCTCTAACTATGCTAATTTTTGGACAATTTCAAAAAGTCATGTCTTTTTTGCTGCTCTAAATGTGAGTAAAAAAATGGGATTCAAATCTAAAAAACTAATTTTGACCCGATTTTTGAAAAAATTACAGTGTAAAAATACACTGTAAAAATTTTCAAAAATCGAGTCGAAATTTTTTTTCCAAAATTGCAAGCTTTTGATAGCATTTTAAAGTATGTAAAAATGCAATAAGAAATAGATAACAAATTATGAAATCGGTAGAAAATTGTCTAAAATACAGCCTAAGAAAAATCGGAATTTTGACCAAAATTATACAATTTTTCAAAAATTTTCAAAAATCCACAGCGTTACAATCTTTAAAAGTTTTGATGGCATTTAAAAGTAGATAAAAATTTGATAAAAACGACATCAAAACTTTGAAAATCGGTCGAAAATTGTCCTTAATACAGCCTTAGGAAAATTTAAATTTTCACCAAAAATTTTTCAATATTTGTTTCAAACCTTATGCAAAACCTTCAACATTACAAACCTCTAACTATGCCAATTTTTGGCCGATTTCAAAAAGTCATGTCTTTTTTTGCTGCTCTAAATGTAAGTAAAAAAAATGGCATTCAAATCTAAAAAACTAATTTTGACCCGATTTTTGAAAAAAATTACAGTGTATACACTGTAAAAATTTTCAAAAATCGAGCCGAAATTTTTTTTTCCAAAATTGCAAGCTTTTGATAGCATTTTAAAGTATGTAAAAATGCAATAAGATTTCAAAAAGTCATGTCTTTTTTTGCTGCTCTAAATGTAAGTAAACAAATGGCATTCAAATCTAAAAAACTAATTTTGACCCGATTTTTGAAAAAAATTACAGTGTATACACTGTAAAAATTTTCAAAAATCGAGTCGAAATTTTTTTTCCAAAATTGCAAGCCTTTGATAGCATTTTAAAGTATGTAAAAATGCAATAAGAAATAGATAACAAATTATGAAATCGGTCGAAAATTGTCTAAAATACAGCCTAAGGAAAATCGGAATTTAGACCAAAATTATACAATTTTTCAAAAAATTTTCAAAAATCCCCATCTTTGCAGTCTTTTAAAGTTTTGATGGCATTTAAAAGTAGATACAAATTTGATAAACACGACATCAAAACTTTGAAAATCGGTTGAAAATCGTCCTTAATACAGCCTTAGGAAAATTTCAATTTTGACCAAAAATTTTTCAATATTTGTTTCAAACCTTATGCAAAACCTTCAACTTTGCAAACCTCTAACTATGCTAATTTTTGGACAATTTCAAAAAGTCATGTCTTTTTTTGCTGCTCTAAATGTGAGTAAAAAAATGGGATTCAAATCTAAAAAACTAATTTTGACCCGATTTTTGAAAAAAATTACAGTGTATACACTGTAAAAATTTTCAAAAATCGAGTCGAAATTTTTTTTTCCAAAATTGCAAGCTTTTAATAGCATTTTAAAGTATGTAAAAATGCAATAAGAAATAGATAACAAATTATGAAATCGGTAGAAAATTGTCTAAAATACAGCCTAAGAAAAATCGGAATTTTGACCAAAATTATACAATTTTTCAAAAATTTTTCAAAAATCCACAGCGTTACAATCTTTAAAAGTTTTGATGGCATTTAAAAGTAGATAAAAATTTGATAAAAACGACATCAAAACTTTGAAAATCGGTCGAAAATTGTCCTTAATACAGCCTTAGGAAAATTTCAATTTTGACCAAAAATTTTTCAATATTTGTTTCAAACCTTATGCAAAACCTTCAACTTTGCAAACCCCTAACTATGCTAATTTTTGGACAATTTCAAAAAGTCATGTCTTTTTTTGCTGCTCTAAATGTAAGTAAAAAAAATGGCATTCAAATCTAAAAAACTAATTTTGACCCGATTTTTGAAAAAAATTACAGTGTATACACTGTAAAAATTTTCAAAAATCGAGCCGAAATTTTTTTTTCCAAAATTGCAAGCTTTTGATAGCATTTTAAAGTATGTAAAAATGCAATAAGATTTCAAAAAGTCATGTCTTTTTTTGCTGCTCTATATGTAAGTAAAAAAATGGCATTCAAATCTAAAAAACTAATTTTGACCCGATTTTTGAAAAAAATTACAGTGTATACACTGTAAAAATTTTCAAAAATCGAGTCGAAATTTTTTTTCCAAAATTGCAAGCTTTTGATAGCATTTTAAAGTATGTAAAAATGCAATAAGAATTAGATAACAAATTATGAAATCGGTCGAAAATTGTCTAAAATACAGCCTAAGGAAAATCGGAATTTTGACCAAAATTATACAATTTTTCAAAAAATTTTCAAAAATCGCCATCTTTGCAGTCTTTTAAAGTTTTGATGGCATTTAAAAGTAGATAAAAATTTGATAAACACGACATCAAAACTTTGAAAATCGGTTGAAAATCGTCCTTAATACAGCCTTAGGAAAATTTCAATTTTGACCAAAAATTTTTCAATATTTGTTTCAAACCTTATGCAAAACCTTCAACTTTGCAAACCTCTAACTATGCTAATTTTTGGACAATTTCAAAAAGTCATGTCTTTTTTTGCTGCTCTAAATGTGAGTAAAAAAATGGGATTCAAATCTAAAAAACTAATTTTGACCCGATTTTTGAAAAAAATTACAGTGTATAACACTGTAAAAATTTTCAAAAATCGAGCCGAAATTTTTTTTTCCAAAATTGCAAGCTTTTGATAGCATTTTAAAGTATGTAAAAATGCAATAAGAAATAGATAACAAATTATGAAATCGGTCGAAAATTGTCTAAAATACAGCCTAAGAAAAATCGGAATTTTGACCAAAATTATACAATTTTTCAAAAAATTTTAAAAAATCCACAGCGTTACAATCTTTAAAAGTTTTGATGGCATTTAAAAGTAGATAAAAATTTGATAAAAACGACATCAAAACTTTGAAAATCGGTCGAAAATCGTCCTTAATACAGCCTTAGGAAAATTTCAATTTTGACCAAAAATTTTTCAATATTTGTTTCAAACCTTATGCAAAACCTTCAACTTTGCAAACCTCTAACTATGCTAATTTTTGGACAATTTCAAAAAGTCATGTCTTTTTTTTGCTGCTCTAAATGTGAGTAAAAAAATGGCATTCAAATCTAAAAAACTAATTTTGACCCGATTTTTGAAAAAAATTACAGTGTATACACTGTAAAAATTTTCAAAATTTTTTTTTTAATTTTAATTTTAATTTTAATTTTTATTTTTTATTTTTTATTTTTCATTTTTTAATTTTTATTTTTTAGTTTTTATTTTTCATTTTTAATTTTAATTTTTTTTTATTTTGACTTCTAATTTTTTAATGTTTATTTTTTACTTTTATTTTTAATTTTTATTTTTTAGTTTTTATTTTTTATTTTTAATATTTTATTTTTAATTTTTTTTTCTTTTTTGTTAGTTGTTATTTTTTTTGTTTAGTTTATTTTTTAGTTTGTATTTTTTATTATTCTTTTAAAATAAAACACTAAAGTGTCTATTTTTTAGTTTTAATTTTTTTTTTTTTTTTTTTTAATGTATTATGTTAAATTTTTTAGTTTTCATTTTTTAGGTTTTAGTTGTTACAGTTCAAATTTATGCAACAACCTCAACTTTGGAAACCTCTAACTAGGCCAATTTTTGGCCGATTTCAAAAAGTGATGTCTTTTTTTGTTGCTCTAAATGTGAGTAAAAAAATGGGATTCAAATCTAAAAAACTAATGTTGACCCGATTTTTGAAAAAAATTACAGTGTATACACTGTAAAAATTTTCAAAAATCGAGTCGAAATTTTTTTTTCCAAAATTGCAAGCTTTTGATAGCATTTTAAAGTATGTAAAAATGCAATAAGAAATAGATAACAAATTATGAAATCGGTAGAAAATTGTCTAAAATACAGCATAAGGAAAATCGGAATTTTGACGAAAATTATACAATTTTTCAAAAAATTTTCAAAAATCCCCATCTTTGCAATCTTTTAAAGTTTTGATGGCATTTAAAAGTAGATAAAAATTTGATAAAAACGACATACAGCCTTAGGAAAATTTCAATTTTGACCAAAAAATTTTTCAATATTTGTTTCAAACTTTATGTAAAACCTTCAACTTTGCAAACCTCTAACTATGCTAATTTTTGGACAATTTCAAAAAGTCATGTCTTTTTTTGCTGCTCTAAATGTGGGTAAAAGAATGGCATTCAAATCCAAAAAACTAATTTTGACCTGATTTTTGTAAAAAATTACAGTGTATACACTGTAAAAATTTTCAAAAATCGAGTCGAAATTTTTTTTCTCAAAATTGCAAGCTTTTGATAGCATTTTAAAGTATGTAAAAATGCAATAAGAAATAGATAACAAATTATGAAATCGGTCGAAAATTGTCTAAAATACAGCCTAAGAAAAATCGGAATTTTTACCAAAATTATAAAATTTTTCAAAAAATTTTCAAAAATCCCCAGCATTGCAATCTTTTAGAGTTTTAATGGCATTTAAAAGTAGATAAAAATTTGTTATAAACGATATCAAAACTCTAAAAATCGGTCGAAAATCGTCCTTAATACAGCCTTAGGAAAATTTAAATTTTGACCAAAAATTGACCAAAATTAAGTAAGTTGCCGTGCCGACTTGGATATACCATGCATCAGAGGGAAAAAAACTACATCGAGTTTATAAAACTAAATTCATGTATTAAATTTCTTTCTTTGCTATCTCGCTCACTCTTATGTGTGTCTACATTCTAAATTTGGTAACTCTAACATTTGTAGTTGCTGAGATCTCTGCACTCTTACGAACGGACGGACGGACGGACAGACGGACATGGCTATATCAATTTCTCTTCTCATGCTGATCAAGAATATATTTACTTTATAGGGTCGGAAAAGCTTCCTTCTGCCTGTTACATACATTTTGGCGACTTTAATATACCATTTCATCCTATGGATGCATGGTATAAAATTTATACTATAAATATTAAAGAAGCTAACTTCGGCTATGCCGGAAGGGGTCGGAAACGATCCCTTCTCTGCGTTACAAACATCTGATCAATTTTATAATACCCTCTGCAAGGGTATAAAAATGGCATACAAATCTAAAAAACTAATTTTGACCCGATTTTTAAAAAAAGATACAGTGTATTTTTCAAAAAATTTTCAAAAATCCCAAGCGTTACAATCTTTAAAAGTTTTGATGGCATTTAAAAGTAGATAAAAATTTGATAAAAACGACATCAAAACTTTGAAAATCGGTCGAAAATCCTTCTTAATACAGCCTTAGGAAAATTTAAATTTTGACCAAAAATTTTTTAATATTTGTTTCAAACTTTATGCAAAACCTTCAACTTTGCAAACCTCTAACTATGCTAATTCTTGGACAATTTCAAAAAGTCATGTCTTTTTTTGCTGCTCTAAATGTGAGTAAAAAAATGGCATTCAAATCTAAAAAACTAATTTTGACCCGATTTTTGAAAAAAATTACAGTGTATACACTGTAAAAATTTTACAGTGTATGCACTGTAAAAATTTCCAAAAATCGAGTCGAAATTTTTTTTTCCAAAATTGCAAGCTTTTGATAGCATTTTAAAGTATGTAAAAATGCAATAAGAAATAGATAACAAATTATGAAATCGGTCGAAAATTGTCTAAAATACAGCCTAAGGAAAATCGGAATTTTGACCAAAATTATACAATTTTTCAAAAAATTTTCAAAAATCCCCATCTTTGCAATCTTTTAAAGTTTTGATGGCATTTAAAAGTAGATAAAAATTTGATAAAAACGACATCAAAACTTTGAAAATCGGTCGAAAATCGTCCTTAATACAGCCTTAGGAAAATTTCAATTTTGACCAAAAATTTTTCAATATTTGTTTCAAACTTTATGCAAAACCTTCAACTTTGCAAACCTCTAACTATGCTAGTTCTTGGACAATTTCAAAAAGTCATGTCTTTTTTTGCTGCTCTAAATGTGAGTAAAAAAATGGCATTCAAATCTAAAAAACTAATTTTGATCCGATTTTTGAAAAAAATTACAGTGTAATTACACTGTAAAAATTTTCAAAAATCGAGTCGAAATTTTTTTTTCGAAAATTGCAAGCTTTTGATAGCATTTTAAAGTATGTAAAAATGCAATAAGAAATAGATAACAAATTATGAAATCGGTAGAAAATTGTCTAAAATACAGCCTAAGAAAAATCGGAATTTTGACCAAAATTATACAATTTTTCAAAAAATTTTCAAAAATCCACAGCGTTACAATCTTTAAAAGTTTTGATGGCATTTAAAAGTAGATAATAATTTGATAAAAACGACATCAAAACTTTGAAAATCGGTCGAAAATCGTCCTTAATACAGCCTTAGGAAAATTTCAATTTTGACCAAAAATTTTTCAATATTTGTTTCAAACCTTATGCAAAATTTTAATTTTAATTTTAATTTTAATTTTAATTTTAATTTTAATTTTAATTTTAATTTTAATTTTAATTTTAATTTTAATTTTAATTTTAATTTTAATTTTAATTTTAATTTTAATTTTAATTTTAATTTTAATTTTAATTTTAATTTTAATTTTAATTTTAATTTTAATTTTAATTTTAATTTTAATTTTAATTTTAATTTTAATTTTAATTTTAATTTTAATTTTAATTTTAATTTTAATTTTAATTTTAATTTTAATTTTAATTTTAATTTTAATTTTAATTTTAATTTTAATTTTAATTTTAATTTTAATTTTAATTTTAATTTTAATTTTAATTTTAATTTTAATTTTAATTTTAATTTTAATTTTAATTTTAATTTTAATTTTAATTTTAATTTTAATTTTAATTTTAATTTTAATTTTAATTTTAATTTTAATTTTAATTTTAATTTTAATTTTAATTTTAATTTTAATTTTAATTTTAATTTTAATTTTAATTTTAATTTTAATTTTAATTTTAATTTTAATTTTAATTTTAATTTTAATTTTAATTTTAATTTTAATTTTAATTTTAATTTTAATTTTAATTTTAATTTTAATTTTAATTTTAATTTTAATTTTAATTTTAATTTTAATTTTAATTTTAATTTTAATTTTAATTTTAATTTTAATTTTAATTTTAATTTTAATTTTAATTTTAATTTTAATTTTATTTTTTAGTTTTTATTTTTTAGTTTTTATTTTTCATTTTTTAATTTTTATTTTTTAGTTTTTATTTTTCATTTTTAATTTTAATTTTTTTTTATTTTGACTTCTAATTTTTTAATGTTTATTTTTTAGTTTTATTTTTAATTGTTATTTTTTAGTTTTTATTTTTAATATTTTATTTTTAATTTTTTTTTCTTTTTTGGTATTTGGTTTTTTTTTTGTTTAGTTTTTTTTTTTTAGTTTGTATTTTTTATTATTCTTTTAAAATAAAACACTAAAGTGTCTATTTTTTAGTTTTAATTTTTTTGTTTTAATTTATTATGTTAAATTTTTTAGTTTTCATTTTTTAGGTTTTAGTTGTTACAGTTCAAATTTATGCAACAACCTCAACTTTGGAAACCTCTAACTATGCCAATTTTTGGCCGATTTCAAAAAGTCATGTCTTTTTTATACCCTTGCAGAGGGTATTATAAAATTGGTCAGATGTTTGTAACGCAGAGAAGGGATCGTTTCCGACCCCATAAAGTATATATATTCTTGATCAGCAAGAGAAGACGAGTTGATATAGCCATGTCCGTCTGTCCGTCTGTCCGTCTGTCCGTCTGTCCGTCTGTCTGTCTGGTGCTGCGCGATCTAGTCCCACAGTTTTAGAGCTATCGCATTCAAAGTTCGTATATAAGCTTTTCTATACAGCCACATACACATCTGCGATTTTGAATAAGATCGGACAACTATATCATATAGCTGCCATACAAATACAATCGTTAAATGCGAATAACTTCTCTATTTTTTGAACAATCTTATCCAAACTGATTATGTACATAAATAAAAAGGGATTACGTCATATGCGTGAATTTCAAAACAATCGGATAAACATAACGCCTGATTTCGAAGATATAAAATTTGCCTATATAGCGTGCACTGCTTATGGCAGCAGTAGTATGCAGCAGTACTGCTGCCATAAGCAGTGCACGCATAAGCAGTGAAGCACATATATGTGTCAAAATTGCGATTGTGTGTGTGTGAATATGAATATCAATCGCTACATTGTCTACTATTTGGCGATTGGCTGCCCCCGGCCAATGTATTTAAAATATTACTTTATTGGATTAAGAAACAAAAAATTTTTTAGAAAATAAAATGTAATGGTCAAAAGCTGCAAGGGTATACAAACTTTGGCATAGCCGAAGTTAGCTTCTTTGATATTTTGTTGCTCTAAATGTGAGTAAAAAAAATGGCATTCAAATCTAAAAAACTAATGTTGACCCGATTTTTGAAAAAAAAAACACTGTAAAAATTTTCAAAAATCGAGTCGAAATTTTTTTTTTCCAAAATTGCAAGCTTTTGATAGCATTTTAAAGTATGTAAAAATGCAATAAGAAATAGATAACAAATTATGAAATCGGTAGAAAATTGTCTAAAATACAGCATAAGGAATTTTGACGAAAATTATACAATTTTTCAAAAAATTTTCAAAAATCCCAATCTTTGCAATCTTTTAAAGTTTTGATGGCATTTAAAAGTAGATAAAAATTTGATAAAAACGACATCAAAACATTGAAAATCGGTCGAAAATCGTCCTTAATACAGCCTTAGGAAAATTTCAATTTTGACCAAAAATTTTTCAATATTTGTTTCAAACTTTATGTAAAACCTTCAACTTTGCAAACCTCTAACTATGCTAATTCTTGGACAATTTCAAAAAGTCATGTCTTTTTTTGCTGCTCTAAATGTGAGTAAAAAATGGCATTCAAATCTAAAAAACTAATTTTGACCCGATTTTTGAAAAAAATTACAGTGTAAAAATTTTCAAAATCGAGTCGAATTTTGTTTTTAAATTTGCAAGCTTTTGATAGCATTTTAAAGTATGTAAAAATGCAATAAGAAATAGATAACAAATTATGAAATCGGTCGAAAATTGTCTAAAATACAGCCTAAGAAAAATCGGAATTTTTACCAAAATTATACAATTTTTCCAAAAATTTTCAAAAATCCCCAGCATTGCAATCTTTTAGAGTTTTAATGGCATTTAAAAGTAGATAAAAATTTGTTATAAACGATATCAAAACTTTAAAAATCGGTCGAAAATCGTCCTTAATACAGCCTAGGAAAATTTAAATTTTGACCAAAAATTGACCAAAATTAAGTAAGTTGCCGTGCCGACTTGGATATACCATGCATCAGAGGGAAAAAAACTACATCGAGTTTATAAAACTAAATTCATGTATTAAATTTCTTTCTTTGCTATCTCGCTCACTCTTATGTGTGTCTACATTCTAAATTTGGTAACTCTAACATTTGTAGTTGCTGAGATCTCTGCACTCTTACGAACGGACGGACGGACGGACAGACGGACATGGCTATATCAATTTCTCTTCTCATGCTGATCAAGAATATATTTACTTTATAGGGTCGGAAAAGCTTCCTTCTGCCTGTTACATACATTTTGGCGACTTTAATATACCATTTCATCCTATGGATGCATGGTATAAATATTAAAGAAGCTAACTTCGGCTATGCCGGAAGGGGTCGGAAACGATCCCTTCTCTGCGTTACAAACATCTGATCAATTTTATAATACCCTCTGCAAGGGTATAAAAATGGCATTCAAATCTAAAAAACTAATTTTGACCCGATTTTTAAAAAAAGATACAGTGTATTTTTCAAAAAATTTTCAAAAATCCCAAGCGTTACAATCTTTAAAAGTTTTGATGGCATTTAAAAGTAGATAAAAATTTGATAAAAACGACATCAAAACTTTGAAAATCGGTCGAAAATCCTTCTTAATACAGCCTTAGGAAAATTTAAATTTTGACCAAAAATTTTTCAATATTTGTTTCAAACTTTATGCAAAACCTTCAACTTTGCAAACCTCTAACTATGCTAATTCTTGGACAATTTCAAAAAGTCATGTCTTTTTTTGCTGCTCTAAATGTGAGTAAAAAAATGGCATTCAAATCTAAAAAACTAATTTTGACCCGATTTTTGAAAAAAATTACAGTGTATACACTGTAAAAATTTTACAGTGTATGCACTGTAAAAATTTCCAAAAATCGAGTCGAAATTTTTTTTTCCAAAATTGCAAGCTTTTGATAGCATTTTAAAGTATGTAAAAATGCAATAAGAAATAGATAACAAATTATGAAATCGGTCGAAAATTGTCTAAAATACAGCCTAAGGAAAATCGGAATTTTGACCAAAATTATACAATTTTTCAAAAAATTTTCAAAATCCCCATCTTTGCAATCTTTTAAAGTTTTGATGGCATTTAAAAGTAGATAAAAATTTGATAAAAACGACATCAAAACTTTGAAAATCGGTCGAAAATCGTCCTTAATACAGCCTTAGGAAAATTTCAATTTTGACCAAAAATTTTTCAATATTTGTTTCAAACTTTATGCAAAACCTTCAACTTTGCAAACCTCTAACTATGCTAATTCTTGGACAATTTCAAAAAGTCATGTCTTTTTTTGCTGCTCTAAATGTGAGTAAAAAAATGGCATTCAAATCTAAAAAACTAATTTTGACCCGATTTTTGAAAAAAATTACAGTGTAATTACACTGTAAAAATTTTCAAAAATCGAGTCGAAATTTTTTTTTCGAAAATTGCAAGCTTTTGATAGCATTTTAAAGTATGTAAAAATGCAATAAGAAATAGATAACAAATTATGAAATCGGTAGAAAATTGTCTAAAATACAGCCTAAGAAAAATCGGAATTTTGACCAAAATTATACAATTTTTCAAAAAATTTTCAAAAATCCACAGCGTTACAATCTTTAAAAGTTTTGATGGCATTTAAAAGTAGATAATAATTTGATAAAAACGACATCAAAACTTTGAAAATCGGTCGAAAATCGTCCTTAATACAGCCTTAGGAAAATTTCAATTTTGACCAAAAATTTTTCAATATTTGTTTCAAACCTTATGCAAAATTTTAATTTTAATTTTAATTTTAATTTTAATTTTAATTTTAATTTTAATTTTAATTTTAATTTTAATTTTAATTTTAATTTTAATTTTAATTTTAATTTTAATTTTAATTTTAATTTTAATTTTAATTTTAATTTTAATTTTAATTTTAATTTTAATTTTAATTTTAATTTTAATTTTAATTTTAATTTTAATTTTAATTTTAATTTTAATTTTAATTTTAATTTTAATTTTAATTTTAATTTTAATTTTAATTTTAATTTTAATTTTAATTTTAATTTTAATTTTAATTTTAATTTTAATTTTAATTTTAATTTTAATTTTAATTTTAATTTTAATTTTAATTTTAATTTTAATTTTAATTTTAATTTTAATTTTAATTTTAATTTTAATTTTAATTTTAATTTTAATTTTAATTTTAATTTTAATTTTAATTTTAATTTTAATTTTAATTTTAATTTTAATTTTAATTTTATTTTTAGTTTTTATTTTTTAGTTTTTATTTTTCATTTTTTAATTTTTTTTTTTTAGTTTTTATTTTTCATTTTTAATTTTAATTTTTTTTTATTTTGACTTCTAATTTTTTAATGTTTATTTTTTAGTTTTATTTTTAATTGTTATTTTTTAGTTTTTATTTTTAATATTTTATTTTTAATTTTTTTTTTTTTTTTGGTATTTGGTTTTTTTTTTTGTTTTTTTTTTTTTTAGTTTGTATTTTTTATTATTCTTTTAAAATAAAACACTAAAGTGTCTATTTTTAGTTTTAATTTTTTTGTTTTAATTTATTATGTTAAATTTTTTAGTTTTCATTTTTTAGGTTTTAGTTGTTACAGTTCAAATTTATGCAACAACCTCAACTTTGGAAACCTCTAACTATGCCAATTTTTGGCCGATTTCAAAAAGTCATGTCTTTTTTTGTTGCTCTAAATGTGAGTAAAAAAAATGGCATTCAAATCTAAAAAACTAATGTTGACCCGATTTTTGAAAAAAAAAACACTGTAAAAATTTTCAAAAATCGAGTCGAAATTTTTTTTTTCCAAAATTGCAAGCTTTTGATAGCATTTTAAAGTATGTAAAAATGCAATAAGAAATAGATAACAAATTATGAAATCGGTAGAAAATTGTCTAAAATACAGCATAAGGAATTTTGACGAAAATTATACAATTTTTCAAAAAATTTTCAAAAATCCCAATCTTTGCAATCTTTTAAAGTTTTGATGGCATTTAAAAGTAGATAAAAATTTGATAAAAACGACATCAAAACATTGAAAATCGGTCGAAAATCGCCCTTAATACAGCCTTAGGAAAATTTCAATTTTGACCAAAAATTTTTCAATATTTGTTTCAAACTTTATGTAAAACCTTCAACTTTGCAAACCTCTAACTATGCTAATTCTTGGACAATTTCAAAAAGTCATGTCTTTTTTTGCTGCTCTAAATGTGAGTAAAAAAATGGCATTCAAATCTAAAAAACTAATTTTGACCCGATTTTTGAAAAAAATTACAGTGTAAAAATTTTCAAAAATCGAGTCGAATTTTGTTTTTAAATTTGCAAGCTTTTGATAGCATTTTAAAGTATGTAAAAATGCAATAAGAAATAGATAACAAATTATGAAATCGGTCGAAAATTGTCTAAAATACAGCCTAAGAAAAATCGGAATTTTTACCAAAATTATACAATTTTTCCAAAAATTTTCAAAAATCCCCAGCATTGCAATCTTTTAGAGTTTTAATGGCATTTAAAAGTAGATAAAAATTTGTTATAAACGATATCAAAACTTTAAAAATCGGTCGAAAATCGTCCTTAATACAGCCTAGGAAAATTTAAATTTTGACCAAAAATTGACCAAAATTAAGTAAGTTGCCGTGCCGACTTGGATATACCATGCATCAGAGGGAAAAAAACTACATCGAGTTTATAAAACTAAATTCATGTATTAAATTTCTTTCTTTGCTATCTCGCTCACTCTTATGTGTGTCTACATTCTAAATTTGGTAACTCTAACATTTGTAGTTGCTGAGATCTCTGCACTCTTACGAACGGACGGACGGACGGACAGACGGACATGGCTATATCAATTTCTCTTCTCATGCTGATCAAGAATATATTTACTTTATAGGGTCGGAAAAGCTTCCTTCTGCCTGTTACATACATTTTGGCGACTTTAATATACCATTTCATCCTATGGATGCATGGTATAAATATTAAAGAAGCTAACTTCGGCTATGCCGGAAGGGGTCGGAAACGATCCCTTCTCTGCGTTACAAACATCTGATCAATTTTATAATACCCTCTGCAAGGGTATAAAAATGGCATTCAAATCTAAAAAACTAATTTTGACCCGATTTTTAAAAAAAGATACAGTGTATTTTTCAAAAAATTTTCAAAAATCCCAAGCGTTACAATCTTTAAAAGTGTTGATGGCATTTAAAAGTAGATAAAAATTTGATAAAAACGACATCAAAACTTTGAAAATCGGTCGAAAATCCTTCTTAATACAGCCTTAGGAAAATTTAAATTTTGACCAAAAATTTTTCAATATTTGTTTCAAACTTTATGCAAAACCTTCAACTTTGCAAACCTCTAACTGTGCTAATTCTTGGACAATTTCAAAAAGTCATGTCTTTTTTTGCTGCTCTAAATGTGAGTAAAAAAATGGCATTCAAATCTAAAAAACTAATTTTGACCCGATTTTTGAAAAAAATTACAGTGTATATACACTGTAAAAATTTTCAAAAATCGAGTCGAACTTTTTTTTTCCAAAATTGCAAGCTTTTGATAGCATTTTAAAGTATGTAAAAATGCAATAAGAAATAGATAACAAATTATGAAATCGGTAGAAAATTGTCTAAAATACAGCCTAAGAAAAATCGGAATTTTGACCATTTATTCTTAGATTTAATTTCTTATTGCTAAAACACTTTTATCTTCCATCCTCTCTTATTCTAAGTGTGCCCATATCTCGATAACACGATCATACCAGGGTTGTGTGCCCATATATCACCAAGTCTAGAGATGCCATATAACGGTGTTGAGCGGGTAAATTTGGGAATAGAGGGAAGTTCACATTGCACATAGAGTGAACGTTTAAAAAAATATATTTTACTTAATATCAATCCAGAGGTTGGTTCATATATCGTACTTGCAAGAAGAATATTCACACATATTTTCAGATCGATATACATATATCCATATTCTTGAATAGTTGCAAACAATTAAAAATCTATTTTGGACCATCTGAACTGGTTTCCCTCCTTCATGAAAATAAATAATCTTTAATCGAGAACATTTAAATGCAATGTTTTTCAAATTTATTCTGATGCAATTGGGCTTTATTTCTAATTCTTGAATTTAGCAAGTCAAATAGAATAATAATTTAAAAATAACTGATTTAATTTCATACATTATTTCATTCGCAATTACAAGCATCAAGTTGTTGGATTATTTGAAGTAATATTCTATTGAATTGAGGTAAATTCAATTTCATTCTTCTTGTTAAATGCGCAAAGAAGAGAGAAAAAACAAAACCATTTAATTCGCTTTTTAAAAACAAATTTTCTCGAATTTAATCCTCATCAAAGAAGACACAAACATACATATTTATATATATTGTTACATATCTCTCTTCATAACAATTTTATCTAACAATAATTGTTATTTTCCTTATTCTGACATCTTTTGTTCTCCATTTCCCAGCTTGTTATTTTCCCTTAGTCCCTCATCATCATCGTTTGTCTCTGCTCCTTCATCCTCTTCTCATTCTCATCCCCATTCTCGTTCTCCAACTTCATTTCGGTTTCTGTTTCAATTCACTTTTTGTTTCTATTAATGACACACATACACACTGAACCAGAAACAGTGGTGGAGCGGATGGTGGAGGGGGTCAGGGGGACAGGGAGACGGAGTGATGGGCACGAAGGACATGCCTTCTGTGTAGACGGGATACATTTGGTTGAAGGCCATTTGCCAGACTTCTCATCTCATTTTCAGTTCTTTCCTATTTGGATTTATTTCACGGCACATTTAATTCGAACACGCGCAACAAAAATAACAACCAGCCTGACAACAACCAACGAACAAACAATTTTCTTACCCCGAGTCTTTAGTAATTTGTTTAATTTTAAGTAGCCGTTAGAAGCAGCAAAAATAGAAAAACGAAAACGCAAGTGAAAATGGAAATGTGAAACGAAAACGAGGCAGCAAAAACTATTCCCCACAGTCTGAGGTTGAAAACGGCCTACAACATAATCGCCATGGGGAAAGACAGCAATCCCCCAATTCCTCTCACTTATCAAGTGTCCTGTGAGTCATAAAAATCAAAAGAGCATAAAAATACATTTGATAACATGGACCCAGTTCGCTCTTAGTGTTCGTATTGGTGTTCGGTCCGCCCAGTGGGCCCTCTCCTTGGCGTATTTGCCTAAAGTGCTCATTTCAATGTCGCCAAGTGTCAGGCCAAAAGATGTGGATGAACGTGGGCAGCACCAGCAGCAGGAGCAGCATCAGCAGGACAGGAAATTGGCAATGCTAAAACCAAAAAAAAATATGTACACAAAAAACGAAAAACAGGAAAACGCAACAAAAAATGTGAACGAGAAGCGAACATCAGGCCATGTCCAAAAGTGAATTAAAATAAATTTGCTAGCGGGGATTTGGGGATTTGTTGCGCTGCGCATTTTTAGCAGGCGGGACCCATAAGGCTATCGTTTGTCCTCCAACACAGTTGACTTTCTGCCAGGGCTGGCCAAACAAAACAAAGGAATCCTTTGTAGCAATTTTTCTGGAACCGATTCCAAACCTCATCCTATTCTCTATATTAAAAGGACCCAACTAATGCACCATTTTGCGAAGAGAAAAACCTTTACTATGTCATGCTAAATGAGCACTTAAAGTCGAGTTCTTTGTTTCAGTTTCAGATTCAAATTTCAGTTAATTGGTTAATCATTAATTTAGTTTAAGCAATAATTAAACAGAAAATTCGTAAAGTATTCTACTGCCATGAAATTTACCTAGACCAAATTATAATCGATAATGAAACTGGTGTGGAATATATAATTAATTTATGAACTAAAATAATTTTAAAAATCAAAACAACAAGTAGCCAAATTCCGCATTTGAAATATAGGTAAAAACAATTTCTGATCAATAGAAGATTCTTCTCAAGATGACGACTTCGAATTCATGTCATTTGTTTTTTCATTGATTTTAATAAACACACTTTTTTCCCTGTTTCACTTTCTTTTATTATTCGAAAAACGTATTTAATGACAAAAATGTATATTTGCCATCCCTAGTTTTGCGTTCTCCTGGCTGTTTTGCTTATAAAAAATTTTTCTGTATTTATTTGAGTTGTTGTTTTTGTTGTTGCTGTTGTTATTTCGGCAATGTTTTTGCGCCCGCAGCTATTATTTCTTCTTGAGACTAAGTTGGCCTGGCCCGACCTTGTTATCGGCTCGAGTTTGGCTTTTGGCCTATTGACATAAGCATACGGCATTTATATATAATTGTTATATCAAATATCCCAGAAACACACTTTAAACGCTCTCTCAGAAAACCATCAAAATTGATGGCTTTAAAATTAGCAAAGTTCAAAAAACCAGAAAGGCGGTGCGCCCCGCCCCTAAAAAAAAGTACAAAAAACAAACAGGACAACCCACAGCGAAAAGTGAAAAGTGACAGACGGAATGGTGAAGAATTGTGGACCTTGAATTGGTTGAATGGTTGGTTGGTTTGGTCATGTGGTTTGACTTGGGCGGCAATTTCAAAAACTTTACAATTAGATTTTTACACACTCCCTGACACCCACCTCCTGAGCCCTGCCCTCCTGTGACCTCGGCCACTTGGGGTGTGATTTATTGACAGGTCCAACACATAAATCAACACAACAGAAATATGTTGGAGAAATCTTCGAAAAGAAATGAACACAGCAAGGAAGAAAAAATTATAATTAAAATAAAGTAATTGGAAAAGGCATAGTAGCAAAATGGTCAAGAGCTCCCTCTGTCCTAATGATTATGGCATAATCCAATTTTCATTACATTTACATCAATTCAAAATGATAAATGAAATGTTAAAATAATGAGACCATTTTTATTCCTTTGGGTTAACCCTTTTCCCTTTTTTTTTTTTTTTTTTTTGCTTTTGACATTTAACCATTTGGGATGGGACATGAAGCTATCATGCTTCTCCAGGAGGGGTACATACATTCCGAGAAACAGGTTGCAATATGAAATTATGTAAAACTAATAAATACCGAAGTTGCCACTTGGCCGATTTTTTATTGCCTATTTTTTTCTGCTGCTTTTCTGATAGAAATTACTTTAAGACAAGGCCAAACACTATTTAAAGGGAGAAATATATAAAATTCTTTTTAACAATTGTTTTCAAGATTTATTCATTAAAATTATTTTAGTTTTCAAATCAACATAGATCGTTAGATCTGGTTTGGAATCCGTTTTGCGATATAAGGCGGCAGAAGTATGTATTCTTTCGTGTCAAATCGAGTTTTGAAATATGTTTTAATATTGCCAGTGTAGTAATTAATACAACACATTAATAATTACAGTGTATTAAGAATTACGTTGTTTTTATAGCATTTTACCTCATACTCATTTTGTGCATTTCATTTTTTGCCATTTGCATAATTTTCTGCAGATTAAACTACAATTTATCATTTTTTCCTCGACTTTTTTTCGGTTTTGTTTCTGGTTTTTTCGTTTTCATTTCTTTTTTATTTTTTGGTGAATGGTTTTGTTGCGCCTGAATGCTCAAAGCGATTTTTAATAGCAGAATGACATTTTCTCAACTTAAGCTTTACAAAGGGGCGTGGGGGTGGTGAAGGGTGTTGGGGTTTCTTTTTTGCAAAAGAAAAGCAAATAGTATGCTTTAAGATTTTCTTGCTTATTTTTGCCATCTCAGCGAAAGGAAATATTTATATCGAGTACATCAAAGGCCGAGCAATAAATCTAAAGAAAATGCGAAAATCACTTTCGTAGAGAGCAACTCCTCTCGGCATTATAGTACTATATTAAAACCCGACACGCACGATAACTTGACCAAACACACATACATGCCGAGGGAGAAAGCGATAGATAAAGATACCCAAGGACATATAGACAGACAAAGAGAATGAGTGAGAGAGAGAGAGAGCGAAAGATATAAATCCAAGTTGGCATCGGGGCGAAACAACTTTTGAGTGAAGTCAACACATTTTCACACACAATAAATTTTTGCCAGCGTTGGCAAGAATCGGAAAACTGCAAAAGACTTGTGGGGCGTGGCCAGTGAGCTCGTTTGCCTATTGATTTTTGTTATTGTTGCCATTTTGATAGACCCAACTTAAAGCACAATTTCAACCTCAACCTCGGCGTAAACTATAGACGAACTTCTATATGTAAGTGTAGTAGCACAACCTTGAGACGGGAAATTGTAGAAAATTATCTCGGTGTCGAAAAGTTTCCATTGAAAGATTTATGGGCAGAGGAATGCGAAACATATAGCGTTGTGTGTGTCTGAAGAGCGTTAATCCAAGTCAATTAGTTTCTTTGTTGTTTTCGACAGCATCCAAAAAATTGTTCGCTACTTAACTTTATGGCAAAGTTTGAAAAGTTCGACAACGACGAACCCAGAGGAGCCAAGCAACTTTTTAGGCTTAAAACTAAATTAAAACTGCGGCCTGTCACAAGGTCAAGAGATTCTTATGACAGGCGGCAGCAGCTCTGATCATGCTGGCCATGTTGCTTTAATTTATGAGTTTAGGCACTAATTACTTGAGCGGAGAGGATGCTTCTATTAGGTAAGGACAAACGTTTTAGGCTCCTTCTTCATCTCCGTCCACCTGTTCTGGAGTGTTATTAGTTTGTGTTTACATTTCAGTACAGCGAAATTAAAGTAAACACCTTAAAGTTAGGGACAATTTGCATGACAATTTTAAATGTATTGTGTGCAGAATGAAAGGACAGATCGACATAGAACACATTAAAATATTATAGAATGTGGCTACTTGGTTGTATGTGGTTTACCCCCTCGCAAATTGGAGTAGTCTCATTACCATAATAAACCATGAATAAATATATTAATTCTTATAAAACTTATCAGATATGCCTTAAAAAAAAGAGCTGTGCCTCTTCTGTCTTACCTAAGTACGAAGGAAGTAAGGAAGGGTATAACTTTGTAGACAAAAGATGATTCGCTAAACTGATTTGGGATTTAATATCCATATTGCAAAGTACGAATAGTATTTTAAAATAAATGAACTGCTTTTTAGGAAGGATTTAAGGTCATTACTTTAAATTACTTTTGAATAGGATTCATATTTAGTTTGTAAAATAATGAATGGTTTTGGTTGAGCAGCAGTGATACAATTTTCAATTAATTTTCTTTATTATTTTTGTTGTTGTAGGTAGTTGATGAAATGAGTATTTTGTAGTCGAGTTCATTAATTCATTATGTTGCTCGAACTTTTATTTGGCACAGATTTATAGTGTTTCCGAATCTTCATTCTTTTCGCAATTGATTTAACTTAAAAGTGAATTTACATATATATAAAATTGTGAATAAATATTGTTGTTGAATCGACGATGCAATTTAATTTTCAATTATTATGTGTATTTATGGAGACGATACACATAGTTTGTGGCTAGAATGTTTCAATTGTTATTTGTGCGAGTTCACATAAATAGATATGTATGTATATTCACATTTTATCCATTTGAAATAATTCTATAGCCATTTCGCTTGATGATTTTGCATATCTTATTCTGTTAGCACCCCCTGCCCCCCTTTGACACTTATGTCTTATTTGTTAGATCTACCCTGATCACCCCTTCTTACCCATACCCTCGAAGAATTTTCCCCAAGCTAAACCCTTTTTAGATGACTTTTCGCCTATGCCTGATTTGCTGCCATTGAATTGAATGATTTTGTTTTTCAATTTATTGGGATTTGCCTTCGCCGCTCTCTTGTTTGAGAGAAGAAGGGGGTTTGGCGTTTGGATTCCTTTCCGGTCTGCCATCAAAACATATAAAGCATTTTTATTATAACAAAGTATAGGCTATGGAAAAGGAAGAGCGGGGGAACGACTCTCACACGCACGATATTATCAGAATTGATTTATTTGCCTGCCCGTTTTGCTTTTGCTTTCTTCTGTTTGTTGGGGCTCTGTTGTAATGTTTTACTTAAAGGGTTTAAGCCTTTTGATTTTAGCCCTTCCGGTCGCTCATATTCAATCAATTTGCTGGTCACAACACGTTCCGGGCGTTCGAATTTTTTATTTGCTTCAAAACATCAAATATATTTTATGTAAATAAATTTGCTTAAAAGACAAAACGCAAATTGTTTTCGCACGCATTTATTTAATTAAAATACTTTCGTTTCCTGCTTCTGGTCTGCTCGGGTTGGGTGGCAATAAAAAAGAAATCCGAGGTAAATTTAAATTTTTTAAACTAAACTACAAAATTGTGGTAGCTTTGTCAAAATTTTCGAGCTCACAAAATGTTCTTGTTTTCGACTCACAAAAAATAGTTTTAATATTTGAAACAAATTTATTTCTAGAAATATTTACAAAATTTTTTAGTGTTCATAGCTCAAAAACTATGAATAAATTTATTTGAGAGTAACTATAAACTAACCCCCAGTCGATTCATTACTGACTTTTCTAGCATTTAATTGGGGGATTAATTAAATTTCTTAACAAATATATTTTTTAGCATTCCCCATTTGGTTGGATAGTGTAATAAAGATGCCTTGGCCACACACATACGTTGAGCTATAGTGTTTCTTATATGTTTTTATAATATTTTTATTATTTAAAAAAAAGAAAATGAAAATGAAACAGAAAAAGGAAACGAGCATTTACCACCAAAGCTGACTACCGCAACTCTCGGTTTTGTTTTTCTGACTGGTTATGAAAAATTAAAAAATAAAAAGAGCATAAAAAACAAGACCCACGAAGAGGCGTGGCAATGGGGAGGGGGGTTGGCCACCCGGTCGTACCGCCAAAATGTCTGAAGAGTGCGCAGAGGGGGCGGCGGCATCCATAAATCCCGCTAGCATTTCACATTTCACATGTGTATATGTTTTTTATTACCAAGCATATATGTATGTGTGTGTGTGTGTCTGTGTGTGTTTGTTTCTGTGCGAGTATGTTTTTTGGTTGTGTGTGTGTGTTTGGTTTGCTCCACTGTCTTTGCTGGTTGCCGCCTGGCAGCGAGCTTTGCGCTTAAGTCTAATGCGAAAAGTTGTGAATAGGCTCAGTAGGAAATCCTATTTTATGGCGCAAAGTTACTGCAGTCATAAAAACATTGGGTTATGCTAGAGAGTGGGTAAGAAGGAAATATTCTATATAGAAAGAAAGGCAAACAGTAGCGAACAATTGGACCCATTAACTCGTTTTAGTCCTATGTTTGTGTATGTCTGTGTTTGTGGTTGTTGTTTTCTTCTTTTTTTGTTGTTTAGAAAACCTTTTCCGGAATCCTTTTTTTTTGGTTTTGTTGATCCAATTCTAGTGTAAATATTTGAAGTACACCATTTGACGCATCATCATTATATTTCTATTAATGATTACAATAGGAATTTATTTTATATGTTTTTATATGCTTGCCAAGATCCCTAAATGTTAAGTGGGAGAATCGGGAAATTAACTAATTTTTACTGGACTATTCAAAGTTAATGAACATCTGTCTAACCTTCTGTCCCATTATTTATATGAATAAACATTGATTTATTAAGTTCTATGTGTTTTTGTTACCTTTGTTGGTGGTTTACTGAATAGCTCAATCTTATTGCTATAGTCGGTCTGAAAAAACTTTCAGATCATTAGAAGATATTTAATAATGTTGTCCTGATAACAGAAGCTCACAGTTTTAGAAGGTTTTATTTTGAATTCTTAAATTTTTAGACTAAGAGCAGATTTTAAATTATTTTATTGAAAGTTATTCAAAAACTTTTTATCTTTTTAGCACAACTGGAAAATATATTGAAAAGTTTTATAATACTTCAAAATTCGTTACTCCATATAATCTTCCGTACCATCCTCTTTTTTTCTGTACCTAAAATCCTTTTTAATAAGCTTTGCGGAAGCACAAAGTAAGTATTAAGCCAAGATTATGAGTTCTTTGTGGAACGTCTATTATGATATATACGAGGAACTCTGGTTAGTGGCTTCCTTCAACATTGTGCTTATACAGAAGAGTTTCATTCGAAGAATTATAATTATGAAGAGTGTATAGATCTAACTCTTACTTCTTATTGGCAGATATTAATGTTGTTTTTCAATCTGTTATCGATTAATTTGATACATTTGAAAAATGTAAATGTAAACGACTAAAGGAAATAGATTGAAGTTTCTTAAAATTAATAAATTTATTAGTGATCAACTAAAACAATGATTCTGAAATTATAAATTAAAGCAAAATAAATTCGTAAGAAATGAAAACTAGATTTAATGTTAGTAACATTAAAATGTTGAAGCCTCAAAAATGAAAAACTGACCGGAGAACTGTCCGGGCCAGAAAGAATGGAGCTCAGTGCGCCGCGTGCTTCACATAATTGCACAACATAAAGAGGCAAGCAGAGATAGGCAGAAGAGCATCCTTAAACCCTTTTCTACTGGGTGGAAGGGGCAATAGCATCACGTGCCATGCGGTAACTTTATTTGCTTGTTGTCGCTTTTGTTATTTCATTTTTGTACCCTACCCAATTATTGTATATCAACTTCGGTGAGAAGTTTGCAACGCATCCAAGGAATTGGCGAAAAACTGAATTTAGATAATTCTCTTATTCTTAACCTTCTTAATCTTTCTATCATGATCTTATTATTTTGCTAGTTTTACAGTACAGATTAGGTTTATTATTTTTAGTGATTCATTAAAAGGAATTAGTAGGTAAAACAAGTCCTTTCGAAGCTAAATAAATTTCAAAACGGCGATTCTGGTTTATTAATAATACCCTTAAAATTTCAAATCGTGGTGATGATCATACAACAATTATACAAAGGACTCTATGAATATAATTTTGTGTCTCTAACTTAGTAAAAATTTTGTTTATTCAACATCTGCTTTATCCAGTTCCAATCAGTCTCTTATGATTTTCCTTTCCAAAATTCATGGTGATATTTAGATATTTCTTTTACTTGAAATAATGCTTTGTAAAGTATCTTAAATTCGACTGACTTCAATTAATATTTTTGTGTTTTCTTTGCTTTATCTTTTATTGTTCTTCTCTTTTTTTGCCTCCCTATTTTGAATGTTTTTTATTTCTAGCATTTTTTGGTTTTAGAGAGATAATTACAAAAAATGTTTTGCGTGCCGCGTGCATTGCACGATGGGCCGAGCATAATTATGACTTTTGTTCCTTGAGCTTTAGTCCTGCTCCTTTCTAGGATTTGAGGATGCTTCTGCCTTTCTTTTCGTCCTGTTTTACATTTCAACAGCAATTTTTTTTGTACTTTCCATGACGACTTGTGTATTTGCGTGGGTTTCGTGTTAAATTTGTTTGCTTAATTTTTTCCTAGACCAAAGAAAGATTTCCAAGGATTAAAGCAATGTTTAATCTAGTCTAGTGCAGAAGAACATTCCAATAAATTTAGATAAGTTTTGGTAGTTGAAATATAGGAAATTGACTTGAGTTTGACTAAATTAATGGGTAAATTAATTTATAATAGGGAGAAAGGAAAATGATATGCAGATGATTAATTTTGAATAAATTACGCATATATTTCTATCACTAAAGCAGAAAACATATAAAGATAAAAAAAGATTACGGATTGCTGTTGTTTCAGACCAAAACTTCGAATCTAACTTAGTCAGACAGTAAGCCAAGATTATGCAATTTTTTTTGTGTATTTGTTTTCAATCTACTATGCAAATAGATCGGTGAACTTTGCAGTTTTAGTTGCCATGGAGAATGCACATGTTGCTCTGCCTTCCGTTCAATTTTTTTCCCCACTTTCACAACAGTTTCATTTTATGCTGTCATTTCTCTTTATGTTGCAATCTAAACCAAAAGGATTCGAAAAACTCCCCTGTTTCCCCCTCCCCCCAGCCCCGGCTGGTGTCCATACCTTTGATTCTGATGGCTTGCCAAACAGTTGGAATATGATTTTTGCAATTTTCGCATGAACTCAACCAAAAAATTAAACTTGACTCTCTACTGCAAAATTGTAAAGTTTTTAATACGTTCTGTTTCACTGGGAGGCTGAGAGTGGGGACGGGGGGAGTGAGTGACTCCCCCGGGGAGTTTCAATGGGCTTGTCAATCTGTGCGGCAGTCAATAGAAAAAAATGTTTTTTTCCTCCCTTCCCCGCAGATGGTTTATGCTGCTGCGTTTTTAATTTTCTCTTCCTGTTTTTTTCCTTTTTGCTTCAACTTCTCAACTGCCTGGCAAACATTTGAAAATTATTTTAATTAAGGCATTTTAATTAACACACACACATGCGAGTTGTTGTTTCTGTACTCTTTTTCCATAAATTGTTGCGCCTTCCCCCGAACATTATACAACCCCCCATCATACCCACTTCTGGCCGCGAGGCAGCGACCATGTTGACACAGAATTTAAATTTATTTTTCTTGTTGTTTTGCATGTGGCTATTTTTAGATGCCATTTAGAGGCTCTGGGTATACTTATTACAGTAAACAGTTGGTAAATGTATAAAAAAGGATATAAACAGAAGAGTTAAAGACTTCATGTCGGTAATTGGATGTTAACATCCATTTAAGTTAAACTTTTAGATAAATTTATCGCATATAAATTTAAGTAAATAAATAGCATAATCAAAAGTAAGTCAAAAATTTTAAATGAAAAATAAAAGATCGATTTGAAAGTAATGTTAGAGTTAATTAAATTAAATTAAATTTATTTATATATAATTAATCATTTATCAATAGAATCTCGATATATTAAATGAATATTAAAATAATTTATATGTTGAGGAATCTAATGCATTACTTTCTGTTCTTTACAAAATTTATTGCATTATATCATATTAGACTCTAACTTCTCATGTATATTCGTGCATATCTAAATAAGTTATGTTTTCATATATCATTCACACTTCATTTGAAATTTGCTGGCGTCCATCTGTCGCCTGCTTAGTGTTCTTTATAAATTTTACTTATTATACCAAATTAGTAATAAGCAAGCAGACGAACGATCTGGACGTGGTCTAGCAAAAACAGTGGCAGAAATAGTAAAGACAAAAGAACCTACATAGAAATATTTATATTTTCCCTAAAGAAGAAGATAGAATAAGTGGTATTTTCTTTGCTTACCTAATAATTAATTATTGCAAACTTTATTAGGATGGAATGGGCTTTAATGTTTCTCTCTACATTTTATATAATTTTAGACATTTATTCTTAGACATTCAGCTTAAAACTTTTAGAAGCGGAATCATCCCCGAATAATGCTAGACATTTCTATAATTTCAGACTAAAGTATCAACATCTGCAATGTATTCTGGTTCTAGGTCTGATTGTGTTGCCCGGAATACAATTTATATTTTTAATCTTTATTTGTATATATTAATACTTTTACTTAATACTTTTATCGTATAAGAAAAGAAATATTTAAAATAAAATTACTTTACTAAGTATTTAAAATAAAATTACTTTACTAAATAAAAAACTTACCACTGAGACATTATTTAAGAACGTGACATTGAAGAAGCTTGGAATGATTTCTACAAAATTATGAATCGTGAATAATAAGTATAAAACTATAAGACTCTATTTTGATTTGAAGTATATTTCAATTTCATCAATATTCTGCTAGCTGGAATATTTAAATATGTAACTTTTGAAAAGTAATTCCCACTTTGTCTGTTCCTCGGAAGGTCCCCGCCATTAGTTCAACTCCGTTTGGTTTACCAAGGATGTGCACCGAGTGGGCAGCTCTGTGGGCGCCTGTAATTTATTAATGTTTTTTTTTTGATATACTTACATATATATTTTTTAGGCCAACACGAACGCTTAGCCATAAATTGTTGCGTCGGGCCACGCATCACAGGAAAAAAAAGTAAATGAAGGAAAGAAACGAACAAATTGTAATGCTGAGTCGTTGGGCTAAATTTCATTTCATGCAGAGCTGAGTCTGATTCGGGGTCAAGTTGAAAGTGTAGGCTGGGATTTATGGGACAATCCGAGGGCATGTGTGCCCATTCCTTTATTTCACATATATGCACATTTATCCTTTTCCACCCTATTTGCTACATTTCGTTTTATTTTCTGCCGCCCTTTTCTTTTTTTTTTAGGCTTGACAAATTTGCGCAAAATTTCTGCGGTCAAGTCGCCGGTTAATTGAGTTCAAATATGCAATTACATATGCATTTGTTTATCGCTTCATTGCCGTGGTTGTTGTTGTTGTTGCACAATAATAAATCAAATAATAAAAACGCTGATGTTTTAATTAAAATAACTATTTATGAAAAAAAGTGTTGTGACCAACAACAAGGAGAGAAAAGGGCTTCACAACGAAGGACGCAACTTTTTCGCATCCATTTTTCGTGCTCATTAATTTAGCTAACAAAAAGTGTGGTCAGTTTTTAATTAAAAAACCACCAAACAGATGGGCAAAAAAGAGAAAAAAGGACATAGTATATTCTATAAATCATAATCATTTAAAATTATAATAAATGCATAAAATTTGATGCAATCAACTTAAATATGCTTCGCATTCATATTAAAGCAGCGTCCTGCTAGAGGCCAATATTAACTTTAAAACTTTGTTCCCTCTGCTAATTTCGTTGACAATTGTACGACAAGCGAACAAAGAGGCTGAATATCAAGATACAGAGCGAGGGCCTCGGTGGCTGGCTGAGAGGGTCCGTGTATTGTCGGTCGCCTTCTGCTAATGAACATCGATTTGGCCTCAGCTTGAAAAACGAACGCTGGCACCCGTAATCGAAATCGGAATTTAAATTGACTCATTAAAACGGAGCAAAAAGCGGGTCGCACGACAATTAAACAAACGCCCCCACACACACATACACACACACACACACATACAGTCATCGACAACCAGCGACAATGGCAACTAGAATGGAGCTAAAAGAAAAAGCATCATATCCCCCATCCCCCCCCCCACTCCATTTTCAGCATACTCTCCAGAATTTCAATCGCCATCACTGGGGGTCATTAGTTAATTTGCCAAAGAGACTTCTCTTCTCTTCACTTCTGTGTATTTATGCTCTCCCCTTTACACTCTCCACCCCTCCACCCTCGCATCATGCTCTCTGGTTAAAAATGATGGTGTTAAAAACTTTGCCAGAAAGTTCTTAATCAGCCGAAGAAAGGATTTTGTGAACAAAAGTCAATGGATTTTCCATAAGAAATGTCTAAATAACGAAATAAAAGGTACGAAATTGTATGTATAAATTTTTCATTTGCAAAATCATCAGAAATCATGGAAACAAATTTTAAATTTTGCACCAGAAAAGTAGGCAACACAAAATTTCTGAAATTTATCTTAATTGTTTATTGAAATTAAGGAGAAATCATAGACGGTTCGTAAGGGAAAAAAAACCAAAATATATTTGGAAAATAAGCTTTTATGGCGTCTCATTCTCTTTAAACAACCCTCATAGAAATTAAACAAATTAAGAAATTAAATATTCCGTTTTATAGCGAACTTGACAAGAAGATATTTACAAAGACCAAGCTTCTTCTATGCAATTTATGTTAAGATTGTGGTTGATTAGCAAAATCTCTTCCTAAATCTAGTTGTTCCCTTTAAAGAATGGCAGCGAAATTCCATTAGTTTGCTTCCCTCGCTTTTGTTATTGCTTCTTTTTTTATAAAGTTTGCCACTGTCAAGGACGAACACGAACTGAAATGTTCATGGGCTAGTAATTTATATACCCCAAGTCGCACCCATCGCCCCCAATGCACCCCCACAGCCGAACACTGGTGCGTGTCTAGTCGCAATCTGCTGGGCCAATTAGATTTTATTGAGCCGCTGATTTACACAATGTGCGCTTCAATTCAATTTCGGGATCTGTTCCTGACGCCGCATCTCACTAAATTTAATGTGCGAAGGGGAATGGGATCGGGAATTTAATTCTCACACATTAGTCGGCGAATCGAAAATCAATGTTTTTGAAACCGATGGGTCAGAGGGCAGACAGAGCAAACAACATGGGCATAAATCACATGCATAATTTCATTGAAATGTTTGGCGTTTCCTTCCAGGGGCTATTGCCTATGCTAGTTTTTTTCTTTTCTTTTTCTTCTCTCTCATAGTCGACAAATGGAGCGTTTAATTTATTTACATTTATTGACCGACCGCAAGGCTGATTCGTCCTGAATGTGTTTGGGCATATCTTTTGTTTGCTATCTATGTGAGTTGCGGCACGTGCAAGCCAATTTCTATGGCCAAGACACAAAAAGGTTGAGAACAAATGAAATTCATAGAAACTTTAGGCAACGACAGGTAAATGAAGTCCATTGAGTTGGCTTATTGATGTAAGCACTTCAAGAGAGCTAAGAAAAGCCAACTCAGCTGCAATAGTTTTCTGTGAACAACATGACAATCCAAAGTGAAACAGACTTAGGAACTTCAAATTGTCTTCATTAAATAAAATATATTAAGAAACATAGAATAAAGATAAACTATTAACATAGCATAAGATTGAAATAAAAGAAGACGATGTGAACGTGTGATTTAAAATTAGATCTGAAACAACGGAGAGACTAATTAAAAAATAGCTATCATTTCTAATACTAGAATAAAATTCCCCAACTCCAAAAAGGTGCCCCCATAGAGGGGGGCATATAAACTCAATACTTTTGTAAATAAAATTAGTTCACATTTTCAATTCACTAAATGAAGATTGAATTAAATTATTTAATTCTCCCCGGAATCCCTATCCAGGGTATAGAACAATATAAAACCAAATGCTAGTCTGTTTAGTTTTCTAAATGTAATCATGAATTTGAAAATATTTATCTACTACTCAAGATAACTTGTCACATAGGTAAGGCTTAAATCTTAACGCTTCTATAAATTTAACAATTTTTTTTTGCATTTCAAACTAAGCAAAATACATATGGAGCTGAAAGTTTTACTTTCACTCAGCTGTCAAAATGGATTCCAATTATCTACTCCTACAACAAAAAATTGACTCAGCCACAAAAGAATTTCCAAGCCATTTCCACACTCTCACCGACACCCACACACGCATACACACTCACAAATCAAAGCCAAAAGTTTTCAGTTTTCCTGTCAATTTTGTTTGCTCAAGTCCCAAAAAACGTTTCATGTGGTTGACCATAAATTGGGGGTGTGAGCTGGGGGGGAGGACAACGGGTGGCCCACAGCTGCCCATTGCTTTTTGTATAAAATTTGATTTGCTAATGAGGCTCAAGCCGAGTAAGATGTGTTTTGTTGAGGGGTGCGGGGAAGAGTATGGGAAGAAGCATATGAAATTTTAAGTAGTTTTTTCGCTTGGCACTTGCGGTTTTGTCTTGCGGGTGTTGGGCATTGTGGTTTTCCGTGCCAGCCACTGAGATGGGTAACAAAACTCCAGTATGAGTGGCCAATTTTAATTGGTCAAGAGTGGCAAGGGTAATAAAATTATAAAAAATTATAAAAACAAATACTCGAGAAATATTGCATATGCCAAAATGTAAATACCCTTTCAAACTATGTTCTCAATCGATATTATTTGAATAAAAATAAGTTTAAGTACCAAGAAATTGTTGTGAAACATTAAAAAAATTAAAAATAAAAATTAAAAGTGAGTTTTTTTGTAAAATTTGATTTCGGGGATTTTGTCGAAAAATAGTTTGAAATTATTAATTATTTTTGATCCCTCCTAAAAATCTACTAAGTAATATGACATTTGAATTTAATTGAATTCATATGAATAATTAAGCTTGAAATTTAGTAAATAATTTTATAAACGTTTTTCTGTCTGTTAGTTTAATCCCACAAAAACTCCAAAATCTAGTTAATAGAATTTATTACGGAAAATGTTTATGTTCAATCTTACCACTTTACACCACCGAGAAGAGTACGTCTTCAGATCTTGAGTTCCAGAGTTTGGGAGTCACAATATGGTTTTCTTCTAAAAAATTCCCATATTCCCATACTTCAACGCGTTGCAAACTTAACAACAAAATAAATATGCCCTTCCTTCTCAAGTAGATAACAAAAAGAAGCATTAGAAAACTTCCATTAATCAAAGTAGATTTTGTTTCACTTTTAATTAATTTAATTATATTTTCGCCTTTTTATGTTACATTCCGTTCACTATTTTCTGTTCTCTTTTGTTTTTTGTTTTTTTTCATTTTTTCTTACGTTCTTTCCTTTTGCCACACTTTAATTTATTGATATTTTTAATGCATTTATTGTAATAATTTAGCCTAACACAGTTTTTAACTAAACTCATTTGGTTTTATATCTCTATTCTGTCTTACATTTAATATATATTATCCAATTTTGTTTTTCGCTAACAATTCATTTTACTTTTTCTATGAAGGACATGGGCCGTCTCGCAAATTGGCGACTCGAAAACTTGAAAATTAAATTTAGAAAACCAACAAAACAATCCCTTAGCTACATTTACAATTTACATTAATAAGTTTAGTTTTACTTAGTTTTTTTTTTTTTTTCTATTCTGGTTTTCTGTTTATGCTTTTCATTCATTTATACATCGCAATAAAGTTTAGTTTTTACATACAATACAATTGTCTTAGATTTAGTTGTAGTACATTCTATAGAGTACCGCTTATTCGGATTCGGTTCAACAATGCTTAGAACCGATATTTTTATTCAAGCTCAAATTCAATTAAAATCACCAAACTTGAAGTTTAGTCTGCTTCTTTTTATGGCTAAAACAATACCACATTTAACAATTATTTAGAAGCAAAGTTATAGACTTGAACCGATCCCTAAAAAAGCAGTAATATGTTGGTATTTTTGTTTTAAATTTTGGAAACATTTTTGCTACAAAATATTTAGGCTACTAAATTGTCTTGAGTCTTTTTGAAGTTGCTTAAATGATACGAGTTTCTTACTTTCATTTCTGATATTCTGAGTTGCAATTTTAAAATAAAAGTTTTCACTAAATTGAAAATGAAAAAAATTCAAATTAAATAAATTACTGAAAAACTGATATCAAGAAGTTTGAACAGAATTTCTGATTTTGTATATCTATGTGAGGATATGTATCTTATATCCAAATTTATGTAGGTTTTATTCTTTAAGTAATGCATATGTTTCCATTCTTTTCATGAGTTTCCATTTCCTGTTTCTATATGTATGTGCTTATATGTATGTGTGTGTTAGAAAGGATATGCCAGTTCTTCCTCTCACCTTTTCATAGAGTCAAAGTTACGATTTAAGTTTAGATATGCACAGCACCTTAACGGGAACAGAACTATTTATTGTAAGTAGATACAATACATATACATTGATATTCCTCTATAATACAGACATCTTATAGATAGCTATCCATAGCCATAGGGGTCTAGGGACTTACAGCGGCCAAATGCGGTTCAATGCACTTAGACACAACTCTCGGGCACTCGCTGTGTCATGAGGCAATCCTTAATGGCATTTATATTGATGTTATCATCCAAATCCTGTGAGGAATTGCACGAGGTGGTTGCTGTTGTTGTCGATGTTGTGTTATTGGCCTTGCCCACAACGCCCATGACACTGCCAGCGCTGCCCAGAAGCAAACTGGAGCCCGAATGATGCTGTGGCAGATGCTGTTGCTGCTGCTGCTGCTGATGATGATGATGATTATGATGATGATGTCGATTCAATGTGGCCGTATGGGTGACACCCACTCCCGCCTGCTGCAGGGGATGATGCAGCCGTCCACTGGCATAAGCATTCAGTATGTAGCCACCGCCACTGCCCAGGCCAGGTGGCAAGGTGCCCACTCCGCTGCTATGATGAGCCGCCAGCGTGGCCGTCGAAGAGAGCGAGGTTGGTGAACCAATTATGGTGCCACTCAATCCAAGGGGTTTGCCACCGCCGCCGCCCAGGCTGCCCATCATGCTGCTGGTGGGCGAGATAACGGTGCTGCTGCATCCGCCACCTGCAGCTGCCACGGCTGCCAAGAGTTGCGCCCTCTGCGCATTGATTTGATTGTAGGTGACCGTTGCACTCGACGATGGATCGCCGCACAGCATCGTGGTCGTCGTAGTCGTCGTCGTCGGCGGTGGGACCTGTAAGAAAGTCGATGTGGATTTCATTCGCATTAGTGCATCTGGTGAGCAGGCCCAGTCAACTGGAAGCAGTCACATTCCAGACCCATACCGAAGAGTGGAGGAAAAACTTTCATACGGAAGACGTTAGAGGAAATGTTTTCTACAAAAAATTTGCAAATTGAATTCTAAACCAACCGACGAACAAACAGGAAAAGGATATGCAATCAATAAGAATATTAAATACACTTATCGAATGCAATAAAAAATGTTGCTAAGAAAATTCTACAACTAGATTAAAATCAAAGGGAAAAGAATTTCCCATTTTCATTTCATTGTTAGCCTGTCTTGTCAAAACATAATTTCTTGATTACCATAAAAACAAATGCGGCCGAAATGTCCGAATGTCCGATTGTCCGACCCACAAAACCAGTGCACAAAAATTGGCATTGAAAATATTATTCCGACCAAACGAAATGGAATTCTAATTGAAATCTCTCAATGCAATTTGCACCAGGACCGAGCTCTGGGCACATGTTTGTGGGTTGTTTCTGTGAAAAGTGATTTGGCCATTTCGTGTTGCTGTTATATTTTTGGCAATATTTAAAATTATTTAATTAACGAATTGAGTTATGCCAGCCAAACCAAACCCAACGCAGCCAAAACCAATCCAACCAACTACCCAACCGAACACTTGCACTTGCACTCTGGATGGTAATTTAAATGTAATTGAAATCTGCTCGGCAAATCCCATTTACTCGATGAAAAAAATTCCACAAAAACAAAAGCGAAGCCACGACTTTGGAGGTACCCTTTTGCAAACAAAGATTAGTGTTCGAAATTTTGAATCAACCTGTTTCTTTCTGGAATGATATAGTTAAGGATAAAGTTACTCAATAAACATGAATATACACGGATAGATGAGTTTCATTTCAGGTAATATCGCCAATAGCTGGAAAATGTGACAGTTCTTTATGAAGAATTCCCTGTTGTGAAAAAATGTAACGAATGTTTTTAACATTTAACAATTGTAGTCAAACGATAACAAAAATGTATCGAAATTTGAGATTATTCGATTGGAGTCACTCTGGTCACACTTGACAAAAAAAAACACCATAAAAAAGCGAGAAAATGGAGGTAAACTTCGTCATCACACATGATAATCTTCTGTAATCAAGACTGTATAAAAAAACACAATATTTGAGTTTACTTAATAAAGTTATTATACTAATACTGGAATATGAAACGACTCAATTTTTGGTTATTATTTGAATTGGAATATTGAAGCACAATAATGTCTTCGAATTTTCTTCAGCATAGTTCATCCATAGAACTCTTACATTAGTGTCCAGCCAACTTATAAAATAAATGAGCTAAATCAACCCAAAAACTAAATCAACTCTCTAGAAGGTTGTCTCCATTTTGTGTCTTTTTTCTTCTTCGCGTTTATATCTTTATAAAATATTTTGATATATGATACTAAGCATTTTGATATACTTAGTTCCACCAATTTTCGGCACTCTCTCATAATTATATTAAATTTCGATATAGTCCTGACCGGAATTATATTAAATTTCGATATAGTCCTGACCTATGTGTTAGCCGATTTAGAAAGAAAACATTTGGAGACTTCAATAGTAATTTTCCCAAGTAATAAACCAATAATCAATAACATGTTACTTGACCAATTTTAGATATCTTTAGTTATATATTCCAACAACAACCGGATCATTAATGAAAATATTAAAGCCCTAAGTTTATGTATTAATTAATAGAGTGGAAGTCGGTAATTCTAAAATCCATCTTTGAAATGAAAAATGCTTTTCCATACCCTATTTACCAACTTTAGTGCTTACATATATTTGCCTAGTTTTGTTGCTTTTGTTATTGCGATTTGCTGTTATCTATTTTCAATGGGAAGCAGGGAAAACCGCAAACTCTGACTAAAAGACCCCTCGGTTTTTTTTTAAATTGGTTCTGTTTGGTTTGTTTTTGGCAGATTAGCGATACACATGTATTTATATGTTATATATGCATATGTGCATCCTCTAATATATATTCAGATCATATGTACATATATTCGCGGACTGGTAGTCAATTGGTCATGGTCTCTGCATATGGTCAAAACGCATTTGAGTTCTAATCTCGCACACAGGCACAGCTTATGGTAATGGTTCGGGATCTCTGAATGTTGTCAGTGGCAAAGCAAAAACGGAAACCACTCCAAACGCCCGAACATGGAGCCGAATCTTAAATACCCTTTACCAAGGCGAAGATTTCTCTTTTAACTCACTATTACACATGTTAATCCTTTCGCAATATCTGATAATATTTCAAACGATTGATTAAAAACAATAGTTATAAAGTCACTACTTTTTAGGTATTGCAACTAATGTAGTCCATACTCTCTCCTCTAGCTCTCTCAGTATAGGGTATGCAAAATGGCAGAGAAATATTCATAAATAAATTCTAATTGCGATTTTAATGAAATGAAAACAAATGTGCAACACCAGAATTGTGCACTAATCTCCAAATAGATGCCAGCAAAATATGCACTGCAAAATTATAGGAGGAATCAACAAAAGGCAAACCAAAAAAATAATTTAAAATAATAATGGAAAATTGAATTTTGCCCATAAAATTTATGTAGGGTGGGTGAGAATTTCCCACAAATATAAATGCATTTATTCTAATCTAATCGAGAAAAAGCAGTATGTTTTGCAGATTCTTCAAAAAATCGCTATATATCTTAATTTTGCTAGTTTATTGTTTTGCCTGACAATTTCAATGGCTAATTTTTTGTTTATTATTTTAGATTATTATTTGTAGATTACCATTTCATTTATTTTATTTTCGTTGATTTTCAAACTTATGTATGTCGAGTTGCGGATGTTCACAATTAATTAGCAATCGATTTGTATTTTCATTGCAATTCTTTACAATAATCATGTTCAAATTTGTGAATGGTTTTTTAAGTAATTTGAGCCTAATATTAACGAATCAAATTTCTTTCGGAAACGAGAACATGTCGATTTCATTTCGACTGCTGTCATATGTTTATTATCTATTTATTTTCTAGTTACCTGCTAAGAATAATTCTTGTAAATTAATGCGCCGAATTTATCCACTAATGTTTGGTATTGTTCTCAACTTATTAAAGATCAATAGAAAAATGAATGTGTGTTAGAATGTTAACATTAATGTATGCAGGAGAATATTATAAATTACATTTAATTTCACTGACTAAAGGCAAATGATATGAATCCGAGTAATTTGGCTCGGAATCAAAAGGGAGAACAGGCCTGAATATTTATGTTGGAACTCATCTAAATTTTGCAACGAATTTAAAAATTCTGTTTTGCAAAAACTGCCTTCTTATGTTGATTAAAATTAAAAGAAAAATGTTACTTCTTTCCTTCTTATTTTTGGGAAACTCATATGCTTTAATATTTTATAGCTGTTGATGAAAAATAACTAAGTATATAAACAGATATATTCTTGTTGCCATCTGCTGTTTTCCATATATTCTATTTTTAGCCATTTCATTTCATTTCTTTTTATGGGTACAGTTACAATTCTCGACTTATACCTGTTACCCCTAACCATGGCCATCCATCAGATGCTTTGCCTTGGAGTAAAACAGAAGCTACAAATAGATCAACCCCATCTACTCCACTCTCAAAACCCACCATGAATGCAAACCCAGACAGAGGATAGAGAAATGTTCTCAAAAAATTGTTAAAATTGATTGATTATGAACCATTCGATATGATGTATTGTGTTTTAAAAATCTTACAATTACCTTCAACTGCAAGTCGATTGTACATTTTGCCTTATTCCCCATGTTATCCCCTGATTTAGCCAATGGCTTTTATTTATAACCCCAAGAGAATGAAGCGAACAGCAAACGGATGAGGAGGACAGTGAGGAGAAGCTGAATAAATTGCGGTGGAGAAGGAGACGCGTTCCACCAACACCAATCGCCTTGACAGTTTAAAAGCTTTTTTTAATATGCGCCCATCCACAAGACCCACCAAGCCCCCCAAGTCCCCACACCCCTCCTCAAGTCTCCACAGGTGAGTTGTGGGATAAGCTTAGCCCAGCAACTCGTGGTTGGCTTGGATTTTGTTTAGCAATTTCAGCAATTTGAGTAGTTGATTGGTTTTTAGTGCAGAAAAACAGATTGCCAAAGATAAACGAAGCAAAGCCAAAGCCAAAAATGGTTATTTTGGCTGACAACTGGCAGACGGCAAGGAGAGAAAGGACCAAAACAAATGGCCAAATCAAATTGCAATGCAAATGCAAAACCAAATGCCTTGGTCTCACTTTCATTTCGCCCCCCAAAAAGGTATCTATCCCTTGGGAATGTCAAGAGGATTGGTCATTTAGCCAATTTTTAGATTCCCTTTTCATATTTAGCTACTGTTTTCTTTACCCTTTTGTCGCCCCCGCTATAATCCCATCTCTTTTATGCCTTTTGAATACTCACATTGCCATTGGGTGACCATTTGGAGACTCCTCCTCCAACTACCGTTGATGTTGCAAACTCGCCAGCAATTGTGGCAGATGCTGTAGCAACTCCTGCTACTCCCGCTCCAGCTCCTGCTCCTACTGCTGATGCGACCACCGCTGTGGATGTGCTGCTGCCTGTGGTGGTGCCCACATTGGAGGCATTGCTTCCGCTGCTGCCGGCGCTGCTGCCGCCAACTGTTTGATTGAAATTTATTGATGATGGTGCCACACGTTTTGGGGTCGCCGTCGCCATCGCCATCGCCATCGTCGTCCATGTCCATTTCCATGTTCATGTCCATGTGGGGGATGTGGTTGCGTTTTTAGATTGGCGGGTTCCATCGTTAAAAATATTTACGATTAAAAGAAAATTGCATTTGTTGATTGGATTGGATTGGTTTGGTGTCGGTGCCCGTGCCGGTGTCCAGTGTTGGGTTGTGGTGGTTTGGGTTGAGTTGGATGTTTTGTATCCACATCGTATTGTTGTGTTGATGAGATTGATTACGATTGCGGGTCACAGAAGCCAAAACAGCAGGAAGCGTCCAAATGCCGGGAATGCGATAGCGCGAGACACATGAAAGTAAATGTCAGAAAAGTGGCCATAAAATTTGATTAAAGTTTAATGCTCAACGTGTCTCTGTGTGCACATCACGAGTAACTTATGCCATAGAAAAGGGGGAAAAGGGGACAAACTCTCAGATAATTCTACTCTTTGTTTGACATTGAAATTAAAGTAGTTGAGCAAATATTTTATTCGGAATATTTTAACCACTAAACATTTAAAAGGACAAATTAAAATGGAAACGCTAAATGCCGCTTTAATCGTAGTTAACTATTTTTAGGTGTATGTAAACAAAAGCATCTTCGTCCTTAATGTTTTCTTGATCTAAAAATCTATATTTTTACATTTAATCATCCTGTTTAATTAAGTTTATTAGGACACTAAATTCATATTTAATTTCTTTAGATTATGCAAGTTATAAAATATCATACAATTTTGGGAATTGAAAAGAACCGTCTAAGGCTAATAAGGCTTCAAAAATTACTTTAACCTTTAATTTTTTAATGTTTCTTAACACTTTCAAGTTTCTAAACTTTTAAGAATTTTTCTATATAGTAAGAATGATTCTTATATTTTTATTTTTTCTCAAAAAAACTTTTATTTTTGATTTTTTTGCACTCATAGCATTACTTTTATTTATGAGACGAAAAAAATATTATTTTATGAGTAAAAAAAATAAATCAAGAATTAAAAGTAATTCTTTTTTTGTATTAATTATTAAATCAATGATTCGTTCGAAATATATTTTAAAAATAATAATTATTTTTGGTCCCTAGTTAGAAATCTATTCTGCTCTAAAATTGATTCATGATTGGAACTAAGATTGATTTATTTAATTCATCTCAACCATCGACCACTTGATAGCCTTCCTTAACGTTCTAGAAACTTACCGTATTGAGATGGTATGACATCCGGATCACGTTCATCCTCAACCAAATCCTCCGATGACTTTGTCTTGATGTCTGTGTGCTGCCAACGAGGTTTCTCCAGATTCCCGCTCTAAAATAAAGTCAATAGAAATCGAGTTGAAGTTTTTTCCAAGTGATTTAGTTTTGCTCACCTTAAAGACATCAGTTGGCTGGGCTGTTACACCGGCTGCCGTTGCCTTGCTGCCATGATGACGATTGCGTCGCAAATTATGTACAAATGTCACCACGAATATCCGTATCGCGATGGCCACACCAATAATTATGATGGTCAGAACACTGCCAACAATCACCGGTGACAATGTCAGTGTTACGTCGTCGTCTGTTTGCAGTGTTGTTGCCCGATGTTGTTGTAATTATAGGTTAACAATCGCAAGTCATAAATCATTGTTGGATTTTAGATAGATAGCCATATCCAGGAGTGGCAGAGGTGGAAGTTAAATGTGTCCACAATTGAAGGATTTTTATTTTTAGTCAAGAGGAAATGAGAGTGGAAAAAAATACAAGCGATAATCAATTGTGTGAATAAACATAGAAAGGAAAAACTAATTAGTTTTAATCGATTTTAAAAATGGAATAGCCCTGGCCCATATTCTATATACTTATTATTAGCTATTGGAAAATAAGTTGAAATTAAAAGTTTATATTTCTCGCTGCTGCTTCCCATTCATTTGCAGGTGCTCCATGTCAAAAAGTAATTTTACACATCTTCTGAGCCATCAGCCGGCTGGAAGTTGGGAGTGAAGTGAATCATCAGGCATCAAGGAGCATGTTGATTATGTAAGTACCTGCAGATGACTACTACCGAGTGCCTGTCAAGTGTCGCCCACACATCTCTCTCTCTCTCTCTCTCTCTCACTCTCCCCCTCTTGGAGCCTACACGAGATTAATAGGGGAAGAGAAATCAGGGAGAATCTCTCTCCCATCTACCTGCCCTTCAAGTACGTCCATCAGTGTGTCAAATATCAAAGCGAATGAGGAGGGGGGAGGGAAAAAAACAAGCAACTGGGAGCCAAGTAGGGCTATGGCATCAGCCCATCTACATCCATCAATCAAATGCACATACACATTTTCGAATGGTAGCATCTGGCAGCAGGTCCTGCCACTCACCTGTCTTGTAAGCTGTTGAACCAATTATGAAATCGGGCAAAAGATACGCTGCACTGCGTCCCTTCTGATTGTACGAATAGATGCGTAATCGCAGTGAGTTGTTCTCCTGCACCATCATCGAGGTTAAAGTATCCAAATTTTCCAGAGAGAAAAGCGATTCCTCGGGATTGCTTAAGTTGAATCTGAAACGACAAACATTTTGCTTATTAAATCAAAATTCAATGGCATTTAAGCCCTTTAATCATGTGCAATCAAATATCAAATGCCAAGCCAGGACTTCCTCGTTTTTTCGGTTTTTTTGTTGGCAAACATTCATGGACATTTTTGCGGAATGTAGTCAATTCGATGTCCTTAGCAAAACCCCCCCAAACCAAACCTGCCACAAAAACCCAAAACCCATAAGCCATTTCCATTCCCAATCATGACCTCAATTTGAATTTGATGCCTTTTGCTTGGTCTTTCGTTCGTTCTGAAGAAATATTAGGGTTCCCAATATCTTTATATATATGTATATCTAGATATATGTATATATGTAGATATATGTACATTCTGTTGTGGCCATGTTATGCAATCGTTTTGAATGAGGGTTTGACTTTATATGCCCCTTTTTTCCCTTTAGCTTTTCTTTTATTTCCTTTTGTTTTAATAAGCAATGCCTTTCACTCACTCTCTCTCTCTTTCTGTCCGTCGGTTTGTCTTTTCCGTGCCTTTCGCATAATGTTATGTGTGCATATGAATTTGATTTTCGCCTATTTATCTTATGCATATAAATTGATGATTTTTCAACGGTTAATTCCGTAATTTAAACACAAATATGCATCAACTATTTCCATTCACGCCTAATTACCCATACACAAACATAAATATATCCACTTAGGCATATGAGGCGTGAATAAATGAAAGATATACTAAGTATATAGAGAAATTTTATTGATCTGAATTATGCTGGTTTGTCCTCCTACGTGAAAGTTGTCCGATGCAGGCACACAATGTGATATATTTTGTATATATGAATACATATTTCATTGTCATCGTGCAAACCGATGTCTGGTTCAATAGGTCAAAGGGAAATAATTATTGTTTATTGAGAATTTTAATCTTTAAATTGGTTTTATATTGGAATCAATATAGAATTACTATAGAAGTATATTGGTAATGGAATTGTCATTTATGATTAACAGAGGATGTGGCAATTATTTCCCTTTAAATTTAAATAAATATTAAATCAAGGAACGGTCACTTCTCTACAATCACATACTATAATGATAGCGGATATATTTAAATAGATTTGTTTATTGAGGACCGATATCCTGACTATGTCGAGCTGCTTAAATTCGTTGAAGCTTATGTGCAAACATTTAATCTAACGAATTTAAGTAAGTAAATATATATCGTGGACAGCCTGAATTATCTATATACTTAATGCTTAGCTCCTAGATTTTTAAGTTAAATAAAACACTCCCATTTGGGCATCGAAAGTAAACTTTACATACACCCCTTCACATATCACAGTATGTATTCCCAGTAGCTGTAGCTAGCAATAAGGTTGGTTGCAATTTGTAAATAAATAATAAATAAATAAATAAATAAATAATGTATCTAGCATATCCTTCAGACATTATTGTAGGTCCATAATCTAGGCAGAATCTGAATTGTTTATGTGTAGATCAAGAAATCTTTTTTAAAATTCAACTAAAGGACTTATTAAGCTAACAAGTGCATCATCAACTATTATGGGGTCAATAGGTAAATTTAAGCAACCAAGTACAAAACAAAAGAAATCGATTAGGCATATTTTTGATAACTAACAACAGTCGAGTCTATTGTTCGATTAATAAAATTATCCCTGCAGCTCTCTTTTACAAGGTAAATGGTAAATTCAATAAAATACTCAATGATCGAATTTGCAAAATATATGCTGGATTGGGAAAATTGGAGTGGGGAGCGGCATCCAAATTGAGGTACAGTTGAGGTACATCAGTCAGGATACTCTCTTGCCAAAGTGTGGTTAATGGGAGCAGTGAGTTCAGTTGGAACAGTTAGATTGTCGAGTCGTGTCCACAAGTCCATTGTGTCGTTTGAGTTGTCGGAAAAATTATAAGAGATTGTTTGAATATAATAATGATCCTCTCCTATGTTAACTATATAAACTACACCCATGCAAAACAATAAGTTTAAAAAATCAAATAAATGCCATGATGTTTTTCAAATTATGCCTTGCTGTTTCAACCACAACTTGTCAATAAATGTTTATTTAAAATAATAATAGATTTGTATACTATGCGCGTCATCAATATATACACTCTTCTCTAATGTGAAATATTATTTGAACTAAATGAATAAAAGTCATACAATTTTGATTCATTAAATAAAGGTTATAAGCCATTTAAAGAGTATAAACTAATGCTTCAAATTAAAGTGTTTCACTTAGGGAACATTCCAATTAAACGAGAATGAAACGTATATTCGCTTAAACTTTGCTTTCCATTCGCTATACTATGGAAAAGGCTACCGAATAAAATTTTACAATATGAAATTTAGAAATTCTATTGGTTCAGATCACATTTAAAATTAATGGAGAATGTCAAGGTTGCTCTAACCTGATAACGAGCACTGTAAAATGTTGCCCTTTTGCTATCAAGAATAAATAAATAATAATAATAATAAACTAAAGAATTAATAATCCATTATTGGATACGATTTACGGTCCATCTAGACACGCAGCTTCAGTTAGTTGGTTATCACAAGTGTCCCTAACCCTGATCGGAGCTGACTGGACCAAATTTAGCATATTTCATCTAGCATATTAAAAGATTAACTCTGAGCACACGAATCGGAAAACCAAATATGAAGATTCTCATATGGTTCATGTGCATATACAGCTTGGGGCAAGCCCTGTCCACTGCCTAATGCGACTCCATTGCTTGGCCCCATGTGGCCCTTGGGTCACCTGTCCCACATCCGGATGTAAGCGGCTTAAAGGCAAATACCCGCCAGGTGGTCCAGTCCAGTTCAGTCCCGAGTCGAGCCACCCTCCTACCCCCCTGTGGTAGTTATAGTTGATTAATATGCTTACCTGGTGACGCCGGTGCGTGTTGAAAACATTTCGAGCACAAATATTTGTGGCAGGCCGCCATCATAGCCGGGTATGCATTGTATGTCAACACTCAACTCGGTCCGGTTGAAGACGGTACAATTGCTGACGGCATTTGGTAGAGCTGCAAAAACAACAACAACACAGAAACAGAATGAGTGTGAGAGAGAGAATCAGATTTATGTTGAAATTCAAGTTACACAGCACATTAACAAGCTGGCCCAGAAGCTGGCTAGCAGAAGTTGGCCGAGTCAAAAGTTGTCCCTTTTTCGATTTTCCATTCGTTTTTTTCTCCTTTTTTTCAGTTACCATGGAACCCAAAGTGCACAATGCGGCAATCTCTGGTTTTGCTGGCATATCTTTTCAGTTTGTCTGTGCCGGCTGTCAGTTTGTCAGTTTGTCAATTTGCGTTTGCATGTGGTATTAACATGTTAAGGTCAAATTGCACGTAATGAGGCAAGGGGCATGCACACACACACACACAATCGGATGGACAAACGGATAGTAGGAGTTAACTGCCGGTTATACAAATTTGTTGGATTCACAATGAAATTGCAAACAATCCATTCGTGATTTTAAGCTTTTCTGGCGGGAAATCAATTTGATCACATTACGTGGAATACCTAGAAATGGCAATTGTTAACCACTTTGGCCGTCAAATAACCTCGCATTGTCGGATTGTCGATTACGTTAACTAAAGCCGTAATTGGTAGCATAATGGACATCATCATTAAAGCTGTTCTATTGGTTTTACAGACAACAGAATTATAATAGTTCACTATGAACCCTAAATTTGGAAGGTTCTAATGAGATGTAAGTGAAATTTTGACTGATTTTTAAGAAAGATTTAGCTAATTTTTCTAGTATATGAAAATAAATCATTTTACTCAAATTTTGAAATGTCTAATTATGCAATTCAGATAAAAAATATACATTTTATTTTTAGAAATCTATAAATCTTTGAAATATAGTTAAATTTGATATTTCAATGGCATTTTGAAAAAAATTGAGAAGAGATTCTTAGAATTAGTCAAGCCCAAAAGTGAAATGGAGTAAATTAACTTGACTAAATCTGAAATTTATTGTAATTTTAGTAGGCTGCACCTGAAAAAGGCTCAATATTTAATTCTCTAATTAATGGTATTTAATTTGCTTCAAATGTCATTGACAATACTTAATCAACTTTAAGTATCGAAAAAAGACTTGAGACTGAATTTTAAATTTGATTGTAACTGGATTTGTGAAATTATTATTGATTCGATTTATTTGCTTTATCTGAACTGCACTATATTAAGAGAATATTTCACTTAAAATGACTTGGAAATATTTATTTTCGTCCTACAAAAAATTCAGATTCCAACCAGTCGAATATTGCAGAAGGCGTTAGAGATACTTTCATGTTTTTCTTGTGAACTCACCTGCCAAAACAACTTGAAAGAGGCAAGGATGTTGCTGTGTGCCCACTTCATTGGATGCCCAGCATGACAGGGTGCCATAATCCTGTAAGGAAGAATTTATGTACACATATATGAAAGGTAAATTTAAATGCAAGTCTTGCTTAATTGAACGAGTTGTTGGTATTGAGTTTGAGTGTTTGTTTTTGGGCTTATTTTCTTACCTGATCTGTGACTGGTGTGTACTTTAAAATGCTGCGGCTACCATTCACGCTGAATCGTTCACTGCCCACGTCCAGAGTTTCGCCTGAGTTGTTGAATTTCCAGCGAAATGTTCTGTGAACGAAGGACCAAAATGTTGTTGTATATTTTGTTGTTGTTGTTTTTGGAGTCGCGTTGACATTTTGACAGAAGTGTGCAGAAGGCAGGCAAGGGACATTACAGGGGACAGGCAACAGAACAGGACAAGCAAGAGGACAGAACAGGAACATGTTGGCAAAGTTTTACATTTTTAAAATAGCTCGTTAAAATATTAAAGGTTAACACACACACGCACACACACACGCACCATTCATATGGCCATGCCCATATCCAAAAGAAAGAGAAGAGAGAAATCCTTTTAAAAGGTTAATTATCTCTGGCATATTCGGTTGGACGCTTTTGGAAGTGCAAAAATAAACGTAAATCAATAAGAGATATGTATATATATATATGGGTATATATAAATGTATGCGTTTAAAGGGGAAATTAAATAAATAATTAACGAAAACAGACTGCAAAATTAACAGAGAGGCAACGTGGGAATGGAAATCCCATATATTCTTTTAAGATCAAATAAATTCACACAACGAAAGTCAGTTAAAAGTTAACAATTATGGGTAAACCACAAAATAAAAGATCGTATTGGGAAAAGTTCAAAGGTTTTGCCTATGTTAAAAGTTATCTCTATGTCAGCAATACAATTTGTTTTGTTTTGCTTTAATTTAATCAATCTTTTGTCAAAGTGAAGCACAATCTAATTTGCTCATCTGGTTTTAGGCAATTTCTTTAAGTCTCTAAGTTCTATGGTAATACTTTATAACGGAGAAACAAAATTCGATTATAGACAAATACATTATAGTTACTTTTTGATAAAAAGGGTTTCTCCAATTTGAAGTAAATTATGTTATTAAAACAGTTATCATATGAAGCCGGATTAACTTGTGGTTCTTCTTGGTTTTATACAGATCTTTTCCGGGTCTATTTTCGTACCCAACTAGTGGTTTCCATACTGATATTCTTCACACTTATTATTCACTCTAATACTCCAATAATTTCTATTAGACGTTTGCTTTGATTATTCTCAATAAAAATCATTTTCTCCCTCTTTTTCCAGAGTTTCAAATGGGGCTTACTTTGAGAAAAGGAAAAGGATGAAAAATGCTTTAAAACCAAATCAGAAGGTTTCTTTTTGCTGGTTTTCGATTGATAAAACCTGACTTAAACTTTAATATTAAAAAATGAAACATTTTTCACGCCGCTGCTGTTGCTTGTCAGGCATTTAAATGCTGATAAATTAACTTGTCGCTCGTTGGCACCGCACTCCCTCCGCTCCGCTCCACCAAGTTCCCGGTTCGTCCCTGGTGACTCCCAGCCCCCGAAAAGTATGCAGCAGCATTTTTAATGTTCACGCCTCTTCTATCGCCCGCCGTTCGCGCTATTCTTTGCTACTCGCTCCTACCGACCACCACAACAATTACACGACACAGCTGCTGCTGCTGCTGCTGCTTTTGCTGCTGCGCCTGGCCTCGCATATTTTCCGCCGGCTAATGATTAATTATTTTAGCATAAAGCGTCAGCTCAAGACGAAAAAATGAAACAACGGCGGGGAAGAAAGAAAAACAAAACAAAACAACAGAAGAGAAAAAAAAATTGAAATTAAATACAAGATGAGAAGACATGGCAGACAGGCAGAAGACTGGCAGCTGGACACACACACACACACACACAGAAACATACACGCACACACAGAAACAGAAACACAGAGAGACAGAGAGAGAGAGAGAGACAGGCCACAGAAGCGGTAAAGTCCTCATTAAAAAAACATTAAAGTCCAGCCCCGACCAGCCCCGGCCAGCCCAGCCCCTTCAATCCAAACCAACGACCTTCATCCCCTTTAAAAACAGTTGAAATAAATTAAAACAAAAAACGAATAAAGCGAAACAGGAAGAAAAACAAAAAAATTAGCCTGATAAAATCAACAACAGAATATTGTTAAATTTTCACACATTTCCTACAGAATAAACAGCATTTTCCGTTACGCGCGTACACACACACACACACCGAGACACCCCCTCACTCATACAATTACAGCCATTTGTCAATTTTGCAAAACTTCCATTCAACAGGAAACCGGAAACAATTGCCTACATACACATACATAAAACAGCGGAAGGGGGGAGGGGGTACGGGGAAAAAAGAGGAAGGAGGGGATAAGGCAAAGGAAGTTGCGTTTTTTGTTTGAACTTACCGTGGCGGAGGATCCGCTTGTATCTCGCAGACAACCTCCACTGTCTCATCCTTGGAGGCCCCAATTAGTATAACGCGATCCGAGTGCTTGCAAATGGGTGTGTCTGTTCGAGAAACAACAAAATGGAAGTCAGAATATTAGTAAATTATTTCAATGCAGTCGACCATAGAATACCCTATGTACACATTGTAATTTCAATTGTAGAAGGACTAACAAATAGGTGAGACATAACGTGTAAAAATGTGAAACAATCTTTAAACTATTTTATGCCAATAATCTGCTGTAATTGATATTAAAAAATAATTTATCTGAATTTATTATCTTATTGAAAAATGCATTATCTCTGATCCAACTTCTTAAGAAAGGGTTTTTGTGAGTTTTCTACAGTAAAAATTCCCTTTCTATTGCAATGTTATAAAAATTTAATTGAAACCAAATTTTATTTCGTTTAAATCTATATTTAGTAGCTTCCATTTTTAGCGACTTTAAATGAAAACGAAAATTACTTTGAAGAGGAATATTTCCTTTTTTCAAGATAGATCTTGATCAAAATCTTGTTTCAAAAATAAATTAGTTAATATTTTAAGAAGTTGATCTCTCAAATTAAATCGATTTTCAGTTATTTCATTTATATTCACATTTGTATTAACGAATCTTTAAAGTTTAATGAGGTAAAATGGAAAAAATGTAATATAAATCAAATCATTGGTATTTTTATGCATATTATCTTAAAATATTGATTGTCGAATCTATATGTAACTCCAAATTAGTAAACTCTTCAAAATTTGAACTCTTTTTCGGACATTAACAAGACGAACCTCTTTACTTATTCACTAGATTTTTTAAGACTTAAAGGTCGATTGATTTGCAATTAATTCATTATTAATTTACACATTTTTATAATACAAATTTCAATAAACAATTTATAAATGGAAGGAACATTGCTGACCACATAAACTGTGAGGCTTCCCACGAAGTGTTACAAAGTATTCAATAGGTTCATTATGCCCGCAGACCCAATTAAGTTGAAACGAACTTTGTTCAAACGCTGTGAAAATCGGTAAAAAATGAGGCATACCATTTTCTCCTTGCGTGTGTGTGTGTGTGTGTGTGTGTGTGCTTATTTGTCTGCATTTGTGTTTGTGCGTAGGCGTTGCATGAGAAAAACGCACAAAAGTGATTTAGACAGACGGAGGACAGAGCTCAACGCCTCCTCATCACTCAGTCAATGGTAGGGAGAGTGTGAGAGGGGTGAGGGACTAAAGGTAAGGGGGGTGTAGGGCACCCAGAGGCAGCAGTCCGTCAGTGTCAAAGGCTATCCAAAAGCCCCTTACTATCTCGCTCGCTCGCTCGCTCTCTCCCTTTCTCTCGTTCTCTCTCTCGCTCGCTCACTCTGTCGAGTGCCTGGTTGTTGTTTACTTGAAATTAATTAATGTGGCAACATGATTTAGTACTTCCAGGTAAATAAGGCGTTCCATAAAAATGTTAAAGGATTATTAGCTGACAGCACACGTGGCGTATGCGTAATTTGCTGTCGTCGCAATGCCAACCCAGCAGAGCCAGAGCACGGTAGGCTGGGCTGGTAGGCAGTCATGCCCATCATTTCATCATACCCAAACCCAAACCCAAAATCAACCAGTTTGTCGTTCATCGTGCCCCTTTTCCCCTCTCCCCCTTTTTTTTTTACCCCGACAAAACGAATTTTTGATGAATTGTTTATCTTAAAAATTTACAAAAGGGCGTAATTAATTAACCAGAAATGTTACGCCCTTTATATTGTTGTGTTTTTCTTATTGCTTTTGTTGTTGTTGTTGTTGCTTAATTTCGTATTTAAATTTCCGAGCACGAGGAGTGATTACTTAGTCGTTTGCTAATTAGTGAGTGCTTCAATGTGGGAGAGCACAAAGAACTTGACCTATGACAATTGTATAAGCAGCCACTCCATCCAGCTGGTAGGGATAAGTTCATTGACATTTTAATGATATTGACTGAATAAAGAAAGGGAAATAAGTAGTCAATGTTGGCATAATTGAATAACCAATGTCTCTATAGAAGGGCAAAGGATTATCTCATAGAAACTATATTTGTGGAGGCACAACAAACAACCTTATAGGTTCTGTTCAGGATGTGGCAACTTGGTGTTGCAGGGTCTGACCATTAAATTGTACATTGGACTTAGGTGGCAACACAAAGTAGAGGCAGAGTCGGTGGGTATCTAAAGAGCTTTCTAAACCATGTTGTGAATATATTTTTAAACCCTAAACTAACTAATTTACATGTAAACAAAAAACACACTCGAGTTATAAACTTTGTTTAAGAATCGCAGAACAAATCAAAGTCAAAATAAAGAGAGATAGATAAGCTTTTGGAAAAATATTAAATTAATTGAAATAGATAAGCAAGTCAAAATTTTGGAATAGAGAGCGTAAGTAGTTGTCGTAGCTTATATTATAAGCGATGGTCCTGAGATGCCCTTAACATTTATTAATGAAGTTAGTATTTCAGTTAGATAATTTTCCAATATTTTGACCGAAAAAGAAACAAAGAAGAAAAACCATGCAGCGACAAGAACAAAAAAAAAAAAACTAAGAACTTTGTTAAAATAACAAATTAAAAAAATAGCCAAAACCAAATTAATAAACTGTCTTGAAATTCAACCAATAGTAATGGGGCAGGTTTTAACGGTGTGGCAGCTCTCTAAAGCAGATTCACAGATTAAGCAGATCGCGAAGCAAGTCGCAAATCAGTAGCAGAAGAAAAGATATATAAAATAAAGCAGATGAGACGTACATAAAGCACTATAAACAGTCGGTATATAAATTTCGATTTGTATTGTAGCTATAATTTCCATATTGCCCATTCGCAGGACATCATACTATAGATATGTATCCTAGATGAATGACACGTTAAAAAACTAAAAAGAAAACCTTTTCATGCAAATTAGCTAAATTTTTAATATGGATCTCTTTTTCTTGTTAAAATATTTCTAGTAAGTAAATATAATAATAATAATAATAAATGGAGACGAGAACCAACTTAACTTTAACGAAATCAGTTTCCTGTTTTCTTTTCAATGGATTAATGTGGTTTTTTTGGGGGATTATTTAATTTCGTGTAGTTTTATTTTAATGCAAGTCATAACAATTTTCTCATATTTTGGCTTACACTCATCAAAATTAGCATTCAGCTTGTCTGTGTGTCATATGTGAACAAAACTTTTTACTAACAAAAAAAGAAAAAGAAAAAAAATGGAGCTAAAATGGAAGCATTCGGCGCACTCCATTTAATTTATGGCTCGGAGCAATGCGCCTGTCAAGTTATACATACATAAGAGTGTGTGTGTGTGTGTGTGAGTGTGCGAGTGTGTGTGTGTGTGTGTAAAGTACTTGAGTTTGTAGCAGCAATTTGTATGGCTCAAAATGGCAGCAGCGACTGGAGCTACATATGTATCACTCAAAAGCAGATAGCTGCCCCAACCGGCTACCCTCCCCCCACGCCCCCCTATGCGGCAGTGCCACCGCAGCCTAGACTAAGCCACTAGCTCATTATGAGTGTGTGATCATCATCATCAAAAGGAGAGAGAGAGATGAAGAGGCGTCTGTCAAATTGCTTAAATTCAAGCACAGCTGCCTCGCCAAATGGCATGGAGACAGAAGAAGAAGAAGAAGGCAGGACGGGATCGAGGAAAGGCAACTTTGGTAAGATGAAGATGGCTGGCAACATTTCGCGGGCTGTTAAATTGAAGCATAATTCCACTTGGTGGTGCTGCCCTGCAGCTGCAGCTGTTTCACTGCCACGCTCCCCTCCCACCCCTACTCCCCCTGCTCACTCTATCTTCCCGCCAGCCTGCTTTCTATGAAATATGGCCAAAAAGCAACGCATGTGGCAAGCATACATATGAAAAGCAAAGAGAGAGACAGACAGAAATAGGAGCAACAAGAAGAGAATGTGAGAGAGAGAGAGAGAGAGAGACGGGTGAAAAAAAAAAATGGTAGAAGAAATGTTGTATTTATGCAAAAAGCGGAATGAAAAATATTTTCACAGCCCTGGCTTGCCACTGCAACGCCGAGTCGACGAGTTGAGTTGTAAAATGAAAATGGCAACAAAAAGAAAAAACATTAAAAAAAAAAACAGCCAAATTGCAATACATCAAATGAGACGAGACCAAACGGAATGGGTCCGTTGCTTTGCCTGCTGCACTGCCTGACTTTATGATAAGAAAAACGACAGACAGACAGCGAGAAAGAGACGGAATGACAGAAGAAGAGATAGAGTCCGAGTCCCAGATAGATGATGCATTCAAACAAAGTGCCGCTTGGCAAATTTATGCTTGAAAATCGCTGATGCAACACAAACAGTGCCCAGTGCCCAGTACTCAGAACTCAGTGGCCATCAAGAGAAAAAATCTGCTTAAACTTAAGTGGTAATGCCAACGAATTGGCTAGTTTATGGACTTAATACACTGCGGCATGGATTTTCTCTTCCTCCTCTTTGGGAGCTACTCACATTTCACACGCAATGGCAACTGATTGCTGACCGTTTCGCCCTCATCATTAATGGCGCTGCACGCGTAGTTTCCCGCGTAGTGCTTCGTGATCTTCTGGAGGACCAAACTCTGATTTGAGCGGATTACACGTGCCGAGGTATTATGCTCCAAGTGAATGCCCTGTGTATGGTAAGAGAGACAAAATTATTATTATTAAACGTAAATAAAAGCTATGGAAATAACATGAAAGTTGCGAGTTGTGAGTCGAATCCGACATATTCCATTTTATAAAATTTCTCTTCGTATTCGAATCTTTTTCGAATACTCTTTCTGATCAAAATAGTTATACATGCGCTCGTGTATATTACATTCGAAAGAAATTCATTTTATAGGAATTTCGTTATATTGTATAAATTAATTTTTATTTAATTTGGGTTAGTGCATTTTCTACTGTTCCTCCTCAACAAAGCCTTCTAATACATTAAGATTTAAGATTTAAATACATTATTCTGCATAACACTCTTCGTCTCCACAAAGGATCGAACTTCAAGAGATATAGAAATTTTACCTTTTGTGAATATTACTCTTATTTTGTTATTATTTTTAAGTTCTATGGATTCCTTAAATAAATATACATATATTTTTCTTTTTTCGATATTCATTCATAAAATATATGCGAGCGATATTTTCAACCACAAAAAAATATTTCGTTTATTCACTATATGGAAATTAAATACAAGAAGATCGAAATACACTGAAATAGCTTGAAAATAAACTTCATTTTATAGAAGTTTTGGAACTGTCCACTTAGTGTGTTTTGTCATTTTTGCACTAAAGACACATCCAGACTTTGATTTTTTTCCTATTTTTGTCATCGAGCTTCTGCGATTGGCATTGGTTTTGGATATGACTTTTAATACTCAAAATCTTCAATAATTTTTGGGAAAGTTTTGTACGTTATATTGCAATAAGTCATCATCTCTTGTGTTTCCTGTATGATTAGGTGAAATTGTTACGTCTCATAGCAAAATGCATGACAATAAATGACAATAAATAGTTGCACAAAGGCGATAACATTCGATTTACTTGAAGTATTCGAATAGGTCAGGTGTGTTCCACTACCTTCATGTTGTCGGAAAGCACATCTAACCTAGTGAAGCATAAATGTTACCTTCTTTATCGATAAAATATGTATATAGTATGGATAAATATGAATATATTTTACACTGTCTTTCGTTTTGATCTATTTTTGATTAGGCAATCGAGACACAACATTTCAAACATTCTTATTTATTAATTCGATTGTTTTATTTAAATTGTTGTGCGATTGAGTCTTAAGTCAGCTCACTAATTCATTCGAACTAGTTCAGCTTATCATTCGATTCATTTCGAAAGTGGCTCATTTGAATTAGATATTTTTGTCATTCTTGAGTACCTCTATTATCTATCTATCCTGTAAAATGGACTAAAGTGAAATAACCGTATTTCCGAATGTGATGTGATTTCAATATTTCATTGCAGACTGAAAAATGTATTACTTGTTGATACATTCGAGGTGTGTTCAAAAAGTATAAGTAATTGCCTTTGTTAAACCGCTTATTGATAATCTTTCGTGAAAAATACCAAAGTTATTCATAATCAATGAAAATCACGAGAAAATTTTTGATATCTGATAGAAATTCAAAATGTTCCTTCTTCTGATCGCTTGCGTTGGGACATTTTCCTATTGATTTCAATGTTAGACGAATCACATTTCAGCCTATCATTAAAACTTTATCACTTTACAACGCTTCAGATCTGAAAAGTCACACCAAAACACGTCTAACTACCAAGTATGCTTAAAAGTTCAAACTATTTGACTGAAGAAAATTTAAAGTCAAACGTTTATAGCTCGCAAAACTTTGAAAAGTCACCTTAATTGTGAAACACATCTCGTGTCATAACCATTTTCTGTGTAGAACCACCCGAGGACGAATTTCAATTTGGCAAAATCCGCTAAGCGCTTCTGTTAACCAAACTCAACTGACTAGCATCCACCTTCCGTTCTTATACCGAACAATATTCCCCAACTGTCAGAGATTGAGGGCTCCCTGAGTGATTGCGGGACTCGCCTCAGCGACTGCACTTGAGCGACGGCAAAATCAATGCCACAAATCCCAAAACTATTTTGGTCCAAATACGACCCACACCTCCCTCCCTCCCTCCACTGCTCCTGCTCCCCCGCAGCACCACATCCATATACACATCCGTTTTCTGGTGTGAATTGAAATGAGCAAATGCAGCGAAGCTCAATGCATCACGATGTCATCGTCGTCGAATCCCAGAGCAGTCACCTCAACGCATACGCAACTTGCCATGCTATTGACACTTAAACAGAAATGAATGGAGTAGTCAGCGAGGCAGACAACCGGGCCGGGCCGGGTTTTTGGGTTCCGGGCCCAGGGTTAAGAGTCGGCTGGGCCAACCACACATAAAGCTTGCAGCTTGACTTCACGGGCGGGACTTACATTATGTAACCACAACAGTTTCCGCCATTGAGGATTCGATTGTACGTGACACTCGAAGTAAACATCGTCGCCTTCCTTGATATCATCCGGTGTCAGAGTTGAGCCCAAACGTAATGTGACCAAAGGTGGATCTGCAAATAAGGCCAAACAAATGGTCACAATGGATTAGTAATTTTGCATTTTGATTAGACAATTGAGTAGAAAGTAATAATACAATTGAGAAAATAATTGTTAATTGAAGCACTAGGACTCAGTTTCGATGCAAAGCTCGAATCCATTTTTAGCCGATAAATTAGCATGGTCTGTCATCGTTTATCGACTTCAGGGTTGCCAATGTTAACAATCTAATAGTATTCGATACGTCTCTAAAGTGCAAATTCATGCATCCATAGAATAAAAAGGCGCCAAAATGTATGTAACAGGCAGAGGTAAAGCATTTCCGACGCTATAAAGAGAAATTGCTTAAGGAATTCCTCAAAAAAATCATAAAGAAATTTCTTGAGAAATTCTTAGAGGAATTTCTTAAAATTTTCAAACTAAGCATTCGAAAATGGGTTTAGGTCAATTTTGTTTTAACTTCTTTTATATTTATGTCATATTCAAAGGCTTAATACCCTGAATATTAGTTCATCCAAAGTTCGTGGAATAGTTTTAATGTCTACATAGCGAAATTAATCCTGATAAAGGGAAATTGAATTCAGATTTCTTGGCGAATCTTGCGAAATGCAATATTTGAATCAATATTTTATGTAGATATTTTATATCTTTTTAAAATGTCTCGTGTTCATGCTTGAAACGTTCCCGTCCATATGTTTCGTCCTGAATCCTCTAGCTCTTCCTGCAGATACAAATCTCCTGACTAAGCGACCTGCTTGTCATCACATATATCCCAGGCGCTGTCATGATCAAGCTGATTTAATAGTTTTTGCAAATATGAGCGATTTAGAGCAATAACAACAAGAGTTATGACGACATCTCGTTGGCAACATTGGGGATTCGGCTGACTAGAAGTTGGGGAATCGGGAAATGGGTTGTGGGTTAGCGGGGGAGAGGGGGAAACTTCTGTTCCGACCGCTGCTGTTTGCCAACATGTGTTGCCGCTTAAGTCGTTTGAATTTGCTTAACGAGCCACAAACTTTGCGACAAACAGAAGAAGGCAACACAGTAAAAAGGATGCAGACAAGGCAGCCAGGCAAGGACGGTCGCACGTGCCAACCTTAATATTGTTGAGTTATTGGCGGCCAAAGCCAAACGCCAGCAGTCAAGAGTTAGACGCCGCCGCCGACGACGACGACTTTGCCCCCATCGTTGTCGATGCAGACGACGACCCATGCCAAAAGTTTCCTTTCTACCCTTCCCCCATTCCTGCTCTTTTTCCTTTCGACCAAAAACTTTAGAATGGCCTGGAAAAGTTTTGCTCGCCTTTGGTCGATTCGTCAGTCGGTCGTTGGTCGATTTCTCCATCCGCCTCTGCCAATCAGCCAAAGTGCCTAAAGGGCCACCAAAACTCTTTCGCTGGCAAAGTCGCGTTCGCGTATTTCCGCACACATGTTGCAGGGGCATTTCTGTGATTATCATTTACCGTTTGCCACCATTCCCCAAAATCCAACGCCACAGCGATGGCTTCCTTCCAACGGAACTCCCATCGATCGGCAAACAGAGCTGCCTACGTTCCGCCGTTAATTTATGTTCGAATGGAACTTGGCTTATTACTCGTTTGTACAGAGACCATGTTGTTTGTGTGGCAATTGGTACAAATATTCGATTTCGACTCGATTTTAAAGTTAAATTTGGTGTAAAGTTGTTTTGAATAGATGTTCTCCCCCTGCTCCCAAGGAATGCTTTGCAAATTAATTTAATTTAAAACTTAACAGATTGCTTCAGGTCTAGAGAGAGAGAATACGTTATGAAGATGTACAATTTCCATATAATTATATATTTTGAATACTCGATTTCAGTGTTGAAAAGTTCCAAAATGTGAGAAACGGCTATATTCGACGACTAGTGTTGGTAAGCGTTGAACTAAAGCCCCGCAAATTTTTACATATTTGATTAATGAGTAAATTTCACGGAATATTTCTGCGTTTCTCAACACCGTTTAGATTTACTTCGATTTTTAGTAAAAAGTAATCGGATATCAAATATCACCACTAACAAACATAAGCAAAAATAAATGTAAAATAAAAAATAAACTTTTGCCATTAAATAAATTGTTTTTGCATTTTCTTTAACACCGATTTGTGACTATAATTTAAATATAGTTCTTTAAAAAAAAAGTATTTATTTAAAAAAAATGATTTTAAGCTTATGGTGGGACTAATACAAGATTTGTTCGAGACCAATCATTGTCCAAGGACATGGAAAATAAAGGGAAGAAAGCCAGATGCAATTTTTAGGCAGGGGGCAAAAGTATTGGACCGAATACGACTGAAATGGTAAATTCGACAAGAAATTGTTCGAAAATCGAATTCAGTAAGCGTCGCTTCTAATATCTTTTGCTGAATACCTAACATTATCTCGCTATGTTTTCTCAAGTCGAAAAAGTTTATTTAACGAGTTGATGCCGGGCAAGCAAGTCGTAGACCGGAGTTTTCTAAAACTTTGTAAATCAAAAAAAGGAAAAACAAAATCAATTTCATAGTTTCATAGTTTGATAAAAAAAATGGCAAGTAAACAAAATTCCTTGATAAATTTTGGAGCAGCCTTCGATGATCAAAAGGATCCACTGTCAAAGGACCTAATGTCGATGATTGGAACTGATGCTGCCGGCAGGTCGATGCCATCTTTAACCACAGACAGTGCCAAACAGGTAAATATTCGTTTCCCTCCATTAAGTACAGATTGGGTGTCGGTGCCACAGGGATCAGGCCAGGGGACTTCACATAATATTCCAAAGCCGATGACATCGATTTCGAAAAATAATTGCAATGGAATGATGACAATGAATGTTTTAGGAGATAATACAAATCGTATGCATAAACCAGATTTTATGCAACCTTTTAGTCAATTAAAAAGCTCGGACAATAAGGAGAACGTGCCTCCTCAATATGATTGGCCCAAATTTAATCAGAATTCTATCGATCTATATTCACAAGGTGAAGGTAATTCTCTATCAAAAATGGGAAACCATTGAAATCTAATTAAAGAACCTAACCTAATCCTCCCCCCCAGACCGTCAATATAATCAGCAGATTGAGGCTAACTTCGTTTTAAATCGCGGACAACAACGAGAGATTCCACATGGAGGCAAAGGCGATGCCAGCCGTATTTACATCGAATATAATTTTCCCAATGGGGATCTGGTGGAAAATATGCCGGATGAACAATCACAGAATTTGATGGAAATGAAAGACTTGAATGAAAGTATTCAATATGAACCAATTAACTTTGATTTTTCGAATCTTGTGATGGAAACCCAAACAAATAATGATGCAAAAGTGGAAGATAAGGACACAGAAATGGTATCACAAGAGGATCTGGATATCGATGCTCGACTGCAAGCCGAATTGGACTCTCTGCTGCCGACTGAGACAAGTGATGAGTCGGAAATCGATGCTCGTCTGCAGGCCGAACTGGACTCATTGCCCTTTGTGGAGGTGGATTGCGAGGAGGATAATCAGGAATTGGGTGACTTTATGAAGTCCCTCTTCGTCTACGAAGGCAGGCCACCGGAGATGGGTAGTGGCCCAATGAACCATATAGAAATCGCCCTTGGTCCGGATCCCACACAGGTGGCACACATTACCTATCCAGTTCTGGACGATCAGCCCGGTTGCAGTCAGGAGCAGCAGTCGGCAAATCCCGACTGTTGGCAGCCAACGCAGTATTTGCAACCGATGCGAACATTCGGTTTCTTCAGGAACTCCAGTGGGGATATGATTCCCGTGTCTTTTGTGCTTGGACCGGATGGTCTGGTGACCAATGTGACCTTGGTCTCTGATGACGAATGCTCTGATGGTGTGCCCGCAACTCAGATCGAAAGTCTGACGGCTGCCCAGCTGGATCAGATATTGCAGAGTGGTCACTCGTATTTGGCAGCGCCGGCAAAGCCAAAAGAACCAGTGCCCAATGCCCAAGGACCTTCTGCTAACAATGCCGGCCAGAATAGTCTCCAAGAGCCAGCTGTGGAAGACGAGGAAGCTGACTACGAGGAAATTGGAGTCTCCGACACATTTGCCGACTACTGGCCGAGCAAGCTGAAGCTGGGCATGGCCCATCCAGATCCAGTTGTGGAGACGGCGACTCTTTCGTCCGTGGAACTTCCCGACATCAACATCAAGCTGGCATTGTCGAAAAAGTTTCAGACCTCTGGCTCGCTGAGCGCTCTTCAGATGGAGGCGGTTGTCTACGCCTGTCAGGCCCACGACCAGATTCTGCCCAGTGGCGAACGAGCCGGATTTCTGTTGGGTGACGGCGCTGGTGTGGGCAAGGGTCGGGCCATAGCTGGCATCATATACGAGAACTATTTGAATGGACGCAAGCGTGCCCTGTGGATATCGGTTTCCAGTGATCTCAAATTCGATGCCGAGCGCGATCTCTTCGACATTGGGGCCGACGACAAGATTCCGGTGGTGCCATTGAACAAATTCAAGTACAGCCGCATCGATTCGCACGAGAACGACAGTTTCAAGAAGGGCGTGATATTCTGTACGTACACCTCGCTGATCGGGGAGTCGCACACCTCGAAGCGCAAGTACAAGACGCGTTTGCTGCAGCTGGTTCACTGGCTGAGCAAGAAATTCGACGGGGTCATTGTCTTCGATGAGTGCCACAAGGCCAAGAACTTGAGTCTGATGAACGTGGGCAAGTCCACCAAGACGGGAAGCACTGTCTTGGAGCTCCAGCAGCTGTGTCCCAGTGCCCGGGTGGTGTATGCCTCCGCCACGGGCGCCAGTGAGCCTCGCAATATGGCCTACATGATTCGTTTGGGTCTCTGGGGCCCCGGCACTGCTTATCCGGAGTTCACCGACTTCGTGAATGCTGTGGAGAAGCGGGGCATAGGCGCCATGGAAATCGTGGCCATGGACATGAAACTGCGCGGCACTTATATAGCCCGTCAGTTGAGCTTCAAGGACGTTAGCTTCCGCATCGAGGAGGTACTCATGCCCAGGGACTTTCGCAAGGTCTACAATTTGTCCGCCGAATTGTGGTCAGAGATCCACAAGAAATTCCAGAAGGCTTGCCGTCTCATGTGCATAGAGAATCGTGTCCATAAAATAATCACTTGCCAGTTTTGGTGTGCCCATCAGCGTTTCTTCAAGAATCTCTGCATCGCCTCCAAAGTCAATCACGTGGTTAGAATGACTCGCTCGGCCATGCGCATGGGAAAGGCTGTGGTCATTGGTCTGCAGTCGACTGGCGAGTCCAGGACCCTGGAGCACTTGGATCGCCATCAGGGCAAGCTAAGCACATTTGTGTCCACCTCGAAAATGATCATCCAATCGTTCGTGGAGAAGCATTTCCCAGCCCCCAAACGCGCGGCATTTCATCACTTGCTCACCACGGGCGAATTCGTGCCCGAGTCGCGTATAAAACCATCGCGGGCCAAGAGATCTCGCTTGAGCTCCGACTGGTCGGATGACGACGACGATGAGGATGCCGAGGCGGCTGACAGCGATATTGAAATGTTTGAAAATTCCGGCATGTCGGATGACGATGAGAATGCTGCATCTAAACCACAACGTGGCAAAGGAGCCACACGCAAGCGTCGTGGAAGGCCACCAAATCCGGACAAGGGTAAGATGTACCTAATTCTACTTTGTTTTACTAAGACTGGTTGATTACACTTTCCTAAACTGAAAACAAGAATTTATTTTGAGGCTAGAGTATAGAATCAGTGAAAAAATGAAAGGTGGCCTATAGTAAAGACTGATCACGAATCTGTGCTCTAGTTATTCCAAAGAGTAGCCAACAATATTCGCCAAATTATAATTTAATTTAACATTATTATTAGTAAAAGTTTGCTGCTAACCTCACGGCTAACCGAAGCAGGTGGCACAATCGCATAACGTACAACACTTCATCGCGTGGACGAAGACAAGAAACAAATAATCGAATAACTAGAGCAAAGTATTGTAACATAAAATAGAAATTAGTATGGAAAGAGAAGATTAAGTACAGATCAGATGGAACAACCGATTTTAGTCAGCACAAAGTACTCGGAAGTGTTCATGCATAGCAAAATTAGTGGTAAAGGAATATACATAATTTCATGTAGGTCTACATGGTACAAATAGAGCAATCTTAGACAATAACCCAGGCGAATCTATTTCACCATTTACAAGCATTACATCAAGCACAATTCTACGGTTTATGGGAGAAGGAAGGTCAAACAAAAGAAGTCTACTGGAGTAGACTCCGACTCCAGTTTAAGGCACGAAGAGCATTTTAGGAAATATCAATAAGATGCTCCTTGGTATATGACAAACTATGACTTCCATAAAGATCTTAAACTTCCTCTTATTAAAGAAGAAATATTGTACAAAATATCGCAGAAAGATATTTAAATAGGCTACATGGCTACTTCAATGTTCTAGCTTTGGGACTCCTCGACAAGTCGTAGGCGCTTAAAAAGATTTCACGTCATAGATTTGCCAAATAGGGAATAAATACGAAATAATGGATTGATCTCACTGGAGCTCAAACCACCCGGTGATTGTTAGTTATTGTTAAGACATTTGCTTATTGTTAAAAAAACTTGTACAAAATATCTCACAACATTTAGTAAAAATCTTCACCCATATTTCGCATTCATTTATTAAATTCAAAACACCAGAAATCATGTCGAAACATGTTATAAATGCTGATCAGTAGAATGCGTAGCATACTTAAGTGGGCTCCTGCAGATTTTATTTTTGCCTTGAAAACTAGAAATTTTAATGATGGATTCTGCACTATTACTAGTATTTTAATTTCATAGAAATTCTTTTCTTTCACATTTTGTGGTTATTCGCCATCGTTTTGCTTGCGAGTCAGCGGGACGCTTCAGGAATACGCGAATGAATTACGACTTCGAAGACTTTCTATACGGGAACACTTTTAGGCACTCCTCTGAATCCGATTAGTAATCGACTACATTCCCCTTATCCACCACACACAGTTGAGAAAGTCACCATGCAGGAGCGCATCCTGCAACATCTCTGTAACAATATGCGTAATCGGGACATTCATGGTGAACCCGTTTACTCGCGCGATACTAGCAAATTGCAAAGCTCCAATATCTCGGAACGCGATGTCGAACGTTGCATCCATATGCGTGAAGTCCTTCTGGATAAAATTGATGATCTTGGTCGTCGTTTGCCCCCCAATACCTTGGACAAACTGATCGCAGATCTAGGCGGCCCCAATATGGTGGCCGAAATGACGGGACGCCGAGGTCGTGTCGTTCGCCACGAATCCCATGGCTATAAATACGAGTCGCGTTGCGACAGTGATGCCACCACCGATCTGGTCAACTATCGGGAGAAGCAACGCTTCATGGAGGGCAGCAAGCACGTGGCCATCATCTCGGAAGCTGCCTCCAGCGGCATTTCGCTGCAGAGCGACAAACGCGTCTCGAACCAGAGACGTCGCTTGCACATCACCCTCGAGCTGCCATGGAGTGCCGATCGAGCCATACAGCAATTCGGGCGGACTCATCGCTCCAATCAGGTTAATTCCCCGGAATATGTCTTCGTAATCACGGATTTGGCCGGCGAGCGCCGCTTCGCCTCGACAGTGGCCAAGCGTTTGGAGAGTTTGGGCGCCCTAACCCAGGGCGATCGTCGTGCCACAGACGCTCGTGACTTGTCGCAATTCAATATTGATAATAACATCGGACGCAGTGCCTTGGAGAGTGTGATGCAACAGATCACTGGCCTGAAGCCGCTGGAAACTTGCTTTGTGCCCACCACGTTTAGGGGCCACTTTCTTCACGACTGTGCCCACGCCATGGCTGGAGTGGGCATGTTGCATATCAAGGAGGTGGGCAAAGTCAAGATCATCTCCATGGAGAAGGACAGCAATAATATATCCAAGTTCTTGAACCGCATTCTCGGCTGTCGCGTTGAGATTCAAAACGCTCTGTTCAAATTCTTTTTGGACAAAATGTATTCTTTGATCTTGCAGCTGAAGCGCTCGGGCCACTTTGACCTGGGCATACTCGATCTGGATGCCCAGGGAGCCAGCGTGAGGGCCATCAAGCTGGTGAGATTCGTTCGAATGCATTCGACGGGAACTGCTGCCACAGAGCTGCACACCGTGACGGTTGAACGTGGCATGGCTTTTGAAGTGGCCCTGGAGAAGTGAGTTGCCAGACTGTCGAGAGTTTATTTTATTCATTATTTATTATTTGCAGGTTTCGCAAAGAGGGTGAACATGATCATGACGGTTTCTATATACTCCAGCAGCCTCGACACAATAAAAACTCATCCATACTGTGTCTGCATGCTGCTTCAAACGCACCGGATGTGACGTCGCCGAGGAAAATCAACTTGCAGATATTTCGCCCCAACACCGGGCCGCAGGTTCGCACCGAGACCCTCGTCTCGATAGCCAATCGCTATGTCAAGGTGTCGCCAGAGACCGCCCAGCCTTATTGGATGGAGCAATATGACATGTGCCTCACGGCGTGTACGCATGTCTTTTGGAACCGAGTTTGTCCCTATCCGGCTGGCTGTGAGGTGGGCATACGTGAGCGCACCTATCATGTGCTGTCCGGCCTGATGCTGCCCATTTGGGATCGCATCGAGTTGATTATCGGCAAGAATGCCCAAAAGATACAAATCATTAGGGTGAAAACGGACAAGAATAGGAAAATTGTGGGCACAGTTGTCCCACACGCTGTCTACGACGAGCTTGTCAATAATTTGGCCGCAGATTCATTAATGGAATGTGGTCCGGAAGCAATTAATAAAACCATTTTGCAATAATAACCCAATTTTATTGCCCAAAAAAAAAGGAAGAAATAAATCCCAATTTTTCTTCACTTGGCATTATTTTCTCTCGTTCTTCTTGGCCACTTTTAAAAATATCAACTCAAAGCATCCGGTATATATAGTACACACACACACACATTATACGTGTGTGTGTTTGTGTGGCATAAGCTTTCGCTTTTACCAAATGCCAAGCACGCACAAGAAGAACCCATGGAAGTCGGCAGAAGACAGAAGCGGAGCCAATGTTGCCAGGCCATAAACAATGGAACAATAGGGACCCACTTGCTCCGGGATTGTGTCATATGTATTGTCTGCAGTGCTGCAGGGGGAATCTCTCTACGACGTCTGTGATTGCATTGCATGTTTTTACCCTCTACTCGTGCATACGTGGGGTATATTAAGCTGGACAGGCAGAGAAAAATCATATGGACTTTCCTTTTTTTCCAATTGATTACTGTTAGTCTGCGTGTCACTTGTCCAGGGTATCTGCTAGTCGTTGCTAGTATTTGCTTGGAAGACTTTTATTTTCTATCTTTATGTGTGTCGTTCCCCGCTTCGTTTTACTCTTATTGCTGCTCTGTATTTGTGTGTGTGTGTGTGTTACATTATAAATTTTAAAACGTACGCATACGGACTGCCAGCACATAGCACATACATAGATAGATATAAACCAAATTATACAATGGCATAAAGTATGCCAAATGTCGTGCCTAAAGAAGCCAAAAACGAACTTGGCATAATAACTCACGCCTGATGGAGAGAGAGCCATATCGCCGGAAGTGTAGGTGGACGGACCCTAGGTTGAAAATATTAAAAAGGATTCATTTTAAAGAATTTTCCTCTTGGAATTTCACTCGTTTTTATTTTGAGTAAACTTGAAATATGTTTTGAAATGTTTACTCTTGTTTTTTAAATGTGAGTTCAATCAGAAACAGTCGTTTTGGACTATCTCTAATAATATGCAAGAGTTTTCACAGTGTGTATATAGAAATATATGAGACTAAACTCAACACTTTGTTGAGAAGTTGATAAATGGCTTAAATATTCTTCAAAGGCTTTGTAGAAAATTGTTAGCAAATTGAGAAATAATTTCTATAGATTTCGAGGATGTGTCTAAATTAATTAACTTGACGTAAACAGATAAACTTAATCCGTAATCCTCTCTTTGTGTATTGGCTGTCTCTCTGACAGCAGGAACATTAAATTTTAACTAGCAGAATATAATGCATTTTGAGGCATCTGACGTGGAATGACATTGTCTTATATAATCGGCTCATTATGACTTAAGCTTATTATAAGTATATTCAGTAGGTAACTCCATTTTCAAATTTTAGCTCTACCTGTCACTTGAGTCATAACAATGGGTTAGTTCTTGCATTAGCTTTATCTTTTCCATGGCCATATATGACAATGTAACGACTTCCATAAACAAAACCAAACAAATGTTAACAAAAGCTTCTTGTATATTAGCATAAAACAATTTCTTGACTTAAAATTTATAATTAAAAATTTCTTTTTGTTCACCTTATCTATTTATTCATCATTATTTATATACTTCAACCTCCTTTCTGATTGCCTTCAAAAATGCAGTGTCTTAGAGAACAATTTATCGAATGAAAAGGATTTCCATCTTAGATCACTGTAAGTTTGACTAAGTTCATCGCTCAGATCTGATAATTATACATAAGTTACTGGCTATATTATCTTGATCAGAAATCTGAATCTAAATTCCATAGCTGAATTTGTTTTCAACAACAGATGGAGCGACCTGATAAGCTTAAACTAGTTGCGAATTATAAGGGCTAAAACAAAGAAGAAGAAACTTTTGTGTACTCAATCAATCGGGGGAAGAAAATCATTTGAAAGTTAAGGTCATAAAGGCTTTTAAAACGAATGGAGCAGATTGGACCTTTTGGTCTCCTCATCTTTGCCAGCGACCTTTTAATTAAATATCACAGAGATGTAGTTCAGAAGTCAAATTACAGCAAGGGTATTTATGAGTTTGTTGAATTTGGTTGAGTTTCTTATATAAAGTCTTTTTTTTACTCGTTTTCTATAATTATTTCAAATACATAAGAATATATTTAACATTTCTACACTCAAAAGTTTGTTCTTACCAGCAGGAACTTAAAGTCAAGTACTTGGCCTTAATACACACACTCGCACATACACTTACACACACTCTCGCACACACACACACCCACATGTGTGTAGGTACTCCTCTTTGTGTCTGTACGTGCCGATCATAAAGTTTATTTGCTTGAATGTTGTACGGAAGCAAAACAAACAAATAAAAAATAATATTCTAAAATATAAAATATGAAGCCAAAACGCAGTGTCTGTCGGTGTGCGTGTGTGTAAAAAAATATAATCATAACACGTTATTTTGCTTTCGCGTTCATTTTTTCGCAACCAGCAATTTTCTGGGCGTGGCTGTGGGCGTTAAAAAATTTAATATTTTAACAAGCGCAAAGCAAAGAAAAACCATTACGTGATATGCCGAAATACAAACACACAGTCAGTCGGCTTATATGTGCACACATACATATGTATGTGTGTATATACAGTGGGTACCGTAAATCTACACACAAGTATATATATTTACACTTATTCAGGATATACAATGAAATACATTTGCCGCGGCAAATAAAGCGCTGAATAACGAAAGCGATGACTTTTGCGGCGAGTTTACGATGTCCGCAGTAGCCCTTTTTTTTTTTTGGTTGGAGTAGAAATTCAAGAGAGCTGTTTTATTTATATGTATGGGGAAAATTGGGACACCCAACTCCGGCATATCGAATTTGAATGCCTGTATATCGAATGGTAAAAATATTCAGTCAAATCGTCGAACTCATTGAAATAGATCCTGGAGGGTTCACCTTGAAACGAGTTGGCCAAGAAGGACTCTGCAATAATTCTATATAAATTACTACAAGCAATTCCATTCCAGAAACTCGAAAAAATCCCAAAAACCCATCCTAACTATATCAAATTCTATGTCGAAACACTATTTAGTGTTTTGTAATGAATTTTGCTAATTTAATCTATCATATTTAGCGTTATATATAATATGTAGGTTAATTAATATCCTTAGATTAAGAATAATAAATTTCCTTATAATGCGCCAATGACAGCATTTTCAATGACAATGCTTAAATGTTTATATGGAATAAAATGGCTTCATTTGAAAAATATCTGAAAATTGCAGGTGCTTGTATGTTTTGTTGGGTATACTTGAAGAACCTGAACTCTAGATCTTCCATACAAATTGGAAGCATTAAAAATCTTGTACTTCCAAACATGTGAACACATAAACACAAAAAAAAAATTCATAGTTTGTGTAAACAATAGAAAAAATTGAAAACAAATATGGTTATATAAAACCAAAGCTCCAATTAAAGTCAAAATGAAATCTTGAAACTGTTTTCCAATCTCCCCTAAATCTACTGAAATTAAGCCAAATTTCTCATCCAAATGTGAAGAATCAATATATCCTTCCAGTCTAGACTAGTAAATGATTCAATTTATTTACGAAGTTTTTCTTTTTTTATACCAAAAACCCGAAGATACCTTTCAATTTACCACACGCTATTCCTAGGTATTCATATCTAAGTAGAAAAGGTATCGAAACTCCTTTAGAAACCAATTTTTAGTTCGATTTTTCTTTTAAATAAAAGACTTGCAGGTATTTGGTCGGAAAATTAGCTTATTTCACAGAAAATTTGCAACCCCAGGAATATTAAATTATAAAAATACAATTTTTATATTAATGCCAAACAATTGTCCGTAGACTTTCATTCTTTTTCAGCAAAACCGGACTAGCTTAGTCCTTGGTCAGAGGCATTTGCTTAAACTCAATGCCGTTCTTGGTTATAATATTTACAAACATCCAATTGCCCGTAAAAATACCTATATGGTCGGCCGCTCTAAATGCATCCTTTGTGATCTCCAGAGCCTTTTCTATAGTGACGGATGTTGTGATCTCATTTCCCCGCCCCCCTTGACTGCCAGCGAACCAGCCCAACGTGGGCAATATTATGCGACCACCTGTCCCAGTCACATGGTAGGGCGAACGAAAATATTGTCCATTGGAATTATCGAAAAAAACAGCTCCCTTGCCATTGGTATCGAGGCCAGCCACCACATTGGACACAATGTCATGACGATTGTAGTTGGTTGTCGGCAACAGTTGGATCAATTTATCGGTTGTGATGGGTTGCAAATGATCAAATTCATATTGTAGAGCCTTTCTCCTGAGCAGCGAAAGATGGGTCAATGTATCGATCCAGCATCCGACAGATCCCAGAACTGTTCGCGGTGTAACTTGAAAGAGTTTGCTCTGACTGCGTATTTTTGGGATGCAGAGACCATTTGACAGACGCACATCAAAGGCAATTGTGGAGAAATCGTTGCCAGCTACGGCCACCAGAGTGCCACCAATGAACTCATAGGGATTGGTGATATCCTCTGGAACGACATCCGGATACTCTAAAGGGGCAGTTCCGTCGGTATAAAAAGGCATATTCATTTTTTCAGAATATATGTAAAAAATTTATATATATATTTAACCAAAAGCAACTGTATTCTAACCGTTCTTATTTATTGTGATGTTCGTAAGCTACAAATTTTGAGATATATTTCAAAGCATACTCTAACTTTTGAATAGTATTTCACCTACTATATTCGGCTTACTAATCAGACTTTTAAGATAGTTAAATTTCCTTTTAGTTTTAATAGAAGAGATCGATCGAGGTCGATTGTGTGATCCTCAGCTACATTGATTTATTTCTGAAGCTAAGACAAAAACTATTGTCAATCTAATAGAGAAATATGATTTATAAAGTGAAGATTTTTAGCAATTTAAATAAATTTCCTTGTTTATTATATTGGATATATAATTCTGTTATATGAGATAGCTTTTCCCCTTTATGTGGTAAATGTCACAACATTTTTTAATTTGAGCATTGAGGACAGTGACGTATCCAGGGGGGAGGAGAGGTGAAAATTCCTCCAAACAGTTTCCAGAATAAAAAAAACGTACATTTTATGTCCATATCAAAATTTTTTAAAGCAAATTAAAATAGGCAAACTTCGTATGAATTTTAGTGTTTAATACTGATGATGTTTAATATTCACTCAACATTAATTGCTGCATTATTATAAATTCCATATTGTATCATAAAAAAATAAAATAAATAACTCTCGGTCCTACTCAAATTTGAGTATCCCCATCCTACATTATGGCTTCCTTTGATTAATTTGTTTTGCCATATTCGGAAATGTTCTTAGTTAGAAAAAATTGAAATGATTTGATAAATATCAACTTAAAACTGTAAGATTGATTTTTGATGCTTTTTAATAATTCAATATTTCTTTAGTTAAAGGTGAAAGATATTGTAGTAAAAAAGAGAAAGCAATCGTGAAAACAAATTTGCTTTAGATCTTTTAGACAACAAGTGAAAATGGGTGAAGACTCAAAAGGTATATATTCCGACTTCGAATCGGATTATAATGAAATATTAATTTCAAAATTATGTAAAGCTGCATCAAGAGGTTTTTATTGAAGACTTACCAGAGCCGATAACATTGTTAATTAATTATTAAGACTAAAATTAATAGGTGGAATCGATAGTAAAATCGATTAATAATATTATATTATTCTATTGAGTGATTCCAATTCAATGCAGTTAACGATTCTAACAAGTTTAAAGTGAATGCCAACAAAATTTGATGTGATTGTTCAACACTTTATCGAAATCGGGAGATTATTTGTCATGGTCGATGGTGGATATTAGATTGATACTCATTTCGTTTGTCACATCACGTTTTCCTAGTCGAACTCGAATAAATGGTTTCACAAATTTGTCGCACCTTTATGGTCTACATATATATAGAGCATAAATCGACCTAATTTGTGCAAACTTTCAGTTCGAGTTTTATTTTCTCTGATTTTGATAAATAAAATTTTGTTTGGGCTCACAAAAAGTGCTTCATTTAATTTAAGCGCCTGCCATACATTTTGCTAGCCCACATATTTCATTCTTCCCCTCTCGCACCACCACAGACGAAAACAAGCTACTGTATACCCACCAATTTGGTCGTCGGTTGGTGGTGCCTCTCCTCATCATCATGCCAAATGCCTCTGCTTCTACTGCTTTGGCCCTTTGGCAAATTATTCACAATTTGTCATTTGTCTTTGATTTATTTGCATTTTAAAGGCTTTCAACGGGCGACGACATCGCCGACGTAATAAATTTTGCCTTTGCCGCTGTCTACCTTTCGGTTGCTGTCGGCATTGCTTTCTTTTTTTTGCGTTTCATTCATTTTTTTCGTTCGCTCTTTTTTTTTTTTGGTATTTTCTGTGTATTTTTTTTTTTTTTTTATACTTAAACACAATTTGTAATACTTACAAACGACATTCAATTTCCACATGGTCTCCAAATACAGGCCATTCACATTTGGATTTTCCGCACGGCATGTTATCGATTTGCCATCGTCGTCTGTGGTCGGTACAAAGCTCAACTCGGAGCGTGTTGAGTTCTTTGATATGTCGTCCTGCAGCAAGGAAAACAGAAGAAAAGAGAAGAACAAGAACAAGAATGAAGAAGGAAGAAAAAGCCATTGGAAAATGTTTCTGCATTAATTAAGTTTCACCCAGACTGAGCCTGAGAGACTTGAGCACTTTTTAGTCGATGCCAACAAACCGAAAACGGCCTCGAGGCAAACTTTTCCCTCTCCCTTTGACTTGGTTAGGTGGTTTCTTTTTTTGTTGCGAAATTTGTCGAAATATTTTATGTTTGCAATTTAAAATTTATTGGTATGTTTTCCGGGTGTCCTTGTGTGTGTGTGTGCCTCCGTGTGTGTAGTATTATACATTTTATGGAACAAAAAGGCGTCACATAATTAGCTAAGCTGCTCTTCTTGTAGTTGGACGGGTCATAAAATCTCCCCTTGAATCCGCTCTTGATTCGAGGCGTTAGGATGTTTAATGACTGCAAGGCGTGAAATATGCAGACACAAGGTCCTTCGAGAGATGTATGTGTGTATGTGTATGTGTGTATGCGAGTGTGTGTGTATACAAGGTGTTAAAGTGTTTGCGGTTTGCGTGTAAGTATGGACTCGATTTCAAGGGTCATTTCTCAGTTGTTAAGTTTAATGCAATCAATATCGAATTGATTGATATTAAAAACTTTATTTTCTATCCTTCGAGTTTATCGTTATGGAATAAAAAACCAATCGAAAGTTCTGACCTATTTAATATGCTTAATTACATTTATTGAATCTATTTACTTCATGCAATTTCAATTCCTGCCAAACACTTAGCAGCCTCAGCAAGCAACCAACATTAAACACTAACTTTGAAATTTATTATTGAATTAATTATGCAATTTATTTATTTAGTTACTTTGTTGCCTTGTCAGGTTGAAAGCTTAATAAAATATAGTAAACAGAATTAAATAAATAACTAAAACTGCATTTTCGTTGTCTCTTCCTTTTTTTGTCACACTGAAATATTTATATACATATTTACATGTATATATATTTTAAATTCTTCTATAATTTATAATAGCTTTTTAATTTCATTTAAGGAAAAAAGAGGAAACATTCAAAATTAAACTCTATTCATAATTGTTAAAAATAAAAATTTTCTGGAATGTCTCTATGAATTTTAATTATTACAGCTTTCTAATCCTAGATTAGTTTTCTCCAGACAAGTTTTTGAAAACTATATATGTATATTTTTCAATTTTATTTCTAGACTATTCGTTAAATATTTGCATTTGGTTAAACCATTTAAATTTAATGAATTTTTATAAACTTATGTATTTCATTTATCAAGTTGAACAATGCTAAAACTTTAAGAAGTTTAAAAAAAAAAATAATAAGCTTTAGTAGGAGAACTTCTACTATACATTCACTTCTCAATTAGAGTCTATGCGAAGCTTTGATTAATGTTCCACTACTCCCTTGCAGCAAGAAGCAACAACAATGTTGTTAGCAACATTCTATGACTTGTCTATAGAAGTTGGAACAACCCACCCACACACATACACCCACTCACCCACACACATGGATGAAAAACATAACATATTAGTAGTAGCCCTAAAGTAGGGTACGAAAACTCATGTTAAACAAGGGATACTGCTAGTGACTAGCGGCACTATTGCTGCTCAGCTGTATGGAACCTTTGCCGCATTACGGCAACTTTATGCTACATGAAAACTACTGAAAAACATTTCCGGTCTTTAAAAACGTGGTTGAGGCCGAAACGGCAAAGCAATCAGTAAAAGCACAACTACACACACACTTCTCGTATGCATATAAGACACAGACACAGACAGAGGCAGAGACACAGACAGAGACAAAGGACGAAAAACCGAGGGCGCAAGCGAGACATGGACATAAACAACAGTCCACAGGACTAGACCCTCAGACATACAAAAATGAATTGCAACAAAATTGCGCTAAAACTCCCATAAATTTGTCCAAAGTTGAAACGAAAAACAAAAACCAGAAAGCAGCAATAGAACAACAGAAAAAAAAATAGCAGAAAAATAGAAAAAGAAAAGTGGAAAGCAAAGCGAGTCGAATCGTTTGTGTATTGTGGAGTTTATATCACATTATCTGTGTTTATACTAACCACAAAGGGAGAACGGGGCAAGCTAGGACTAGTGTGAACCACGCCCAGGGACAACAAGTGGGAGGGAATGGTCTCTCTCTCAGTGTTTGTGTGTGGGTGGGCAAAGAGTTACGAGGTACGTTTGTTTGGCATGACTGTGCAAACACAATAAGTTATCGAGCTGAACGTGAGTCAGTCAACAGCAGCACGACTGTGGATACCAGAAACTATGTGTGTATGTACGTCAATTGCGGTCAGATGCCTCCTCCACCTCGACCACTTAATCCCCCACCAACCACTCATCCACCCACACCTGGCCCACTCACCTTTGTGCGTCGTAATTGCCGTTTTCCCTTGTACCATGTGATGATGGCATTTGGACGAGAGCCAGAGGATTCGCAGGTGACTTCATAACGACGATCGGCAATCATTGAACTGGGTGGCTCTAATATTTTCACCACCAAAGGTTTCACTGCGAAAGAGAGAGAGTAATTATGAACAATTTGGCATTGTGTGTTTACAAGTCCTTCTTTTTAACCATTATTCGCTATTATTTAATATGATGTTTACTTAAACAATTTGCACTGTTCAAGTGTTGAGACTTTCTGTTTTGACAGCGGCTCCCTTCACTCGCTCGTTCGTGTCTGGGGCTCGTTGATGGTCTTGGGCTGTTTGTTGGCCTGACATTCGAGTTGACGCCCCAACAGTAGTCCACTTCCATTCATTTTTGTTAACATGCAATTATTTAATGGCTCTGACAATGGTTACATATACGGCTTATAATTAAAGGCTTGAGCAAAAAATACATAATGGTTATTATTTTAGCCTCGTTTCCAGGAAGGTGTAGCTTTTGCAATTACCCACATACATAGGTTTCATTTTTTAGGCATTTCAATATTAACCCGAATGCAGTTTGATTCTTGACCAGGAAATAAAAGTCCATATATACATAATTTATGTTCCTTTTATGCCAAAAATAAAGTTCGTCTCCTAGATGTTTGCTTATTTCAACATTTATTTAACTTAAATGAAGTTAGAAAACAAAATTCAAAGCATGGACTGTCTAAATTCATTTGAAATTTACGTATTTCAAATCTTTATTAGCCATAAACTTTCTTTCCTACGCTTTCCATATAAAATGAGCATCAGATAAAATGCATTCAGAATCGATTTCAATTATTTCAATAAAAGATTTCATTTTTACAATAAAGATCTAGACAAAAATCTGCTAAAGAAAGAAGCCACAGGAGATGGCTAAATTGATTTCGTGGTCTTGGTAATGATGATTTCTTTTATTCAAAACAACTTTGGAATCGCCTATATGAAGTTTTTATTTCAAAGATAACTTTTTTATTAGTCAAAACTTGGGCTCAGTAATAGAAATAACTACTTATATGTACTTATATGTAGAAGCTTAGAGAAAAATCTTTAAAAGAAATGTATACAATGTATACACCTCTACTTGAGGTGAATCTTACAATTAAGATTACAAAATCTTAAGCAGCACAAAAAGATGAGCAGGTTGTCTGTATACCAATATTTATAATCTACGAAGTTCTCTTATCATCAGACTTAGCCAATGACTAACTTTAGCCCTAAACCTAATTGAGAATTACAGTGGTAAAAGGAAGGCAACGCATACGATACCAGAGCTCACTTTTCTTTTGCATACACTTGGGTATGTTTAAGACTTATTTATAATGATTTTTACCCAATTTTTTTATTGTGGTTTTGTTAAATTCGTTGCACAAAAATTTTATAATAATATTTATAATATGAAACTTTTCTTGATCTGTCTTAATGGTCTAACACCCACCGCTTGTAGGGATTTATGTTATTATTAGTTTTAGTAAAAACCTGAAATCTTTTTTCTCATTGGAATATTTTTTTCCTTTAGCAAGAAATACCAAATTACTGGAAAAAAACTGAAAGCTTCTAGCGGTACTTTTATTTACATGTGACCGTACTATAAGTTTTTTGAGCGTAAAAGTTCACCAGTTGCATGTTGTGTTTTTTGTACAAAAAAATAAACAGATCGAGCTCATCATTCTGACGTGGTGTAACGTATGGTAATATACCATTACATATTGTAATTTTAAATAATTTGTTGTTCACTGGTACACCCTTTTTTCACCTCACAGGTAAACGAAAGCACCAAAATTTTTTTGGACTACATATTTGAGCTCAAAAGCCAAAATTTGCTTTAGAAAATATTTTTTAGAAATATTATTTTCTTGCATTATTTTGGAAAGTATTGTTAGAGCGTTAAGTTGGATAAGAATATTTTGAATCTTAAAAGATTTGAATAAGAGTGAACTCCTTATACTTTTGGACTTGAGCAATTCACAATGCTTGCCAAGTTTTTCTTCAACTTATTTACTTTTCAAAATCCATTTGTAAAATAACTGTGCAAACCAAATGATTTTAAGGTACCAAATTTTACATTGAGCTAAGTGATAAATGATAAAAACTGTCAATGTTAGGAGTTTTTTATAAACATTTTTACATTTAAGAGTTTCTAAGCCACATTAAAAACCAAAATATCTAGCCAATTCGAGATGATGACTATATTTAATACATCTTCTCTTTGGGTATACGGATATCATGTGGTTGCTTTCAGACTGAAAGATCTAATCGAGGACCACACATTTACATAGACGACTTAATCTAACAAAGGCACAAGGCCAACACACTAGTTTCACTCATTATTTTCGAAATCAAATTGATTAGCCTACAAAAGGAGAGAGAGAAAAATAAAGGGAAAAACCACACATTGAGACTTACAGTGCATATCCAGTATGAAGCTCTTCTCCTTGGGCTTATCTAATTGTGTATTCAATGCCTGACATGTGAATACGGAATTCAAATCGTTGCGCTGCACCGATGGCCACAACAGACGATTCTCGATAACATCGCCGGAATTGTGCTCGTTTTGATTGTCGACAAGTAGTCCATTCACGAGCCAACGGACCTGCGGTTGTGGCCGACCTATGGAAGGCAGAGATGGTCAAAGATATAGACAGTATATATACATATGTACGTATAAAGAGAATGAACTAAAATATATGTATACTAGAAACGAGCCAGAAGAGATGGAAAATCGAAACGAAAAGAAACTAAAAATGGCGCAAATTAAAAAGTCAAGCTTGCTAAAAAAAAAAATACCACAAAAAGCAAAGTCGGAAAGCAAAGCAAACTTTGTGATATTTTCATTTTCCATGGGATTTTTCTATGGGTGTTTTTTCAGTGTTTCTTTTCCTTGTTTTCCTTTATTTTTTTCTGGGCCAAAGCTTTTAAGGAAATTAACAGGAAATTGTCTGGCCGAGCGTAGGGATATATGGTAGTAGTGTGTGTGTGTGTGGAGCATATGTGCGGTGAATTGAGTTGAAGATTTGTAGAGATTGGTGTCTACTTACCACCCACAACACGACAAGTGATAACAATATCATCGCCCTCTTGCTTTGGACCCAATTGTGTGCCATTCAATTGACGACCCCAACGGTCCAAGATGAGTGGCTGCTCCGGAAGTACTGAAAAACAAGACGACAACGCAGAGGTGACATCAAAAATGAATGCAGAAAATGGAATTTTCGATTGCCTCCTGCATATCGTCATGTGGATACTCACTTATTACTGACAAATTGAAACGGAAACTTTGCGTTTGACTTGTGCGAAAATCCACACGGCAACGATAAATGCCTTGATCATGACGTTTGATATCCTGCAAATGGTTTGGCAAAAAGGAAACATGTGATTAGCATGCAACACAACATTCATCCATATATACCCGAGGTAACACAACACAACATACACACATACATTTGGGGTTATATAGTTTTCAATTATTTTGCAGTTGTTGCAGTTGTTTTTGCTTGTGGGTTGTGGGCCATCTGTCGCAAAATGCATTTAAGATTCATAACCAAAAAGTGTGTGGCCAATTATGAGGTCACATTGACAAACAGAAATACACAAGAATTTTTGATTTCAATTTGTTGGTTCTTCTGATGAAAAATATGTTCCATTTGATGGGAAAGCCTAAATTGGCTAGGTCTCAGCTTTCAATTTGGATTAAATTTTCGATCCTTTGGTCAATTAAGATGGCCCAATAAGTCTACTTAGGTTTCTCAGGTTTCTTATTGGTTTTATATTTATTTTTAGAGTTCGATTAAAGTCCTCGTCTCTAAAAATATTCTTTGACCAATTATTTTTGTTTTTATAGCAGTTAGTTGCTTAGAATCGTTCTCTGAAAAACCTAACTGCTCGACTTAACGTCACTTATGAATTTAAAGTTTATTAATTTTGAGTTCAGTTAACGACAAAGTGCTATTTATTTTGTTTATAGTAAATAAATTTGTTAAGTTATGTGGCATATACTTTCCGAAGACCAATTTGAATAATCTTGGCTTTAAAAAATTCTTTGGACAGGCGAAAGTGTCTCAATTGAAAATTTAAAGTCTTTGCTTAAATATAGCAACTGAAAAAATGTTTTTTAAAATCTTATAGTGCTTAGAAATCAGGCAAACAACAAAAGGTCGGTTACAAATATTTTTCAAAAAATAATCTGCAGTCCGATTTCGAATCTCATGTTGAAGGTTAAAAACGTATTTAAAAAGGTTTAAGTCTAGATTGGCAATATCAAGTGTATTTCCAAGTGTATTCTAATGGAATTTGCTATTTTTCTGTTCTTGGTGTCTCTGATTATTAATCTGAAGTTGGTAAGAAGGCAAAAAAAACCATTGGAAATTATTTGATTCAAATGAAATTTCGATTTCTCTGAGTTTGGTGGTATCAACGCACAAAGTCTGACACGACTTTAAAATTCTTCTTAAGTTCAAATTCTTGGGAAGATTTTTATTATCGTTTGTGATATAACAAAGACCTAAGACAGGCAAATTTAATTTAAATAATATAAGCAAATGTAATGTAATGTAATGGAATTTTGGACAAGGCCCTGATTCGATTTATTCAGAACAGTCCATATGAGTATATATCTATTTTATAAAGTTTCATAATATAGCCTGACTTTTTCAAAAGTAATAGCAATTGAATAAATTGAATAAAAGACCGTGACAGTAAGTAGATCTTGCTCACTTTAGTTAAGATAAACAAAATGGAACATTAACTATTCTTTTAGAGTGGAATATTATAGACATTTAATATATATATATATTAAGTATATTTATCAGTTATTGAATACTAAAATTATTATTGTGTAATAATATGAATTGTGTTTATTTAGCCCATGAGGGTTTCGTATTTTGGAGGAATTGGTTCTAATTACATTTAATTAAAGATTATTTGTTCCATGAACTCTCAATGAGTTGGCAATTTTTATAGTAAAGTTACTGGATGGAAGGAGGAATATTCTAGATTTTGTTTATTTTGGTACCCAAACTTATCTCCACGTTGTCTTCTACCTTTTGACTAATAATAGTTCAGCTAATCAAAGACTTAATTCGTGTCTATTGCTTATGTCTTTATGACTTTTCTATATCTATAATTTAACTGCCAGACACTCATAAATATCATTGAGTTAATTGCCTGGCTAATTGAAAGGCAATTAAAATTCATTTATAAGCTCCTCCCCTAGACAGCCAGACGCAGGGGCAAAGTCGTTCATTTTTAGCACATAATTCATAAGTAACAATTTTCCATTTACGTAGTATTATGAAGGTTTATGCAACTGTGCGAACCTTTTCGTGTGCATTTCACATTCATTTTCTCAAATGCAGCTCGTTAACGAAGCAACCCTCCCAGCCAAACCATCCAAACCAGCCAATCCTTCAAACACTCCGATCCCTGGGCCCCGCTGCTCAACTGACTTAAGACCTACCTAACTAAGTTGGCCTTTAAAAGTCAACTGTGTTTGGGCCAAAGACAACCGCCAAGGCAAGGCAAGGCAAGGTAAGGTAAGACAAGGCAAGGCGAGAGCAATTGAAGTAGCTCATAGATACAAACACACACACACACAAACATCCTTACACAAATACATATTGCATAAGTACATACATTCGGATGTTCAAGTGTGTGTGTGTGTATCTGTGTATTGCATGACAATAACGGTAAATCAAGTTATCTGTAAACATGCAAGACATTAATAAACATTTCGCGTGCGCGAGGCAATTTAACAACTTTTGATATCTAAATTTGTTTTCTACCTTCTTTTCTCTTTACCCCCTCTTCCCTCTCTCTTTCTCTCTATTTCGCTTAATCTTTACTTTTTTCCATCTCCCTCTCTGTATATATTTTGTCACTTTCTATTTTAGCTACATTTTATTTCATAGATTTCTTTGATTAAATTTTTAGCAAATTTTATATATGACCACAATTGATGGTGTAAATTGCTTTTAACTAATATCTTCTTTTTTTTGTATACCCTAACATTGGGCAATATTATATTGTTAGAAAATTTGTCAATATATTAGGTGAAGCCTTATCTAACCTAAGCCTAAATCTGCGAAAAGGTTAAAAAAAACTTATCAACAACATCTAAAATTTGGCTCTTTTAAAAACTTTAAGGGTATTGTATATTCGGTAGGAATTCCTAACAAATTTCAATCATTGCCGAGATTTTTGGCTTTGTTTCTGCCGCAGAATATAGAATATTTGATTGCAATTTGCTCTGAATTTCATTTTACTTTTATTTTATATTTCATTTTTAGTAATTTATTTTTTGCGATACATTTTCATTTATATTTGATTCATTTTAAAATGCAAAACCCATATTTATTTGATGGACTTTTTGTACAACTTTTACTCTTTTGCCCTGGCTTACTTTAAAATTTTATATACATATATACAAATGAATTTGTTTGTGTGTACATTGTGTGCCACAATCGCATTTATAGTAAATCTCACCTTAATTTCCAATGTTGCTGGCTGCGAATCAAAATGAAATTTGGCACGTGAGCCAAAAACCTCCGGCGCTGACCAATGTCGGGGCTGGTCTCTGGCCTCTTTATCCCGGACATCAAAGCTGCAGAAAAAAAAGAAGAAAACACGAAAAATAAAAGCGAAAACATTAAATAACATTAAAAATTAAAGTTGCCTGTTAGGTGGTGGGGCAGCTGGATAAGGTGAGCATTGATATAAATTCCCCAATCTGCTCCCCTCTCTCACTCTCTCTTTCTCTATGAAATTAATGAAATCCATAGCCAATATAACTCAGCCCGTTTGTTGTTTTTACCCTCCTTTTTTTTAGCCATTTTCAGTTTGTGCACGAAAATTAGCGTAATTTATTTTCAGCCTGCTCATTAGGCACCAGAGACGACGGGCATTATAGAGAGTGGAGGGAGGGGATTAGATGGTGGCCAGGGTGGCAAAGGGGAGTGAGTGGCGGTTAGGGTCAGAGGAAAAGCAGCGCTTGCCAAAATGCAATTTATGTTCGGCAGATAAAATTTTGGCTAGGTTTTATTTTTGTTCCTTTCATTTCTCTTTATTTTTTCTCTTAATTTCTTGTGCAGTTTTTATGGCAAACGCACTGCATTTAATTGATAAAACTTTTCCAAAGAAATATACATAAATTCTCCGTCCCAAAAGAACGAGGTGATAAAATAATAAATAAATAAAGGCAAGGTGAAATCGGATCGAAGTTCGTATACCCTCAGTTTCAAGGCCTTGTTTAAAGTAAAGGTTTCATTAGATTGGAATTATGGTTTATGTATTTACCATAAAATCAAACTCTCTCGTGTTTTCTAACTTCTTATTTATTTGTGGCTTCTGTAGTTGCTGAGGTAAAGTGAATGATCACAAGTAAAAGCAAGAGTAACTCTACGAAGAATTGCGTTCATACCCTATAATGATAAAAAAAACTTGAAAAACTAATAAGCAATGAGATCAAGAAGGACAAAAATAAAAACCTTAGTTCTTAATCTCTTTCTGCATTGTAGAAACTTAAAATAAACCACTTAACAGCAGGAAAGTATTTGACTTCAATTAGAGAGGCAACAAAACGATGTGTTCTCGCTGACCCGCGAAATTAGAACATGGAATTGAAAGAGATAGACAAGAAAGGAAGCCAACGGAATTTACAATTGCTCCTCTTTATTGTCTCTTTCTTTCTGTTCATTGGTAACGAGAAGTAATAAACTTCAAACCATAAAGTAATATTTGTTTTTTAATATTTCCTGTACTGACTGACCATGTATTTGATTGTGGTTGGTTCTGTGCGAGATGAGCAGCTTTTGATTGGAATTGTGGCTAAAAGCCTTTGTTCTAGACTTAATTCGATATATAACAATTTGACAATATGTCAAACTTGTCCTTTTAAATAATTTATCTATGAAAAACTGTCGAACTGTCGTTAAAATCAACATGAAAACATTTATTTATATTTATAAATTTGTCGGATGTATGTACATCGTCTTCAAGAGAGGCTGAAATCACACTCGAAACTCAGGCATTGTTATTTGTTTTTCAAAGATAGTCTTATCACTGAATTGTTAACCAATTTGTATATCTGTCACCGAACTACATAAATCTTTGTAAAGTGTTACAAACATCATTGCTTTTTAATTGATAGCTGAGCTTAATAAATAAATGAATCGAATTGTTACTGAAAACATTACTAAATTAATTCGAAAGTGACGCATACATATAGTATATAACGAGAAGGATCACAATAAGTTGCGCAAATTTGGCATTGCTAATTGGAAAAGAGACAGAAGCAATTCGAGGCACTTTTTGAACAGTAGTCCAAAGAAAAGGTAAATAAGCCGAGTACATGTCATCAAGTTGGGTACAAGGAAAAATTGTTCAGTCGTCGATGTCAAGTTGTCCAGTCAAAGCCAAATCTAAGTCGTCGCATTATTATATTCAATCTTAAATTTAAATCTGTCATGTTATGTATTAAATAGTCAAGTAAAAAATGAAAATAATGAGTTTTTAAAACTAATTTTGGGTCGAAAAATACGATGGCACTTCCTGCAGAGATAGTCAATATCTCCTTATATACATTTTTAAATGGAGGTTTATTTTTGGCAGATGCTAAAAATTAAATGACTTTTTCAAACTCGACTAACTTTCTAATTTGTTAACGCTATTCACACAGTTTTTCGTTTTTTTTGGCTTAAATATTTAAAAGTAGAGCTAATGACGTCAGGAGAGAGTTTCCCAAAATAGCAAGCTTCTTTTTGTAGACATTTTGTAGTCTTTTTAACTAAGGTTGCGCTTTAAGCGCCCTTTTGTATGCTATACAAAATAATAATTTATGCGGCCAGGCGTCGAACTCGCCGCCGACACTCAACGCGAATGCAACAACTTAATTGCAGCCTGAACGAGTGACGACGACGAGGAGGCGGAGGCGGACCAGTAGGCGGAATGGGCAACTCAAGAGCAAGCGAAAGCGCAGCAAGCGTTAACCCAATTTTTTCCTTTCCGCGCTACGTTGCCATTTTAATTAAAGCCAAAAAAAAAAAAAAAAAATGAAGAAAAAATAAAGAAGAAAATGGAAGGTCTAAAAAAGACTGGCTAAAAAAAGAGTTTCACTTCGTTTAAATTGTGCGAAAGTAAAATTGCACTGAGAGCAAGCAACTTAATAACAGTTCTTTGGAGCCTATGCTGGCAAATGTTTATGGCTAAATAATACGCAACGGTAGAGGGAGACAGCGAGCCATAGATGGGAGTGGGAGTGACAGAGAGAGAGAGGGCGTGCGTAAGAGAGAAAGAGAGCAGCACGACAGCTCTATGCAAATTGAGTGTAATGAAAATGGTCAAAGACGTGCACAAGAAACAAATGAGATTAAAACTTTTAAAATAATGCTAAACTATTTAATACCCTTGTTACACAAAACGAGTCCTACGTTTCAGCAAAGTCTAGTTGGTTAATATGGAACATTTTATCAGCTGTCAATCAATATATTTTCATATAAATTTCTTTTTTAAATTCCATTTGTTACCCAATCAACATACACTGCTGGTCAAAATGTTAGACGCACTCTCAATTGCGTACAAATTAGCTTTATAACTTTTATTTTATAAACAAATGATAAAAAGTTGCCATGCAAAAACCATTTATTATTCAATGATCCTGCAAGTAAAATGTTAAAAACTTTATAGGGATCGAACAAAATACTGTTTTGCAAACATTTTGCTAATAGAATAGGCGACTAATATAAGGTCACTAATATAAGCGCATTTAAACTAATTAATATTTTGGAAGAATAGTAATTTATTTTTTATTCGATCTTTGCCTGTGCCTTATATGCTCTGTGGTACCTCTATTAGAATGCGAGCTTTCAGTTGACAACCAAAAGGCGCAACGTGGCGTGAGAATTACGTGAATGCAATTAGAAGTTAAAATGCAGTTGGCAATTTTCGCTTCAATGTACATAAATTAAAGCTATGTATATATCCCCACACATAAGCTCTCCGACCACAAATAAAATGCTAAATATTTTGTAACTCAATATTTGCGTTTGGCTTTTTTGTAACCTGATGTCTGGGCTTAATCACTGTAAATTACGTAAAGATAATTAAGATAATTCCCCTGAAATCAGAGGCATAAGAAAAGAAAATGCCATGAAAAAGGAATCCAGAAGAAGAAGAAAAAAAAATACAAAATGAAGGTAAATCACACATAGTCTACGACGCACTTATCTAACTTAAGCAGCAATTTGAAAGGCAACTCCCCAAACTCTTTTCCACCTTCCCATCTCTCTCTCTCTCTCTTCATCTTTCTGCTTCTTATGCATTTAATTAAATGGGGAACCACAGACACTGGCTGGCTGGCTGGCTGGCTGGATGTGACTTACCTATAGAGTGGTATGCCCGCATTATCACGAAACCATAAGACCATATAAACATTATCCAAAGGCTCGGTAATGGGGCAGGGCAGTGACACTGATTTACCCTCGACGGCATCAATGTCCTTCGTTTTCACTGTGTGCGGGTATCACATTGGTCAGCATCAACATCATCATCATCATCATCATCATCGTTGTCGTCATCATGAAAATAGAAAATAAATGCGTAAAATTTGTTAATTAAATGTTCATATGCTGAACCTGTGTGTGGGTGTGCTGTGTGTGTGTGCGTGTGCTGTATGTGTGTGTGTTTCTTTCTTTCCTTTTTTTTGCAATTAAATGCTGATGGCGGCTTAATTTCTACGTAATTACAAACGCGTAAATTTTTATGCCCTTAGCTTAGCATATAGGGAAACACTGCCCACGCAATATATATGTATGTCCATATATACGCATCCACCCTATACGTATGTATGTAAACTTATTTTTGGTTATTCATTATGCATGTGCAAAATGCGTGCAGCATATTTTGACCATGGTTTTTAGCAAATTCGTAGGGGCCGACCTTTAAAATTTGCATTTTAACGCTTAGTTTTTGGTTAGATAGAACTTTGATAGAGAATTTCTTTAATGGTTGACTTTGAATTCGGTAGAAATTCTAGCGAATAAACCAAGTTGAACAAAGAGAGGAAAGTCTTTTCAACTCACAACTAACTTGGATTCATATGAGTTAATTATATTGTCGCATATGGCAACTTGTTAGTCTTAAGTCTGAGCCTTCTTCAATTGAAGTAAGCTCAAAAAAAAAAAGAAATTTGTCCTGCATTCCATCACAGAGTAGAGACAAAGTGAAGGGTTATTATGGGGAAAGCGAATTGAGTGTTGTAAGTTGCAGTTTATATTAACATTATCGTGCATATTTATATCATTCGGTACACAAATAATTATAATTATATAATATCTGTTATAATAGATCCCACAATTTACATATTGTATTACTAGCTCCTATAATTATATGTATTAAATTGGACTTTAAATTGAAATAAGTATCAATCTGGCTAGCGTTTAATATATTTCATTAAACTTAGAGAAATAATCACAAGGTACATAGGAAATGTAAGAGAAAATATCAGGGACTGTAACCATTATGAGTTTTATTGAAATATGTAATTACAAAATAATAATTTTTGAAATTTTATTGATTTGCTGACATAATTTAAAAACAACCACAAATCAAATATATATATTTTTCATATTTTTCGTTCTCCTGAAGTTACCAGAAGTACATGATTTTTTCCATTGAAAAAAAGGAAAAAATCAAACGTCCCTGAAAAATTTGATTTTGATTTTTTTTTTACAAATTTCATTCTTAATCGATTAACAACTATAAAAATCAAAAAAAAAAAATGTTAATCTTTGCAAATTAACTACAAAAAATGGGTATTTCATATACATTTCTATCGAAAATGCTGGTGATCTGGCTGGACGCCTTCGTCGTGTAGTGTGTAAATATTTATTTAACATCATAATTAGCATTAGAATTAATAAAAGTGCAAGGCAAACATTTATTTTTGCAAGACAATAGATGAGTGGCGATCGATGGCCCATATTATATGTATATGTAACCTAAGTAGTTCCTAAGAACTTTTGTTCAACTATGATATAAATAAAGAGAATCCTTTAAACCATTCGTTCACATTTTATAGGAGTGTACATTAAAAGGAAGTATGCCAAAAGAGGGTAAAAAGGGCTAAAATGTGATGTTTTATTGGCATTAACACGTAATGACTTATTTTGAGTAAGGTATTTGTTAGGTTATACAAAAATCAGTGTGCCCGCCGCTTGTTTACTTAAAAATGTCAAGTGTAGATTACTTAGCGAACGGGAGAACAATTTAAAAACGGTTTGCAGAAGTAAAATTATCAATAAATATGAATGAGTCCAATGAGAGATTACATTTAATTGACAAATAGTCAAATAATTATTCACAAGTGGTAAACATTGTTCATTCTCTTTTATTTTTGATGTTTGTTTGATTCATTTAGTTACGGCAAAGTAAAGTTAAAGTTAAAGTGAATGCCTAACCGAACGTAGAGAGATTTATAGGAATCGATTTTTTGCCAACATAATGGAACTTGTTTAGAATTTAATCTATGAGGATTTTCAACGTTTTTGCTCCCATTTTCGTATATGAAGGCTTTATGGTTTTAAATAGCGACAATATTTTGGCATTGAACCAAGTTCGGTGCTCCAACAGCAACAACTGGCACATATGTTGTGGCTGATTGTTCTCGTTGTTGGTGTTGTTTGCGTGGGTGGGTGGTTGGGTGTGTGTGTGTGTGTGTTGTTGTTGTTGCTGTTATCGCACGTCAGCTCATATCAAAAAATATATCTTGCATACAAATAAAAATGTCTGCATTGAAAATATTTCGCCATCATATCAAAGCAAAAGGCCATAAAAATGGTTGTAACATCTTTCAACAGCACCATCATTCCCTCCCCTCCCCTCCCCACCACTCCCCACCCACCACACACGAACGCTTTTCATTCACTTTGCTAAGGTTTTTGCCGTTTTTTTTTTTTTGTGTCGTTGACTTTATGTGTAAATATGAAAAAATGTCATTTTATTGCCACAATGCGTTGAAATTTTGTGAAAATTTATTGCGCATACGCAACGTTGTACAATAAATATGCGCTTAAATGCCCTCCAAATTGTACACAAGTGTGAGTGAACATATTGTGTCAATGTGTGCGTGTGTGTGGGTGTTTGGGTGTGTGTTTGCTTAGCACTGCCGCCAATGTGGACAAAGGCTGGCTAAATTCGGGAAGAACAGCAGCGACTTCAAATGAAGTTATACAGAGAGTAAGTACAAATAGGCACCTGAGACAAACATGGGGCTAACTGGACAAGTTCCAAAAGTATCCATGATTATATGGGTGGCAAGACGACGACCATTTGTCCCCTTTGGACAGATGACAAACTTTTTTTTTGCGCCCAAAAGCGTTTGTTTGTGGGGATATTTCTTTATTTGTTTTCCTTCAACATTAAAGTTGAGTTAAATTCTGGGACTTTAAATGTTTCTAGCATTAAAAAGAAATCTATCTTCATTGCGAAATAACTTTTCAGACCAAATATTAATGTTTCTTGGATATATCCTTTCAACATTGAAATGAAATTTTCGTCACGTAAAGTGCATTAATTTCTCTTAGTCTTTAAGCATTCGACTTGACGACAAATGTATCCTTTTCATCCTTTGGTTATCAAAAGAGTTGAGAAACGTTTTTTTTCTTCTTCATCTCTTTTTTGAATGCCATTAGTTGTCGTCTGGGGATTTTGGGGAGCAGCTTGCTATCTCTTTGTGGACAGACTTCCAAAAAATTTCAATGCATTTGCCGGTGCATCAAAGGCAAAAAGGCAAATGCATAACGTTGACTGCATTACTAAACGACTTTAAACTGCCTTCAACTCGTCGGCTTGCTGGCACTTTGAAAAATGTTTGCTGGGCACATTTCATCTCGCTCACTCGCTCCCTCTCTCTAGTAAATTCTCTTTTTTTGTGTGTCGCTGGGATGGGAGAGAGGAGAGCTCTGCATTTTTGTGTCGCCTTTGGTTTGGCCTTCACTTAACTACACCAGTCGACAGCTCGTGCATGTTAAAAGCTATTTAAATATGCTCTCTTTGAATGCCTTGATTGGCTTACTTGGCTTCGCATTTGGGATGCCTTCACTTGGCTTGGTTTTGGGTTTGCGTTCTAGGTTCTAGATTTGCTTTTGGTTTGACTTGAGTTGCCAAAAAAATACAAAAAAAAAAAAAGGAACCTAAAGAGACAGAGAGAGAGAGGGAATAACGAACATAAAGGGAGGAAGTGTAGAACATTTGGGTGCTGAGCTGCATAACCTTTTTGCATGAATTAACCCTAGAAAAGCCAACACAGAGAACGATAGAGAGTCCTTTAATTGAGTTTCTAGAAGAAAAAAACCTGACTGAGCATTTTTAAAATGGTAAATTTGGAATTGAAAGATTCACATAGCGTTAAGCTACGTGTCACTTCGACTAAGAATTTTAATAACTTATGCTTTAACGTGTCTAATTTTTTACTTCCGTGCAATAGCTTGGTTATTCTACGGTTAATCTAAACTCAATCGGTAGCCCACACACTAGCACACCATCTCGTTTCTCGCACTTCACATGAACGCAACGCATAGTGCAGCACTATGCTGCTATCTCTGCTAGATACACCCAACCACGCCTCCTCAAAAGGCGACGACGTCGCCGACGACAGGAGCTTTTCCTGCTTTTCTTGCTGATGCAATTGCAAATGCAAAACTTTAATGGAATTTCGTGCTGTTGCTTCTTTTGCTGTTGCTGCTGTTGTTGCCGCTGTTGCTTTTTGTGACAATAGTTTTAGCAACTTGACGCAACTGGCAACTGACAAATTGTATGCCAACTGCATGTTGTTGCATATATTTCTCATCGTTTAAGCAATTTAAGTGACTTGCCTTAACCCATCAGGCTGATCCATCAGTTATTCTAATGGAAATGGAAATAATGGAAACTATAACTTTTCTATAGCATACTTATAAGCGTTGCCACATTCCACACATTTCTTACAAGTATTTGTAATTGCCGTTGCGCCTTGGGAGCAACAATTATCATTAACTATGTACAACCTTGCATCATAAGTATGACGCAATGCAAAAATATAAAAAAAAACCGACTAAATATATAACATTTTTTCGCCTTTTACCGTTGACATTTACACGTCACTAGCCTCGGCTAAGGCTTTCTGTGTGAGTGTGTGTGTGTGTCTGTTTGTGACATTTTGCGATTAATCGTTGAGCTCATTAGTGGTAAAAATTTTCATGAAGACCACTGGGGATAAAACGGTAACAAAGAGGCCACGCAGAGAGATAAAGCAAGACAGAGAAAGGGAGCGAGTAGAGTCATTAAAAAAGCATACTTATACGAATATTTGTACATACAATGTATATTTGCATATTAAAATCGTATATAACTAAATACACACACGTGCATTCAAATTGAAAATTATTATGGAAAATACATTCTAACGAATGAATGAAGAAAAAGCTTTTGACCCCAAGCAAAATCTATGAGTCTGGCAGGACACTAGACCGAAAACATATGCTGCTAATTATTTTTTAAGACTAAGATTCTAGAGGCTTATCAAGGCTGGCAGACATTATGAATAAACCATTCAGAGCTTGGTAAAAAAAATTATTTTCCAACCTTATATTGGATTAGAACAAAAATCGAAAATCTCAGTTTTTATTTTGCTAATCGAGCGAATATAACCCCAATGTTTAACAAATATATGCTCGGTTTTTTCCTCAAAAATCACAAATAATTGCTCATTTATTCTTAGATTTAATTTCTTATTGCTAATACACGTTTTCGCTTCTCTCTTATATCTCTCATATATCGATATCTCCATCGTACCCGGGTAATGATTATACAAGAACATTGAGCGGGCACATTTGAAAATAGTCTGGACGTTTATTTTGATTAGAAGTTAGCAGCACCGAAACAAATAATTGAACTGCAGTCCACATACAAGAACCTAACCCACTGGATTAGCAGAAAACTAGATACTTATATCCAAACATGTTTATCGTATATTTATCTTATGTGACAAATTGTCCATATGTCGGAATCTACCGAATCAAGCTTTTATAACATTATTTTTTAAATTTCTCTTCGATATTATTAAGTTAAAATTAAGCTTGCTTATATAACATTTTTCAGTTATTAACAATATAAAAAAACGATGTCGATCCTTGAGAAATTGTTAATTATTTTCAATTCTTCTTCTAAATTATAGTTGAAATATGATTAATATTTACGCATAAAAATTGTAAAAGCAATTAAAAAATTATATTAAGTCCTAACTATTTTATTTATCTAAGGAGAGTCATTAATCTTGGTATTTGTGGGTTTAAAATAGGGCATAAGTCCTGAAGTCAAGCTGGATACAAAGTGATTGGCAAAAACGTTTAAAGACAATAGCATTAGCCATGAAAATATTTTCACTATATTGCATAAAAGTTTATTTATGAAATCGCTTCACATATGTAATATTGCAGACTATGTATAAAACCTTTTTGGCCTTCCTGCAGGACAGAAAATTTTACATTTGAATGTAGTATTCAGACGCGTGCTGGCCGAAATAATCTTTGGGTCACTGTATTTGGCTCACTCCTAACAGGATTGGATGTAGAACCCACATTTACCGTTCCTGCCCCTGGGTTTGGTAGCTTTTTTTCGCAACTTAATGAGCCGGCGCCGTTTTTGTGTTGACTTTTTGAGCCGCTTGTGCGGTTGGGCTTATAAAAATTACGAGTATTATTGGCCAACAACACACATTAAGGTCCTTTGCTGGAAATTATCCTGTATCGTGTGTGTGTGTTGGTTGTGTGGGTAAGGGGTTGGGTGGTGTGTGTTGTGGTCAGACAGTCAGTCAGTCCGTCTGAACGGCAGACAGACCGATTCGCGTACTCGCTCCACTCGCAATTCCTGTGGTTTTTCTCTGTCCGACTTCCTGCCGAGGATTATGTGGCATTTACATATTTGCCTTTTGATGGCAATTTAAGTTCGCTTCAAGAATGAAACTTTTACACAAATTAAATTTGCTTCTCGACCACAAAAGCAATAAAAGACAATATCATTTCTTTTACTCTTTTTTTTGTTATTATTTCTAGCCTCTTTTCTTTTTGTTTTTATCTTTCCGTTGTCTATGACAAATTCATAATAAAATTGCATTTTCAAAAAATTTGATCAAATTGAAATTTGGTTGCCAAAAAAGCAGCAGAGAACAATGGCAATTGGCAACCAGCCAGAAATGAAATTTCAATTCCAGAAATATTTCGATATAAAATAAAACAGCAAAAAGTGAATTAAAAAAAAATAGATCTAAAATAAAATACATTGAAGAGAGAAAAACAATAAAAACGAGAATACTTGCATATTGAAATGTAATAATATTGGCTGCACTCTAACGACATAATGTCGTAAGAATCATAAAATTCAATTAAATTGTCAAAATGTGAATAGTCAAAAATGTCATAAATGCAAATCGACAGAAGAACGCAAGCAGAGAATAGTGTCCAATACAAATCGATTGGAATGCAGTGCTTAGGAGGAGCTGTGAAATAATCAAATTTAAATTGATATTCGATAGTCAAGAGTATTTACTCTGTGACACATAAAAAGCTGTCCATGTGTGTGGATTGCAAACCAAAAGTCAACGGTCAAGTTAAGCAAATCAAAATCAACTTATTTAAGTGGCGGTTTTGTATTGGTTTTCCCCTTAAGTAAATGGCTTATGCTCACTTCCAGTTATGCTAAGAGGCTGCAAAATGCAGCTGATTTTTAAGTCATTATTGAAAACAAATGCATTTAAAATTAAAAACTTTATAATTATACTCACTACCCCAAGAAACAAACTCTTGTTGTAAAATAGAGACGAAGATATCGATATCAGACTCATGAGTAGTAGCAAAGAATTCGAATTAAAGTATCGAGCTATCGGATATTAGTTATCGTGATATCGGATTAAAGCTTTGGGCTAACGTCTTCTGACATCGAGTTGCTTTGAAAGTAAAGCTTTGTCTACTTTAATTTACCTTTACACCTTTTGAGTGATAGTTTTTGTTGTTTCAAAAGATTTTGAAAGGGAATACCTTAGTTTTAATTATTTCAGAACAACTTTGCACATACTTAGCTTCGTTCGTATTTTCTTTCGAAATAGAAAAATATAGTGGCTCCAATGCATTTTATTTTGGCGTCACAAAAATGCTGCAAATGGTACACTAAATATTGAGTACAAATACTTAATTTAAAATAAACAAAAACATCAACTTACTGATGTTATCGAATACCGATACCGTATCCCTACTCATAGTTATATTACGACTTACAAACTTAGAATCTTTGAAACTAGTCGGACAAATTTTGACCAACTTGTCCTCTATCTGAAGTAAAAGTAATTTCTTAATGATTAAGTACAACTAATTGAAGAAGTTGACACTGGTTTATACACCTTTTTGGACTTCAACGTGGAACTTTGATTGAACTCTACTGAATCATATTAATTCTGAACGTTCGTAAACTAGTTCTGTAACCACATTATTTTCCAACTCAGTCTAGAGCCATAACTAAGTCGTAAGAGTATATAAACTTCGGTATAACAAAGTCAGCTTTTTGTACACTGCTGCACAATTGAATAGGGTCAAATATTCTTTTTTCCTATTTGTCTTTAATTTCAGCATGTGTTGCGCTTATATACGTTTTTATTTGATGCTTTGACCATCATTTATTGACAAATTGAGCCTCAGAAAAAAAGGACATATTTTTAACATAATGATCAACCTTTTGAACCAAATGAAAAGGACCACAAAGCTAGTTAATTTTATGACCAATTGCTTGTTCTTTGCAGAATGATTTATTCCACTAAAATAGACCAGTTTGCCAATAATATATAGTCATTTAAAAAGGAAGCAAGTGCTGAACCTATTCAGTTGAGCGGCAGTGTATTACTTGTTTCTTTAGTTGAGTTTTAACAGATAAGCGAACTTCGAGAGTTAATTTAACCCTATCGGAGGCAACACAACCCAAGTCAAAGGTCTTAACATTGTTTGTTTTTCTTTTCCTTCATTTCTGAGCCGGGAGGACCGGGCGGGAGGAGAGATGAGATAACAATCAATAAACCCAAAAGCAAAAAGCAAATAGGATAAATTCTAGTTGTATCCCTGCTACAATGGAGGTTAAAATGCAACATGCAGACAAATAAGTCGAGTTCTATAATAAAGTAACAAAAATCTGTTGACCTGACCCAGACACTGAACTTTCCCCCACACCACGCCTTGTCCTCCCTCTTCGCCCCTTCTCTATAAAAATATGGCCTTTGGGTGTGTCTCGGGCTTTTCATTTTCATTTTGGATTTGTATCTTGTTGTTTTGCTCGTTCGTTTTGCTATTGGATAGTTCTAGGCAGAAATCAAGTCACTTGTCTGGCAAATTTTCAATTTTATGCAAAACAGAAGCAAACACAAAAGTTCAAAGGTGTTGACCCAGGACAACAACAACAACGGCAGAAAAAGAGAGAAAAGAAAGACAACACCAACATCGAGCCAAGACAACAATATAGCGTATATTAAATTTGTTGTTAAATGGCAGGCATAATGAGGCAACAGGAGGTGGGCTCTCTATTTCTCCATAAAAAGTTTACCACCCCCCCCTCCCCGGACCCACCACACCTGTGTGTGGGTATGTGTGTGTACTTGCAGATACATCGCCGTAGTCGTGGTCGTAGTCCGGTCCGAAGAACGATGTTGGAAAAACCAATTTATGACTCCTATGGGCGCTTTAAATGCTTCAAATTTAAATATAATTTGTCTGGGACCGTCTTTTCTGGCATGTGGCAAGGAAGAAGAGGCAAATTGGTTTTTCAGCTTTTAAGTTGCATCAGTAAACAAATTTTTGTTTACAAAATAAAATTTCATTTACAAAACAATTTACAATATGAAAACTGTATGCATTTGAGTTACCTACACACACATACACAAGAATTCTGACAATCTCAGTGAAATGAAATAATTTGAATGAAATTTCTTAAGCTTCAAATTAAATAATGTCATGGCATCCAGACTTGGAGTCTAAACATTCCTTTCTCTGTTTTAATAAAGTCGCCAAAGCAGCAGCTATGTAAATTTGATAAACGAGGTTTTTAGATGTGAGAACAATCGCAAATCAGACTCATTAATTCATTAAGAAATTCCAATCTGGAAATTGGCCTGACAAAGTCTAAGTATAGCAGCTGGAAGTGCATACTGCAGAAGGCATTCAATCTTCATTTAGTAAATTTAAAATATGTACTTTATTTATGAAAATATTGATTTTATTAGGGAGTCCTTTGCTCTATGGGGTTGGGGGAATATTATTCTAGTACTAGAACTATTGTAAATTTTTAAAGTAAAAACAAACATTTAGTTTAAAATTGTTCAAAAACAAGTGAATTGAAACCAAGGAACCAGGGGGAAGTCGACCAAGATAATTCATTCTCACTTTGCATATAGAGAATATCTAAGGCATCTAGTTCTTAAACAATATTTTTGAATCTTTTAGATAATATAATTCGTCTAGCCTATGCATATACATAAATATTTTATGAATTCAAAAACTTTTATAAATTAAATTAAATTAAATTAGTGCTATGACGAGGCACACACAGTGAAAATGTTGACATTTTTTTTACCATTAAATTCAAAAATCCATTCCACGTAATAATTTGTAATATTTTATTATTGCTTGAAGTAATAAGTATATTTTGTAAATGTTTTTCGACATAATGGGCGTGGCACCAAACCCCCACGACCAGAAATCTGAATTTTATCCACATAAGTATGCTATAAATTTTCAATTTTGTTTGCTACTCGATATTTTCTTCAATTTCAAGTTCAATATACATAGATTCAAATAGCTATGTAAGCACAAAAATAACCATAATCTGCATCTGACACAAGTCGAATAATCACTAAGTATTATATTATATTTAAACGTTCTAATGAGTAACGACAGCCGCACAGAAAACTAAATCGATTGCGACAAGATAAGTTCATATAAAGCAACTGGCGTTAAGGTTAATCTGTTAATAAAAGCGTCAAATTACTGACATTTATTCACTTGAAAGTTAACAATACGCTGAAGTTGTCATTTATTATCTATCCTTTAATTTCTCTAATTTAAACATTTAATCTGTTAAATTAATGATTCACAAAACGAAAATTAATTGGGAGAAAGTCAGGTGAGCTAAATTAAAAATCGATAAGAAAAGAATAGAATTAACTTAATAGAAAACAATTTGAAATAATTTAATTGGAATTTGAAAAACGAAAAAATATAAAAATGAACACTTCTTTCCTATTTTCATTTGTATTCGTTTTGTGGGTATTATTTACAGCCCACTCCATGGTTATTCCAACATAAAGGACTCCACTGCGCGACTCCACCAGCAATGCAATAAAGAAACTTTTTATATTCAACATTTAAAGGGGGGCTTCCGTTTTGGCATTTGCAAAAGTCACTTTAAGCCACTTTAAGGCATGCGTCTTGCGAGTTGCGTACGCATTCGGTACAAAATCGACTTAATAACCAAACCACCTGGGACCTTCTATGCCTTTGAAGGAGATTTACATACTAACATATAACTACATGACGATGGCGATGGCAATGCCGTTGGCTACGCCTGGCGGTGAGCCACAAAACTCAGCCAGCTCATAATCTTAAATCTAGGCAATATGAACCAAACAGAAAAAAAAGAACAAAATTTGCTGGTGGAAACTATGCGAAGACACACTCACTCACACAAACACACACACACACACACACACACACACACACACACACACACACACACACACACACACACACATAATGATATGCAAATGTGTAAGCACACACTCGCTCACACTCACACACACAGCCACACACATTTATATGTTTGTATGGAAGAACATCAAAGTGTAGGCAAGGAATTTTTGTTACTGTCGTCTTGGCAGCTGCGTCAGCTAGTTAAGAATGGGGTGGAGGCGGTTGGCAGAGGGGGGGAATGGGGGGGGAGTGAGACTTGCCATTTTGGGTTCAACCTTAATGAAATGTGCAAATGTAACAATTGACCAAACCGCCCTCGGCACTCACCGCCCAAGGCGCTCATTTAGTCATTTGCATATTAAAAGCTTTTGTCGCACAAAAGGTTAAATCAAAAGATAAAGCGCAATAATTTCTTGCCGCCCCCCGCCCCCTCAGCTCACCCCCCACCCCTCAGCCCAATCAGGCAGCGGGAAACGCTCCTCAGGCTCCTCCTAGCTAGCTTTCTTTGACGCCATTCCGCCAAAAACGAAAAACGAACCTCTTGTAGTTGTTAACATGCGAATCAAAGTCAAGACGAGAGTCGAGTATTGAGTGCTGTAATATGATGATGGCCCTGCCGGTCGGGTTGGGGCGGTTCGGTTCGCTCGTGGGAGATTGGGGAATTGGGAGGCGTCTGCATGTGCGTGTCGATAAAATATTTCACTTTGACGCTATGTAAACACTTTTGTGGCATTTTCTTTTGGAGTTTCTGCGGGCCAATGGTTATTATTCCAAGTGGTTTTGTGCGCGGGCGAAAGGCAAGCAAACAGAAGCCAGAGAGCGAGAGAGAGAGAGAAAAAGAGACTCTGAATTTTAAGAGAATTTAAGTTTTGACACTTGATTGACTGCATATGTTAGGGGAATGTAATATACTTACTATAAATACTTTTTGCAAACTAAAATTTAAATTTATCAGTGCGTGCTTTTAAAAGTTTTATGTTGAATATTCTAATGACTTCAATCTAATCTATAAATCTATGAAAATTATGTTTAAAGGTTTTTGAATGACCTTAAAGAACAGCTAAATACAGCATTTTCTTTTTTCTGCTAACATTGCTGAAAGTCCCTAAGGTCATTTTGTGTATTTGAATAATTTTTTAACATGAATAAATGCCTTTTAGAACTCATTCGTGGATAAACTTGGTAATGTCATTTTTTTATGAGAATTTTTTTTAGAAGGCAACATTTTAAAGCAGTCGAAATTAAGCGGACCTATTTCTATAATTTAATCATTTGTTAACAAATTGCCCATCTATAGATTATCGTGTAGATTATTCAATTAAAATTTGATATTCAGAATTGTATTGAATTTTATAAGTAATAATAATAAATGAGTTCAATTAATTCAAGACTGAGAAAACTATTATTATTTGCACTTCTGAAATGGTTAATCGATCTTAGTACAACTTGTTCATAGCTTTATGACATGTTCTAAGATCGATCGAGCATCAGTTCAGTGAGAGCTGGGAGAAAGTCAGTCGGGATAAAAAGTACTATTGTTTTGTTTTTGAAAAAATATGATGTAGTGAATATGGTTTAGTTTGACGAAAATATCTAATTTGGCATAATTTCACACTAATTTGGTATTTTTTAAGTAGCAAAAAGAAAAATGTGAGTATAAAGTGATGCTTGTAAGAAGCTAAATAGACACATGAAAAAAACGCTGTATATTTTATAATTTTGTATAATTTTGAAAAATAAATTAAATTATTAATCAAACTAATGCCATTGATTTGACTGTCTAATTCGGATCATTGGAGCTGGATTATATATTTATTTATTTATTTTAATTTAGGATATAGTTGTAAGCTATCAACCTAACAATTTTTACAAGCACTAGTAACTATGGCCACCCATACACTAGCCTGGGATTCGAACCCGGATCCTCGTTGTTCAGTTGATTTATGACTTAGACAACTCATCTACCGAGGACTGCTGGATTATATATATAATATGTATATCTATTGAGGTAAACCGACACAACAACTGGTACTGATGCCAACAGCAAGTACAATGGCTTAAGTGCAACACCAACAACATTCTAAGAACATCTTATATTTGTAGTGAACTAAACTTAAAACCTCGCATCAACATCCTGTTATACCTTTTATTCGTGTGGAAGTAAAGCTTTGTCTTTGTTAAATTATGTGTATGTAGATATGTAGTTTAAAAAGCTGTATGTAGACCTAATAATTTGCATACTTCATACAATTCAACACTTTCTTTTCTTGAAATATTGTTAACTATAAATCGCCTTTATGTTGGCATACTCACTTTTCTAATTTTGATTGCTGTATCCTTAGTATGGCAAAAAAGTGGGTGTATGTTCACTTTTTTCCTTGACTGTAGATAATCTCTTTTTTTAATGTGCTTATCCATTATGTTACAGTTTCGGGTCTTGCACTTTGTTTTGTTTTGCTTGATGGTTGGCATTCTAATGAATCTCATTTTGGTCTGTCTGTCGGTGTTCTCTCATTTCTAGTGTTAATAAATGTGCGCATTGCTCTGTCATAACAGTGTTGGACAATGCGAACCGAACTCTTTATCATTGATCGTTAAATTTCAAACTAGTCGTCCTACCACATAAGTAAAACTCTGAATCGCTAACACCAAAGAATAGATTAAGGCGAAATCCGCACAAATGAAGTTCTCGAATAATGTCAACGTTTAAAGTTTTTGATAATACCACAAAAATCAAGAAACTATAAAATGTCAACAAAATAAAAATAAAATTATGACAAGCTTTCTGCTATGGAACTGCCATAATAATCCCTTGTCACAGCTTTAAGAGCTGATTGAAGCAATTTGATGGCTCTATATTGGTAAGAATTTGCAGTATTTGTTTTTAGTATTTTCATTGGCTAATAGCAGGCTGATATTATCTTATCCAACATGTGCCACATTTGTGGACAGTCGAACATTATTTGCAATGCCACACAAAACACACATTCAACACACACACACACACACACACACAATCCGGAACCGACTTAAAACCGCCACAACAATTGCAGGCAGCTGACGCTTCTGCCGCTGCTGCTGATGTTGTCACTGCTTAGCTCAGCATAACACAGCGATTGTTATAGAAAACACACATATGTATATAGATATTTGTACTATATCTATATATTTGTTGATACCTACATACACACACACACACATACACGCTAGCTGTCATATCTACAAAGTTCAATACGCGGGACATTCGAACAATGTCTGCCCGCAGCTGACATGATGAGGGATTTTAACACTTGTGCCATGATATCCCCGCCCCAGTTTTCCTTCACAATTTTCGCAAATGGTGGGGGGGGGTGGAAGGGAAGAGGAAAAGTGAAAATATTGCAATATTCAACCTACTTTTCTATGACCTTCCCGCAGCGAGGCATCAGGTCATACCACCAATAGTCTGTGTGTGTGTGTGTGTGTGTGTATGTAGTTATTACATATGATGGTTTTTACCCTGTGTCAGCTTATAGCCACATTGGGTGTAAATTGTACAGGAAAAAACGAGGCTGATAAACCGGTGGCAAAAAGGGGAACGGTTAATATTCTGTGGCATTGAACCTTGAATACACTTCACTGCCAAAAAATTGTCAAATAATCGAAAAATTCAAATTAAAAAATGTTCTTGAAGATTTAATTAAAAAAAAAAATACAGAAAATATAAACTTTTCTTCTATTTGACCTACAAATCGTGCTTTATGCCAGAGAAAAAAGGAAAAACTTTCTCGTTTCTGCATCCTTAAATATTAACACAACAAAAACTAGTAAAAACAAAAGTGAGATGTACAATATGTACTTTAAGAGTTAAAATTAAACTATTTGTGGCTAAACAATAAAACTTTAAGATTGGTTTGTTAAATGATTGTTCAATTTTTAACACAAATTTGAGCACATTGAATTCTGTATTAGTTTTAAATCAGATGTAGATATAGATGTCCAAAATTTGATAGATATTGATCTGGGTTTATTTAAGTTTTTCTTAAAAGCGAAATAATGCAGAATGTGATAAAGAAAAATTATACAAAATAACCAAAATGTTGGCTTCAAATAAATATGGACAATTTTTTGCACTGATTCGAAGAAAATTCATTTAATTTTGAGTTTCCAAAAACAGTCACTTAAGAAATAATATTTATAATTTATTTATAAGTAATAAAAGTAAGAAAAAAACAATTTTTTATAAACCCGTTTTCTCTATTATTTGATTTAGTTTAAAATGGAATTAAATTTTTTCCCAATTAAATTTCTTCTCTTTTTTGTTTAAAGTTTACAAATGAAAAACGTTTGCCAAATATCTTTCAATCGGTATCATTTTAGGTCACAGTTCGAGCATGCTTCTTTTTTGGTTGATGTAGGGTATGTCAAATAATAATAAAATATAAACGCTTCTATTTTTATTGTTATGTGTCAGCATTGTTGTTGATGCCTTTGCTGAGTCAAAAGCCACATAACCAACTGGCACTGACATTTGACAGAACAAACTCACAGACATACACAGAGACAGAGACAGAGACAGAGACACACAAACAAACACACACACACATTGATAAGCGCGTGTTTACATTTACACTGGGGAACCACCAGGAATACATATATATTTATATATATACATTGTAGAGGTATGTACTATATACTTCATATATATTCCCATAAAAAAGAAGATAACAAGTTATGTTATTTTGTTGTTGATTTTTTGGTTTATTGTTGGTATATGTCCTTTGGGGATGAGCTCCTTCTGGATTGTTTGTTGAAAATTTCATGCGCGTTGATTTGTTTAGCACATGCAACTCTATACAATTATTTTTAATTTAAACAGGGAAATGTGTAATTTAAATCTAGCCAGCAAGTAAAGAGGTTTGTAATACATATATTTTAAATTTAATTGGATGAGCATTAGCTTTTGCTTTATCTCCTGATGCTTCTTTCCATATTATTCATTCTCTGCTTATAAAGAACAAGCAACAAGATGGGGGAAAAATGAAGAACAGGAAATAATATAGTTAAGAGGTCACGACTCTAATGCCAAACTAGCTGGCTTCACACACACACACCCACACACACACACACACACACACACATAAGATATAAAGCCAGAGACAAGAGATGACTCCATAAAAAATCCACATATGCAGGAGACAAAGGACTAACGAGGTCAATTGTAAGTTATTTCCGCTCGCTCTCTCTCTCTCTCTCTCTCTCTCTCTCTCTCTCTCTGGTCACAACAAGATGAGAAAGAGAATGAAGACTAAGCTGAGGTCCAGACCAGGAAATAGCCCGCATGAATATCATTAATGGCTAAAAGAGCGTTGAAGGTCCTTCCACTATCCTCCATGTTTCAACGGGCTGGCGCAAAGCAGCTTAGCTGTGACAAAACAAAATCTGACTCATTATTATGTGATGGGTAGAAGAGAGCGCATTCTTTCCACTTTTATTCGTTTAAACCAGATGACGAAAATATAGTAAGGAAAGGAAAAAGTCTGACCAATGTGTGAGACATATTCTGCTTTCTATTTTACATCCTTCTAAATTTAATGTTACGACTAGGCAGTTCTCAAATTGATCATAATCAGCGCTCTATAATTCAAAATGTCAAATATTTCTCAAAGGATTTTCTCCATTTAGAAAGCTAAAATAAAACAACAAAATATTTTGACTGGAATGAAAATTACGTCTCCCAAAAGAATATTCCAAACCCTAGGAAGCTATTATGGAAAAACTCGGAGTAAAAGAAAGCTGAACAACAAACCCTTGAGTACCAACAATTACCATTTTATTACAAAAATTATTTTTATATATTTTTAAAAAAGTTTTAATTCGAATTGCAATATTAGGGCTTCAACTATATACAAAAAATCAGGAACTTAAAGAGTTTGAATTTACAAAAACAATGATCTCAGTTATTTTAAACTTCAATTCCTAGCTCCCAGGTTTTTTAAAATCGCTAAAAAAGTTATTTAAAAATCATGAAAAAATAAATTTTTGCTCAATTGTCAAAGTCCCCGATTAAATGAAGCATTCAACTTGACATAATTTAAAGTTATCTTTTTTATTTTACCATATCATTCTTTAAAACTTTTTAACAAATAATGCAGTAAAAAGTGTAGCACACTTTCCAGCGCTGGTTTAAGCAAATCATTAAATTCTCTTGAACTAGATTTAAAAATCCTCATGCAGAAACTTTTGTCAATTAGCATTCAAAATGTTGATATGAGCTTTAAATGGCAACGCTTTGTTTTTTGATTTTTCTCTATTTCCTTTTTTTTTTTTGGGGAATTTTTATGTAGCATTAGTTTTTGCCTTTCTCATCATCATTCCACAATTGTCGCACTCATTTAAATGCAACAGAAATGTTGACTCTCAACCGAATTCTCATTTCAAATGCCATCAACATAAAGTGCATTTTAAATTTGTTTTCTGCCTTGACGAAAAAACTAAGAGAAATAGTGTGAAAAACTAAAATTGTGTCACCTAATTTTCCCCAACAGCTCTTGGCTACGCATCATTGCACACTCACTCACACACACACACACACATACACACTCACATATGTGCAGCCTGGGAGATGAAGCGAGCGAGAGCGAGAAGAAGAGAAATGTATGCTAAGCACCTGAGCAACGAGTTGCAGTTGCATTTATATTGTAGAATTTTCGTCTGTTTTTTCTAGTATTCCTTTATGCCTTTACCCCAGACTGAGGGACACAATTGTATGCATATTTAATAATTCATAACTTTCTAGATCACACAAAAAAAAAAAAAACAAAACTAAAATGGAACATATACAATATGAATATTCAGCAAAATGACAGTAAAGTCAGTTAGATATGAAGATGAAAGCAAGAGACTAGCTACCAAAGAAAATGGGATACAGTTTCCCCTCTAATACCCTCAGGGCATGGGTCAAAAAAGGGTAAAGAAAATGTGATCTGCATGTATTTAAACTTTATCCCAAGTCTTGAGCATCCTTAATCTAATATATATTATATTTAATTTGTTTTAACTCTTGGACAAATCTTTCATATCCTTACAATCAGAAAATGGGTTACTCTGCTTAGCATGACACATGGAGTGAAAGGGTATTTCGTAGTCCATCAAACGTCTTCTCTGACTTTGACTTTAATTTTTGCTACTAAAGAAAGAGAAAGCATTTATTTTTATTATAGGCTTTTGAAAAAATTACACTCTTTAAAGTTTCAGTGCACAATATTTGGGTCATAGCTCCCTCTCTATCTTTGTCTATCTGTTTTCTTCTCATTCTCTTTCTTTGCCTTGCTCTTTCGATATATCTTTACCTTTTGTGTATTGTGCTGTGCGACAAACTAGCCTGGGCAACAAAGACAAATTTAACCATAGGAAGGGACATACGTGCTTTTCCTCTTTAGCAAAAAACAAAAAGACTAAAGGAAACAAATACAACAAGAGAAAACTTTTATTTTATGCAAAATAGTTATGTGTTTTTCGATTCTGTATACAATGTACAATTGTTGTAGGTTTTTGTATTGTGTTTTTTGTTTCAACCAAATAGTTTTTATTGTTCTTGTTGCAGTTGTAAGCGTGGCACGTTTTTTGAAGTGTTTCATTTTTTTCGTTTTTTGGTTTTTGGTTTCAGTTTTCGTATTGATTTTTGCATTTTTAGGTCGCACGTTTGTCGACGTCGATTTGGGGTGTAGGTGGAATAGTTTTATGGCCACAAATAGGGAGGAGGGCTGCAGACACACACACAGACGCACACAGACACATACACACGTTTAATGAAGTCGTTTTGCGGACAGATTTATGAGCAGAAATTTGAACGTGGCTTTAATACAAAAAAAAATATATATATATATTATACAAATGCAATGTGATGAATTTATATTTGAAAATTATCACAGATAAATTATTATTAAAAGGTCCTGCAAAGGTATATATGTATTTACTTTCTTTTTATTCAATTTAAGCCAATTTAATGTGCTATTTTTGATTACAATTGCTTTTAACTATCAAAGTTTGCTTTGGGGCTTAACTAAATATAATTTACTGAGTTCATATAGTCACTGAGCTCTATTAGTGAAATGTTGCTTTCTGAGTATATGTCCTAACTGAATAAGTTGAATTCCATAATTATTTCTAAGAGAACTATGGTTTCAGTAGTTTGTGCTTATTTTAACGAATTTTGCTTCGATTAGTCACCTTACTAATTATAGTTTTGTATTTTTTATTTTAAAATCGATTATTTAGATGTATATTATTTAGATTTCCCATATATATACATATATATGTATGTAGATTTCTATACACACTCTATAGAATAATCTTAATGTATTGCTACCACTTTATGATAGTAATTAAGATTTATCGATATCTCTCAGTTGATATCGATGAATACTAAAGGGACAACTCTGATACTCTCTTCCCAACCAAGACAAACATGTGAACGAGATTAAATCTAATTCTCAGATATTAAAGCAATCCTTTAGAATAGATTTTACTGCAAAATTTACTTCCAAGCTTTTGGTTGTTAAATTCTAATTTCATTTGAAATAAGGGTATACAAACTTCTACATAGATAAGTTTAATCCAAATTTCTGGTTATTTATGTTATGCAACAGGCACTTAGAAATGTGCCAATCTCTTTGATCTTGATGGGCCATGACCCACGCTTTTTGCTATGCCAACCCACACGACAAATTGTACAAAATGCCAATGCTCTGTCCATGGACCTAGATCCACATCCCTTGCCCCACTAAAAATAGCCATAAACTTCCTAACCCAAAAATACACAAGAAACCAAAAAATAGCCTTGCCTACTTTCCAGCGCTTGGGAGAAAAAGGTAAAAAACTTTAAACTCAAAAAGCAACATTAAATAAATTTTTAATAAAGTTTTACCCACAGCTAGAAATTGTTATTTTTAGCCATCCAGTGGCAGAAGCAGTGGCAGTAGCAGCAGCAGATAAAATATGACATTTATAGCTGCCTGAATACGTAAAAGTTGAACGCACCCGCCCGCAAGTAGCAATAGCAGCAAGTGGCAAGCAGCAACAGCAGCAGCAGGAGACAAGAAAGCAAAGGAGAAGAAGTAGAAAACAGTTTTATGTGGCTTATGTAAGCCAGCAGGGGGTATAACTCGATGGTGAGAAATGTACTGAAAGCGGAATTGGTATGCGGGGGGGTAGGGGAAATCGAAGGGTACATACATAAATCGGTGATGGTGGTGGTGATTTTGATTGTGGTTGAGAATTGAGTAAGTGTTTCAGAACGGGCGGATGGGAGTGGGGGAATGGGAATGGGTATATAAACTTTGTTTTCACATCAAAGTGGTGCAGGTGTCGAGGGTTAGACAAAGAATGATGATGGATATCCCAGGCATACGGCAAGAGATACTACTCTAACAGCCAGAAGGAGAAAAATGTTTATTTTTGGTTTAAAGAAAAGTTGAAATTGTTTTCCATTTTCATCTGTTGTATCCTTGTATACTTTTAAACTATTTTATCTTTGTGTCTGTGTCTGCTCAATTTGTCTTAACATTTAATTATTGTTTTGTCCCCGAGCAGCCTTCAAAATCCAATTAAACTTAAAAAGTCATTGCCTGTGTGTACGTGATATATGCGCAATTTAATTTTTAATTGCCCAAAAAACTTACACACAGAGAGACACATTGGAAATTATCGCACTGCGCCAAATCTAGGAACAACAGAAAAAGAGCACAGAATTCAAGGCAAAAAGACAGCTAACACACACACGCACACACACACACACACACATACACGTTTGTAACCTTGAACCTTGAACAGCTTTTTGGGGCCTTTTGTTGGGTTATAACACAAGGACATTGTTGCCTTCGTTCTTGTTATTGTTATTATTGTTCTATGTCGTCGCCTGTCTAGGCCTAGGCCTAGGCTCTAGATTTCCTTCAGCCTATTGCCTTTGCCTTTTCTGCCTTTGTGGCCTATTCTTTAAGTTGGCGCTTTACACTAATAAGCAAAAGTGTCTAACGTAGCGTAACTAAATGCGAAAGGCAAACATTTCATTAACAAACACGCATCAGCAGGAGACAGCACCCAAAAAAAGGGGTGGGGGGGGGGAAAGGAAACAAGGCAAGAGGTAGCAGCAGGCTTGCTTGACAGTTATATGTGTTATATATATTTATTTTTTGTTCACAACCCAAAAAACCAGCAAAAAAAAGAAAGGGCTGGCACACACATGAGGAGAGTTAGAAGCAAAGGACTCACACATATCCTTTGTGCCTTTTGCTATTTTCGTTTAACATGTGTGTGTGTGTGTGTGTGTGTGTGTGTGAATCTGTGTGTCTCTGCTTTTCTCTTTTTGCTGTGAGGGTGTGTTTGAAATTTCATAATATCTTTCATTTCATTCTTTGCTTTACTTTATTTTAAGCTCTTTGCTTGATTAGAAGGTGTTGGCATAAATGTCCTTTGTCTCTTGTACATATATGAGAATGTACGAGTATGTGCCTCCTCTCTCCCGTCTCACGTCTCCCATCTCCTGTTTTCCTTATTCCGATTGTTAGCTTCAAATATTATGGCAGCATTTATTCCCCTCCCCTCCCATTGCTTCTGGGATGTTGGGTGTTTCATTTCGTGTGTAATTTACATTTACCAAGTGCTTTATGGCCAACAAAAGGCGGCAAAAATTTAATAAAACTTTTTCCTTTCTCACTTTTGGGCTTGGCTTACACAATATTGGAAAACGGAAATGGAATTAAGTAAACGGAATAAATTATTACATTGAATTCAGTTTACAAAGTTGGAAAGCCTCTCGAGCAGACGTTGTCTCTGTGTATCATCTACTCACAATGTAAATGTCTAAAATGTCTTTGGTTAGACGGCTAAGCCGCAGCAGTTTGGCAACACCTGAGAGGTAAAAAAGAGACAACCCCCAACCCCCTCTCTCTCTCTCTCTTGCCACAGCAGTGAAACCTCAAAATAGCCCCACAGTCCAGGCTATAATAGTCTGTAGTTTATTTAAATTAAACCTTTTTTCCACATAGCCAGGTAACTTTTATTTTTTTCAATTAACTTTCTAGGCCAACCACAAACAACCACAAGCAGTAGCAGCAGCAACAGCAACAACAACAACAACAACCTAGACAAGCAGCTGTTGATGATAATGATGATGATGACGGAGAAGGAGACGACTAAGAGGAAGTCCAACAAATTGCAAAATCCCCTTCAAGCCACACGCCTTGAGCAAACATCTTTGGCTATGGATAACTTGTCTATGCACTCGGTGCGTATACTTAACGTAAAACCCTAAAACCACTAAAACCACCAAGGCAAAACAACGACCATGTCGTTGTCGTCGTCATCATCATCATCATCATCATCATTACCATCAGGGTGACAGTGGTGGATAAGAGAAGGTTTAGTGCACAGCCAGAGCGGATGTTTTCTGGCCAACGTAGCATTTTATTTAAACTGCAGTTAATTTTCACTAAAACATTTTAATTGTATTTTTGTAATCTGTCTTTTACTAGTTTCACATAGAGCAACCAAGACGAAGAATTTCGAAATGGAAAGGCCCAGACAGCAGTCAACAGACGCTCGGAAAATAAAGAACCAAATCCATTGCCAACAGTGACACAAAAACTATCAAAATAAAGGGTAAACTATGCAAATTTTAAGTCATGGCCAAAAAATTTCTAGTATTATTTAGCATTATATAATTTTTAAAGTCCCCAAAAAAATTTCCATTTGTTTATTTTTTTGTTAAGCCTAATTTAATAAATCATTTTTTGGTGCTTTACTTTGCGTACTAATCTACGAAAAATTTGTAAAATATTTAATATCTAAAGACATATTTAATGTAGTCATTTAAAGTTATTTAAACCTTTTAGATATTTTTGGATGTGCAATGTAAACATTTACTCTATGAGAAGATGGAGGCAAAACGTGTTTTATTTATTTATTACATTTATATTATTATTATATATTATATTTATTAACCTATAACCAATAACTATTAGACACATAAAATTTTTGGCCTTTTTTCTCCCAATCTCGACAACATTTCGAAATTTGTTTTTTTATTTTAACAAATTAAATCTTGAACTAATGATGTAATGAGCACTAGCTGCTAGGGTTTATGTATAAATTTTGACTAGAAAATAACGTTAAACGTTTGAAAGTGAAGAAAATAAATAATTGTAATCAAAATTCAATGAAAAATATTCATAATTTGTGATTAACCAAAGCACTTTAGTCTTTTGAAGACATATTTTTGGATATATCATTCAGAGGAAAATTGTAGGGATAATTTTGGTAATTTAGGAGACGCAACAGATGTTTAGCTTTTCGATTAACTTTGCTAATAAGAAGAGTATCGATCATTTTAGAACCTTTACGAATAGATCCTTAAAGTTGCTCGCTTTCTGATTTTTTATATAGTATTTTAAATGAACGAAGTCTATCGGATATGTTTCTCATAATAAGCTAAGGTCATAGGCATTTAAGAAGTTTTTCTTACAACATTAACTACGTTTGGCCTTTCAACTTTGTAACAGTTTTCAGTGAAACTTTGTAGTTTCTCTTCACTGTGCTGTAGTGCATTCATTTCGACCCGACTAACGCCCAGTGCCCTGGTCTGGGGGGCAGTTTTTAGAAGCTCTGCAACTCTGCGGTCGCAAATGGGCAAAGCCACTGTCATTTTTAATGCAATAAAAGTCAACTTAAAATATGCAAATTACGGTAGTTTCAAAAATTTGTGCAGGCAGTGTCTTTGCGCGACTCGTAGGTTCAACTACCACTTGGCTTAGACACAGATGGAGGTGGAGAAGGAGAAGGTTTCCTCCATCCAATGAAAAAGCGGAACACTTGGTGCAAATTGTCATTAACATTTCTCTGGGCCATGGACTTTTAATTGTGTCTATGTCTGTGACCCGGGTCGAGGCTAGTCGAGTCGAGTCGAGTCGACTCGAGTCTGGGAGTTGGAGTTGGGTTGCTTTTGGGTTTCGGTCTCGGGTTTAACTAGAGGTTGTGAGCCCAAGTCGAAAGACTCGCCAAGACATTAATGTATATTAGTGTCACCATAAATTAAAAGCATTTTGCTGTTCATATTTGCCAGAGTCTCGTCAGTCGTCCGTCGTCATTTCTCTGCTTCTAGCACTTAAATCTAATTGCAAAATGGCAATTTAACTAGCCAAGCTTCATTCTTTGCTCGCAGCTTTGTAATCAAATACATCACAAAATTATATACATTTCACAGATCCTCTAATGAGCTATATCATATTACTATAACTACAAACACAAAAAAAAAACCCAAGAAACACAAGCAAATTATTTTTGGGTTTCCCTTTTCTGTATCATCAGTCGCTGGGTTAGGCCATGAAGAAGGGTCGCGACTCTTGCCTAAGCTGCTTAGCGCCAAGGTGTCAAGTTTAAAAATCAATTACTTACTTCCAAGCATTACAATGGCAGCCATCAAATCCGCCACCTTATGTTGCCCTTACCACTTTTGGATTCGGTTTTCCTGTTGGCGTTTCGTCTTGCGCAAAGCGCCAGCCGTGTTTAGAGGGAAGTTCAAGCTTAAAAATCAATCAACTGATGCGCTATCTTTTATGAAAGAAAGTTTGCTCAAGCTAAGAATTAGCTACGGGGCACATTGGGTCAGATTTCGATTTTTGCGTCATAAAGTCTTATTTTTCATGAAAAGTTTTTGGGGTTTTCATTTGGAAGTAAATTACCCCAAGCTCAATTGATCGACCAGTTACAAATTTTTAGTTCAGGGCTTTAAAGTCAGACATGTTCTCAAGACTTTTACCAAATTTTTCAAAGTAAAAGAAGTAATGAAGTTGAAAGTAATACTATTAGCAGGAAATATGTTAAAATATTTAAAAATGTGGATAATAAAGGTCAAAATATGTAGTTCTTTAATGTTTGTAATTTTGTTATGTTGATCGTCTTAGGATTTGAGCGTTGTGAAATGTCCAATTAATGTGTATTTTAATAGAAAATTTAATTGTGTCCCATGGGTTTCGTGGAATAGAACTAACGAGCTGAGGCCTGCTGACAAAAGTTAATTACATCAGTTTATACTTTTTAGTATTGTTTTTAATCAAAACTAAAACCTTTTCCCCATTTTGCCGCTTTTTTCAGTAATATAATTTAATTTAGACAAGTTCTGTCATTATTGAAAATTATTGATTGAAATTCGTTTTTTGCGACTTTATACCAAATCGAAACGGCTTGTGGACCATATTTAGAACTGACAAATATGGAATAAAAAATTAATTTTAGATTATCTATTATCATATAATAAATGTTGATAATAATAGAAAACTATGCAAAATGTATAGAAAATGGTGTAAATCTATAGTCTTGAACGGATCGGGCTAAAAACGTGATCCAATTGAAAATAAAAAAATATTGAAATTATATTTTAGTCCTCTTAATAAGCCTGCGAAATTTCAGTTCTCTAGCAAGTGTAGTTTATGGGGAAAATCAGTGGTTCTGGCCCATAGTACAAAGGCAAAAGGCAAAGGCGGTTAGCTCCCTCTAACTCCCATTATCTATACTTAAGATATTTGCTGCATGAAAGTTTGCCGTCAGTTTGTGACATTGGCAGCGGAAATAATAACATAAATTAACCAATAACAACAAGGCAAACTCTGTCAAGGTAAATCAATACTTTGTTTGCTTAGAATCCAGTTCTAAATTGATTTCAGTGGAAACTTTGAGACATCAAATTTGTATTGCATTAAAAAACCCTTAGGTAAGTGCAGCTTACGCAAAAAAATATCTTTAAAGATGAAAAACACATATTCCCAGAATCGTAAATGATGCGCAAAAGGCTTATGGACTTTATCTCCATTCAATTGGCTGGATTTCGAATTGAATCTCTACTGTATCATTTGAACAAAATGTTTATTACTCCCACCATATCCTCGCAATTATCCTTTTAATTCAGTAAATTGTAGACTCATTGCCAGAAAGCCTTTACTTTTCAACTCTCTGAAACTCATAAAGAGTTTTCCTCAACAAACAAGCTTAGCTAAATCTTTCCTTCCTCTGCCTCCCTTCGTTTGCTTTGCTCTACATTGCGCGTCCCATTAGAAACACATGCCGCAAATGAATATGGCTTACAAAGGAATTCAAAGCATATTTTTAGGCGGCTAACGCCACTGACTGACTGAGTGTGGGGAAAGTGAGTGGAAGAGCGTTATAAAACACCAAAAAACTGCGCGTGTTTTGCTCAAGTTCACAAACTTAAATTACGCAGCGAGCACGCACACATTCACCAAAAACAACCTACCACACCCCACCCCCCCACCCACTCACCACCTACCCGGTCGCCTACCCGTCCACCATCATCAGGCAAACTGTTTGCTGGCATAGCCTTTGATTGATGAAGCTGTCTTGGAGTTGGGGGGGCCCCGAAAATGTATATGAATGTTATTGCAGGAATGGAGGTGCTGGAATGGAGTGAAGTGGAGTGGAGTCGAGTGGGTGGAGTGGTTTGGGGATGGGGGCAACCTTCTGTGTTAAACACTAATGGCAGCTTAAATTAGATTAGAAGCAGATTCCTTGGTCTCTTTGCGGCGTGACCAGAGCATTTCCAGGGCATTTCCGTTTGGTCATGCTTGAATTTGAATTTTATAGCATACTTTTTTGGGGTAGCCATTTATTTAAACTATTTTTACTTAATTCGGTGAATCAACTCATAAAAATCGCACAAAAAACACATAAATAAGATTTATTGTTATAGTTTGCACACACCCGCGCACACACACACACCCTCACACACACACACCCAGGCGTATACATTTCACATTTGCCATTACGTATACGCAATACTTTGAAACGACTTGGCCCTGCCTCAGCTGTGCCCTCAACTTGCTTGGTGTTAAATTTCACGTAAAAACTGCACTTAAAATTAAATATAAATATTTGCTTAAAGCGCTTAAAATACCCTACGGAAATCGAGCATTATGGCCAAAGCATGTCACAAAAAATTTATTGATTATCAAATATGTGTTCAGGCTGTCAATTAAAGAATGTGAGGAAAAAAGTTTACCACAATTTAATTTGAAGGGTATTAAAATTTCCACAAAATTCCATTAGTTTACTCAATGAGTTTTTGTTTATACATTTTTGTTTTTTTTTTTTTTTTTGCCTTTCATGTTTATTTATTTACTTTGCTTCTGGGTGTCGTGCTATATCAAAGCAAAACACAATTATTTTATGATATGTTTTGTTTTACGTTTCCCATTTTTTGCCCCCTCCCTCGTTGTTGTTGGGCTTGGAATTTCATGGTTACAAATAGTTAATGTTCAGTTAATTATTACATAATCACAGTAGAGCACGACAGGTCGTAGGCGGAGTCGTAGCCATAGTCCAGAGTCTATCCAACTCATAGAATTCACATACAAGTCAAGTACATTGACTCGACTCGACCGACTAGTCCATTTGTAGGCGGCATTTTCCTTATGTCGTATGTTTGCCGGCCATAAATATTAATTATAAAACACAGAAACCAAGCACGGGCACGAAAGTATCATCATCATCATCATCGTAGCCATCATGATCATTATGAAAAGGGTTGCTCGACTGACCCCGCTGCTACATTTCCTGTTTCCACGAACACAGTTTTTGTATTAAAGTTTTATTTCGAGCCTCAAGTTAGGTAAAATGAACTAAACGTACACGTAAATTATATACACTCTAGAAAGTAATGGGCGTGGCCCTATTTTCAAATTGCCTTCCATGTAGCAGAAGCAGAAGCAGAAGAATTTATTTATTTATCAATACGGCAAATGTTTTCCTTTCATTTAATTGAGCCAATAAGGTAAATCGAGACAACTGGGGAGGAGTGAGCAGTGGGAAACTAATCTTTGATTGAATTGAATTCTATTGAATTCAATCACACCGCTGTGAGTGTGGAAGATTTGCTGAAAGCGCTCTGTGGTCGATCTAAATCAGATATAAGTTCTATTAACTACATAGCAAGCGCAAGTCTAAATATAATCTTCAATTAGGTTAAAATGCTCGCTTAAAATCGTTTCGTATATAGAAACACATATTATGTATAAATAAATCGAAGGCATTTCTATAATTATAACAAGCTCCTTTTGTTCATCAATTAAGCGTTAGAGTAATTAAAAGCAATTACCATAATAAAAGCAGTTTAGAATAGAATTAAGCTAACGTTTTACCTCAAATGAAATTGAATTAAATGTGATGGATTGCTTATTTCTTATGCAATTCGCAAATTAATAACTAATTCGGGTACATTAATTCTGAATGTGAACTCAATTTTTGCCCATCACGTCCAGATTTTTCACAAGAAGGTTGTAAAATATGCACCAAAAAGTATGCTATAGAGAGTCGATGAATTTTTTTTTGTTTTTGTAAATAGTCCTTGTTGCAATACATTGCAATGTATTGCTAATACACAATTTGTTAAATACAAGAGATTCCAACCAATTTTTTAAATAAAAAAAATAAATATTCTTTGACTTTTTATAGCATACTTTTTGTTGCATATTTAGCACATTTTACAACACTAGACCTGCCAAAGTATGCGATATTATGGATTAGAGCAAAAAAGTACATCTCTAACATTTTGTAAATTGCTTTTAAATTCCTTTTTAAATATACCTAATACATCGACAGGTTTAAATATTAAAGTTTTAGTATACTAAACAATAAAAAGAGTGATATGAAAATTTTCATTTGCATTTTTGGCAGTTACTTTAAAAAATTTCAAACACTTGGCGTGATGGAAAAACCAAGGACAAGGTCGTGATATCCGAACTACTATAGGACACCAATTGAACTTAAAACACGTTTTCATGAACTCAAAATTGTCGCCCTGTGTTATCTTAGCTCAAAAATCGCAGTAAGACTGATTTGTAATCAATTTTTTCCTCTATAATTACAGTTTATAAGTTTTAAAGTTATATGGAATTTAGCTTAATTAGAAACTATCGATAAGTCATAGTTCCACTAATCGTTATTATCACCAATATTATCGAAAACCCTTGAAAATATATTCGTCCATTTTATTTTCCATGTTTTTTTCTTCAACCAAAATACTACAATTAGCTCTTCAACATGGTCTTTAGTTGAATATTTTTCATATTTCATTCTGAATAAAATTTGCGCCACGGCTCCATGCTTCTCTCTCTTTCTCTCTCTCCACGTCTCCTTTTCTCTTGCTCTAGTCATTGTCATCTTGGAAGGAAAAAGTCCGCTGCAATAGCAATAAAAGTAATATTCGCCATTTGCTTGTTGCTGTCGCGGTTGCCATCCAAGCTCCGTCTGCTCCTTCGCTAGCCGCCAACCATCGTGGCTTTCTCATTTTATATGTATTGTATAATAATAACATAAAGTAATTTATGGCAAATGAAAGTCACAAAAATGCGAGAGGGAGGGAGAGAGAGAGTGAGAGAGAGGGAGGAGGAGGCAGCAGCAGCAGCATCCAACTTGGTTTCATGCTCCATTCAACATTCTTTTGGGGTACAGCAGCAGCTGCTGCTGCTGCTCTTGATGGCATTGGAAAAGGGGTTTTTACCAGGCAGAACTCTTTAGAATTTTGTATAGTATATTTTTAGGCAAGCAAGACACAAACACACACCCCAACACACACACACACACAATAAGTCGCCATTTCTATGCCCAGGCCAACATGTAAACTTTCATTTTCAATGGTTTAGAGCCAAAAGGAGTTTGTCCATTTTCCATGTTCTATGCGGCTTTTGTGATGATGACTACCAAACTACCTAACAGCCTTTTGTTTTAAAGGTTTTTGCAATATTCGCTCTCTCCCACTGTGTGTGTGAGTTCCTTTTTTGTTGTTTAGGTGGGGTTTTTTTTGTTTTTTTGTTGTTGGTGGGTAAAATGCTTTGAATTTTGCTGGTGCATTCTGATGTTGGCGAAAATTGCGCGAGGCAAAAATTCACAAATTCTATGCACAAAGGAGCACAAAAATGCAGTCAAGCAGAACACATAGGCGTCAGGACACAAGACATAGCTAACATGGACCAAGGAACCAGGACTAAACTCAGCCACAGTAGGATGAGCAACATAATTTGCGCTTTGTCCCCAAAAATAAATCGCATAATTTAAAGCAAGCTCCAACTGAAACTTGGCGAACACTTTGCATCATCCCCAACTTTTTACTACCCTTCACTCTTAATTAATTAAAGCCACCAAAAAAACGAAAGAGTAGATTGAACGAAGGGAGCTGAGAGGGGCGACGTCTCGGCTCACCTGCCAAACTGGCTGTCAATTCGTCGTTGATGTAATTAAAAATTCAGTGAGAAGTTTCACTTCAAGGTTCCCCCTCCCCCCGTCTAGCACTTTGGCATCACTTCGAATGTCACTGAAGCTGCCAGGAATTTGATTGCCTATTTTTTTTACAAGCCTAATTTGTGGTTGTAAAAACGGGGCGCGGCCTTGGCCGAAGGGCGAGAAGGACAAGAGCTAAGAAAGGGGAAGTAAGTTGACAAGATTTATAGTTTTAACCCTTACGGCTTGACGCCGTTGATGCAGATGATGGTAAGCTGACAATTGACAAGAATTTAAATTAATTATTGCCTTTGGTTGTACGCAGAAGATTAACCGAAATTAACTATTCCTGTCGATGTGAGAAATTTTCGAAGATATTTCTTAATGTATTTTGCATTAAAGTTGCGTTGAAGAATTCACCTAATTTCACAAAATCGTATTACTCTATTTAGTAGTAGATAAATAATAAATAAACATTCAAATAATAACATTATACAACACTATCATTATATGGTTAGACTGGTCACACTTGACTTTTCACTTAATCTTTTGTATGAGCTTGATAAATATGAATGTCGTCTGAAAATAATCATATGATATAAATTGAATCAATATATTAAATTCAACTAAAATTTAATTTAGTTATTTAACATTTAAAGAAGTAACTTTAAGTACTTTCCATCTCAATACCGAATAAGTCTACAATTATTCTTCCCTTCTAATCAACTCTCTATCAATGCTCGAATTAAGTAAATTTGATATTTAAATTAAGAGTAAGACGGTTTTTTGAATTGTTATGTGTAGAAAATGTAGAATTCTATTAAATTGAGAAACCAAATGGTGGCCAACAATTTGGCTTACCACAAGGGTTAATCTTTCAACTCGGTTCTCAGCAAGTTTGCACCTGTTTGACATAAAAACCGTCAATCGCCAACACGCGTTTGCCAGTACAAGTTTTTCTTGTGCTCTCGTCTCTTCCTTTTGGCCTGATGTTGGTCAAATCGTTTTTCTAACCGCAAAAGTTGCTCCCCATGGAGAGTTTTTGGTGATTTCTTTTTTTTTTGTTGGCTTTGCTGGGGCGACGGTAACTGCTGCACTCAACACGTTGACAACAAACTTGCCAAAATGGGTGTGTCTGTGTGTGTGTGTGTGAGAAAGAGCATGAGGTTCGTACGTTCATTCATTCGTCAGTCAGTCAAGCGGGGCAGTTAGTCAGCCAGCCAGTCAGTCAGTCAGTCAGTTTTGTTGTGTTGAGTTGAGTCAGCTATTTACTGTTCGTTGCATACTTTTAGGCGCCTGCTTAGCTGCAATGTTTTAGTGTCTCCTTCTCTCTCGCTCTCTCTCCGTGTTGCTGCTCTTACTGTGTTGTACTTGGTCCTTCTTAAAGATTTATTATGGCCGTTGCTGTTGTTGTTGCTGTTGTTGTGTTAGAGTTCCGTGTGATAAAATGCTTGACACTTTCCTAAACGGCAAAACTTTTTGGCTGGCTAGAGATTGTCGCCTGACCTCCACCCCTTTCGCTCTCTCTCCCTCTCTCTTTCAATCTCTCTCCACTTTTTAATGCGCCATAATGCTTGTCGCTTTTCCATTCCTCGTCTCCTTTTTACCATTTTTATCCTTGCTTTCTATGTCTTTGCAGTTTGTTGACACTGTCTGGCTTAGAGAGCGCATAAAGTGGAAATGATTTACGCAGTATGAGTGTGTTGGTATAAATATGTGTGTGTGTGTGTGTTTGTGTGTGTGTGTATGCGTTTGTATCCTGGGGCATAATAAATAGCCCTAGCTTTTCGCCTGGCAGTTTTGTCAAATAGCTCTTTTCTACCTCAAAACATGTGAAAGGTGTTTTTATACCCTTACACAAAAAAGTCCCATGAATGGTAAACCAGAAATGACCCTAGAAAATATATATAAATTTTAAAAAATCTTCTCTGAACTCTTAAAATAATTTAAAGAACAACAAAACACAATAATCGATTAGTTTCGAAAGATATTTCAAAAACTCAAAATAAACAATGTTGAAAATTTCACTTCTAAACTATCTCTAAAAAGGTCTTTGTACTTACAGAGTATACAAACTTCGACTTATCATTCACTGTATAATTTTTGCTACTTTTTCTAGTCCAAAAAGTTACCTAGCGGGAGAGCTTATCGGAAGCCATCTCGGTAAGAGAAGAAAAGTGGTGGCCAAAAAAACTTTTCAATCAACTGCGCAGGATAAGTTGGCTTTTGATTTGTAGACGCATTTCAATGTTCTCTTTATGGGAAGTGAAACAGCAGGTGAAACATTTGCTAGAGACAATAAAATATTAGGGAATCGCACTTTAAGCAACTTTCCAGAACTTATAAACGCTTCATCTGAAAAGTTTTCACTTGGAAATGTTAATGCAGATATGTCTTGCCGATGTTATATCCTTTTGGTTTCCATTTTTCTCTAAAAGAAAACTCTCTACCAACTTAGTCGGGTAATATGTATTTAGAACTTCTTAAGTTGTTTCCCATTTAGATAAAATTTAACTTAAGCAGCAAGGATAATCTTAAGCAAATAAAGCAGAAGATGACTCTGCTCCCGATGCTCCTTTTCACTCATCAAGATTTTCTTTTCTATTCATGGTCATTTCGAAATATATCGCGTATATGTTGATCGTATTTTTCCTATTCATGGTTTAATTATTAAAATAATCTGAATATATTATCAATCAATAGCTTAGATTAGGTTTAGCCACAAAGACATTGACTGAGGATAACTTAAAATGTTATATCTACTAGGATTTCATCAAATTCTATAAATATTTGAGAAATTTTGGCATTTAAGTGGTGACTCTGAACCACATTGATTTTATGCTTTCAATTAATTGAAGTGAGGCTGGTAAAGATGCAGTGGAAATTTATGTAGAGGCAATTGATATTGTAGCCATCGCATGTACTTTCGAAACTATTTACTTTAAAAGATGCTTTAGCCAAAGCCCTTCTCATAGTCGCATCTAATTTGAGTTGTACGTGTTTACACCCACAATTTCATAATATAACCACTGTTCTATCCGCTTCCACGCCCCTCGTTCCTGTTAAAAAATTCCATAAGCATTGGCTTTTGTGCTAATGGACAGTTTAGTCGTGCAACCGAAAAAACGCAGTGAGAAGAAACCAAAAGCGAAATGCAGCAGGAGCAGGAGCAGGAGCTGGACCTGGACCTGAAGCAGAGCTTACGGCGCAAAGCGAAATGAAATCATAAATGCTAGGACACGTGCCAGGACACGGACACACAAGCAGGCCACGTGCCTCAAGTTGCAACGAGGTGTTAAAGTTTCTGACCCACTCTTCCTCTCTCTCTCTCTCTCTCTCTCTGTGTGTATGTATCTCTTCATCCTTTTTATAGTCACCCGTGGCGCAAGTCGAATCGCGAGTTGGCATTGTGAATGCAAGTTAGTTAAATATTTAAATTTATTTATTGGACTTGGCCTGGACCGACTACCATTTAAAATAATCATAAAAAAAGTGGAAACAACGGAATAAGGGCCAAACGGGCCAAAAACTTACCGTGTGCATCTTTGCCGGCCAGACCGCCAGTTAGGCCAAGGCCCAGGTTGCTGCCACTGCCACTGCCGAGTCCTCCATTTCCACCTCCTGTAGACATTCCACCGCCGGATGTGGAATGCAGGCGCGCTAATGTGAGCGGCATTAGCAGAGCCATTGCAAGCAGCAAGACTATAAAAATTTTCCACATTGTTAACGTGGCCATTTGACTTTTATTGCACTTCATTCTTCCTCTCTCCCTCTCTCTCTCTCTCTCTCTCAGTCTGTCTCTGCTTCTTTCTTTCTTTCTCTTTGGGAGAAAATATTTTCTATAATTTTTTTTATGATTTTTTTGTCGCTTGTTGATTTTAATTTGATGTGACTTAAGTTGGATTTGGTTTGCAGATTTCGCCTGCAGTTTTCTCTCTCCCCTCGCTCTCTCTCTCTCTCGTGTTATTCTGTCTTCCGTTTTTCTCGTTTTTTTTCGCTTTAATGGAAGCACATTTCGATTTTTCCTTTCGACTGGCAGCAGCTGCAAAAGAAAAAGAGAAGAAGAAAAAGGAAAAGTAAAGAAATTGCTTTGGTTTGAGTATTGAAAAGTTTTATATTGGGAAGGCTAGTTAAAAAGTTGAACAAGTTTTTCGTTAAAGTCAAGTTGAAGCCGCAATTATCGAGTTGTAAGGCGATGCACGCCCCCTCAACGCCCACACAGATGTTCGGCATCCAGCAAAGTCACATAGACGAGAAGAACAAATTTTATATTTTCCCTTAAAGATTGTCACCTTGTTGGAAAGTAATAAAAAACCAAAAAACCAAGTAAAATAAAAGGTACAAAACCATGGAAAATTGTAAGAAAAGTCTCACATCAACTTATTGAACAAGTTAAATATTATAGAAGTTTCTTCCATGTTGCAACGGAAGTTGATTATAAACTAAACTCGATTTCAGCTCATAAGTTACAAACTTAAACTGCAAGTGGAAAAGAGAACACAGCAATTATATCCACATCGATTACAAGAGTATTACGGATTTGTAATAAACTCTTCACCGAGTGTATCAACTTTTGCTTCAAGGTTACTATTAAGAACCTTCACACATTTCTATCGCCCCATCTTGTGGTTGGTTTTCCTTGACAGCACTTTAAACTAATTAAAATAATTTCAAGGCTGGCAAAGTTTATGACCTTTCACCACATGAAAGTTAGTAGATTTTTGTAATATTTAATAAATGAATATATCCAGTAAGCCTTGATTGAGCAATGGAAATGAATAAACCATAAAAAAAGGAAATATGTACGTCTTGAGCTTCTACAGAAAGAAGTTTTGTTTAGTTTAAAGGTAAACTGAGACTTAACTATAACAAAACTAGAGAACATTATACATTCAATTAATTGTACTAGCAAATTCCAATGCTCTATATCACCATACTAACTAGAACTTACAAAAGTTTCTTCTAAAATTAAAGAAGTAAGGATTTAAGCCTGAAGCAGGCTGAAGAAATATCGTCAATAAATACAATATCATGAACGAAGTTCGAATTTACACCTTTCGTATAATAAGGAAGACTAAGCCATCTACTACTACTAAGCCATCATCAAAATCATCGTTATGTTTATCCGATTTTCTTAAAATCCAGGAATATGATGTATTGTGTGTATATATTTATCTGTATATTCAGTTTGGATAAGATTCTTCAAGAAAAATATAAGTTAATCACATTTTACGGATTTTTTGTATGAGAGCTATATGATATAGAGGTTCAATCTTTTTGAAAATTGCAGATAATGTGACTGGGGTATAAAACAGTTTATTTACGAACTTAAAAAGACATAGCTCTAAAACTTTGAGACTAGTTAGCTTATGTTCAGACAGACAGACATGAGTATATCATCTCGTCTTCTCATGCTGATTAATAATATATACACTTTAGGGGGTTGCAAACCTTTCATTTTTGCGTTACAAATAACTAGCCAATTTATAATACCATCTGCAAGAGTATACAAACTATTCTTCTAATAGAAATCATACATTTCACTATTTTAAATTAATTACTCGCAATCAATTATAGCAATATCGCCTTTCCAACAAACTTATTTCAATCATTTTTATTTAAATAAGAAATCAATAAGAAAGATTAATAATCTTTTGCATAGCTTAAGAAAATATTATTGAATTGATTTTCAATTTTCTGATAAACATATTTCTCATCATGAAAGTGCATTGAAATGGCTTCAATTTCAATTCCTGTTTCAATTCTCACTTTTTCCACTTCTTGTATTCAGCTCGTCTTTGATAAAGCAACAAACAAAAAATTTACAATTTCCTTTCCGTTGGCATCAACCCGATCCGTATATACCTTTCGCCCCTTTTTCTTTTGTCTACCCTTCCACCTGCTGGCAGATTGGCAAGAACCGATAAAATTTGCCGTGAGCAATATTCAACCAAAAAAGGATGAGCAAAAGAAATGAAGGTAGCCATATTTGACACATAAATAATACATAAAACCAAAATTGGAGTCGACTGTGAGATACTTTGGATGAAGGGAATTAAACGAATTTGCCAAGGATTTCTCTTTCCATCTACTGTTAAGTAATCTAAGAGAAAGAAACCTAGCGTAAAGAAGATGATTTCACTTATTTTTAACTAATAAATACTCTAGACTCTAGAGAAACATACGTTCATTTGTCATTAATATGCCCCATTTAATGTTTCATTATAGGGTATCAAAAAGGCAGCCATATATCTTGTTCTTTCTATAAAAGAAAATTCTCAGACGCAAATAATAATGATTTGCAAATACAAAACGAAGATGACAACAAATTTAAAAGAGCCAAAAGACCGAACGAAGGAAGCAGAGCTTGGAGTGGGGAAAAAAGGAAAACGAAATGCTGACAAAGGAAAAGGTAGCGCTAATAAATAGATACAAAAGGTCGGTTGCCAGAGAGATACGGCCAGAGAAGGCCATGGAAATCAATAGGAAAACGCAACTTGGGCACATTTTAAGTTTTGTGTTTGGCCTTTTTTTCTCTTTTTTTTTGGTCTTCTATTTTTGTTTCGTTTTTTCTTTTTTTGTAGCCGTTGCCCTCTTCCATTGTCATTTTGTCAACGTGTCCGCCGAGTGTCGTCATCTGGAATGGTTACGGGAGTAGGCGGGGTGTTGCTTAATAATGATAAGAATGTAAGACATAGCAATAAGCAAACCTAAAAAAGACAAACAAAATTTAAGAGAAAAATAAAAAACATGACCATAGAGATAAGCAAAAGGCACAAAAGAGAGGTGCAAATGTGAGAGCAATAATAACAATGACGATGACGATGATGATGACGATGATAAAACTAATGGTCCATGGGGCAATTATTAAAAATTTGTTTGAGGTTTTTGTTCGTTTTTTATTTGGATATATAGCATACACTATGCTCTACCTATATAAACTGTGTATGGGGGGGGCCAAGAGGAGCAACTTGAACTACACTTGAGCAATTTGCGCACAGTCGAGTGCGCACATTAACCCACACTCGGACACAAACAAACCCACACTCCCACACACACACCCACACCTATATGCACACACACAAGAGGCAAACAAAACAGAAGCAACAAGAATAGCAAGGCAAAATCAACATGGCGTACAGTGAGCGGAAACGGAAACGTCCAGCCGACCAGCCAACCAACCAGCCAAGTCAAGACAAACATATAGATATGAAGGCAGGAAGAGAATGAGAGGAAAATGCTATACATAAAACATACTTATATCCAAAGTTTTCATACTCTAAAATAAATGATGACACTAATGTTTTTATGCCATTTTTTTGTGTGTTTTGTTAGCCATTAAATATAGTTATAAATACTGAACCTTTAAAGAAATTGGTTGGTTGGTGTTTATAAATAAAACTAATTTTTATTTTTAAAAAAAAAATGAAGAGATGTTTTCTGTGGTCACCCATTTCTTTGGTTTTCTATTGCCATACTTAGATATTTTTTTTTGTAATAGTTTTCATCTAATCTAAAGTTAATGACAGTTCTAAAATCATTCATATGAACTGAAAAAGCTATTTCTTTATCTTATATATTCGAAGAATTGTTTAATCTTCATCTATACCCCTAAACAAAGCATCATCATTTTTGAGAAATATGAGAAAAATCACAGAAAAATAAACATTTTTCATGTTGTTTTTTCTCAAAAATTTCGATCTTCTGTTATCTTGAGTAAATCTTTATTATTATTATTAATTTTGATAGAGACATTTCAATAGATTTTTTTTTAGATTTTCACAGGTCAACCGATTCGCAACTTAGGCAACATTAAACATGGACAACTTCAAGAGACAAGAAAAAGCAGATTATTTCGACCCCACGTCTTTATTTAATTTAAGTTTAAAAATAAAAATTGCATGTACCGATAGGGGTTAAATAATAAATTATATGTAGTGATAAAGAGTTAAACAGCATAAATTCAAACCGAAAGCCATCGTGAATAATTTATGCCTTAAATTTAAAAAAGAAATAAATAAAATTTTCTAGCCTTATTATTTATTGCTTAAAAATATACACATTACCAAAAGTTTAACATAATGTTTTGTCCTTTTTAAAAACATTTTAAGTAAATAGTTCAATAGTTTATTGGGAACCAATTTGCCTAACTATTTTACTTATCTTTAAAGTGTAGTAATTATTGTTAGTATATAGTAACAGCTTACCAAGTCTTCATTTTATTTCATTTTCCCATTTCAAAAAGAAGTATTAAACTACAACTTTGCACCACATTGGTTTTGCATTCAAAATATTATATTGCTATATAAATGAATTTTGATGAATCTGCTGCATAATTTATAGTCAAATCGATTCAATTGCTGCCCGAATTTCCCCCAAAATTCATTTTGTCTCTAAGCAAAATTTTCAGTGCAAAAATTAAACTGAAAGCATATTTTGAAATTGAATTTCTAAAAGTTAAATTGAATGATTTTGATTGGCAGTCAAATGTAAATTTGATTGGTTTGCCTAGCGCTTTGTAGATTTATGTAGTTGGAAAGTTGCTTTAATTTTGTTTGCCCACTGTGGACACTGTTTTGGCGTATAGTTTCTGTAACGTCTCTAGCCACTTCACAGAGCACAAAGAGTATAGAAATAAGTAACTAAAAGGGAATAGAAGAATGAGGCAAACATTTTGATAGACACATTTTATTGCATGCAGTCGTCAGCGGCTGTCACAGTAACTGACGGACAAACTGCCTGTGGCAAGGATCTTTGCGGGCCAAGTCAGGCCAGGCTAGGCCAATCCAAGCCAAGCCATGCTATGATATGCATTGTATCTTTATATCTGTATACGTACGTATGTGAAGCACTCTAGACAATGGACTCTGGCTCTGCCGTCAATAGCTGACTAGCATTTCCTGTGGCCCCCTCCCCACCCAACCCTCACATAGCAGTTTATTATTCCCGCTTGTCTCGTTCTTTTCTATTTGGTCTAAATAAATTTTTATCATGTGCAAAAAAATATAAAAAAAAAGGAAAAAAGAAAACAGCCAACACAAAGAAAGTGGCCGTGGCCAGCAGCAACAGCAGCAGCATCACATTTGCCCTTCTTCTTCTGCTTCATTCTTCCTCGTCATCCGTCTATCTTGCTGTCTCTTTCAGTTAGTTCGTCATTCATTCACTTCGCTCCTTTGGTCCTTCTGTGTCTTATGGTTTTTGTGGTTATTGAAGCGATCATTTGGAACATGCACAGCATTTTCATGTTTTGTTGTTAGTTTTCTCTTCTCTCCCACTCTCTCTCTCCCTCTCTCTCTCTTCATTATTAATGGTCGAAACGTTTAATATGCGAATTTAAGGAAAATTACTTTCATAACATGACATTAATGGTGACGCGAATATATACTATAAATGGGAAATTTCCTCCTCGCCGTCTCGATTGCTGCATATCTGATTTTTAGTGTCGATGAGATTTATGCCTTTTTGCTTAAGCCGCTGGCTTTATGAGGCAGCTGCTGCTACCAAAATTTATGTCCTCACACATGCGATATAAACTGAGCCACCGAAAGAGAGAGAGAGAGCAACAGAGCATAATAGCTCATATATATATTTATTGTTTATATGTACTTGCGGTCAGGCAAATGAAATGAAATCGTTTTTAATATGAATTGAACTGCTGCTGATTGCAATGAGAATTTTTGCTCAACTTTATGATTAAGTTATGGTCAGTTATTTGGTCAAGAACGACAGAAAATGCCCCAAAGTAAATATTTTTGCAGGCACACAAAACATTATTACGTATTCATTTCTGCCTTGACCCAAATTATTGTCGAATGACACATAGCTTTGTGTTCTATACTAAAAGGCGAAATAAATGTAAGCATTTTTCTCCGACACTTTATGGTTATTCTGGCCAGAAAAAAGAAATTAAGTTCTTTTATTTACGCAAAATTTAACTCTATAAAATTCAGCTATTTGCAGCATTTTTTCTCTTTGTTAGTTAGCCCAGAAAAGTATGCTATACTGCAGAGAGCAAATCAAGGATACAATCCAAATCCTTCTAAATCAAATACTACAAATCAAACAAATATACCACCCAATAGAGTGAGGGATGCCGCAAATGGCGTATTTTTTTCCAAATTTTGCTTCTCGTTGGTTCTCTTTCAATAAACTTATGCAAATATTCAATTTAGGGAAATCATTTTATTTTTTCCCTCTCACAAGATAGAGAGAGAGAGAGAAAGAGTGAGAAAGACTCTCTGACAAATGATAAAACCAAACAAAAGCCAACCAAAGGAAGCAAACAAACTTTTCGCACTCTAAAAAGCAAAAAAAAAATTATTCTGGGATTGGGCCAAAATGGGTTTGAGTTGGCGTATCTATACCCTTATACATTTTACTTTTAGTATGTACTTCGATTTTATAAAGGAATTTAAAGATCATAGAGCGTTGAGAGAAATTTTGCAGACAACTCCAGAAACTGTCCTTTGAAATTACTCTAAAAAACTCTAGAAAAAACTCACTTTTATTTAGTGAACAATATTCTCACCGATTCTTCATAGATATATAGTAATCTTACGAAGATTCCAGTCGTCATCTATATTTTAGGATCAGGTTAAATGCTTTCCAAGAAATTGATATACCTTTTTTGAAGTCATACCCTCTCGAAATGTCAAATTATGAAAAAAGCAAGCAGGATATATGGCAAAATTAAAATGAAACCGCACACATACGGAAATGCAGAGGCTCGAAAAAACTTTTCATCAGGTTTAAACATATTTTCTTATCTGTTTCTTGGCTTCTCCATCTCTTTTTCGATGTCTTTCTAACTTTTCCTCTCGCTCACTCTCTCTCTCTCTATTTTTCTCTCTGTGTTGGTCTCTGTAAATTTCAATTTAACCTTCATTGAGAAAAACTCATTTATATTTATAAATTCGCCGACAATGTTGGAAAAAAAAAAAAGAAAATAAGAAGAAGACAACACGAAAAACAGGAAAACTGTGAAAGAGAAAAACGAGTGGCAAGGATGAAAAATTCCCCTAAAAAAAGGAGAAAATACAATAAATAAAATGCGTGTGTCTGGTGGCATAATAAAAATGCAACACAAACAGGAAACAAATATACAACAACAAATACTCATACTAACAGAAACATGAGAAGAGAGTAGAGCCATAATAAAAGCAAGACCAAGGCCCAAAACGAAGGAGAAAAAATGAGCGCCAAAAAGGGATAAAAATCCATCAAACTTGCAGATAAGCCAAAAGACGAGATGAGTTTTTTTTTTTGTTTCGTCGGCTTTGGTATTTTTCTTGTGTTTTTCGCCTGGTCAAAAGCAAAAGACGAGGTAGTCGACAAAATGTAGGCGAAGGATGCCGCAGGCAGTCCTCCAGGACGACTACAACGTCGACGACGACGCATCGTAAAAGGCAAAAATATTGCGCACAAATAATGTTTCATTTCGGTAAAATAACATACTCATCATTGAATATACAATATAAATGCAAAGGGGACCGACAGGCGAATCGGACGGAGGTGAAGCCCAAAACGAAAAAAGGACTCCGACTGCGGCTCCACCTTCACCTACCCACCCCCCCCATCCCCACATTTTCGACGTCCTTCTGCGAGTAGTTCGGTAAATGTAACCGTTACAATAACGGTAACTGTAAGTAGGTAGAACCCAAGCCATTAATGGCAGGCACGAGTCCTGGCTGAATGGAAAGAATAACAAGCGCTGGTTCCTCTTTCGTCTTTACTTCCACAAGGATATACACATACATACATATGTATGTACTTTGTATGTATAAATATATTTACGTATATTCAATTTTTTAACCCTACAAAAATATTGGTTAAATTTAAGTCGGTTATTGCAAAGATGCCCATTATGGGCATTGCTGAACTTTAAATATTGTTAGTACCTTAATAAGAAAAGTATCTAGGATAAATAAATATGTATATTAGCAAATGAATTCCACAACAGTTGAAAGTGTTCTATCTTTAAAAGGGAAACGAAGTTTTTCGTTTTCGTTTTCTATATGTGTGGACATATAGAATGCGACTTTAGATATGATTGCATCTAATAAATTGGTTGGAAAAATTAAAGAAAAAATTTTTTATTGGGGAATTGATAATTATTTATAAAGCAGAGGTTCCTCAATGGACAGTTGGATGAAAACGTGTAAGCTGTGCCTTCTTTTTCGCGTTATTTATTTATAATTCACAACTAGTTTTAGCCTTGAAGTAGAGTATACTATTTGGGCATTACAATTCTAGAATCGTTAGTGAAGCATTACGATACGAAAACTTAGTAGATCAAAATATATAGCTCTAAACAGACAACCTGCTCAATTTAAATTTGCTTCCAATAAATATTATCGACCTTCTCTCTATTAATTGTTTGATTTACACAGTGGATTTAAAAAATAACTACAAAAATAACGAACAAAATAATATAAACATTTAACTTAAGAAGGTCATTTTAAAATTGATATCGCAGAGATAATAAAGGTTATTATCTATGATTATTCCCACTTATTATTTTTTAAAGAGTTCTCTTTGAATATGGGATTGATGAATTTTTTATTTCTCTGCTATTTTCTAAAAACTTATGATCTAAAATGTTAAAACTTATACATTGCGACAAAATTTTAAAATTGCCTAAGCTTGTTTTGACAAAACTTGATATAGCAAAACTATGAATAATTGTTTACAAAAAATTTTGATGACATTTTTAAAATATCATTTTACAGGCAAAACACAATTTTTAAGACGTTCAAGCGAATACTTGAAATCGCTAAATATGATATTCTTTATCTTTGTTGGGTTATATAGAGAAAGTATTGCCCTTTCTAACAATGCGCTGTGTTTTCATGATAAAGTTTTCAAAATAATTTCCTTTCGTAGAAAATAAAGTAAGTAATATATTTATCTCTCTAATCTATTACACTTTTTAAATTAAATATAAAATAAATTTTGCATTTTATTAAAAACTTATTTTTATCAAACAGTTGATGGCTATTGAGTTAATAATTAAAATAAATTTAATAAATAAAGGTCAGAAGAATGCAACTGAAAAGAGAAACGTAAGAAGGAATCCTTCAGGCCAAACTGAAAATTCTAAGAAGACAGAGAAATGAATTTAATACTTTTCAAATAAACTTACTTAGCACTTTGCTTATTAAATGTTAAACAACAAACATATCAATCACTTGAAATTTTTCCAAGGAACTGTGAGTGACCTTTTTCTTATAACGTTTTTTTCCAGGAATTACATGCCATGAGCACACCTTAGCAAAAGTGAAAATGATTTCAAATCATGAAAATTGAAAATAAATATCAACTGCAGAAGGAAGACAACAACAATTGCCGCTGTTTGCTACTTGCTTTCTTTATTGCTTTCTTGTTGTTGTTGTTGTTGTTGCTGCTGCTGCTTCTGTATTTGCTGTCTCTTTTTGCCATTTCATTCGTTTATTGTTCAGATCGATTACCATTACAAGTGCCAGATACTTGAGCGTAAAAATATAGCAAAACGCACGTGTCTCGATATTGTGGTTGTCCGTCTGTTTGTCTCTTTGTCGGTCTGTCTGTCTGCCTGCCTGGTTTGGCTGGATTGCTTGTTTGTTTCTTTGTTTGTTTGTGTGTTTGTCTGTCATTAGGAAGATTGATTTCAAAAGCGTGGAAAATTTTTTACGCCATTGTTGTGTGAACAGCACGCAATACTCGCAATACCCCTTCTTCGTTTCCCTTGTGTTTGTTTGTGTTTTCCATTTTGATGATAATTTTCATGCGGGTGTTTTGCCTCATGTTTCCCTCTGCGTGCTTCTGTGTGTGTGTGTGTGTGCTTGTGTGTGTGTGGGTGTATGGATGTTTCTTGTTGCCAGGTAAATAATATAAATTTAATGTAGATTAAAGGATATATTATATACTTAGGTAAAAACAAAGCCCATTTTCTACTACATTTTTGCTACAATTTGTCGTGTAGCATACTTTTTGGCTTATTAAATTTGAATTTGCTTTCCTCTTCTTTAGTCTAATCTCGATTTAATTTCAATTATTTTACATCTGACATCAAAATAAGAAAATATTTCAATTTAAAATATATTTTATGAGAATTACTAACTCATAAGCCATCACTTTTCACTTGAAACTTAAAACAACTTAATTTGCTTTGCATAATTGGTAATTTGATTTATTTGAAGCAGGAGCATTTGAATTTGAAAATTTTTAATAAGAATCCTTACTTAATTTGACTGACTAAATTTTTATAATTGAATGATTTTTGAAACTATAAAACCTAAGACCTCTAACACATAACATAAACTACATGAAAAATATAAAATCAAAATTATTTTGTAATTTTTTATCATTTTTAATAATTTTATTCTATACAACTACTGACTAATAACAAGAATAAGTTCAACCTGTAATAATAAAATACTCCAATAATATTGCTCAAATTGTAAATATATTGTATTTTCGATTCGATCCTTAGAACCCAATAAACTTTATTATTAGGAACTCCTAAGTTATCTACATTCTTAAACGTCTTAATTAAACAATTGCAGTTCCCTATATTAAAGTTCTATTTATAATGAATTAAGTTGAAGCTCTCATTTTATTCAAATTATCATAATGTTTCACTTTTGATTCATGGTGTTCTTTGGTGGTGTTTAGTTCAAAATTTATACATTGTTATATATTATTTATAGATTTTATTGTGGTGATAAGTTGGGCGGATGTTATTGGATTCCATGATTAAAATGTTTTACAAAAAAGTGGAACTTTTCTATAGCTTTTTATCATATTCAAAATTACACTTATTATTCAAGTTCCTACTTTTTGTCTAATGTCAAATGACAAAGTGCATATTAATAGTTGAAAATAAATTTTAGTTAAATATTTCCGCTGATTAACATTATGAACTATGTCATAATATGTTACAATATCCATCATCTAAATGGATGCCAAATATTATTAATTAATAATAATAATTAAAGAGACAAAATCACTTTCGAATTGAATTCATAGAATTAATCTGCATTTATCGTGACAATTCATTTTTATTCACACGCTTGATGCAAAAATGTTCATCATATTTGTTCAGCTCAACTATTGTAAATAAAGTTTCTGTGCGAAAACATTATTGCTGAATAATAATTTGTGTTGTATTAAAAGTTTTTTGTACCTTTTTCATAATCGAAAAATATATCATAAACCAACTTTCTCCTGATTATCAATTTGCATACGCAAATAAAATCAGAAAAAAAATATGAGGAATTTCTTTAATGCACATGAAAACCGAGGGAAAAAAAGAGGAAAATTGCATAAAACTTTATCTCAACCAATACACATTTCACATTCCGTCAAAACCACATACAAACGTGTCCCCCTGTCCTTCCCACCCATCCCCAGTACCCCCGCTGCCTGTTCACTTAATATGTGAAGCGTTCTTTTTTTTACTCTTTTTTGTTGGTGGGGAGGTAAAAAGTACATTAAAATCACATTAACCCGTCAACGGTTAACGCTGCGTATGCGTAACTTTTGTTTATGCGTTCTGACTTAATGCCTTTTTGAAGTACCTACCTACAGACGCACACACACAAACACACACACACATTCGCCTCATAGCATACCCCAAAAATTGGTTTTGATAAGCCTTATTATATATGTATGTATGTCAATCCTTTGGGGGGAAATTTAAAACCATCAAATGCTCCCTTTTCCCCTTTTTGCTAAACCCTTTGCTACCCCCGTTCGTAATTGACTTTTCGCAGTAAATTTCCACAATTGTTAGACCAGCAACGATTTTCCCATCCCCACTTTCCTCTGTCGCTCTGGTTAGTTGGCTTTAGTTGGACGAAAAATTGTCAAAATTTTGTGAAAGCAGCTTATCAAAAATTTCAGTCTACAACATTTTGTGTTTGTATAGTTATCTCTGTATTTTCTGTGCTCCTCTCCCTTTCTCTTGCTCTATCTCTATCTCTATCCCTCATCCTGTCTGGGTCCCTTAATTTCTGGTTTAGTCGTGCGTGTTGTTTGGTTGGTCATTTGTAAGGGACTGGGCTCTTTTTTTTGGCGGGGGTTGTCGAAACCTTAATTTGCATATTTTAATTGTCAGAAAAATGAGGCAAAGTTGTTGCTGAAGTGTAACAATTTTCATGAAATTCTATATATATTGTATATACATATATACATAAGTATACAAATTTTACTAGATGTTGTAAAGTATACAAATTTTACTAGATGTTATTTATTTAACTAATTTATTTACTCTTCAGTGGAAAACTTTGTCAAAAACAGTTGCTGAAGAAGCAAAATAGATGAAAATGTGCATAAATAAGACTGCCAACATTTTGCCATTTAACACTCACAAAAGTTTATAAACTTTGACACAAAACTAACAATTTTACCACACCCCCATAAATTGTGAATTATAATATGAATAAAGTAAATTCTGTTGCAAATCTAGCATACAAATTAATGGTGAATTAAATAACCAAAGAGAAATTTCACAGAATTTCTTGTTATGATTCTTATCAGTACTTCTTAGTATTATATTTATATTAAGATTTAGAATTCGAGCAGTTATTTAATAAGATCTCTTAATCTTGATCAAATGTGTAATTTTATTAAAATAGTACTTATATTTAATTTGGTTAAATTATTTAATCACTTAAAGTGAAAAGTTGTACACCTAATCAGGTTAGAAACTCAACTATTTGTTCACTAAAAATATTGTTTTAACTCGTTCGTATTGGAGGTGCTATAGTCAATCAATTTTCGTTCAGCAAAAAAAGTTGTAAGAAGAACCGATTTTGATTAAATTGTACTATACGAAATACATATGAATTAAATTCTATTTTATTTTTTTTATTAGTTATTATTGCACAAATTGTAATATCGTTTATTTAAAGTTTCAAATTATTATATCAAATTTAGTCAACCATATAATGTGATTAAGAGCGGGAGGGATAGATATCTACAAATTGTCATTTGCAATAATTACTTGTTGAATTTATTTTGAATAATATCAATACCACACCAAAACTTTCTATAAAACATCTTTAACAAAACCCATAACAAATAGATATCCAAATAAATATATCAGAAAGTGTTAGTTCCAAAATAATTTGAGCTGAAATAATTTTTAAGATTTCTTAACTTATTATGTATTTTGCTAAAATTCGCATTATCATGAAATATGGCTTTATAACATGGCTTTGGCATAAAATATTACTCATAAGCTTGAACTTAACTTAAGTACTTCTCCTTCCTATGTATTTGGTTCTCCTTCAATATACCGATAGAGCATTTATAATTCACTTCTAGTGTAGCATAACTGAAGTTTTCTCTCTCCCCACTCTGGATAGACAATTGCAAAATGAGCAATAACGTAAAAACGTCAGAACAAAAAATGAAGAAACAAGTAAATAAACTTTGCGCAAAAGTTTTTCGGTAACTTTTTCTGTTTTGTTCGTTTTTGTGTTTTTTGTTTTTGTTTTTTCTTTTTTTTGTTCTTGTGTCGGCAGTCAGTTGGCGCATTTTAAGTTACGGCAATCGAAGTGACGCTAGGGAAATGGCGAAGGAGTCAGCCTCTAGGATAATGCTTAAGTGCGAAAGTGAAAAACTGACACATCATGCAAAACGGGGAAGTTTCCATCGCTCATTTCACGGCAGGTGGCAAGCAAAGAAAAATTGTTCAACTTTAAGTAAATATGAGAGAAACTTACCTACAAATTTCACTCTTAATCCTTTAGTTGGTTTGCATTAGTAGTAACAGAATTAGCATTAGTATTAGTTGTTGTTGTTGTTGTTGTCACTATGTCACGCACAACATGACCAAGTTGCGGCCACGTGACCATCAAAATACACACAAACACTGGGCACACTGGACACACACACACACACACATAAACAGAGAGAGAGAAAGAACTGTTTTGTTTTAATATATGCCAAAAATTGAGAGCTAAGCAATTAAAATGAGGAAACTTGCCTCATGGTTTCTTTTCTTTTTTGCTTCTTCTACTTTATTAGATTTCCCCCCTTTTACTTTGGTTGGTTTAATTTTTTCCTCTTCTTTTTTAGAATTTCTCTCAACACTTTGCTCGAGGACAATTTCCACTTTCTTCACTTGCTGCGACCAAGTCGCCGCCAAATAAGCACGCAACTAACATTTTGGCTTGGTTTTCAGCACGAAAGTTAAACTTAGTTTCGGTTTTGATATATGTATTTGTGTTTGTTCTCTTTTAGTTAATTATTCGATTTCTCAATTATTCGATTGTGGGTTAATCTTTGTTGTCTGTTGTTGAATAATTTGTAGTGAACCACGAACCACGAATCTGCTCGACGCGAATGCTGACTGACCTAGGGCATATTGTGTATGTTGCTACGAGATCTACGCTTTCGAGAATTTGCCGTACGAAACTAGCGTCAACATTTTTGCATACGTTCAAAACACTCCGACGGTTGAGCTTCAACTAACTGTTACGAACGATTCGCGACCCACAGGCAATACGACCACGCAAACGCTTCGGTTTTTCATATTTCAAAACGGACCTAAACGAACAAACGCAAACGCGACGAAGTGAGTTCCCTTCAAACAGGACGAACCCGAAGTGTCTCGTGGTTAGAGCAAGCCGAAGCACAATTTCGTCTTTGCTGAATATGAAAGAGAATTCCATTCCGGTTCACGTGCGAATGAGAGCATGCGATTTGTTTACGCCAGAGCGCGGCACTGTGACGTATAAGAGCATAACAACTGGCATAAATGGGTCCCCCTTTTGGCCACTTTGAACACTCTGTTCAAGTTTCAAACCATATTTCAGAAATATCGTAAAAACCTTAAACATATTTTAAATTTAAAAAATTTTAAAAGTTATTTAAACAATTTTTAAAAAATTGCGTACAGCATATCGATAATGTTTGAGGTTATGTACATATATATAAATAACAAATGGCTGCCAAGTCTACTTTATATAATAACGAATGTTGCAATCCTTAAAAACCAGTAAAGATAATTTAAGATGACCTTTGATAAACAACTCAAGATCTCAACGATATGACAATTTTCCTACCAAGAATATGAGAAGTTCAAATAATTTAAAGAAGTAAGAAATTATTACAAAATATTTTGAGCAGTAAGATGCTTTCTGTTCCATTTGTTTATTTTATACTTTGCAAGATGATTTTCTGTCCTTTTAATGTTGCGTCTTCCTTGAAATTCTCAACGCTTTACTTAATTAACTCTAATTATTGTATATACAATATCTTCTCTCATTGGTCTAAGACTAGGAATATTCACATTACCTCTTCAGGTCGCTAATAGTGTAGTAGGATAACTAGTGTAAACTACATATATCGAACACCGATAAGTGCTGGAATTGCCAACACTGTCGTGGCAGAGCAATATGCACGTTACTTAACTCTAAACAATGAGGGAGACAGACAGACGAACGGGGAGAGAGTTTCATTCGATAGGCGACGACCAAAGAGAACAGACGGTTAAGGAAAACAATTAAAATAAATACTAAGCCTGTGGAATAAAATATAAGAAATAAAGATTAAACATTACTACTACAAATTCAGAAGTGGTTCGAGATACACGCCATGGATGAGGTGAATATAAATAGTTTTCGCACGGTGCAATTAAAAAATTGGTTAGCCGTCTTGGGACTGCCGACAACTGGCAGCAAAGCTGATTTAGTGGCGCGACTAAACCAGGTCCCGTTAATGGGCCGAGGATGTGCACCAGTGGTGACTGATGATAGTGGCCCAGAATCTGAAGAAGGGCAAATCAATCCAATGATGCAGAGTGGCCAAAACGCAGATCTAGCTGGCAACAACAGTAACAGCGAAGACCCAGTTGTGCAGCAACAAATTCTGACAGACGAGCGAGGTGACGCCGCAGCGACAAATTCCGAAAATTTTAACGGAATGCTCAATATAATAAGAAATTTGGAAGCAGAAGTCAAGGCCAACCGCGAGCGTCTTCAAGCCCAAGCGCGACACGACGGCGCTGCCGAAGTTGGCGCCAGAAGCCCAGACATTGCCGACAGCGACAACACAGGCGTGCAGATAAATGATGAGAAACAAAAGGGGTCGTTTGCGCTAGCGAAAGAAATCGCTGTTGACTTCGATGGACAAGACTGTGCATGCAATTGGATCGGACAATTGAAGAGCATTGCGCAGGTTTTCGAGTTGAACGAGAGTTGTATGCGCATGTTGTTTGTGACAAAACTAAAGGGTAACGCAAAGCGTTGGATTCAAGCGAACCCAACACGTTTGATCGAACCGTTCGAGCAGCTGTGTGAACATTTAATTTTGGCATTTGGTCAAACAAGTTCGAAGGCTACCTTGCGACGAAATTTTGAACAGCGGATGTGGCAACGCCAGGAAAAGTTTGCCACTTATTTCGAAGCGAAGATGTCTTTGGCACAAAATATAAGTTTGGATACAGAGGAGCTGTTGGAGCATCTGATTGAAGGCATCCCGTCGGATATTTTGCGTGATCAGGCACGCATACGATGTTTTATGGATCCGATGGAGTTGCTGAAGGCGTTTACCAATATTCAGTTGCCGAATGTGAATTCGACAGCTGATTGGGTGAAACCACCAATCATTAAGAAGAGCGCTGATGGAAAGGACTGGCGCTGTTACAATTGCAACGCACGAGGACACATTGCCAAGGATTGCGGTAAACCGAAGAGACTACCCGGTTCGTGTTATGGATGTGGCGTTGCTGGTCACTTTATTGCCCAATGTCCAAAGAGAAAAGTGCGCCGAGGAGAGGATGATGACTATGTAAGATATGTTAAGATTTACTTAAAGGGGTATACTAAATTACATATTCTCGCAGAATGTCTCATAGACTCAGGAAGCAGTACATCAATAATTAAAAAATCAAGGGTGCCGGTTGGAATTTGCCTACATCCTGTTTTGAAGTCATATTTTGGAGTAAACAAAAGTCCATTGAAAATACATGGCAAGATTTTCTGTTTCATTATTAAGAATAAAAGAAAAATTAATTTTGAGTTAATTGTGGTTGCTGAAGAGTCTATGAGTCAAGATGCAATATTGGGGCGAAATTTTTGAAAGCCTGTGGCTTGAGTATAGATCTAAGTGCCTTGGATGGGATTGTGAAATTGAGCCTGGTAGACGAAGAAATGTCAAACGATAATTGTAAAGTAGATAGAAGTCGATCGTTATGTCCTGTTGAAGATAGTGCTAAAGAGCGAAAGTTATGTAATGAAATTGTTATGAATCGATCGTTAAGTACTGATGAAGAGATTGTTAAAGACCAGAAATTATGTGAAGAAAGTGCTACGAATCAATTGTTATGTACTTATCCAGACGAAGAGCAAGAGTTAGTTGATGATCAAGTGTTGATAGCTGAGAGTCGTGATTTATGTGAGGAGATTATTATGTTAGCTGATAGTAAAGAAAATGTAAAGAAGTCAATTATGTTAGAAATTCACGGTGATAACTTTGAGAGTGACATGATGAATATAGACGTAGGAGGCGAAGAAGAAATAGAATGTACGTGTGGAGAAGAAATAGATTTTAATACGAAAAGTCGGCTTATGAAAATATTTAGAGAAAATTATGTTGATGCTAAGAGTCCACAAGTCCCAATGGTTAGGAGCGAATTGAAGATTAGTCTAGAGAAGTCCAAGCCGTTCAGTTGTTCACCTCGGAGACTGTCATACGAGGAGAAAGAATACCTTCAGAAAATGTTAGACGAGTACTTGAAAGAAGGAATAATTCGTGCTAGTGAGTCAGAATATGCCTCTCCAATTGTATTAGTGAAGAAAAAAACGGGAGGTTTGAGATTATGCATCGACTTTAGGAAATTGAATAAAATTACATTGAGAGATAATTACCCGTTGCCCTTAATCGATGATTTGCTAGATAAGCTCGTTAATAAAACAGTTTTTACGAAGTTAGATTTGAAAAATGGGTACTTTCATGTCTTTATGGAGGAGGATTCAGTGAAATATACGTCATTTGTTACGCCATTAGGTCAGTTCGAATTTTTACGAATGCCGATGGGGTTAAAAACTGCACCAGCTGTTTTCCAACGATTTGTAAATAAAATCTTTGCTGATTTGATAAAAGAAAATAAGGTTATTGTCTATATGGACGATATTATGATAGCAAGTCTAGATATGGAGGAGCATCTGAAAGTTTTAAAAGAAGTTTTGGCAAGATTGGTACAAAATAAGTTGCAGTTACGATTAGACAAGTGCGAATTTTTACAATCGAAAGTCAAATATTTAGGATTCAATATTTCAAGTGAAGGTATTAAAGCTGACGATAGTGGAATAGAAGCAGTTGAGAATTTCCCAACGCCAGAAAAGGTGCAGACAGTGCAAAGTTTTCTAGGGTTATGTTCATACTTCCGAAGATTTATTAAGGATTTTTCGATAATAGCTAAGCCATTGTACGATCTTCTTAGGAAGGATACTCCTTTTAATTTTGGAAAGTCAGAGCTAGAGTGTTTTTTAACTCTTAAAGAGAAGTTAGTGCAAGCGCCAGTATTAGCAATTTTTGATTATAAGCATGAGACAGAGTTGCATTGTGATGCAAGTGCACTTGGTTTCGGGGCTGCTCTAATGCAAAAGAAAGTCGACGGTAAATTGCACCCGGTATTTTTCTTTTCTAAGCGATCAACGGAAACAGAATCAAAATACCACAGTTTTGAATTAGAAACTTTAGCAATTATTTATGCACTTCGCAGATTTAGAATTTATTTACAAGGCAAACGGTTTAAGATATTAACAGACTGTAATTCGCTGACTCTCACATTAAATAGAGTTGAGCTAAATCCTAGAATTGCTAGATGGGCGTTAGAGTTGCAGAATTACGACTATGAATTAAGTCATAGAGCAGGAAAGAAAATGCAGCATGTCGATGCATTAAGTAGATGTATGGGAGTTATGGTTGTGGAATCAAATAGTTTCGAAAAAAAACCTAATAATATGTCAAGCCAAAGATTCGGAAATTAAGAAAATTAGAAATCATTTAGAGAAAACAGAAGATAAAATGTTCGAAATGCGAAACGGAGTGGTGTTTAGAAAATCAAGAGATGGCAGGTTATTGTTTTATGTTCCTGAGGATATGGAGAATCAGGTTTTGCACAAATATCATAATGAACTTGGGCATATCGGCAGGGATAAGATGATAGATACGATTTCAAAAAGTTATTGGTTCAAAAACATTAAGGATAAATGCATTAGTCACATCGCAAATTGTTTAAAATGTGTAGCTTTTTCCCCCAGATCAGGAAAAATAGAAGGACTATTGCATAGCATACCAAAAGGAGATAAACCATTTGAGCTAATACATATAGATCATTACGGACCAGTAGCAGCAGGGAGAGCAAACAAACACATATTCGTTGTAGTGGACGGATTCACTAAGTTTGTTAGATTGTATACAACGAAGTCTACAAGCACGAAAGAAGTAGTGAAAGCGTTAAGAGATTATTTTAGGGCGTATAGCCGACCTAAGTGTATTGTGTCGGATAGAGGGAGCTGTTTTACGTCTAGTGAGTTCGAACAATTTATGACTGAATGTAACATAAAACATTTGAAGATAGCTACAGGCTCTCCTCAAGGAAACGGTCAAGTTGAACGATTGAATAGAAGCATAGGTCCAATGATAGCGAAACTTGTAGAACCAGAGAGAGGTTTGCATTGGGACTCTGTAATTGAAACTGTAGAATTTTCTTTTAATAATACATTGCATAGAAGTATTAAGCAACAGCCAAGTAAGATGCTGTTTGGAGTAGAACAGAAAGGTGAAGTTATTGATCAGTTAAGAGAAAAATTAGAAGAAATCCAATGTCCTGAGAAACCGGAAAGTTTAAAAAAGATTCGTAAAGAAGCAATAGTAAACCAGAAAAAAGCGCAGTCGTACAATGAAACGTACTATAACAAGTCTAAGATAATGCCAACACAGTATAAGAAAGGAGATTTCGTGATGGTAAAGAATTTTGATAGTACAGCTGGAGTGTCGAGGAAATTGATACCTAAGCATAAAGGACCTTACGTAGTTGAAAAAGTATTAAGAAATGACAGATTTTTGCTTAAAGACGTCGACGGTTTCCAGGTTTCACGCAATCCCTATCAAGGTGTTTGGAGTGCGCAGAACATGAGACACTGGGTGGGGAAAAAGAGGCCAAATAGTAGAAAATAAGATCTATTGTATTACACAAAATCTTCTTTAATGTATAAAATTCGAATGTATCGTATCAATTGTATAGATATAGTCTAAGTTTTACAAATGTTATAATGTAAGTAGCAAAATAGGATCAGGAGATCCAACTGTCAGGATGGCCGAGTTGTAGTAGGATAACTAGTGTAAACTACATATATCGAACACCGATAAGTGCTGGAATTGCCAACACTGTCGTGGCAGAGCAATATGCACGTTACTTAACTCTAAACAATGAGGGAGACAGACAGACGAACGGGGAGAGAGTTTCATTCGATAGGCGACGACCAAAGAGAACAGACGGTTAAGGAAAACAATTAAAATAAATACTAAGCCTGTGGAATAAAATATAAGAAATAAAGATTAAACATTACTACTACAATAGTTAATAATTTTCTTTTTTTCTTACAAATTTCTTCCAAAAATTAGATAGAAATTAGATTTCTGTACGACTTTCTGAAAGATTGGGATACAATAAAAGATATAGACAGATTTGCTAATTAGATTTCGTTGACATTTGCATTTGTCAACATTCTCATACCTATCAATTGTGCCGGCAATCATTCAGAGTGAAAATTGTCATCAACCTTCCTTACAGACCGAAGACACTAAAAAATGAAGAAGAAAAAGACAATAGCAAAAAGAAATGAATGAATGAATGAAAGGAAGGAGAAGACGGACACAGTGAAGCAAAACCCGAAAACGAATTGCAACAAAATGCTCAAACACACTCAACGAAATTGACTTAAATAAATAAATGGTATAAAAACAAAAGACAAATACAACAATCTCACACACACACACACACAGAGAGAGAGCGGATAGGGAAGTGGTGTTTTGAGGGCAAACTAGAATCGAATGACATAGAAACAAAGTGCATGGCCAAAGAAAAATTGTCAAAGTGGGTGGAAGTGACGGGTTGGACGGGTGGAAAGGTTGTGAAAGCGTGTTTTGTTGTTAGCCATGTTGCAACATTTTCATTTCATTTTATGCAGTCAACGCAACATCGAATGCAACTGCAACGACAACATTTAGTAGCTCATCCATTTTCATTTGTATTAAGCAAAAAGAAATGGCAAACAGTCCAAGATGCCGAACGAAATTTCACTCCTCTTTATACATATATACTATATATATAGTTCTCTATATGTATCTATAAGATAAAATCGTTTGGCATTACTCAGCAAATACTTTTGTTGTATTTCGTGCCTTGTCCCCTGCATATCTATGCAACTTTTCATCTACCGCTCTCCATCATGCAGCTCGTTAGCCCGGCTGCCGAGAGAATTTATCTTATTTTTCAGTCAACTCGTTGTATACCCTCTAATTCAAGGGTAAGTCGGGTATGTTAGAGTTGTCAATAATCATAAAAATAAATATATTCTTGACTAATATCAACGGGTGCTTTAAGTGATGAGTTTGATCTTGGTAGAGAACTGAATACGAGACTACTTAATATAGGGTATCTCGATGTCGATACTCCAAATGACTCTTCTGTTTGTGTGTGTTTATTTTTTAGTTTTGCTTTTGGCGTATTTTGGACATATTGTTAGCCAATGTGATCGATGCAAATTGATGCGTATTGTTAATGGAATTTAAAACATCGAAAAAAGAAGTGAATAAAAGCTATAGAATAATCAGCAAAGGACTTTGTCGATGACATCAAAACAAATTGATATTGAAATCGCTGGGAAAAATCAAACACACTTGACATTATTTGACATTGTACAAATCTAGCTGAAGAAATAGATATTCCATCTTGCAGAGTCTATAGAAATCTTATACTTATATTAAAAAAGTTGGAAGTGCTAGATTTGTTTGAGCAAAATAGACAATACTGGAGCTTGAATTATATGACAAATTTTTTCCAAACAAAATACTAATATTATTACAGAAATGATTTGAAGAATAGCTCCATTTACCTAAAAGAATCGTTAAGCAAATGCTTTTTCATTTATCTACTTAGCTTTCGAAAAGACGTGTTGAGGGTTTATGAAAGTTTAAAGGCAAAAAACTTGGATGATTTTCTACATTTAAAAAAAAAAGAACTACTTACAAAATGTTTAATAAATTTACTACATATCAAGAAGCAAATATTTTAACTATAAGTATTATATAAGTTTCATAAAAAAAATACAAAAGCTTTCAATTAGGCCTTCAAAAATGTCAAAAGGTTCCTCCACTGCTGACATGATTCCGTGCAAGTGAGATGAAACCGAAAAAAATAAATTAGTCGTTAAAATAGAAGAGATTTCTTATATTGTAGCATGAACTCTGATTTTTAGAAATGATCAAAATTTAAAAAAGGTTTTTCGTTTTATTAATGCCAAATTATTTATTTTCAACGAATTAAAACTATCATAGTTCATTGGTTAGTGAAATGTTTGAGAGTACTGAGTTCAAATATCGTTGAGTTAAAATATCAGAAAATTTAAAAAGTTATTCTTCGAGTAAAAAGTATTTAAACGATGCAACTATGAAGTTTATTCCAATAAATGGTTCTTCTGTTAAAGGTTAAAAAACATTAAACGTACGTTTTTTAAATCGCAGGTTATTTTTACACACCTATGATGTAACTAAGGTTTTCTGATCTAAAAATGTATGAATAAATGATGAATAGTATTTCGGATAAAAGTTTATCTTTAACATTGCACATTGGAATGTGGGAAACATTTGTGCGATATTAAATCCACAAACATTAATGACTTAATGCAGATATCAACCCAAAGATATATCCACTCTCTAAAAGCATGGGCTAACCGGAAAATGATAAGAGATTTACATGATCCTTAGAGAATTACGGCTAATTAGTTGCACGATTATGTATCAACTACTTTAAGCCCCATTGGAATGCATTCGTGTGGCACTTGTGGTGTATTTTGTGTAGCATACTTTTCAGAGCAGCCACACATAAGAGCCAAGTGAGGCACTTGATATCTTAAACACATTCTGTTACCCTCAAGACATTCTTCATAGCATTTACATGGCCAAGTTAAAATTGTGCTTAAGATGAAGCCTTTTGCACATAAATCAATTATCACTCCTTCTCAGGAGGCAGCAAAGGCAAGGCTGAAACGAGTGCAAATAAATAAAAACAAATAAAATGTACTTCATATGCAGGCAGAGTACAAATAGACAGTTATATTGCAAGGCACATGCACAGAGACACTCTACGATTGGGCTGGCTGGAAGCAGAAAGAAAGAAAGAAACACAAGAGCTAGAGAGTGATGCGGGGAGACGGCAGAGAGAGAGGAGAGAGAGAGAGAAGAGACGTGTCGCTATCGCACGCTTTTGGTTTAGAGTCCAAGAAATCAAGATTTATGACATTTTTATTGCAAAAACGAGCGCAGTTAGTTGTGGGTGAATTGCTCCTCCTCTCTCTCCCCCCTCTCTTCACCACTCTTTCCGCCTAACGTCTCTTGTTCTCTTGTTGCCTGCTGACTCCAAAAATATGCAGCCAGGCGCGTCATGCCATTATTTGGACTTGGGCCTTGGCTTCGGGAATGCCGCCACATGCAACGGAAGGCGCATAATTCACAAAACAGCAGGCTATGCGATACTGCAATTTAAGGGGGCCAGAGGGGACGCAGCCAGAGCGGGCAGAGAGGGCAAAGAGGAAGCGTTGCATTGTTGTTGTTTTTTTTGTTGGTTGGTCCTGGCAGCATTGCAATGGAAATCTGTGTATACACTGGATCCCTCGACCTTAGGATGACTTTTTGACTCTCCATTTTAATATAAACAAATTGCAGCGCTCTTATTTATGACATTTTTCCTTATGGGCTTGATTTTTCTCTTGCCATTTGCCGTTTTCTTCATATTTTTTTTCATTTATATTTTTCCTTTATTTTTCCTTTTTTTATTTTGCTCTTTTTGCTTGCTCCAATAAATCTGTTAGACATCAAACCGTATTTTTCTATGACCCTACATAGATTAATATTATAAAATGTTCACCAAATTAAAAACATAGTTTAATATGGCTCTAGAACGATATGAACAAACACATGAATGTATGTCACTTGTGAGAGATCGAATATTTTTTATTGAAATATATTGGTTTAGTAACGAAAATATGTGAGAATACAGTCCTTGGTGTATCATGGACAAATGAATTCACAGCCCAAAAGTAGGCCTCAATCAGAAAATGAGGTTGCATAACTGAATGCAAAATACAGAATGTCTTAAATCAAAATCCAACAGGCAATCTGTGAAAATAACAAATTCTGTATCCACGTGCTTTGCTTGTGCTTAAATTTTTACCCAAAATGAGTGCTATAGCGATTCCATTTTATATGACAACAACGCATGTACTTATGATCGGACTGTCAACCGCAGTCCTGGTCATGCATATTCCAATTAATTGTATATCCCGACACTTAAGGTCTCTTAAATGTTAGTCCAATCTAAGCTATTTTTCCCCAAATGATTTAAGAACAAGATCTAGCGAGATCTAGATTTAGTCAACCCATCGTTTTAGTAGCAACTTCTTTTGGGTAAAATTTAGCAGTGAAGAGACATAGTTAAATATCTTCAATTGTATTTTGTTTATTCCTTATTATACTAATAATAATTTTTTTGCCTTGTGTGAGATGTAAAAATAACGATTTGAAGATCAAATCTATTTCATATTTTGACGGAAAGCTTAGAAGGAGTGGAAACAGATCTTATCCAAGAGTAACCCTAATGAGTTTGATTGAGTTAGCAAAGCTCCAAATCAACTAACTATAAATAAAGGAGAATGTTTTGAGCTGTCTGTGCGATATATTGTGCATGGTTAAGAATTAAAAAAATACATTCAATAAATTCCAACCTTACACTGTAATTATCATTATTCAATAAACTATGAATAATAAGAATTACAGTCACATTACAATCAAGTTATGATAAATGAGTAAAAAAGTGTGCATTGAGTCCAGAGGGGCTCTCGGGTTGAAATTATAAACTCCGTGGAGGGCTTTTCGTCACAACCGTATAGTCAGCCGACATGAATTACACTGAAATTATACATATATTGTCTTTGGAAACTTGCGAAAATTCATAAGATGCATCATACAGAAGTTCCTTAAGCACTCCAAATATTTATTCTGGGTTTCTTACTCTTAATTAGTTCTTTACCACTCGTTTTTACATAGATCCAATATAAATTTAATTAGATGTCATTAAAGTCATCTATTTATTGGCTCTTTTAAAGGTAATCTATGAACAGTTCAGTAGAAAACTTCACAATTATAAGCAATGATATAAGCAATGTGTTTCGTAGACATTAAAATGCTTATTTTTTCTTCTGTTGCATTATGTTTCACAGGGTTTCATGGATTTCCCTCCTCCCCCTTTCAGACTCCATTAAAATGAGAACTTTCGTAATACCATTTTATATGAAACAACTTTAATTCCAAGTCGTCATTATAGATTATAAATTAAGCATTGTCAGAACTTAGTGAACTAATTGATCTTACATGGAGTTTTACACAATTTGATGGATTTACTTAAAAACAATTACATAAATTGGCATTGAATTCGTATTTTCGTTTTAACACATAGAATAGGTACATAAATTACATCGTAATGGTAAGAGAAAGTCAATAATCTATCAATAATAGTTTTTTCTTGTTTGTTTGTTCATAACTCGTTGCAATTGTTTTCGCTAATAATTTTAGGCATTTAAACTAAAGATAACGCTTCTGTGTCTTACTTATCACAAGTGAACATCACTAAGAACGTGTTTTTGTTGTCGTTTTACATCAATTTTGAGTTAACTTAAATCTAACAAATAATTTAATTAAAGTTAGCTGATTTTTGTTTGTTTATGTTATAAGTACGTCAGGTAAAATTAGTTTGATTTTCGTCAATTTTAATTTGTTTATGATTTTTTGTTTTGTTTTTAGGAAATTATCACAAATTGTTTTGTAGCGTTTTGTAGTTAAGTATTTTTTTGTTTTGTTTTGTTGTTTTGCTTCTATGTTAATGTAATTGTCAAAATATATAGTTGAACTTATTAAGTTTTCTTATGGTTTATCTAAATGGCATTACCAGTGATCCATGTCACGAATTCGTTCAACTGGTGGATTACTGAAAGGAGGAAAAGAAAATTAAATTATTAATATGAACAGTTAAAAGCATTTAAAAGGGTATTTAATGCCCATAAAAATAAAACACTCTTTAAACAGAAAAAGAAGAAAACACTTAAGAAAATTGAATTAAAAATTAAGTAACTTATGAAGTGGAGTTAGGTAGGAATTAGAAGTGGAAAGTAAGAGTAATCATAGAAGAAAAAGTGGGTAAAGAGTAAAAGGCAAATCACAAAAAGGAAAGGAAGTAGTTGCAATTGGTAAGTAATAGTGGAATGTAGGATTAAAATGCAAAAGTAGCAATTATGAGCAAAAAGAGGAAGTAAATCTAATGCCACCTTTTCACTTCTAGCAACGGCAGGTAGGAGTCGCGAAAGTGTGATAGAATTAGAAAGAATAAAAAAGAAAGTAGTGAGAGTAAAAAGAGTTAAAAGTAAGAAATCAAATGCGAAAAAATAAAGTGTCAAGAATGAAAAAAAAAAATAGCAAATGATAAATATGTATTAAATATGGAAGAAGATGAAATTATGCAGAAAACTATAAGAAAAAAAACGCTAGAGGGTAAAGCAGAATAAAACAAAGACAGAAAAAATGCAAAAGCTAAAAAAAAGTGAAGCTAAAGCAAAGAATATATCTGTCAAAGTGAGATTATATCCTTAAACATTAAATTTTTAAGCGAACAGCCACATTCTAGATTTCTAAAATGTTGTTAAATTAATTTCACAAAACTTTTTAATGTAGAGTTTGCTATGATTTCCCTTTAAAACTATGCTTAATATAAATTCCTTTGTGTAAGAAAAACTTACGGCAACATTCTGGCCATCGCGTGCTTGTGCAGCGGTGAGATTTGCACAGCAGCCGAGGCAATGCTGGAACCGGAGTCCTGGGACATTGTCCGCTGCATATGATGCATAGGATGCTGCATGACCGGACCGCCAACAAACTGCAATTGCTGCTGATGATGATGCTGCTGCTGCAGCGGATGTTGCTGATACTGTGACTGAGGTTGTTGCTGCTGCTGCTGGGAGCGCCTGAAGGGATAACGCCAAGGACTCTTGGGAACATCACCTTGGAAGGCCTTGTTCTCCACACCGCTGCTGGAGACACCAGCTGGACTGCCACGTCGGGGCACTGATGTTGCTCCTGGCTGCATGTCGCGAGCCTTGGAGCTCAGGCGACGCAAAATGCGTGAGCCCAGACCCGGAGGTTCTTCCAAACTGCGACTGTTGCGCGGCTTGCGATAGCGCACATCGCTGGATTCCTCTAGAATGACATGACGATCATACGGAGTGCCATAGTAGACCTCCAGCACTGTGGAGAACGTATGCGGCCAGACCAGATCAATGATGGAGATGAGTACGCCGACAATGAAACAGAGAATCCCTGCAAAAACCGAGAGAAAAACAAATAGAGAATGGACTTTGTGTGTGTTAATGATTGGGTAACTCACCAGCCACGAGAACCAGCCAGTAGCACCAACCAAAGTGAAATTCCAGCCTGCCGCCCTCCAAGTAAATGCACAACGGTCGCTTCGGCAACAGACAGTGATAACCCACTGTGGTGCAGACCAGCAGAGCTCCGGTCAGGGCCTTCATGTAGGCTCCGTATCGTGGCACGGCAATGAGCAGAAGATTCATTAGCAGCCACGAGGCCAGCGAGGCCCACAACATAATGCTGGCAAAATAACCAGCTGCACGATACTGGCCACCCCAGGAGAAGCCCTCGCGACCCAAACTGAAATACTCGGCCACCGTCAGTATGGGAAAGGGAAGACCCCGCTGCAGAGCATGACGATAATTGGCGCTCATATCGTTGGCCCCCTCCCAGGTGAAGCGTTCGTTGTAGTCAATATCGGGTGGAGTCCAGTTGCCAACCGGAATGGCTGCAAAAGAAACGAAAACAAACAAAATAAAATCAGTAAATGCATTAAGAATGAAATTCTATTAATGTTAACACGTGTGAATGATTAAATCTATCTATGCCCAGCTCTAGAACCTTTAATTCATTTCATTGTAAAAGTCTCATGGCAACGACCTTGCACAGCGGTTTAACAGTTACAAACAGCTCTCCACAGCACACCCCAGTGAGAGGCTTGACAAGCACTCGACCAAGCCAAACCACTCGAATCTCCAGCTGCACCACACAACGAGCAACGAGAGCCGAGAACCTTTGCAATCAACTGGCAACACCTTCAAATGGCACTTGCAATTCGCAAATGCAACGCAACCTTCATTGCAATTATAACAACAATTTAGATACTGAAAATCATTTCCTGTCAAACAGCCGGAAATGTTGCTGCAACTCAACCCAAGTGGCGTATGCGTAATGTTGCACACACACACACACAGGCATTCCCTTCCCACATAGCCGAGGTAAATTCATTGTCAATGGCTTCGACGACGCCTAGCCTAACCTTACACACCGCAGCGGCGAATCAAGTGAGCGGCAGCTTTACAAAAAAAAATCAAACCAAACCGAATTGTAAGCCTCATGTAAAAGTGACGACTATTATATACCCTTTACCAAATGGTCGTGTCGGTGGAAAATTATCTCAACTAGGTTTTAAATCATTTTCAAGAACAGAGGATAATTTTCTAAGGTTTCCTATGGAAAATCACTACACTTTGGCAGATAAGAAGTTCCAAAAGTGAGAAACGGAACTCCTAATCCACTAAGTCATGGTTATCTTAGACAGAAGTAAGCTGAACCTTGACATTAGATCGAAATTGATGTACTATTTCCCCAAGAAATTTGCCCTTTCGTGGATTATTTGGTGTACATTTTTGAATTATTGTCATTAATGTTAATTATTTGGTGTAAATTTTCGAATCATTCTCATTATTGACATCATTCATCAGATTCCAAGCTATGACCATGCTATGGCAAAAAGCACACTGAAACACGTCATTCTTTTCCATTTGTCAAAAACAAGTTAAATATGGAAAATGCCAACAAATATTCACGACATGTCTTGCAATTTATGGTCAAAAGAACATATTAAATATAGTTTAAATATTTAGGTAAGTCACAACAAACTGAAGAAGTCCAAATGCCTGAAGTCACATATAAACACACAAAAAAATTTAATTGATTAATAAATACATGGATATATAGATGAATAGATAGAGGGATACATATAAGGATAGATATATGGATAGATAGATAAGTAGATAGTTGGATAGACAAATGAATAGATAGACAGAAGATTATATAGAAGAATAGATAGAAGCATAGATAGAAGAATAGGTACATATAAGAATAGATAGATGAATAAATGGATAGATAAGAATAACGAACAACAAATCATGAAAATATTTAGATAGATAGAATGACAGAACGATGGACGAATAATATTCGCTTGCATATCATATGTTGACCCGAATGATTATCGTCTTTCATAGACCAAGGAATTGGCAGACTGATCGAAGGACTAATATACACTAAAATAAGGATAAACTATCAGATAGCTTTCTCCTTAAAAGACTTACAAACTTCCGGATTGAAATTCAAAATATGATTGCATATATTTTCTCCAATGCATTAAATATACCTTTTGATCTGATAAATGCGGGGTATGAAAATAAAAGTACAACAACAACAAATCGCTTAATCAATGTGCAATGTGTGTATGATTTTATTTTGTTGTTGGTGTTGTTGTTGTTCAACTGTTTGCATATTTTGTTAACATTCGTCAACATTTTCCGGTTTACAGCGCACGCGCTTTTGGCCCCTTTAAGCTCGTTTTTTCTATCAATATTTTTTTTTTTTCAACAAGTTTTAGTATGGCAAAAAAAAGAAGAAATATTTGCATAATTTATAGACAACTTTGCTCTTGCCTCTCGAGCGGCCCAAACAACTTCAAATAAAAAATATTCAGCGATTCCGCATTTGGTTGCTCGGCAAAACTAAAAAAAAAATTGCATATGTTAATCTCAAAATTTTGAGTGAGTCATTCCGGGATCTGATTGAGTGAATGGAGAGAAACCTAATCAAGTCTTTGATTCCTTTCCTTTTTCTTTTCAACCAACCAAACATTTCGGCCCACTCTTTATATAAAGATTATTTGCTTTTAATTCTAAAAGCATTTTTATTTATGCAAATCATTAATCTTCTTTGTGTATATATTTTTTTTTGTTTGTGCGATTTTAAACAGCTAAAAGGGGTATTCATCGTCAGTGGCGGCGACGGCGGCATCATCATCATCATCATCGTCATCGCCTTCATCCCCCCATGATATATGATTGAGCTAGTGTGCGGAGGCTGCCGTTGATGTTGCTCACGTTGCCACAGTGTCTGGCACCGAGTGACAAAATATGCAAACAAACGAAAACAAAAACACAAACGGAATCTCATATATGCCGCTGTTTTTATACTCTCTTGCCTATGGTAGATTTAATCGGTTCTAAACTCTTTTAATCCATCCAACTTTGTTATAGAAAAATCATAACCTTCTTGAGAAATATAGAGCCCTTTATAGTGTGATGTATCCTCAACAATCTAGATTTAAGTTCTTATTAAAATCTACAAAATAAAATTTTTCTCACTTAGATAACGTTTTAATTAATTTCTTAGGTGCGATATGATCTAAGTTTTTAATTCAATTTATATGAAAGTATTTAGCTTAACAATTAAATGTTTGACCAATTATAGAGGAGCACTGATTGAAGTAGTGCCAAAATTCAATCAGAATGAAGACTTTGGGTAAACCTTAAAAGCACTTCAGCTAAAAGCAATCTCAACCGATAAAATTATCCGATAAACTATTTTGATTTATACAATCGATAACACAAGTTTGCAAATTAAATGTTCATCGAGTGAACCATGAATTTTGGTCAATATTGAAATTCTTCAACTTTTCTGATTTCTTATCACTGTTAGAAAACCACTTTATAGTTTTTTAAATTTCCAAAAATTACAAATATGTCACTTTTTTTACTATGGACGCTTATTACTCGTTTAGTTTAGTTTTAATATATTCATATTTTATTTATTTACAGATATGTATCTGTAAAAACTTTTTACTAAAAAGTGCCGACAAATATTGTTGCTTAAAAAATAAAACACTTTTTAACACTTTTGGAAGTTAATTTTTAGTGTAAACTATTGTAATTAATATTTCGAAAATATAAAGTTTTTTTTTTTGATGTTACATGCGTGTGGCCAAATTAATATACCCATTTATGCAAATGGTATAACAGAGAGGAAAAAAACTAAACAACAAAAAACAAGCAAACTGACGGATGAATTCTTAATTAAAAGGCAAAGAATTTAATTTTCGAAAGTTAAAAAAATGTACAATAAATAATAACCACAATGGCAATAGTAAGACCTTATACTTTATACTTTATATTATACTTTATATTATATAATTAAAATGTATAAAGCATTTAAAATTAATCAAACTAACTACTAAGTGTCAATGAAGAGAGGACAGAGAAACCAAAAAGGTAACTTTGAATGAATTTCAAATTAATTTCGATTTCAGCTTTTCTCAGAGAAAACAGTTTAACCCCCATGGATTGGAAATGGGATTGGGAAATTGTAACTACAATTAACCCTCTATAAGCCTAAACATTGTTGTTGAATGTTAGATAAACCTCTTTCACCCAAAACACTAAACAACTTTTAACGATCTGCGCACTTTTACTTCCCCATTCGAGCTAAATGAAAGATGCATATCCAATTGGCCCCCCACCCTACCCCCAACCAAGCAAACTACACACAAAATGCCGAGCAATTAACATTTCAAATTTAAGCCAAATCGAATAAAATGAACCGGTTTCCATTACCAAACTGGAAAATCATATCGATTGTCAGTTTAATGACTTTTTGCGATCTTACAATCTCAACGTGCAGTGCGTAGACTGTGCGTAGACAACTTGCATGATTTTTTTTCTTGCCATTTTTGGTGCAATTTTTAGTTTTTTGTTGGCTTCTGATCGATAAAAACTGAGGCCAGGGCTAAACCTTGTTCGGTGTGGAAGGCCAAGCTCATGTTTTTACTTTATATGACAGTTTTTGTAACAATTTATGTAACTCCTACATACACATAAAAATATATTTATATTACATACACACACACACACACACAACTATACATATATTCATATATCTGTGTATATATTTTGTGTTGTCGATTTTGTAATTTGTAGGCATTAAATTAAGCCGCTTTGTGGTCTCACTTGCCGAGTTGGGACTCAGTGAGTCACTATTAAATACAGTAACCGTGGGAATTTCTCAATAAGTCATTCATAAGGTGACTCAAAATGTTGAATATTGATTTCAAATATCATTTACACAAATCACTTTTGACTTGGTGACATAGTTCGAACTTTAAAATTGAAATTCTATAACTATAGAAAGAAGCTAATGATCAATCAATCACAGCAATGATATATCCATGACTATATAGGCTAAGTGATATTAAATAATCGTTTTATTTTACCACTGCATAAATCGAAAACAAAAACATCCTCTGCCATTTCCTTGGTAGTTGGTCAAGGTTGGCAAAACTGTGCAATAATAATCGCATACATCCGAAAAAATCGAATAAATGCAACTGCAACCAACTTCAACTTTTGTTAACCATGCTATATACTTTTTTATTAGGTAAACCTGGAAATTGGCTTGAGAAGCGAATCAGGAAACACATCCTAGTGTGAATGGCAAACAAGAACAATTGAGCAATTTCTGTATACAAATTTATGATACTAAGTGCATTTAAATAACTCATTAAAAAAAATTGCCTAAATGTGACATGGATCTCAAAAATCTCTCAGAAAATTCTGCAGAAAATCTGTATAAAATATCCTTCATCGTAAACAAATTAAAGTATGATAAAATAGACCGACGTTTAGTCGAGGAAATGTGGAATGGCTTCTTCGGATAAGCGAATATTTGGATAATCCTTGCTATCCTAGGGCACAACTCGATCAACGAAATGCTCGGACAAGTCAAATGGCTGCTCCCAGAATTCTCGGATAAAAAAGGTTCTACAGTACATCATTTATTTTTATTACAAATGTTTATCTTTCGTTACAAGAATAATTTTGTGAAATAGGAAATACTAAACTTCTAAAATGTTGTTAAATGTCAAGTGAGAAACGCTTGTTAGAATATCTATAACCTAATATATTGTCACATAATGCCATATTACTGATGAGTTAGGTAATTTAAACGATTCAATGTAATTACCAATTAGTATTTATTTATTTAACTTTAAGAACAGAAACTATTTTAACAGCAAATAAGCTTCGATTAACAATTACCAAAGCAATTATGTTAACAGACAATTATCGAAATATTTGTCATTCCAATGTTAGCAGATCTACTCTGCTGATGTTGGAAGAACATTCTGATCGAATTGACTTAAGACCACCGCAAAAAAAACCGCTGAGTAAACACATAAGTCAAAGCTATTTTAATGGAAATGTTAACGCATTTCTGTTGTTGTTTGGAGAGACTTTTCCCAATTGAATCACCATGTCATCTCTACATTTTATTAAATTTAAACAATCGGCCATGTATTTGCTATGAAAATTATGAAAAGAGTTTACTGCTAATTTTTTCTACTCATTAGATATTTTTGTCTTCGCGTTCTAGTTGGAACTCATTAGCATTTTTTTTATAGCACTTCCTCCCACTCATTAGTTAAATACTTATATATAAATTTAAAAAAAGAAATGTTTACTTTTATTTGCAATATTTTATTTTTATTTTTTAATTGACTGCTGGAGATGAACTGGACATGAGCCACTTGAGCTCTGTTCAAACTTATGACAGAAGCGGAACGTTTATTTTTGTTTTACACAAATGTCGAGGGGTTTTTTTGTTGTTGCGTTTCCATTGTCTTTCTATGTCGTGTGCCTTTTCGTCTATTGTAAAATGATTATTAATTTATTTATATATTATTTTTTGTTGCTGGCAGATTGCTTTGTTCCCGTCAACCTGCTCGTCTCCTCACTCTGCATATCTCTGATGCTTTTTACCCGTCAGCAGAGTAAACACGAAAATCAGCATAATCATCACTTAAAATTATGAAAAGGCATAAAAATGTTATTTATTTAACTTTTTGTTGCCCCTGTTCCCCCCCGGTTTACCCCCCATACCCCTCCAGTACTTAAGCGCGAGCTCCCAACGTCGTTATCCGGCTTCAAGTATCAAGTAGGAAAACATCAATTTTATGGCTACCCTGTACCCATAAACCAGCATCAAGTGAGTCTCAACTTGTTTGACCATTCAACGGATGCGAAATAATAATAACTGAAAGACTCTCACTGAACTTAGGCTAACACATTGATCACTATAATGCTAACAAATGCGATGAAAACTAATATAAATATAGGTAAGAACATAAACTTCTTATTCTATAATCCAAGTGCGTCTCCAAGGAGATCAACAGCTTCCAGTGACATAGACCTAAGTCCCTAGTAGTGCACCTTCAATCGCTCTTTACCTTATCATTAAATTCAGTTCAATTAATTTTTTTGAATTTAAAGGGTATCTCATAGTCTACATTCAACCTGCTGGTACGATCTTCTTATTGTTGTAGTTCTTTTATTTCATACAATATTTACGGTGCGGAGTTGAAGAAGTTTGCGGAAGTTCATTTGCGTGTCTTGTAAGTTATTAATGAGCCAAGTGGATAAATGATTCTCAGATTTCAGCTTAAATAAGTTTGTGTGTTTGTTTCTGTTTTTTTTTTTTCTACATGGTTAATAGTTTCAAAGGCTTAACAAAAGCTTTTGAGGTGTTAATTGAATTCGCAATAATCGAATATAATCAATTTGCAGTCGTTAGATGATCATAAAACTTCAAATATATTCATTTGCTTATGAATATATGTGAGTACATATAAGACACATAATTGGAAAACATTTTAAAATTATTCAAAAAATAAACACCATGTCTTAGAACCTAAGTCTTTAGCAAATACTCTTTCTTTAAAAACTCAAAAAAATTAATATAATCTTTTGTATAGGGATCTTTTCCTTCATATATCAGATCTTGTTCCAATGTTGTTACAGAGAAGTGAAAGCTTTTGATAAAAACGGTGCATTAAAGTCATTTAAAAAGACTACGAAATCGGATTAACAAATTTCTCACACTCAGGGATTAAAGAAATGATTCATATCAATGAAGGATTTTTTTCTCTACAGTTCAAACAAAGAAACAGGTAAATGAGTGTTTTTTAAAGGGGAATTCATGTATAGAAAAACGTATTATGCTTGGGTCAAAAGCCAAGTCATTTCATTTCATTTTATTTGCATTCTCATAACCCACTCAAATGTTAAACAAAATAGTGTCTACATTCATTAGCAACCTGAAATTACAAGCAACACCTGGGTGTTGACTGCCAAACACCCAGCAACACACAATGCAATTGAATACGCTTCCCCGCAGCCCCGTCTCTCCCCAGCCGATCCAATCCGCACACAAAACATTTCGACTACAAAGTTTATCGAGCAATAAAGTCTGTTAAATGCCGCCACAGTTAATCGAGCATAGAGCACACCCACAAGTCACTACGTCACTTCGGCACTCCGTCACTCGTGTCAGTCCATCGATAAATGCCAACCAGAGGCTCAGGCCAGACCACAGAAACTGCATGCAGAACAAAAGTCATAATCGTATATCATTAAGTGCAACGCGAAACAAAGAAAAACGAAAAAAACAAAACTCCAAAAACATAACGAAAAGCGGACCTGTAAATTGGCCCAAGAAATCAGCGAGTCTTTACATATAAAGAGCTCTAATCATCATTATAAAATGATCATCATTATTGTCATTATCATTATTGTCATTATTGTGGCTGCCTAAGCGCTGCCCAAAAACAAAGATTTTTTTTGACATTTGTCAGACTTTGATTTGGCAATGGAAAATGCTTCAGTTTCAATCCATAACGAGTGCAACAATTATATTGTCAACCCATCCGATTTTGCCATTTTGATTGACATGCGCAATTATCATATTCAAAATCCTATATAACTACCATATACAATATTTATTCGAGTGTATGTGCAGCCAGCTGCCAGTTTTTTGCCACTCAACTTGAGGCACCATTTGCCCTTTTACCAACAATAACGCCCACAACACAAAACTGACTGAAACGCCCCCCAAAAAAAACAAAAACAAAAAGTAACAATAAGACAGCTAGCAACACGTGCAACACTTTTGGCAATGTCTGATGGAAATGCTACCAAAATGTTGAGGAAGGGGAAATAGTAGTAGGTAGGTACTTCACTTTAGTTACACGATATCTGTATTTGTGCAAAACCAATATACAAAACAGTCGTGGAAATGGCCAGCCATTGAGAAATCCAGTGGCCCATTCAGGTTTAGTATGCACTAACTTATTTAAGATATTTCGGAGATCAATAAAAATGGATTTGGTCTTACTTCATCAACGATCTAATTTTACCTTAGAAAATTTGAAATTTTTCTTAATCCGAAGATCATTTAAACCAGGATAGTTATGGCCGCAAACCTAGAATTAGCCCTAGCCCTGGTTTATTCTCATAGATTTGTAGCCTTAGACCGATCTAAGCAACCCTGACTTATCGACAAACAATAATACCAATACAAATTATCGAAAGCGAAGCTGTTAGCGGAAGAACAATATAGTTGTAGAAAGCATACATTTGTCCTTAATAATAATATTATATTTTCTATTTAAAATTTAAACAATAAATTAGTAAAGTTGCTCTGTCTTGAGAGTTCTATTTTGTATCGTAACATTAAACAAAGTTATTTGAGAGTTATTCGCATGGTCGAGACCAGGATTTTAGAAGCTGTGTATCTTAAAGTTCATCAAACTGTAAAAAAAAGTATCGTCTCTACTTTCTTAATATCAACACCACCAAACCAAAGTTCTTGTCCATGATTTATATAATCAACGAAATTTAAAAGCAATTTGTATTAAATATCAGAGTGCTAATACTTAGTCTGGAGTATAAATACGTTAATTTCGAGTAAATCCAGTTTCTATTTAGATCCGGCTTATCCCTCTTTCCCGAATCTTTTGATTTCTTCTTTTCCCATGTTTCTCCTTGGCAATTAAAATGTGCTAAGATATATTTCAACATTTGTTTTCGAGAAAATTAATTTAATTAGTGTTGTTTACCAATATATATATAAGTCAAAAGCCTGTTTTCTTTGGAGTAAATCTGACTACTGGAAATCCAAGGCCTTAGATCACCAGGAGACCGTTCCTGTGGGAGCTGCCGAACAAAAGGTGCCGACCCCTGCCTGGTCTCTTTCTTACTGAGCGTTTCCTTCGGTCTCTTTGTCCTTGCATAAGAAAACATCAGTTCTAAGCGAACTTGAATTACTTTACAGTACGTTTGATACAATTAAAATACTAACTAATTAACTAAAATACTTTTCGGAATCCTTTTACAGACTTTATTATTTTTTACCATCTTTTAAATTTACTTCTTTTACATAGAGTGAATGCGTGCGATTATTAGACAAAAACTATAAGTGGTAAAAATGATAAAAGAATGGACTCCGTTTTTATCTATTTTAATGTAATGGATAATATTCATGTAATAGATAATATTATTTGGGTTTTGATAACTTTAAGAACGATCATTTATTTTTTTTCGGTACAAAATTAGACAGATAAATATATGCATTTTTGTTTTTATTTTTTTCTTAATAGATGAAATTCCCATTCTTTTATATTTCCATTCTAAAATTCTCACTAAAATCACTTGTGATAGTTAAGTCATAAAACTTTTTTCCCTTTCTCTTTGTGAAATGATTAACATTTTTTATTACTAATGACAGAGAATGCAACTGAAATAGCTTTGATTATGGTAAAAAAAAGAGTAGTTGAAATTTATTGTGACATTTATAACAACAGTTAAGTATTTATGGTTTAAAATTCTAAACAATATGGGAAACAATCTTAATGAGTTTTAATTTAAATAACTTTTTACATCCCTAAGGGTTACTCATACTCAATATGATAGAGTATTTGTTTTGTCGATATCAAATTTCAGAAATTTATACACAAACTTATTACTATTGTTAGACTCTCATATTTGGCCAAAACGATTATAACAAAAGTGACTGACTATTTGGACTGGCATTCCCATTTGGAAACAGCTGAGCTGCTCGAAAAGGTAGCCCAAAAATACCACAACAATTTCACCTTTATAGCTTGTTGGGCATGAATGAATGGCGACGACGACGACGACGACGACGATAAGTGAATAGGTGAGTGAGTGAGTGAGTGAAACGTGCTGGCCAACTAGGCAAACAAACTTGGAAACAAACAAACAAACAAATGTATAGCAAAATAAGTAAAATAAGAGCCTCATCGTGAATATTTCCGCAGGTGTCGAGCGCGAGGCGCGCTAGTCGAGTGGCATTTCAATTTGTTGTTGTTGCTGCTGCTGCTGCTGCTGCTGCTATTGTTGCCGTTGCCAAGAATCGTGACATGCAACTCGACTTGACTGGCACTTGGCGGTAGCCAGCAACCGCAACAGCTGACGTCACCGCCCACCCAATTTCAATTAGCCGCCCGCCAGTCAGTCGAGCCTTAAATCCAACAACTGCAAAACTTTTCACAAAATCTTTGATTTGCCAAAGGTTTTCTTCGAATGGAAATCTTTGAAAATGACAAAAATTGCTCAATTGTTAACGATTTATCTAACATTTGCGATCATTTTGCTGGCACGGCGGATTTATTTTTTCGGTTAATGAATTAAAACAAAAACAACAAAAATTTCGATAATACATATAAGATGTATATATATATATATCTAAGACACGACTCAAAAGCCATTCAATCAACAAGATAATCATAAAAGGGAGTCAGCGAGGAGTGCAAGGGGAAGGGTATACCCCCGGACACAGTTTTCAAAAAAGTCACAAACTGGCAGTCAATCAACTACGACAACAAAACGTCGACGACAGTTTGAAAAAGAAACCAGAGGGCAGGGCCGAGCCTTAGTTTTGGCAATACTGGAATTTCTATACCCTTTCAACAGATTAATTTACTTAAATCAATCATCACATTGGGTCTTGAAGTGCGCTCAGAGTTTTAAGACAGATCTCAAAATCAAATGATAACCGCTCTCTGAATTAGGTTATTAGGGATTAATGGGTAAAAGGTTTATCAATAATTTCGATTTCTTGTGCGTTACAAACGTTGTGTGGTAACTAATATGCCCCACTCGCAAAGTTACTGACAAAAGTTGTTTGGTTAAGATGTATGATATAACCAGAAAAGTGATTAATTAATTAATATTCATTTAAGACAATTTGAAGCTTGTCTTATATAAATAAAATTAAGACTAAATCTGAAAAGAGACCTCCAAAATTTTAAGACTTCATTTTGATTCGACAAGATAAGTTTACCATTGACTAGTTTGCTGTCACATTTTTAAATCGCCTTTAATTATTTCTTTAAATTTGTATTTTCTTAACTAAACTGAAAGTAATTTATTGCCCATAGGACAAAGGTGAAATCACAGTGAATTATTGTAACGTTAACGTTAACGTTACACTTTCCAAATATTTTTCCATTAATCTTTAATATCTTGGGAACATTATTAAACAGCAGGAAAAAGTTGATATAAAATCGACCTCATCTTGTTTCCGAATCGTTTTATTATGTATGTATGAAAACAAAAGGTAATCTCTGGAGTTGTAAGCTGTGCCTCCATTTTATGCTTTTTTACAATTCTCAACTAGTTTTAGCTTTAAAGTAGTGGTAGACATTATGATTCTAGAATCCTTAAAGGAGTCTGCTGATGACAGAACTTCCTTTGTCACTATTAAATATCCTCGAGGTTGCTCAATCGAAGGTTTGATAATATATTTTCTTTAAAGTACCTTATTTTTGTTAAATTTGTCAGAATAAGCTTAACATCAAACTAAATTGAAGTGAGTTTATTTAATCAAACCAAGTAACGTCTAAAATAACGCTTCAAAGGATTATGGTTACTGAGAGGAATATGTTAGTAGTTGGTCAAATATTTCAATCGAAAGGTATTCACTTGATTTTCTGTCTTACACTATTCATAAGCATAATATTCATCGTTCTCTTGTATGAGAATTGTATGTAACCTCTTCTCGCTTCACTAACAACTCAAAAGATCTTAGCTCTCAGTGGCCCCACTCAATGGCCCACAACCGACCCACCCGCACCCGCACCCGCACCCCGAACCCTCACCCTCAGCCGCATTGGCAAATAATTACATCTTAGAAACCCATTCACCCATTCAAAAGTACACACACTCGATGTAGGTAAGTATTTTGAGTCTATATACACACACACACACAAACACATGCAAATATCGGATATATATATACATATATTGGCAAACTTACCCGTCAGCGTCACATTGACATGCATGAGGCCAATGTGGGTGCCAATCCGAGCCGGCAGCTTCTCGCGTGAGAAGGCTTTATACGGTGCAATGATTGTTGCATGTGCCACATGCCAAGCAGAGCCCAAACGGGTGACTGTCGCAAATACACACACACACACACACGCAGAGTGGAGTCGAGTGGCAGAGGTGAAGAGTGTTTTGTGTTGTGGTTGATATGCAAATTGAAAATAAATATAATTGAAGGTCATCATTATACAGACCATATAGAATATATCATTATTCGGTACTCACTTAGAATGACTAGACCCACGAAGAGGCTCAGGGTGACTGTCGAAAATGTTGTGAATTTCTGCAAAGAAAACGAAAAACAATTGCACAATTGAATTACTTAATAAATTAACCATACAGAGAGTTAGGAAAAAAAAAGGGCGCGACCCCACTTTGAAAAGCAAACAAAGTTTACTCTTAATTTAGCTTTTATCTGACATCTGGGGGAAACGTGCCGACGATTACGACGATTGCGCCCCAACAGTTGGGCCAATTCAATTAGTTAGACTTGCCGGCGTGAGAAAAATAACTCAGCCATGATGAGGATTGCCGCCAGACGGCCAATTAAAATATGATATGGTAATGCATATATGCCAGCAACACAATATATTGTTATCGTTCGAGTGTGTATATATATGGGTATATAGGTAAGTTACAAGCAAGTTTCTTGACTTTTATGGCTGCCGAACTAAGTCAAAGGCAGGCAAACTGGTTCAAGGAACTTGCTTGCATACATTAAGATCTCAGCTCGTAACAATAAAAACTAAACCGGCAATAGAATAAATTGGCATTTCACGAAGCTATACTATACTTAAGGTGGATGTTACTAGTTACAAAAATCTCATGAAATGAATTCGATTCTAATATTTTTCCTAATTCCTGACTTTTAGCTGCTGCTCTTCATTTACTTTGATTAGTTCTATCAATTAGAAGTCCAATAAGAAGTTCCTTTGTCTGTAAATCCTTTGCCATAAAAAAAATTGATTTATGGTTTAATTTTGACCTTTAACAAAAATGTTGATATAAAATAACTCTGAGAGAAAACTTATCGGAATCATAACTAAATTGTCGATGTAAAATTAGATAGAAATCTTATATTTTTAATTTTATTGGGTCTATTATAAAAACCTATTTTATTTAACATTGTAAATAAATCAATTTAGATAAAATTTAAATTTTTGAAAGGAAATGAAAAAATTAATAAAATAAATAATTGGCAAAAACTTTCAATGAAGTATTAGATTTTTTTAAATTAAATTAAAATAAAACTAAATTAACCAATTTCGTTTAATTTTTCATATTGCCACAAAGATAATGATTTTGAAAATAACCGAAATATACACTTATACTGTACATTAAAGGTAATATTAATAATTAGTCAGTATTTAAATCGAGTCAAATAAACCTCATTTAGCTATGAAGAAGTAATTAGTTTTGGTTTAGAAAGAACAATAAAAGAAACCCATTAATGGTAAGCCAAGTAATGGATTAGCTTGTTACAGCTATTTTTAGCTATTAGTGATGTAGTACTTTCGAAAACTCATAATTAACTATAAAGGGAGTGAACTTGGATCTAGTTCTCCCAAGCAAAATTTAACCGAATACTTATAGAGTTTATACATATGCTAAAAATCGTTTACTATAAAGTACATTGGTAGCTGCTTCATCAAAGTGATTTCAAATCGGCTAACATCTATATCTAATTTAAAGCTGTCTGAAGCTGAAGCAACAATATGAAAATAAATTGAATGAAAAAAAAATATATCTGATTTAAACTACTCAAGAACTAGTTCATTACTAGACTTGCCCTTTACACCATATACGTAGACCTAGTTATTTATATGACCAGACTAGTATGGAGAAGGCTAAAACGAAGTTCTTCGGTCAACATTTTTTAATTAATTAAGCTTTATTTTGTTTGTTAATGAAAAACATATTTCCGTCCATACATGAACTTTACTCAATGACTTAGAAACATTAAGTAAATTGTTATAAGCATGTTAAAAATACGCTATTGTAAAAACAAAACACAAAATCTTTAAATATCTCTAGATAGTCGCCCAAACAAAACAATTTTCATAATGCAATTATATTTAACATCGTATATTTTTTAACAGATGTACTCACCTGTTTCCTAACACCCGGAAATATGACCAAAAATGCCACATAGAATGTTGCAAATAGTACAGAAACAGCCACAATGGATACATCTCCCGTCACCGGTGTGCGATTCGAGAATGAATAAAGCGTAGGTCCGCCATCATCTCGAAATGCATCGAACCAGCCCTTCATGATGGACACTAATGTTCACGATGATGATGATGATGATGATGATGAAGTGCGGGATCTGAAAAACAGAAATAGCGAATATGAAAATAAAATAATAATAGCGAAAAATAAAACTTCATCTTAATTAAGCTACAGCACTTTGAGGCTGCAATTTTTGCAACTTGAAAACGTGACTAAGCAGTTAGGTAGCAGATACACTTCATTGACTTCAAGTGACAGCAACTCAATGCAATAAAACACAAAACTATGTGCTTAAGTTTAAGAAGCGTGGAGTCGCCTCTCCCCAATCTCGTACCCGGAAATGTAAAATACCCACAATAGAGGAAAAAAAAAAGGCAAAATATTAAATTAATAACCCAACCAAAAGCCCAAGACAGAAAAATAAAACTTGGTTAGACAAAAGAATTTAATTTCAACGCTCTACAAATTTTTGTTTGAGGCAAAAACCAGAAATGAGACCTAGAACCGGATTCAAAAACAACGACAAACAAATTAACAATAAAACATGACTACAAATACAACTAATACAACAACAATCAGAAAAAAATCTCAAGTGGTAGCAATGCGGGGGGCAAAAACTCCAAAGAACAACAAAATATCAGCTGCTGTGGCTTCTGAGTGAGAATGACGTAGGCAAAAGTTTATAATTAAGTGTCGATGAAATTGAAAAAAAACAAAAACCAAAACTAAAAATAAAGCAAAACAAAAGCGAAAATTGTAATAAGTTAGCGTGACGAATATATAAATACTCTGGCTATCTATAATATGATACTTATGTATATGCCAATGTCACATACGAGCTAATGCATACAAAGTACCTACTATTGAAGGAGCACCGGAGAACTGGTCAAAACCTGATTGATCCACAAGTTCCTTGTAGACAATTCCATAATTTATGAGACATATTCTCGTCAAAAAATGATTTTTGAAAGGTAAGTGACTTTGGTCCAAGTTTAAAATTGTTAACAAATTTCACGACGAATCACTCTAATGCAAATGACAGCAGACAACTGTAGCGTATAGCAACATGATCTAAAATTGAGGACTGCTTGACTTTACATTTCTCTGAAAGTTGACGAACAATGCAAAGTATGATCGATTGGCGACCTTATGACACAGCCGTTTACTACTTTTTTCCACTTAACGATCAGGCAATCAACTGGAACTAGATCGTCCCACAAAGCTCCAAGACTGCTGTAATTGAGCAGCATTTTTGAAATAATTTGAGGTAATTGCATATAGGTCTATTTAATTCCATAACTCATGTGACATTAGTAATTCATGAATTAAGAAACTAATACTGAATCTTCCATTTTATACTAAAGCAACCATTTTATATCATTCAACAGATTATTGACCAGACCGACGACGAAAAACAAAATTCTTAAATGACCTTTAGTTAGTTTAGTAGCTTCTTCCTTGTAAACAAATTAAACATGTCCCAAAAGTAGTCACTGTCACTAAACCGCTAAATTTAAGTTTAGTTACTTAAGTCCCAGTTACCCAGATTAAGTTAGTTTTTAAGGTATATATTAACCGATAAGCATTTAATTAACCAATCTCATCTAATGCCGTTTTTTGCAAAAGCCCCCAATTTAAGCTGGTCACTAATTTAGCTGAGATCTTCGAGAAATAATGGTAATTTTATGAAACTTAGAACTAGAAGTAGGCTTATATACAGCTCTAGTGAAGCTAAGAAAAACTGTTTACAAGAAATTTCCAATTTATCCCTAAAATATTCCACTGCATTTTCCAAGTTATTTTTTTAAGTGGTATAAAATAATATAAGCAATTTTGACCAAATTTGCGAAAAGTATTCCCTGTGGATTGCATTAGATGCCATAATTATATTATTATGTTTTAAACAGTGAAATGGCGAATTAAATTGTATTTGAAATCCTTTTCTTCATTTGAATTTAAAATTTAACTTTTCTAGTACAACAAATAGCCAATACCTCTAATCCCCTTTCATCATTATAACCATTTAATATCGAAAATCTACAATAAAATAACACACGGATGTTAATTTTTGGGATTTTCCCCGTTTGAAAGAGATTCGAGCACGGGTTGTAGCATGTGAAAGTCAAGAGCCCTCGAGAAGAATTCTAATGTGAACGAGAGCAAAAGAGAAGCTGACTTGCTGAGAGGGAGATGGAAGATCTTAATGATAGAAATGCCTTCGGGGGCACAGATTCTGTAGTTCCGTAATGAAATGTTAAATTTAGAAATCTACATCAGTTATATACTCTTGCAACAAAATAGCATTTTTAACTTTTCTCTTAAGTTTGTAAATATACGAGAGAAATAATTAAAGAATATATTATCCATAGACTAGCATTAATATATCATCGTTTATTTCAATTAACGTTATTGAATTTAATTCAACATTTTTTTTTTGTATCATGGGACTTTTGCAACTATTTAAAAATCTCTTTAGATAATGTCTTTCTTGGAATATTCCCTGTTAGATCATTCTTTATCATAGAATAATAAAAAATAACACCATCTTTGATACCCTTTTCATTTTTCATTGTCCAAATCCAAATATCTGAAGTCCAAATATCTGAAGTCTTATACAAAATTAATCCTAAAAAGTTGTTTTTGCAACCCTGGTTCAACGTTGTCATATTATTTGAAGACATGTCAAAAAGTCTCTTAATATATTTAAATTTTCATTATCATTCAATTCTTAGGTTTTTAAAGTTCACTTACCAAACTTGTCAAGAGGAAACCGGCATAAATATACACATATATATATGGTCGTAATTATATATATATATGTATATGTATATATATCTTATTGTTTAATTCCAAAATTGTTATTTTGAACGTTGATCGGTGCTTTTCGCTTTTTTCACAATAAAATCCAATTTGGTAGGCCAATTAAAAATGTCTTATGCACTTTAAGCTATAGCTAACGATGAGGATCGAATTAAAATTTGCATTTGTGATTAATTAATTAAAATTGTATTAACGCAAAATGACAAGCAAAGGAAAACATGTATGCCAAATTGTTTGATAATTTTAATATTTTTTTTTTTTTGCATATAATTTATTAATAATATTTTATAGATGGGAATTTTTTAGCACAACTTTGTTGATTGTTGTTTTCACGGTATAATATAAAATTAATTTATGATTATTTTTAAATTGATTTTGATTAATTTTTGTATTCGTCTAGAAATTTTAATTTAATTTGTTTACTCATCATATTTTATGTTGTATTATTTGCTATGTTCATTCGATTAGAATATTAATTCACATTGAAATATTTGTTTAATACTCTTTTTCATACTTTTCTTTATTCTATTGCATATCGTAGAAGGGTCTATGTGAAGATTTCTACCTAAAGGTCTATCTATAGAAATTAGGCAATTTGGTCTCTTATATCGTTTCTGTTCTGCAAGTGGAATAAACTTTTTTCTTACATTTGACTAGATTTCAACCTCCGGCTGGTGCTTTTTTTTTTGCTTAATTCTTAAGATATTAATGTAGAATCTAAATTTAAATCGTTTAACGAAAGTCTCCTTTTTACTACACATAGGATCACCTGGGCTACTGAGCGCGTTTTGGCAGTCTAACAAGATTTGGCTAAAAGTCGGATGTTATATCATTTAGTCATATTCGGATAAAACGCGGCACTGGCTCAGACAGTTTTATATTTGCTATTAACCGGTTTAACTAGTCAAAGACTAAGTAGTTGCAGTTGTGTGTTGTTGTTGGTCATCTGAATTTTCCGACAAGTTGCATTTTATTTGAAACCAAGAAACCCGGTAATAAATTCTTTAGTTTATAATTAGAATTTTCAGTCAACTGGCAGCATAATTAACAACAACAAAACCAAATGGAGTAACCAGCGAGAGAGAGAGAGATAGATAGATAGAGAATTGGCGGCTAGATACACAAACGATTAGTTTAAAACAATAAACTGAAAATGGGTGAAAAAAATAAACTTTTCGTGACCTTCGCATATTTTAAACAGGAGTTGCTCAGCCGGCGCCTCGCTTTTTGACTCGATTACCCAACTACAACAACTAAAGCTAAAGCTACTGCCGGAGCCGGCGCCAGAGTTGGCGTTGGCGTTGACGTTGACGCTGGCGCTGTACTTGGCACCAAAAACGTAAAGCAGAAAACGCATTCGCATATTGCAATGTGGAAATCTCTTTTCAAGCACATTACGTTATTACGTTACAATGCTAAAAACAAAAGCCAAGAGAGCACACACTCACACACCCATGGTGGTGGGGAGGGGGAGCTGTAAAACAAAAGCAACAGCTACAAAGCAGACAGACATTACAGTTACAAAATGAAAATGAAACTATGGAGCACAGTGGGGAAAATATCAATAGAAATGGAGCATTTTGGAAAACAGAGACCACTTCCAACTAAAACTAATTTAATTTGTGTAAACCGATTTACTATAATTCAACTTTTAGTCATATTTTATTTTATCTGCAACATTTTGTAAATCTGAGACAAACTATTGAAGATACAGCGTTTTCAGACAGACCATCTGCTTCAAAGTTCGAATATAAAATAATTTTTATCGATTTTCTTGAAATATGTTGACACAATATTCTCAAAATGTTGCAAATGTTTTGAAAAATCTCTAATAAAATAAAAAACCTATAATTATGCTTACCTAAGGACTGCTAAACTCATCCCTATGATCAATTTTTAGCACTATTTCTACAGATTAATCAACAGCTAATAATGTTTCCATTTGAAAATACCAAATTCAATCAAATTAAACTAAAATTAGAGTCAAAGGGTGAGAGATAACAAAAAAAAAGACCGAACACATGAACAAATAACTTTGCATGACTTCGTAAACTAGTAAATCGCAATTTTCTATTTGTCTCCCCATCAGAAATTGGTATTTTATAAAAATTATTTATTATTTGCATTCATACGAATATTCATTTGAAGTCTTTAAGGCACTAACTGTCGACCACTGTGCCTTTGGCAGCAACGCCCCATACAAAGCAAGTGACGCCAGCATCCAACATGCAGCCCCACATTTAGCTCTCACTCTCACTCGCTCTCTCTCGATCACAGCATCTGTGACTGACTGCAACTAGTTTGGTTTTTGTTTTTGTTTTTTCTTCTTTTTCTTTTTCAAGTCCAACGAAAGTGAAATTGCTGCCGCTCCCCTTTTGAATGCCCCTCCTCCCCCCTTATGTTGCTGTGTGTGTATGTATTGAGGAAATGAAGCAAACATGAAATTGACATAATCAACACGATGGGGCTGGGGAAGCAGGGTGGGGGTGCCCCCTCTGCAAAAAACGAAGAAAAAACGAAAATAAAGAGAAAAATAACAGCACTGTTGACGGCGCTGCCTGCGTTACAGGTTTTTGTGTCGCTTTGTTGTTGTTGTTGCTGTTGTTTTCTTGTGTGTGTTCAATGAGCGCTGGTGCGTGTAAATATGTAAGAGAGTTTGCCTTCAACCGGCTTTTTTCGCTTTTCAATACCCTTACCAACAAAAAAAATGGGGGATTTACCCATTTTTGAGAAATTAGAAATGCATTGAAGGTTAGTGAGGAATATTTGCAATTTGGCAGTGAATTTTTAGCTGAGTCTAGATTGATTAATGATCTTTTAGGCAAAGATTCCAAATGAATAAATCAACAATGATAAAATCCCCAAATAGAGATGCGTCGTTTCAGCTTATAAGCGTACATATGTACTTATTAGTCATCGTTTTCCATGTTTCAATTTTTCAAAATTGTAATGAAACATCAATGATTCAGGTGAACATAAATATTTACAAGCTTCAAAGGAAAGAATTTTCCCCAGTTTCTACAATTTTTCCTTATAATTAAATTCGTACTAATTAATATATATATACAAATAGACAATTCAGTCGAAAAGACATACATATTCAACCATGGTAAAATTTACCTCATACAAATTATTGTAACAAGAGTATAAAAACTTCACCACATTTATAGAAAATCCGACTCTCTGAATTTTTTCATGTCGTTTTTTCTTTTTGCGCTGGTCAGTTTACATACAATACAATATATGTGAGCATACACATAGGAAATGAAACTTTTGCAGATGAAGTAATCTTTTCTCTTGAAGTTTTTGTTTAAATCTCTCTTGCCAGGGAAATTACACATTCAAAACGCATCAAACGAACCCAACAACATGCTGCACATAGACAGACGCGTGCAACAAATGATAAAAACAGACGCCGAAAAAATTATTTACAAAGAAGAAAGACAAACAATGTTGGAAAACAATATATAAATACATTAAGCATGTGTTTCTTTTAGGGTCACCAAAAGACTCACAGTATTCTGATGGGGGAGATTCTTTATTTCTTTTAATTTCTTAATTTACAATTCAATGATATACCCTGTAGCCATAGAGAATAGGGGATTATAAAGAATGGCCAGGCGAGTCCAAGAAAATAATGTAGATATATGTATTCAATAACTTGTATTATTACCAAATAATGAAACTTTATTATGTGTAAGGTTTAGAACAGAAAATAGCCTTTATATATATCCAAACATTGTTGAAGCGAGTTAATTAAGCTATAAATATAATCTAGATTATCATTCATTTGATAGTCAGAATTAAATTTTAGTTTGACGTAAATCAACCTAGACAAATAGTAGATAAAATGCACTCTTACTTGGAACAGGGTATCTTGCAATCTACCTCTACTAACGCTTTCTTCGTTTTGTGCAACATTTTTTTATGAGTTTCTGACATTCGCCATTGTTGTTTTGATGTAATAAATAAATAAGTAAGTTTTTTGTTTGGTCATGATGTTTGGGAACATATTCGAAATGACTTTTAAGAATTTCTTGTGACGAAAGAAAATAGTTATATGAAAATTTTTCAATTCCGTAGTCGAAATGTCATTTTAGAGCTACATTTGACCCTTAAATTCTACTAGTAAATCTTTAGTTTTTATATATATAAATCAAGCTTTAACTTCCGCAAATCTAGTGACAACCCAAGAAACAAACCGCTTCTATCGGAACGATCGATTGAGATTTTTTCAAACTTAAACATTTTTTTTAATTTTTGTTCTTATTTTAGCTTCTTAACTTGATCCTTTTGATCCTTTTTTAGAATTATGCTTTCTTTCAAATTTTTGAAATATGCCATTGGTTTTAGTAAATCATTTCTATTTCAATTCTTTATATACATATGTTAAAATTCTTTCTAATACAATAAACTAATATGTTTATTGTGGTTTGTCATTTATGCAATTCTTTGAATTTTTTTTAATAATGTATATTGATTTATTCACTTGTTTATAACCATGAACTGTCCAGTAGTAGAATATTTTTTCTACTTATTTTTTTATAAAGTTTAGTTTGTAATTTAATAAATTATTTTAACTATTTACTCATAATAAAAAAGGTTTTATTTCCATATAATTTTATGAACCCTTTAAAAATAGTTTTTCGTTTTCTTCGTTTGATTTTTTCTATAATTTAGCAATTTTAGATGACTTTGCTATTTAATATCTGATATGGTTGTGTTTTTCTCACTTTTTTAATATAAACAATTTGGCAACAAGTTTGTTAACTATCCAAGGCTCGCGCTCTATTGCATTGCACATTAAGCTAACAAGAAGTAACAACAATAAAAATGAGCAACAAAAATTTACTCAATATTTTATTAAATTTTTTTTTGGTTTTGTTAACTCTTTTGTGAACTTTTTTTATTTGCTTTAATTATAATATAATTTTTTATTATAAAGACCGCAAATTGCTTTTGCAAATTTCGTTAGCCCAATTTTTGTTTGGTTTTTTTTTTGGAAATTTTTTCTTGCTTCTTTATATAAAGCAAATGCACAAGCACACACACACACACACACACACAGGTTAATTATAAATATGAATAACTAGATGAGCATCAATTTTACCGTTATATTAGCGTTTTGTTGCTTTTTTCCGCAAATTATAACGCGCGCTTGCTTGATTTGCGGTTTTTTTTAATTTTGATTTGGTTTTGTTTTTCGTTGTTTTTTTTTTCTTTTTGTTTAACTTTTAAACATAAGCAAACAAATGAAAGAAGACAAAAAAAAACACACAAATACACACACGGAAATTTTCGTGTTACTGGGCTGCGCCTGCGCAACGTTCGCGTCAAGTTTCGTTTGCGTTTAACCGCAGCGTCCGCTCGAATCGGCTATAAATCTCGAACTGAGCAAAATTTTAATTTTATACAACTTTTTTCTTACGAGAAACAGAGAGAAACAAATAGGTATTTTAGGAGAATTGAGAAACAGAGAGAAAAGAAGACTGAAGACAAAGAGAGAGAGAGCGAACGAGCGGCAAAAAGCTCTATTTTCTGAAAGCTTTGCTGTTGCTAATTGCAGGCTAAGTAAGTGTGAATTTATAAGGCAGTGACTACAAAGTAATTAACTAGCGGCTAACCCTAATTTACTAGTACAACGACGAATTGTATACTCTAGTAAAATCAATAAATTTAACTAATACAAAACTTTTGATCCCATAGTTAATAATAGGGACCGCAAAGAATGAATAAAAAATCATTCACTTATAGTAGTGAAAAGTCTAACCTAGAAGATGTAACTTACCGTTGAGTTTTCTTAAATATAATGATTAGGTAATCATGATTTTTATTTTTTTCTCCCATTAGGTATTCATGATTTTTGTTCTTTTTATCAAAAATAGTTTCTATGTGTAATATTCATTAACTTACTCAAAAATAATAATAATCATTAAAGAAAAACGAAAAAAATTTATATACAATCGAAATTTTTTACAATAAAACTTATAATGATTACGGTTCCTCGTTATTATATGATCAATATTATAATTTGGGTCGATCTAATTTTTGATTTTGATTTAGATATTACTATTAAAGGAAGTAACCCTTGAACTTGATTTTTTACCAATTACCTATATAGTAATCTGATCTCAAGAAACAAACAAGTTTTCTTTAATTGCTAAAACGAGCTTAATTATAGGGTGAACACATTGCCAGGCAAATCACTGACAAGGACGACAAACTTTGGTTGCAATAAATTGAGAATAGAAACAAAATTTTATCAACAAATTTCAAAACAAACCTCTTTTATGTCTATTCTAAATTTTATCAAATACATTCATATAAATGAAGACTCACCATAAAGAAAATTACTTTGTAGTCTAACGATTTAGATCAAAAAATTAAAAGAAATAAAAGTAGTATAATTTAAGACTTCTACACGGGATCAGTTTATCGGGTCAATTTGATTTGCAAACTGTTCCGCAAAATCAATTTACCGTTTCGGCAAGAGTATACAAAATATTTTGAACAAAAACAAAAACTGGACGAGGGATAATTCCCGATCGAAACCTTGTCCATTACTTTCAAAAAACTTGCTCACTTTGAAGATGACCTCATACAATTGGAACAAATAGTATAGGATATACGTCTCTCTAGATATTTCATATAAGCACCTGTCGCCCAGAAAAACTAGAAATTTAATTAAGTTTATAATATTGGTGTGCAGCTGTTAATTGAATTAGCATCGAATGGCACACACAATCTGCAGCTGGCTAGTAATTAACATTTTATTTGCTACCGTATCACGCATCAGCAAGTCACAGAAACTCTTTGATCTCAAATATCTTGATCTTGACAGTTGCAAATTTGGTTGGTAAACCTAGAACAGCTTATCGATTGCCTCACACAGCCAACATCAGTTTATGATGTGCCAAATTAGCCATAAAACTAGACAAACACAGAGAATATAGTCATCTTCGAGTTGGCCACTTAGTAGCTGTTGTTGTTTAAGGTAAGAATTAGCAAATCTACGAACTTTGAACTATGCCAAATAAAAGTGAGTACAAAATAAATTTAATGCTAATTACGTTTTGGTGCCTGCATTTTATGTATTTCCTTATTATAGGATTAAATAAAAATATTGCAATTTAATACTATTAAGAATTTTTTTCTTTGCCAACATTATTTTACATATAGAAAGTATGACTTCTATCTGTTGTTAAGTATTTTCATTTTTCAGATGACCCTAAAGGTCATAATTAATCAGTTAAACCATATATATTTTAAATAAACATTTAGTAAATAAATAAATCATAGATAACATGTAAAATTGGCAACAATATTTTAGAGCGTGTGAGCATTATTGAAAGTTTATTTAAAGGACCCTCGCCGTCCACCTTATCTAGCCTCAGTTCATCGATAAAAGTGCTGGATGGCCCCAAGTCGCAAATCTTTTTCGATTTCGATATTCCGATAATAATCTTTGCTGACTATCATCTGGTTTTTTGGCCTATGACATCTTGCTTGGAATTAACTTTTATCTCCCAGGTCTTTTACTTCACTAAATAAAAGTTTTAATTGAATATCTCGTAATAAAACACAGGTAATTTACCTAATAGTCACATCAAACTGAACCAAATTGATGTTCAACCTTAACTACCAAGGAGTAATTCTAATTTTCAAAAATTAACTCTTAAGGACTTAATTGTTTTGTTAGTCCCATACTCTTTTCCCCTTTGTCATCAATAGTTTGCAAAAGTAAACGATTGAAGAATCCTTTGTTCTGATAATATTTGTTGTCATGTCAACACTGGTCGTATGGTTAATGACATTACGTATACGATTAGTGCTAATTCTATTTAATATATAAATAACCATATCTCCTATATCCTTAGATAAATTGCCCACATGATACTATATAAATGATACCCGACAGCACTTTAACAAAACTAGCTTATGGAAAAACGTAAGGCTTGATAAATAATTCCTTTCAAAAAAAATGTAACTCTCTCTTGTAACTTAATGTAAAGCCAAAAGAACTAATAAAGACATCAAAATGCCGTTTTTGATTAATTTTGTTACAAATTGAAATTTATTCCTCTTGACCAAATGTATCTTTTTGGTCTATTTCTCTCGCAATCTATCTTCTTTCTATCTGTGTCTATCTTTTGTGTGGCATTCTTAATGGTTTTCCCACAATGATCGTAAAAAGTTCTTCCAACCTGCGTCAATTTGTGGTCACTTGGCTTAATTTTTAGCAAGTTCGTCGCTTAAGTCTTTTGTTCTAGCGCCATTGATATGCTAAATTTATTACCTTGAAAAGCGATAAAACTTATTGAACCTCCAATGTATACCAATATAAAGAGGAAAAAAACCGAAACCAAAACGAAAAAACAGCATCCCGGAGATAATTTAACCAAAAAATTGCCATGCAAGGTCAAATCAAGTCAGTGACTGGCGGCGCGCAGCGGCGGGAATGTCTGTGGACTTACTTTACCACCGAAAAATGCCCTTTTCAAAATGTGTACAGAAAAAAAATGGAGTTTTGGCGTTGATTTGTTTATTGCAGTGCGCAAAATAAAATTAATCATTCAGCAACAAAAACGACAACAACAACAACAATAAAAACTTCTGAGCTACGCAACTTCGCAGCTACTGTTTAGCAATTTTTTTTTTTTGTATTTCGTTGTTGCTGTTTTTGCTCTTTCTTGAATCACAAATCACCAGCAAAAGTATAAAAATGCCATACGGATGTGTCTCTGGGTCTCGGTGTGCGCTGATGGAATGTGCCTAAAGCTCAGCCGAGGACGGTCGTTGGTCCGTTCGCCAGAAAAACAAAATAAATGTATATACGCATAGGTTTAACTATTACCATTGATTTTTGTTTAGTATGTACATTTGCGGTATGCAGAACACGCGCTCTACATATTCAACTGACTCATAGTCGGTATTCGTATTCGTTTATTCCTATTCGGAATTTGCGGCTAAAAGCATTCATAATTTACCTGCTGTCAGCCAGCAAGCAAAAAAAAATAAACCAAAAGGGAAAGGGTCTTCATGTAAAGTGAATATAGATATAAATTTCGTACACGCGAGGTGCGATCAATAGGTTTCTTTCTTCCAGTGATTCGGCTGTAAACACTATTGATTGTCTGTCTTCTGTAGCTAAATCCATAATATACTTCGATAATATTTCTATATTTATCAATGCATTGGAAAATGAACAACAGTTAATATTCTAGGTATTAATTAAAATTAACTTATCGGTGACATGTTTTACAAGTGACATACATAAATAAAAATAAAGTAAGTAAGTCGCCGGGCCGACTTGGATATACCATGCATTAGGTGAAGAGATATATATTAAATTTCTTTCAAATGTTATCTCTCTTATGTGGAAATGAGCACTTTAGCGCCCCCCGACCAAATCGGTGATTTGCAGCATATGCTATCTCGCTCTTTTTCGCGTGCATCTGCCTTGCACCGCTATGAGTGAAAAACGTTTCTATGTATAACTCGGCCATTTTTATTCCGATTCTTGTGATATTTGGTGGAATGATAGATATACGTGACATGTATTAGTGTGCCAAATTAAATTACGATACGATAAATATTTCGGCTGAAAATCGAATTTTTCGAATTTCGGGGGCGGAGGGGGGCGTGGCCAAAATTTGAAACAAACTTGGTCTGCGTGCACACTGCACGCATCTAATGTCCAAATCCGAAAGCTCTATCTTTTATAGTTCCCGAGATATGGAGGCTCAAAATATTGTTTTTCAAATAGCGGGGGCGGAAGGGGGCGGGGCGAAAAAAAAAATAAACTCGATCTGCCTGCAGAGCAAACGGGTCTACATGCCAAGTTTGGTAGCTCTAGCTCTTATAGTCTCCGAGATCTCGATGATTCTTCAGACGGACAGACGGACAGACGGACAGACGGACAGACGGACAGACGGACAGACAGACGGACATGTCTCAATCGACTCGGCTATTGATACTGATCAAGAATATATATACTTTATAGGGTCGGAGAAGCTTCCTTCTCCCTGTTACATACATTTTGGCGACTTTAATATACCATTTCATTCTACGAATGCATGGTATAAATATATTGCATTAAAATTTAGAATACAGGACTTAATTGTAGAGTGAGGGCAAAGGTGGTTAATTATTGATGAAAATGAATGAAAAAACAGACTTTTTAACTAAAAACTTTTACAAATTAACTGTTGGATTATTCTTAATTTTTGATCGCATAATAATAAACGATTTTCAACAAAAAAGTAAATCTAAAAACAAAGATTATCCCTTGATCTCAAATTGTTTTTTTTTTTTTTGGCGTTTTCAAAGCGGATTTGGAAATCTTTAACTATATTTTAATTTAATTATTATTATTTATAAAGTGTGGGTGTTTAATATGAGACAAAAATAAGAGTACAAAACTTAAGCTTTCCTGCTTAAATAAAAAATAAAGTAAGTAAGTCGCCGGGCCGACTTGGATATACCATGCATTAGGTGAAGAGATATATATTAAATACTTTCAAATGCTATCTCTCTTTTGTGGAAACGAGCACTTTAGCGCCCCCCGACCAAATCGGTGATTTGCAGCATATGCTATCTCGCTCTTTTTCGCGTGCATCTGCCTTGCACCGCTATGAGTGAAAAACGTTTCTATGTATAACTCGGCCATTTTTATTCCGATTCTTGTGATATTTGGTGGAATGATAGATATACGTGACATGTATTAGTGTGCCAAATTAAATTACGATACGATAAATATTTCGGCTGAAAATCGAATTTTTCGAATTTCGGGGGCGGAAAAATGGGGCGTGGCCAAAATTTGAAACAAACTTGGTCTGCGTGCACACTGCACGCATCTAATGTCCAAATCCGAAAGCTCTATCTTTTATAGTTCCCGAGATATGGAGGCTCAAAATATTGTTTTTCAAATAGCGGGGGCGGAAGGGGGCGGGGCGGGGCTCTGCCTGCAGAGCAAACGGGTCTACATGCCAAGTTTGGTAGCTCTAGCTCTTATAGTCTCCGAGATCTCGATGATTCTTCAGACGGACAGACGGACAGACGGACAGACAGACGGACATGTCTCAATCGACTCGGCTATTGATACTGATCAAGAATATATATACTTTATAGGGTCGGAGAAGCTTCCTTCTCCCTGTTACATACATTTTGGCGACTTTAATATACCATTTCATTCTACGAATGCATGGTATAATAAACAATGAAATTTGAAACGATAAAAAAAAACAAAAAACATTTCATTTTTATTTATCTTGCATTTGTATTTATTCCACCATAATTTCATTTTTATTTGTCTTGAATTTGTATTTACTATTTTTGTTTATTATTGAATTAAATAACTTTGTTTAGTCGCTGGAAATATTTCCCCAAAAGGAAGTTTGACTTCCTTATACTTAATCCATTTAGTTAAATATACTTACAAAGTTTTTTCTAGTTACAGCTACTTTGAAATAAGCCCTCGTTGGTATATATGTAAGTATGTAACTGATGCCACTCAACAGTCTTGCACTCTGGCCAAGTTCAAGGTGAACACGAAACATGGACACTTGGCCCGTCACTGGGCCAGCAATGAGAGTGCATTTAATGTGATGAGATGAGTGTATTATAATGGTTTCTCATAAAAATTGTCGACTAAGTGAACCGTAATTATAAGTTGGTTTTAATGATTAGGTTATTCAAGAAGATATACAAGAAACACAGTAGATAAAAAGAGATCAGCAATCTTAATGCTAAAATTATATAGTAACAGTGAAATTAATGGTTGTGAAAAAGTTTAGTTAGATGCGAAACTATCAAATTTTATCATCGATCATTTGTATCTCATTTATTTAATTTAATTTTAATGAAATTTAGATAAACTGTTTTACCGATACCAGACGTAAATGTAGTTTCTACGAGTATCAGAAAAAGAGGTGATTCCATCTGCATCTTATTGAGAAAAAAATACTCTTTCTCGGTAGTGCACTGCTAGCCTCTAAAATAAATATTAATAAAGAAAGTAAGTCGCCGGGCCGACTTGGATATACCATGCATCAGGTGAAAAGATATATATTAAATTTATTGTAAATGCTATCTCGCTCACTCTTATATGGACACGAGTACTTTAGCGCCCCCCGACAGTTGAAATTTCCATATTTCCATATTCACATATGGTTAAATCTTCTAGGACTAGTACATAGCATCGATTCCAGGTTTCTTAATGGCAAATATTGAAATTTCCATATTTCGACTATAGTTGAAATTTCAATATTTCCACTATAGTTGAAATTTCCATATTTCCACTGTAGTTGAAATTTCCATATTTCCACTATAGTTGAAATTTCCATATTTCCACTATAGTTGAAATTTCCATATTTCCACTATAGTTGAAATTTCAATATTTCCACTATAGTTGAAATTTCCATATAGTTGAAATTTTAATATTTCCTCTATAGTTCAAATATTTTCACTATAGTTGAAATTTCCATATTTCCACTATAGTTGAAATTTCCATATTTCCACTATAGTTGAAATTTCAATATTTCCACTATAGTTGAAATTTCCATATATCCACTATAGTTGAAATTTCCATATTTCCACTATAGTTGAAATTTCCATATTTCCACTATAGTTGAAATTTTAATATTTCCACTATAGTTGAAATTTTAATATTTCCACTATAGTTGAAATTTTAATATTTCCACTATAGTTGAAATTTCCATATTTAAATCTTCTAGGACTAGTAAATAGCATCGATTCCAGGTTTCTTGATGGCAAATATTGAAATTTCCATATTTCCACTATAGTTGAAATTTCCATATTTCCACTATAGTTGAAATTTCAATATTTCCACTATAGTTGAAATTTCCATATAGTTGAAATTTCAATATTTCCACTATAGTTGAAATTTCCATATTTCCACTATTGTTGAAATTTCAATATTTCCACTATAGTTGAAATTTCAATATTTCCACTATAGTTGAAATTTCCATATTTCCACTATAGTTGAAATTTCAATATTTCCACTATAGTTGAAATTTCCATATTTCCACTATAGTTGAAATTTCAATATTTCCACTATAGTTGAAATTTCCATATTTTCACTATAGTTGAAATTTCCATATTTCCACTATATTAGTTGAAATTTCAATATTTCATCCTATGGATGCATGGTATAAAAAGTATCAAATTTTAATGGTGTCTTTATCATATTTATTTATTTATAATTCAAGCTTTGTCTAGAACCTACCAACTTACAATTTTTATTAACAAAAACAATTTGTAAAACAAAAGAGAAACTCTTGTGTTTCCTGTGGGCCAAGTTTATAATAATTACTAGTTGGAAAAAAGAAACCTGTTCTAAATCATTGATTTTAACTAGGTTTAAACATGCCAATGGATGATTTTAAGAACTACTATACAATTTTGTTAAAATATTGTTTTAAAACTTTTCTCTACTTAATTTTTTAAAGCATAAAGTGCGGATTATCTTAAAGTTCTTAAATAGAAATAAACAAATTTGTTTATTGACTAAAACATATTTCTTACCTATTTATATAACTTCATAATCTTCTTAATTTAATAAAAAAAAAAACTTCCCCAATTTTATTGTGCTAATGCCCTTTGTTAATCATTTATAAATAGTAACTATATTTTAAGGCCTTAAAACGGCGGAGATTTCTTCATATTCTGCTGTTGTTTTATTTATACATATTGTGTTAATAAATTTTAAATTGGTTTTCAGAACCATAATTATCATTTAGGGGACTATTGCCATCTCTTTCCATAGGAACATTAATGCCTCTTGGCGGTTTGCGATACTAATTACTATCATTTACACATAAATACGGTGACCAAATGGTTTCCTTATGTCTCTCAGAATTCTACAATGCGAATATGTATATACATATGTACGAGTATAATGCAGCAATCACGAATCGAGTAAGCTCGAGATTAGTTATGGAGTTCAAGCTGCGAGTTCAAGAACTCACTGACAATACAAGACAATGATAGGTAGCCAAGGGGGCTAGTGGGGAAGTGGGTTGAAGGGAAAATTAAAGGCTGCTCAGTGGGGCGTTCATTAGATTTTTATACCCTGTAACCATTAAATTTCTTAATCACATTTTTTGTATTTAGGCATCTTGATGGTCATATTTATCAATATATCAATACTGAGTTGTTCTTCAATTTTACAGCCCTTTTAATACATGAACAACTTTTGCGACATTGACACTAATATCTTTCCTTCTTGCAAAAAATAATTCCATTCCTACATTTCCTAGTGTCGCTAAAGAATCAAAGACATGCTAGCAACATGATGCGCCTTATAAACATTACAAAAGTCTGCAACATTATGCACTCTAGAATCCTATCATCATATGGCAGCATTGCTCTAAGAGGCATATGCGCAGGCCAGCAACATGGCACTCTTGAAGCAACATAACGTACTCTAACTTGGACTGGCAAAATATCCCCAGCAAGAACGGAAACCAATTTAAAATAAGCCAGAAACATCGCTAGCTTGAGTCGCAACATATGTTAACATGGGCTCTTAGCAATAAGTATGATTAGAAATAATGTTGTCATGCCATAATTTTAAGCAACATTCTCAATAGGAAATATCCCAAGTTAAGAACATTTCAGCTGATCAGATACATAGTTGCCACCTAAAGGTAAGCAACATGTCTGCTACTAATTGTACACATATAGTTAGCAACATGGATGTTTTGACACCTATCTGATCACTTATATATGTATGTTCTCAATAACGTGACTTTTAAGAAATAAATCGACAAATAACAAGCAATATACATACATACATTACATACTACGTACTTGGCAACTTATCTGGCAACATTGGGCCACATTTGCTTAGCAACATACAAAGTTGCTTAGCGACACGCATGCTTAACAACATAGTTGATCACCCGATTGGCTGACTAGCAACATGAACTGCAACAAAAAACTCAGGCAAACAAACAATACAATTACAGGGTAACTTCCAGTTGGCATTGCAACAAAAAAGAACAAATAACAAATTATAGCTAATAAAAGTGCAACAGAACAGTGAAAAAAAAACTAAACAAAACAATGTGAAACCTGCAAACGCATAAGCTTCGAAACAAATTATATTTCTCTGCTTGGATGGGCGTGAAACACCTTTCCGACCTCAGTTATAGACATATGAAACATTTGTGCTAATTAAAACATTATTTGCCAGCTAACTTGGCCCCGAGGCTAAAATTTGCTAAAGAGAGAAACATCGAAATCGATCAAAATCACAAATCAAGTGGCCCCTCCGACCATAAATTTATTATTTAAATTTTCGAAAACAGAAAAACAGTAGAGAGTTTGCTGTCAAAGAAATAATAAAAACAACAACAACAAGACGACTCGACGAGTATAGCAAATGTTTATTATTTGTTTTACGTATTGTTCCAATTTTTGATTGCTTTATCGCTTACTGGATTGTGATACCCTGTATTTTAAAAAGGATGATAGGTATATTTAGTTTGTTTAAGAAATTTATTCATGATGAGTTTTAAAAAAACAATTTGATGCAGACCAATGAGGCATAAGTACTTTCGATCATCCCCTCATTGATTGATTATTTCCTTCCTTCCGTTTGTAAGATCAGGCTTTTCATATATATACATATATGTTTTTCCAGACATTCTTCTGAGACAAATGCTTTATCAACAGGTGGAATTTCAAGCCCTTCCATTTCACTATGATTATTTCGTTCTCAAAGATCTTAAGAAATCTTTCTCCATTGTTCAGCTGATGGTCAATATATTGATTAACTTATCATAGGGTATGATTGGGTCGATTTCCAGTCTTAACGTACAAATGGGTAATTTTTTTGCATGCGGGCCGCTAATAGCTTTGAACCCCATGAAAATCAAATTATGCCAGGGGCAAGGCTACTCTACTTAGTTGGCTTTGGGTTGGGTCTCGTGAAATTGATTAGATACTTTTTGTGATCTATCCGTTTTGGACTTCCACTTCCCTTTTCATCAACTTCGATCGGCGAGCACGATAAACCTCTCAAATCTGGGCCACGCGTGCCTCATGGCTTATTTATTACCATAAATCTCTCACAGGTCTTGTGCCAGTTGATTGAACTGGTTAAAGGTTTTGGCTCATTGGGTGGCCGCGCCCCACTCTGCCTCTATATTGCCCGATGATTGACAATGATTGACAATTAAGATTCAAATTGTGTCAAAATAGTAGCAAGAAATAAAAATGAAATCAAATAAGACATTGGCCCAGCTTATTATGGTAGCGCAAATCTAGAAGGTCAGGTGGCAGTTGATTAGTTGGTGGGTGCGAAATACAAAGTCACTAAGTAGCAGCAGAATAACACACAGGTCTACAAAACACTCATGCCTAGACACATTCAATTTGAACCGAATTCTGACCCTGAGGATCTACAAACTTCTAGGTTATACCCATCAGGCACTTATCTAAGAGGGAAGGCTTTTACATTTAGAGCTATTAAAAAGGGCTGGGAAAACACAAAAAACTAATCAAATGAAACACATTAATTAGTATTAAAACTAAGTCGAAATATCTTTGTGGTCGAACTCGACCACTGGAATTATGAAGCATGTCACGCCTGATCTTTGAGAGCAGCAAACCATTATCATTTCTCGACTCTCAAAGTATTCAAAGTGATTCAAATAAAAATAGTTTCATGCAGGTTCTTACAACCAATCGATACTATAGTCCTCTAAAAAGCTGATCTTTCCATTTCCGACTACGACAACAAAAAAAAGTCAAATGTGGATAAGATTCCTGTTCCTCTTCTGTTTCCAAAAAAAATGTTTCAGCTCTAATATTATTTACTTTTTATTCAGGAAAATGAAAAGTAATAAAAATCGAATTATTTTGTATTGATTCTTTAATATATGAAAGATATATTTTGGTGCATTTATTCATTTAAAAAACAGTTTTATGACAAACATATTTGATTAACTCCCAGTACTGATTGCAAATTCATGGCATTTGTTGTAACAGTTTACAGTTAGTAGTTCTAAATATCAATTGTCGTTTTAAACTTAAATTGCATAACGATTAACATTTGTCAGGGGATTCAACATACACATTTCCAATTTTAACTATGTGAATATTAGTTTATTCCAATTAAGAAAAGGGATCAGTATATAGATAGTTTTCTGTAAAAGATAGAAACTCAGCAGTTTCTTTAATTTATATTAATAATTCTCAACTGGTTTTAGCACAACACTCACATTTCTTAAAGATATTAGATCTAACAGGACTCCATATGTAGATAATGTGGTGGATTACCTCCTGGATTCTTGCCAACCAGTGAGAATTTAGGCTTTCCTCTATACTTTAAACCTCAAAATATAAGAATGTAAAATGTGAATCTAAAAAATCTCGAGTCAAAGGCCCAGTAGCTCTTATTTTTAATTTTTTTATTAGGTCTAGTACTTAATCTATATTACTTTATCTTAAAATATAAATAAATAAATAAGAAACAGCACTGAAAACATCTTAGATTTCAATCCAGAATGAAGTTTTCCTATTTTGGCAATTTCCAAATAAAGTTTTCCATTATCATATTTGACAAATGAAAGCCCTCAAATTGTTGCCGTCTCATAACTATCACGCAGCTCCTTTATCATGGTCAATGCCAAAGACCTGAACTTTTGAGTGACCCTTCCATTGAACTCGGTGGCAGCAAATTAGCTTCAGAGCCACCCAAGTTGTGTGCCGCCTGTCACATCGGCATTCACATCAAAAACAAAACAACTACTGCTACAACAAGAGTGTTAACCACACAAAAAAATAATGTATATTAAAAATTAATTAAACAAAAAGTCAACACTAATGTAAGAAAACAATATAAAACACATTTAGCTTGCACTTGACCTTCTCTCCATTGCTCACTCGGTCGCTGGCTCATTGCGCGGCGGCAAACCAAATCAAAAAAATACAAAAATTGAAACAACAAATTCAGTTGAAGTTTGTTGCCAAGTTATGCTGAAAGGGGGGAGCGAGTAGAGGGGGGGACGATTGGATTGCTATGTGAATGCATGACGCGTAATTCGTTAGCTACAGTTTTGATTTTATTTGATTTTTACTATTAACTATTTCATACTGTTGTCTCTGTCATCCGAACATCATGATGTGAATTTGTGCGTAGTCTCCAGACCAAGGCGAAACCTGCCCGGCTTACATGGCGTATGAGCAATTCGTATTATTTATGACACGATGTTTGGTTGGCTTTCATGTGTGTAATTGACATTCGTGTTGATTACTTCCTTATTTGGTTTTAGCCTGGTCACTTTTCGAATACACATAAAACGAAAATATGTTCCAGAGAATGAGAAGAAGTTCAAATAGGGCGAACAATTTATTCGACCTTCTGACACTGATTTTTGTAGCAATTATTTTTTGGAACAATTGCTAAAATATAATTTGTTTTCCAAAACAAATTTAGCGACCTTCAAATTTGATAAAATCGCATAAATCTCTAATCTGTTTGATCTTTTAACCTAAGGTTAATAAACTTGAACTTGAATTGTTTGGAAATTAATTAAAATCATTGTATTTGCGCAATAATCAAAAACAAATTCAGCAAACAAACAAAATGAATCAAACTCAAGTTTGTAAACATTTTGGTGTTCTAGACAAATTGTGTTTATTGTTTGGGTAAGTCTATGAAATTATCATTATAATTTCGTGGAGACGATGAAGTGACAAGTCTGAAGTTGCATTAAGCAAATAACTAAAGAACTTCAAATCTATTTGATCGGATCATTTTATAGGTAGTAAAACTCTGTAACTCAATGAGTTGCATTTGTGTTATATGAAGTAAGTTTATTTAAAAACAACTCACACGAATTTAATTTTCTTTCAGATCGTATCCATTGATTTAATTCAATTCCAGTTTTGACCTGGACCTTGACACAGACTTTTTCTATTCTTCGAAAATCTCTATTTAAATTTTATGGACCTAATTAGAGAAAGCTAGTACCTACTCTGGGCCTTAGACTCGAGATTTCTTATATATATATTTATATTATATATATATTTTTATATCCTCTTTATAAGGGTATAAACGTTTTGTACTAAAGGAGCACAAGGAAACAGTTGGACGCTAGGTCTCTTCAGCGATCATATGCTGATAAGGCATTGGCAATTGTATAAAGTGTGATCATATTTGAAATTTTGTGTTAAGTCTTAATTTGCATTATATTTTTTACTACATTGAACTCTAAAAATATATAAAATGTTTGTGAACGATTTTTTAAGTTTTATTTAACTTTTTTTTGAAATCCTTTCAAATTACATCATGCTCAAAACATTCTATTCCATTTCAATATCAAATTATGAAACCACTTCAAAGTAACCTTTATAAATTTCTAAATATGCATATATGTATGAATGTAAGTGTTAAAGGTTAAATTGCTAAACAAAATCGCCCAGACATTAATACATATATGTTCATATAAACGAGTATTTATATACATATATCTGTCTGCCTGTAGCTATCTATCAATTGTCATTTATAGCATCGATTTATTGATTAAAACAAAAGACTTGACTAAAAAACTTGTTTCACATTGGTTGTTTATTGTTGTTGTTGTTCATTTTTTGTTGGTCAACTTGTTGTAAGTTGCATGCAAAAAGTGAAAATATTATGCAACCGCATTGCACCTACCTCATGTTTGCCATCTCTGTTGCACTCACCTTGTAATAATTTTCACATACTTAATCGCAATTAATTTCGTTTGTCGTTTATCCTTCATCCAATGCGATTAAATTCGATACGATTTGGTTCGACATCGTATCGTACATATAGCAATTATTCAATTAGATCGGACTGGAACCGGCTAACACTGGCATTGTTTTCATTTTTTATTTATTAATTATGTTTTCGTTGTTGTTGGTGTTGTTGTCGCTCTTGTAGCTACTTTGTTGTAATTCTTCATATTGTTTATGCACTTGACTACACTCTGATACTCTTACCATCCATGATCCATTTACTTGTTAAGTATATTTGACATTTAGATGCATTCTGGATAGGGAATACATGAGATAAACGAAATCAAGGTGCGGTTAATGAGTTTCTAATAATTCTTTGCCATCTTAATACCATTAAAACAAATACTCCTATTAATTGGTTATTTTTGATGAATTTGTTTATGCTATCATCTCCAAATTCAAATAATTATCGTTAAATTTTTGTGAGAGCATCGAAACTTCTTCAAAAAGTTTCAGTTAAATAGTTTTGGTTTTTGTTTTATTGTTTTTTTTTTCGCCTGGAGCAAAGTTGAAACTTGTTGAAAACGATTAAATTTTAATGGCAAATAGATCGTGAGATTCGACAGGCGGATGTACAGAGTGCGTGTGTCTTGATCTTGATTAGCTTCAGCTCTGGCTCACAACAATAACCAATTATGAAGGTCATGGTTGAGATGGTTTATTTTGTAAAATATTTACATAGATGCCCACCAGATAAACAAACATACATACATATACACACATGCATATAGACAATTGAAGATTATGAACAAACCGAAGAGGGGTCCGACATTTTCAAATGAAGGTCATATTGCTTAAAGAAAATTTTATAACTTTTCGTTTGTATGTATTGTAAAATCATTGGATTAAACGTTTTACGATCTATAAATTGCTTACAACTTTAAATTTATTTACATTTACTAATAGACTTACAGAATTTAAGCATAGTCATAATAAAATTTATTTATTAGCTATAATACTTATTTTAAATACAATAGCTAGATTGGACTATGAAATTTAAATTTAATGTAAATCATGGAGACTTAATGTACTTAAGTATCATAGACTTAAATTGCGTCCACGTTGACAAATTAAAGCCCATTTTTATTAGGTCCAAGTTGACAAAAGAATGCTGCTGCGATGTATCTGACAGATACTAATCCTACTAATCAAATCAAATCCTCCCTTAAAAACACAAAAAACTAAAATTTTGATTAAGAAGTATTGAAAATTGGCAAAAAAGAAAAAGTACGGTCGTTGGCGAAAGACGCTGGTCGTATGCAGCGTTTTATAGACCCCAATCCCCAATTGATAACCTATATATATTGGGTTATACCTTCAGATTTAACCCAGTGTGACTTTCTTTTAATTCCAAACCTGAAAAAGTCACTTGTCGAATAGAAATTAGAATTGAATCGCCGCCATGGAGACCTACTTTGCGGACCTTAAGAAATCTTATTTTTTCAGATGGGTTAAAGGAGTGTGAGCATTGCTGGGTCAAATGTATCGGACCAAAAGAGGAGCTATGTTGAGAATATGTATTTATTTACAATGTTGGATAATGTATTAGTACTAGACCTAAACAATAAGAATTTGTTTTTTTATTTTTGTAGGCTAAGTACTAAACGGATCGCTCTCTTATCTATCTGTTAATATTTGAATGTATTTGAAGAAAAAATGAAATCTTATCGTTAAGTATTTAAATCTCTTAAGAATTTTACTTAGGTTTGTACTTGTTAGTATAAATAAGTACATCTTTAATGAATATTATTTATATATTTTTTATGCAATAAATCTTTTTTTACCGCGTTAAATTCAAATAAAGTTCTCTCACAAATTCATTTTATACATATTTTGAAAGTGAACCTAAAGGAAAACACAATTTTTTTTAGAAATATGTATTCATAACTTGGTGTAATAGTAGAAAATGGGACATTAAGAGGATAGAAGATAAAAAAGAGAAGAAAAACTAGGATGGAACTTTTAAATATTGAAATGAAAGATATGTGTTTTTTGTCCCCAACACTGCTAAGAACAGATCAATGTTTTTGGAAGAAACAACTTTGAACAATTAGAATCTCTGGAAATAAAATTCATTCACTTGGCAAATGGCAAACAATTCAATTGTAAATCATAATTATTGGCATTGTTGAATATTACTCCGAGTGGTTAACAACAATATAGTAATTCTACGAGTATCTATGCTTAAACAGAGAATACAAATTATAGTTGCCGCCGCCACCTCGTGAGGGCACTCGAGCGTGCACTTTTAAGGTCATTGTTTGGACAGATGGGGGAGAAGGAGGTGGAACTGGTGGAGGAGTGGTTAGGGTGTGCTGGCCATTTAAGTTGTGATTATTAACGAGCATTAATTGGAACATCATTGGCCATTGGGTTGCTCCTAAGGTCACTGCCAGCTGTGGGCAATTATTAGCATTCTTTCCTTCTATTTGAAATGTTGGTGTTGTTGTTTCTAAGAAGATTTAAATATACTGCTTACAGGCGGCTGTCTTTAATGTGGCTTTGTGGCTGTTGTTTTCGTTGTTGTTGTTGTTGTCCAATCACCTGCAGCTTAAATCCAGGGTCAACTTGGCGGGGGGTTAAAGTTAAACACCTGCATTTGCTTCTTTTTTAGTTAGTTTCAATTTGTTGCACATCGCGTGCCTCGCAATGTAATGGAAATCTTGGTAATTATTATTTTAATTGGAAATTTAACATTATCTTCACAAAAAAAGCCAATAATGAGGCAAATGAAAACTTGTTGTAGATTCCCAACAAATTATCTTAGAAACTTTATAGTTATTTTCAACAAATTTAAATAAATGAAAGTGGCTCCTGACAATGTTTGGTGTTACATTTAGGACAGATTCTTTTTATTTCGGATTTATAAAATTGTTGGCAGTTACTTTTTCAAACCAAATTTATTGACTCGTTACTTTATTGTAACTGCGACTACATAAATGTTCGTGCTGCCAGACTGCATGAAAATAATGATCGATTATTATAGCATATTAAAAAAGAAATCTTATACTTTAATAAGTTGTTTAAAGGAGCTCTAAATGGCTTAAAAGATATAAACTTCTCAGTACAAAGTTAAAGGCACCATTTGCGATAACAGTCTATCGATACTATCGATAGTTTACGGAACAATTTAACCAACACTGTCTTGAAATAAATCATAGTTTTATTATTAAACAAATTGTTCAATTATTTTGTTTAAACAAAACGCAATTATGGAAATGGCAGATACATACTACAGCAAAGATGAATACGTGGAAACGGCAAGTATTAACTTGTGTTGGAGGCAGAGCAAACCTTTCCGATGCACATTTGGCTAGATGACCTCATCTTAATCCATTCCATTTCCATTCTAGGCCTCTGGCAACAAGGTGAGCCGCCACACAGTGCTCTGTGGTTCTCAGAATATTGTTCTCAATGGCAAAGTGATTGTCCAGAGCGGTGCCATTATACGCGGTGATTTAGCCAATGTGCGGGCAGGAAGATATTGTGTCATTAGCAAAAATTCCGTCATCCGTCCACCATATAAGCAGTTCAGCAAGGGCATCGCCTTCTTTCCCATGCACATTGGAGATCATGTGTTCATTGGCGAAGGTGCTGTTGTATCGGCGGCCACAATTGGCTCAAACGTCTACATAGGAAAAAATGCGATTATTGTAAGTTTTATTCTAATGTGCAGTCGATGAATTTGATTTTCTTAAAATATTTCTTCAATTTTAGGGCCGTCGCTGCACTCTAAAAGATTGCTGTGTGATTGAAGATGGAGCTGTGCTTCCTCCAGAGACAACTGTATGTAGTTATATGCGTTATACGGCAAAGGGCACCATCGAGGGTGGTCAGGGCAATCCGTATTTTGTACCCGCTGCCATGCAAGATGAAATGATTGCCTATACCAAATCATTCTATGAACATTTCGTGAGAACTCCTGCACCAGCCAGTTGAGCTAGGCTCAAATCCAATATTAGTGTGAATCCTAAAGAGTATCATAAATTATTTCCATTTTAAAAATAAGTATTGAATTTTGAGTTTGCTTTATATACATAAATGTATGACTGATTCAAAAACAGAAATATATCTACTTATAGAATAAGTCTGCTGGATGGTCTATGTAAAGATAGAAAGGATGTATGTATTTCTGGTATCATTATTAGCAGGAGAATCTTTGATCTCTGAAGGTTTTTGCTTAAACTTCGATATATGTATCTTCTATATCATATAGAAGTCACAGTTCCAATAAGCAACACTTTTCCGAGACAGCTCAAACAAATTCTACATAAATGTTGGTTGACTATTGAACAATGCATAAAGGATATAAACTCGTATTATTAACTAGACTATTTAGTGTTGATTTTGAATCAATTTTAATAAGAGACTCTTACAGTAAACAATTTGAATAGCATATCTTTAACACTAATTAATAATACAATAAAGTGGTTAATCTATCAGTCCCGTCTCACAATCGTAGGCCTCATGGGAGATTTCAAAAATAGGATAACTCATGCCCGTGCGACGAGCTATTACAGCAGCTGTGTCCTCCGAAACGTTTTCCTTTCTGCCCTGAATATATCGATTTAAAAGCAAAACACTTGCCGTGTTCCGGCAATTTGAAACAGTGGCCGTAATGTGAAGCGGTGTCTGTTTGCCATCGGATTCGGCATTGACATCACCACCAAATTGGAGCAAAAGTTGTGCACAATCGGCATTATTCCATTTGCAAGCCGAATGTAGTGGTGTCCAGCCCATCTCAGTGCGGGCATTTGGATTGGCCTGATACTGAAGCAGAACCTTGGCAATGTCTATGAAGTTATTATAACAGGCCCGATGCAGAGGCGTATATCCATCATTATCCCTAGCATTGGCAGTTTCCGCATCGAGTTTTAATATTTCGCGAACTTCGCTCAATCGATTCTCGTTGACAGCCCACAGAATCATGCGCTCAATGCTGGCTAAAAAGCAACGAAAATCTGTTTTTAGAATAAATCTTTTTAGTTAAAAATTTTAAGTACCTTGAGGATTTTTATCCTCTTCTATCAGTTCATCGGCATCATCGTCCCAGCCACTAACAAACATTCCGCGCGGCACCTTAGCATGGCGCAGTTTCTCCACTTGGGATTTCTCTTCATCCGAGTCGTAGTCGCCCATGATTCCAGACGACTTCCAAGAATTATTCAATTGTGGAGCCCAATAGGATCCTATGTATACGATATTTCTTTGTTATATTCTCAAACTGTTTGATGTTGTGTAAATTTTATACGATTTGCGGAGTAAATTCCAAACACAAGCAAGCAAAAAACAGAGATGATTTATTTAACAAATCGATTTTAATCGATTCTTACTTCGACAAACTTTATGATAATTTGAACTTAGTTCGTAGTTTACAAAAACCGTGAAGAAATACGAAATTTATAGAAAATGTACTTCTGAAATAAAACTTAGAGTTGAAAATCTCTCGAAAAATTAGAATAATGGTTAATATTTAACCAATAAAAGGAAATATCTAGTATCATGCAACGAAGCATCTTAGAAGCTTTTCAATCTTCTTTATATATTATATCCTAACTCACATTATTTATAAACTTTTGCCTTTTATTAAGCGACATCCAAATCTATTTTATTAATTACATCTGCCAAAGAACCTACTTTCTCTTGTGCAATTTACAAGTTAATCTTCTTTTTGCCAATATTCAATTTGAATTTTGGCGCTCTCGGGTTAAAAAAATTGATCGATATGACGACAGACAACAGCTGCTCCTTCCAACCACATGTGGCACAACAACAACATAAACAAAAAACTTTAAATGCGTTTTCTTGATTTTTGCCGAAAATTCAACAATTTATTAAATAAACCCATTGCCAGTGGTCTGGCAAGACGAAGCATGGCCTGCAGCAGATACGAATACGTGAAATCCTATGAACAGGATGACAGTATTTTGCCCAATGTATGGATTGTAGTACGAATTGATGGGAAAAAGTTTCACAAATTTTCCAAAGTTCACGATTTTGAGAAGCCAAACGATGAGAATGGTAAGTGAGAAACATGCCTTAAATAGTGAAGGTCATTAATTAAATGTTTGACACTATTACCTCCAGCTCTCAATTTAATGAATGCCGCAGCAGTAGCGGTAATGGACGAGTTCCGTGATATTGTCGTTGCCTATGGCCAAAGTGATGAATACTCCTTTGTGTTTCGTAAGGAAACGCAGGCATTTAAGCGTCGATCGGCTAAATTGTTGACATATGTCACCAGCTTATTCTCGACCAACTATGTGATGCAATGGCCACACTGGATGAAGAACAAAAAATTAAATTATGCTCCATGCTTCGATGGCCGAGTGGTACTGTATCCGTCCGATGAGAATCTAAGGGATTATCTTAGCTGGCGACAAGCCGATGTGCATGTAAATAATCTATATAATACAGCATTTTGGAAGTTGGTGTTGGATAAAGGTCTAAGCAATCAACAGGCCGAAGAACGTCTGAGGGGCACATTTTCGGCAGATAAAAATGAATTATTGTTTCAAGAATTTGGCATTAACTATAATAATTTGCCAGCCATGTATCGAAAGGGAACAATTTTAATGAGGAAACGCCTGGAACAACAAACAGGCGACGAGGTGCAAGAGAAACAACAAAAGACAAGGCAAGTGATAGTGCCACTTCACGAAGATTTGATATCCTCGAAATTTTGGAAAACTCATACGGAACTGCTTGGAAAATACACACCTGGCACTTATAAGGCAACTGCAGAACTTCCGAGACTTTTAGTCAATCAATTGACGAATCAATTGGACCAGCAGCTTGAAAATCAGGCCAAAATTAGCTAATCTTAGAATATTTTATTATTGTATGTTGTCAAAAAATAAAAAAAAAGCTATTGGTGCTGATTCCCAATTCCATTGAGGAAGTGATTAGTGCAAAACTTGCTAGAAAAGCGGAAATTACTTAATGGAATTGAGTACAACACCATTGCAAAGATTCTACACATGTGACTTCTATTTATTAAATATTAATAATCATCATCATCCTCATCGTCATCTTCACTCCGCTTACTACTGGCCACAGGTTGTCTCTGATTGATCATCGCCGCCGCCTGCATGCTCATCCATTGCTGTTGCTCCTCCCTTGCCTGTTCTTCACGTGCCTTGGCAAACAGTTCTTGCTGCTGCCTCAACAACTCCTCCTCGGGTATTCCCAGATTTTCCAACCTTGTGCTTTGACGCCTTCGTTTGGCAGCCACCTCTTTGCAATCGTGGAGTACCGCCTCCGCTTCCTGTTTGTAATCATGGAAACCCAAACGTTCTAGGGCTTCTAACACATGCTCGGCATTAATGGTCTTTTTGTTCTTTTGATTGCAAACATCGTTGGCCTCCGAGCTAATTAGATGTATAAATTCCGAGCAGCAATTCAATATTAATTCACGCGATTCATTCGCCACTCGCACTGTGGGCACTAGTTCCTTAATAATTTTATTGATGCTGGCACGTGGCAGAGTCAGCTCATCGTCCTCAGCGTTGGGTGGCAGAAGGTCCTCTTGGTGATTGGACATGGCCATGTGAATCGCAAAACGTAAACAAAACAAAATAAATTAATGATTGGAAAACAAGAGAATGAGAGACGAAAACGCTTCGATTTAGGGTTGTCGCCTATCGATCTATCGATAACTCTTTCGTTGCTAGTGGTGTGTACGTGCTGCTTCGTGAGTGTGTAGACTTTCACAAGTGTTGTTCACATTAAAAAAATGTAATTTAGTTAGTTTCAAAGTCGATCATGAGCGAAAATCAGTATATCTTATCCAAGCAGTATAATATAATAATTAATAATAATAATAATTCATACTCTGTTTAATAATATATTAACTAGACTACAATTACAACAATCTACAATCTGTTAGTAAATTCTAATAGGCAATTAAAATAAAAAAGTTCGTTTTGTTACGATTGAATTATTTATTATTTAAATTTTGATTAATTGTTTTTTTCAACTGATTCTATTTCAAAATGGCGCCACTGCATTTCGATAGCTTTTGTTTCTCGATTTTTATTTTGTCGCCACTGAGCAATCTTTCTTGTTGCTAGTCACCAGCCCTGGCTGCGTCCTCAATTTAGATTTTTTAACCGGACCTAGAATATTTGGCGAAAGAATGAGCGTTAATTATGAACTAAATGGACAGGAAGTAAACCTTTCAGATGAAGACGAGAGTGAATCAACCGGTCAAGAGGACTACAGCACTAAGCCAAGCGAGAAAGAAGACGAAGAATGTAAAAGCAAAGAAGAAGCGGCAGGTAGTGCCAAAAGCGTGGCTGATGGCGTAGAGCAACAACCGGAGCCGGAATCAGAGACTGGAGCCGCCAACACATTTGTGGTTGCCAATCATTATAACGAGTTAAAAGAGGCCGGACGCAGGGATCGTCAAAAATCGAAGATCTTCTTTATGCGTAATTTCAACAATTGGATTAAAAGTCAACTTATTAACGAGTACATGGGCATGATCAAGGAGCAGAAACGTGTTGGCGATGCCATACGCGTTCTGGACATGTGCTGCGGCAAGGGCGGTGATCTTCTTAAATGGGATAAGGCTACCATAGCCCATTTGATTTGTACCGATATTGCTGAAGTGTCTGTAGAACAATGCCAGCGACGATATCAGGATATATTACAACGAGCTGAAAACTCGAAATATGCCCATAAATTCACAGCTGAATTCTTTGCCTGTGATTCAACATTGGTGCGCCTGCGGGAGCGCTATAAAGATGCCTCACTCCAACTAAATCTCGTGTCATGTCAGTTTGCTTTCCACTACTGCTTCGAGTCCTTGCCCCAGGCCGATTGTATGGTGCGTAATGCTGCTGAATGCCTACAATCAGGTGGATATTTCATAGCCACCATACCAGATGCATATGAGATAATGAGAAGATTGCGAGCAGCAGGTCCCGATGCCCGTAAATTTGGCAATAATGTGTACACTATCGAATTTGAGAGTGATACGGATCAACTGCCTCTGTTCGGGGCCAAATATCAGTTCCATTTAGAGGGCGTTGTGGATTGCCCCGAATTCCTAGTGCATTTTCCCACTCTGGTTAAATTGGGACGAAAGTATGGTTTGCAATTGGTTAGACGTACAACATTTGCTGATTACTATAAGGAAACCGTGTCACATGGCAGACATCTGCTGCAACGCATGTCCGGATTGGAAACGGTCCAAGTGAATCGAGTGGCCAACGATCCAGAATATGGGCATTTGAGAGATCTTGCTGGCACCCAGCGTGGTAAACCTGTGGGCACTCTATCCAAATCGGAATGGGAAGCCGCAAGTAAGCATATGAACTTATATCGGTCATAACTGAACTCTCATTATAATTAATTCTTTTTGCTTTTCCAGCTCTTTATCTGGTCTGTGCTTTCAAAAAGTGCAAAAACTCCTGGGATGCCAATGGCAAGCCTTTGTTCGAGTTTGAAGACTGAAGACCGTAGGATAACCAATCATCGTAAAACAATAGTTTCTTAACAATGAGTTTTTTTTTTTTTTTTTTTTTTTGTGTCGCATGATCAGATAATATATTTTGTAAGTTTAAAGTGCATGGTAACAGATTAATAATTATTTTTATGTACATATTTAGAAACAAATGAAAAGATCAAAAGCAATAGATTCCATCAATATTTTTATTGTAATTGGCAGATTTAAAATACAAAAAAAAAGACAGTTTCACAAGATTATTTCGGTTGTTAAACTAAATAGGTTTGTTTTAGTCTGAAATTATTTAACAAATATTTTATACTTCAATGATTATTTGAACAACCAAGTGTAATTTGTACAATTAAAAATGCGATTAAATCCACAATCCATGATGATGAATTTCGAAATTTGTTTATTTTTTAATGTTGGCTTGGCAATAAGTTAAAGCGTTTGCTTTATAAGTTTTCCGGTTACATTTTAAAACTAAGACAAAGGTGTACTTAGAAAGTTTATAAACTGAAGAGTGCGTTCAATGCCTCGTCAACTAAATCACATTGAAAAGGATATTTCATTCTAAATGAGTGAAACTCATATAAGCGACAACCGAAATATTTATCGATGAACCAAACCCAGACTTGACCCATTTTAATGGGAAATTAATAATTAAATTAAGAGAGTTACATAAAGCATTATGCGGTAATATATATGAAAATATTTTCATATGTAATATGTAAAAACTCAGAGTTTTGGTACAGAAAGAGAGACATTCAGGAAAACCATGGAGAGCGTTTCTAATTCTTTGGCAACTCAATGAGGACTTTTGGGTAGTTTTTTCTTAGGAATTTGTTGAAAGAAAATCTTAATGGTCAGCGTCTCTTGAATCGTTAAATTATATAGTCGACCATCGGACTGCAAAAGGGAGTTAGTAACCTGTCGAATTCTATTTTTATTTTTGCCATTTCAAAAAAGCTTTGATAAGGCAGCTTTTGCACTTAGAAACCGTTATTAATAATACATTGCATAGCTTTTTTATATGATTTTTTGAATATTCCATCACATAATCAGAATTATTCGGTTTCGTGTCCTTTAAGCACACAGAGAGATTGAGATTGGATATGTTTGGCGACCACGACTTGCTGGTCGAGTCAATGGAGGACCGGAGTCGATTGATTTTAGTGTGTTGAGATGCCAGTGATGACGAAGCTTCTGGACAGGATTATCCTAAAATACTATTTGCCACCAAGAAGATTGGGATTGAAGTTTGGCCCGTTAGTGAACTGCATCCTCAGGTGTTTGCTTCTAAAATTTTGGATTTCACACCATGTCCACCCGGAAAGTGTGTGGACCAGTCCATGCTGATGATGAAGCGATTCTTTGACCAGCGTTTGTCTTAAAACGCTCCATTCAGTGAGAATGCTCATGGAATCCACTGGAAGTGGATTGAAAAGCTCCGTTATGCCCACACGCTCTCTCACACACACACACACACACATGCCTAAAGGTAAAGGAGAGAGTGTCAGAGAGAGAGAGAGCGCGCGAGAGATATTGGAGCCAGGAGCCAGAGCGCACAGCTGTTGCTTTCACAGAAACTGTCGCCTTTGAAGGACATCGGGCAAAGGTTAGTCTTGACGTTCACGTTGCCGGGTCGGGGTGCTCAAAAAGACCAGACCAAAAACAGGAAAAAAAAAAAACAAGGACCTCAATTTGAACCATAACCATGCGTGCCGTACCATGGCATGCCATGCCCATGGCCTGTGTAGAGACCTTCTAAATGCATCAATGAATTATTATAGCTCAAGTGTAAATAAATATTTGATAACAAAATGTTGGGTTTTGTTTTTCGACGGGGGTCGGGTCTAGGGGGGGATCGATGAGGGGGAGCATAAATTACACCATTGATTGGGTCGACGAGGTAAACTGCAGACGTTTATTGGGTAATCAGTTGGCTTGTTTTTCCATCTTTCTCTCGCCCACACACTCACTCCCACTCCATGTCTCTCTCTCTTTCTCTCTCCCTCACTTCCTCTCTCTCTCTCTTCTCTTTTTTTTGATTTTCTTTTTATACGGTTTGTAAGCCCATCTCCAAGTTCTTGTCAGATAATTTCATTATTTAAAGTTTTGCTCATAAAAATAAACTTTGGGTGTAAAGTTTAAATTTGTTTTACACACACACACACACGTACACACAAGTTGTTTACAACACTGTGTACGCTGTGTCAGTGTGTGTGTGTTGGTAGGTTAGTGGGTAGATGGTTCAGTTGATGGCTCGCTGTTGTACGCCTATGTGTATGCTACGCTTTGTTTAAAGTAGAGCGTGCGTATTTATAAGGCAAACAACGGAGAGCACAACCAGGAGCCAAAGCCTTAGTCAGCTCCTGTTTACGCTACACACACACACACACACACACATATATACACATACATACGATTCGCCTTTTACCTCCTTCATTCACATCCTTCATCCTCTTGTCCTTCTTCTCGACTCGCTTTGCACTGATTGGCCCTAATGAATCTTTTTGTTACCTCCTCCATGCGGCCTGCCTGCGCATTGTACCATGCGGTCTATGTAAATTAGTTCACTTTTAACCCACACATAGGCCACATTCTGACCAGCATCAATATGATATTAATTGTCTACAAAGATTTTATTGTATCTAAATGAATTAAGATTTAGAAATTAAAAATAAAGAATTCGAAATTAGGGATTAAAAATATGAGTTGAAAAACTAGGAATTTAGGAATTAAGAATAAGGAATCACGAATTAAGAACTATTAATTGGCAGTTGGGAGTTAGGAAGTTACGAATCAGGAATTAAGAAATAAGAATTAGGAACTAAGAATTAAGCACTAGAAAATAAGGACTTACGAAATAGAACTTAGGAATTAGAATTTTGGAATTAGGAAGTAGGAATAAAGAATAAGGAATGATAAATAAGGAATTGGGAACCAAAAATTATGAATTAAGAATTACGAATTGGGTAGTAGAAATTAAGAATCTGGAATTAGGAATTAAGAACTAAAATTTAGGAATTGGAAATTAAGAATAAAAATTTTGGAATCAGGAATTTAGAATTAGAAACCAGGAATTCGAAATAAGGAATTAGGGATTAGAAACTATTGATTCAGAACTAAGAATTGGGAAAAAGGAATTAAGAATTGGGAATTTGCATTTAGGAATAAGGAATTCGGAATTAGGATAAGGAGTTAGGATTTAGGATTTTAAAATTAGGAATAATACAGGCTTCAAGCATGTAATAGCACTTTATGCTAAGTAACTACGATTTGTTATCTGCTAAAAATTATGTAATTTGGTTATTTGGGTTATTAACGCTTTCTAATTCACATTGTGTGATCAATAATTATACAAATAATTTGTACATATAATTATTGGTGTGATGCTTGCCAATGCATATAACATAATAAAAAAAAAAAAGAATTGTGGAATGGTTACAAATTCTTAAAATTCTGTAAATAAAGAAAAGTACAAAATTGTGACACTTTATTTATATTATTCAGATTCCTTTTGCCTGAATCCCTCAATGAGTACTGTGATATTCCTTGAAATTTAAATATTTATATCGTTTTCAGTTCATTGTAGTTTCATTGATTGGCTAATAACCGAAACTGTCGAGCTATTTATTTAAAAACCTATAGATTTGATGTGCTGTCTGCCTTACCTAGCCAAGGGTTAAACTATTTTACACAATGGCTACCCGGGCTGTTGAGTTATGTGCATACGTGACGCTCAACGGACTGCAATGTGTCCATGGGTATCTCTCTCATTCTCTCTGTCTTGCTTTGCGTGGTGTTCGGTGGCCACTGACGACCACCAGGTATGATGGCATGATAGGGACCTAGGCGGGCAGGTGGGTAATGAGTGGCCTTACATTACGTATACGCAGTGTGTACAAACAAAATACATGCCGCAATGTTTATTTTGTAAGTCTGTCGAGGCAAGCGAGCGAATAAGTGTCTCTCTTGATGTGTGTGTGTGTGTGTGTGCGTTTGTGTGTGTGTGTGTGTATAAGTAAGTGTAAGTGTGTGAGTGGAACGGCTTGTGTTTATTCAACCGCATGGAACAATGTGGAGAAAACGCATACCAAGCCGAGCACACGGCGTTTTTGCGTTGCCTTTGTAATGTTTGAGCGAGCAAAGCGCGCGTTGTGCTAAACTTTTTACAAGGATTGCCCCAGGAGAGAAGAGACGCCGGGACGGGGGGTGAGGCTATGAAGTAACGCAACAATTTAAACAGTATACACATTGTGCATATGCCCAAGGACTAACTAGAAGCACAAGCGAGATGCCATTGAGCGAGCGAGAGCAACGAGCATTTTTAAGAGGACGAGGTAGGTAGTTGTAGATACAGGATTCAGGATGAGCTGCAGCTCATCTCATGTTAATCTTTTGTGGCTGCTCTTGGCCAAAGAAATTTGAACTCTGTGCATCAATGCATGAGTGATTCACCACCACCAACATCATCATCATCGCCATCACCATACATTTATTCGTTCGTTCGTTCGTTCGTTGTCGGTGGCAAACCATGAATACTCAAAGAGATAATATGCTCAGGTAAAGTATGAGGTCATGGTTAGAAAATTAAGTTTTTAGTTAGTCGAGTTGAGTTAAGTTGCGCTGCGTTGAGGAGGAGCAGAAAAAAGTTTATTTAAAAGTTTGAAAAGTTTACTGATTGTTGGACATCTAGTTAATTTACGGAAGGTATCGGAAGTTGCTTCGTTTCTTTCAATTTTTTCAATCAGCAACTTTTATTTACCCCTCCCTCCGTTCTTTTTATCAATTGAATGCATTTACCCTAGAGTGAGCAATATTTTGTTACACGTGCGGACAGATAGCATTTAAATTGAAAAGGGTAACTATGGATACGCCCCTAAACAAGACCATAAGATTAGACACAAAAACTACAAGGGAATGCACTATGGCCACACAAGTTGCCCTTGAAAAGTAATTACACTTTCATTAAGTGTAAAAAGTATATTTAATTAGCGTTAAGCTAGCCATTATGGTTTTTTTTTCTTGTGGACTATGACGTCACAAATGTTAGAATTCACTTTGCCACAATTTAGTATAAGCTTTTTGTAATTTGGTTTAAGTGGACGATGATCTAGTCGCAAAGTTTGAATTCAGTTTTCCATATTGGTCATTTGCTTGATAGTTTTAAATAACTGCAAGGTCTAAATATTATTTACATAAAATAGACTCATTAAAAAAAAAACTGACAAAGCTTACAAAGCAAAGATGAAAAATACATTTTTAAAGATATGGATCTCTATTTCAGATTCCTTTCAGAACAAAATGCGATATGTTTCGTCATTTTCGGTCCAACTAATTTTGGGTTTTGAAAGACTTTTGTAAGGATATCTTTTATACGCGTATAATCGGTCCTAGTTATCTCATTTTTTTCTTTTATGAAATGCTGTTAAAATATGTCTGTTGACTTAGGAGGAATTGTTTAAAGAGTGCGAAAATTCTTGTTATTACTTCCTTTTTTCAAGGATGTTTAACGCTGTATGTTTTTTCGCAATAACTTTCATACTTCATATACTTTAAAAAAATTCTCTTTAATGTTGATATATTGACTTTTCTAATTTTCACTGCTGTTTCCGGAAAACAGGGGTCCATGCTCACGTTTTTTCTTAACTGTAACGAGAAAAAAAAACAAAAGCCACTCGCCAATTTGCACATTTTTCGATGTCGGGGCTTTCCCGGAATTTAAATTAGCTACGTGAAATTTTTTTTGTGACATTTCGCGAATTATGTTTATTTACTTTTGGTGCGATTGATGTTAAGTCGATTTGGAATTCATGGATTCATTTGGATTCATGGAAGATTAAAAAAGATACAGCACTGCTATGGAAGATAGGATTATGTTTCAGAAAAGTTATCAGGACCGATTTAAAAATGGTGTCCAAATTCACCCCAAGATTCTAGAAGAATTTGTAGTAAATGTTTCATCCGAAAGTTATTTTCTTACGATTTGATAAACTCAGTTTATTAACCTCTTTTATATTTTCGGTTAATTCCTCGAGTTGGACCGGACGTTTACTTTTCATTTTCTTTCAGTTGACACTTTTTAAATTTCAACGAGTGATTTGGTGGCAAAAGGTTGTAAAGAAATGTACTAAATTTAAAAAGTTTACCTTTTAATATTCCGAAAAAAATTATTTGTTTGTTTCGCTACGAAGATATGGCGTTTTAGTATGTTGACAAAATAAAGGGTCTGCAAAATTAAATTACAAAATATTTAATAACGAGTTGTACCAAGATACTTATAACTCTTGGTCAACAGAGTTAGCACTTGATAAATTAGTGTGCCCACAAAAAAGCATTAAATGCTAATCGCTAAAAATGTTGATAGCTTTTAGGATTTTCTGAATAAGAAGTAATGCATTTAATATTTTAAAAATATATACCAAATATTAAGCAATATTGAAACTACATATTTTATAATTTGCGAACCTTTATACTGATTTTATTGTATTTACCATGTGTATTTAAGAAAACTAACATTGAATTTCAAGTCAATCGGATATTTGATCCTTTAGGGCAGCAAATTTAAAAAATTTAATTGCGGAAAGAGTTGCTCCTTAGGCTGTCATGCAAAAAAATATTTGAGATACAGAGTTGAAATTTTCAGACAATATTCTTAAAAGTATAAACTATCGAATACAAAAACAAGGTAAATTAGATTTTTGTTATTTTTAGTATAGTAATAGCTCCTTAAAAATTGTACGTCTATTCTCTTTCCCATAACAAACATATTGGAATGTTAAATTTATAGTATAAATAGTATAGTAATAGCTCCTTAAAAATTGTACGTCTATTCTCTTTCGCATAACAAACATATTGGAATGTTAAATTTATATAACATTTTTGTTTTGTTTACATACAATATATCAATATAATCATGATCTTTTGCTATTTTCTCTTTGAAACAAAAGGATCATGTGATCCTATTTAATTATTTGGACGTTCACTTGCTTAAAATATTTTTTTTAGTAGCGAAACCAAAGTAAAAAATTATCTTATTAAAAATTGATTAGCGCCAAGAGTGGCAAGGAAAAAAATTAATTATTATTAAAAACAAGTTAATTATCATTTTAGAATACCTGAAGGAACATCCAGCAAAAGTTTACCCTCTTGTTATGCTTCCTGGAGGTGAATTTGGTAAACTTTTTCTATTTGCAGGAGCTATCCTTGACCCTTTTTTAGGTACAGAGTGTGCAAGTGATGTTCCATCCGGTCCTGCAATTTTTAACTCAAGCCTTGCAAGTTGCACAAATGTCAGATTTAAATAGAACTACTTTCTGTGATGGAAAATTGCAATTGACAATTTCGTTGATGGCATTGATAAATTTTTTTGCAGTTAGTGTGGGGTTTTTTTTTTTTAGCTTTGCCCTTCAGTGTATTTGAACGAATTGTAACGCATTTGCAATTCTTTTGTTGGAAACTATTTTCAGTATATAATTACATTTTCATATTCATCATTGTGGTAGATGTATTTATCTAGCAAATGTTTGAATAACAATATTTTGCCTTCAATTGATTTCCCATGATGATGACGTTGATGAAACTGCTGCCCCTGTCCCTGCCCCTGCTCTTGATCCATCTCTATCTCTAGTTCCTCTTCCTCCTCCTGCTGCTGCTGCTGCTAAGTAAGTTTCTATGTACGCTTCAATTATTCAGGGACTGTATGGCTATAAATATGCATACGTACTGTAGTATGTGGGTATGAGTATTCACTGTACATACATACACAATGTGTGTATATATATTTATTTAGGTGCTCATTGCATCCTTCAACTTGCATAGTTTGGCAAATGATTTATTCATTCGCAATTAAGTACAGAGAAACTAATTGGCTACGCCGGAAACGTATTGATTTAAAAATTCAATAATCTGGGAGCCTTGATAAGCTCATCAAACATGCAACATGGTAAGTTGCTATGTGGCTCAAGCTCAAGGCGTGGCATTTGGGTATTAAGTTTGTTGTTGTGTTGGTTTTACTACTAGCACACGGCACAACAAAAGGTCAACTCGGCAAGTGAGTTAAATGACAAGGACCTTACCTTGCGAGGGTCGAAGTAACGAATATTGTTGTGCCTGTGCCCGTGCCTGTGCGTGTTTGCATGTTTGACTGTATTACGACCCCAAATAAACGGAAAAAACAAAAAAGGAAAACACAACAAACAACGGAAACAACAACTGAAACTAAACCAGAGGGTCAGGTCAACCCAGCCTTGAGACGGGTTCGAACTACTTTATACTCTAGTTGACGGGTAAATTTACATACGGAAACAGCCATGTAGGCCTATTACAAAATTATATCAGAGAGCACCGGGCGTTTTCCTATGACATTGAACGTTCGACGTGAAGGACTTTTTGTCTAATTTAAAAGCACTTTCAATTGATTTACACAAATTGTGACTGCTATTCGATCATGAATAGTTTATTGCAAAGTCAGCATACTCCCTTTGTAAGGGTATTCCAACAGATACCCACAGTTTAATCATAACTGACCCAATTTAAATTGAAACATGAGCATTTTCGCATTACATGCTTGTTATTTTTATGGTTCAGTTAATCTCAGATTGCGATTAAATTCAGATTTTATGTACGTGCTTTCCCCCAATAGATGACCTGAAAATGTCAAATTTAGCCAAAATAATTACATTATTATATAATTATATATAATTACAATGCAACAGGAGAAGCAAAAGGTTGTTCTGAGTGGGGATTATACAAATAAAAATTCAATTGTCATTCATATTTCAAACGAACAAACTTGATATAAAAATGGGCGTGAAAGTTATTATTAAACATTGAACATTATACTGAAATTTGAATTTTTTGGATTTCCTATGTTGATTCAATAATTTGGTAACCTTTTATTGAACATTGTTTTGTAATTGAAATTTCCTTTTGGAATTACCAAGTGGATTATAAATTTATTTAATTGAAAGTTTTAATGACAAATTTGAAAATTTTAGCGCGAAAAACTTTATTTAAATATCAATTATTTAACTAAGTATATTTTGTGTAAATTCAATAATTCAATAATACTATGGAAATTTATGTTCCCTTTACAAATATTATTTTTTATTATTTTATTAATCGTTTTAATAAGCACTGATAACATTATTTATTATGATTCGAAACCAGTGCTAGGTGTAGTAGGATAAAATTCTATCTAACTCCGCCATTTTGCATTTAATATTTAAATAAATTATCTCATTCAACGCGTAAGTACTTATAGGTTTATATGTTGTAATACAAAATTATTTACAGAATATGAATTAATGTTGTAAAAAGGCATCAAAGTAAAAGTCGTGTAAAGAAAATTTAGGATTTCAAGTTCTGTCATGTGACATTTCTTTTCTATTGAACCCAAAATAATAAGAATCGAATGTATTCACATGATCTTCTCGAAAGGATATTTTGGAGGTGTCCGGAAAATTATTTACAGTTTTCCTTAATTTTACTATACCCAAAAGAAGTACTCGATCAAAGTTCTTTAAAATTGTCACTCTATGTTATTATATAGTAGAAATAAATTACACAAACATGGTTTTTCCTTTTTAAAATCTTTATTAAATTAAGTACTTCAAGAATTATATATATTAATAAATAATATATTAATAAATCTGGCTAATGTCATAAATAATCTGTATGGCAATTTTATGGTGTTGTTCATGGCATTTGTATAAAGGATTGAGTTATTCGGTTCGTTTTCAAAACCAAGTTTGTTGCTAATAATATAGGACTTTTTTCCTAGAACTTATAATTCTATCTTTGTTTTACATAAAACTTACTTTCGTTCAAAACGTGAAGTATCACTTAAAAAATCTGATCCTCTACATGATTACAAATTTCCGCTAACATAATAGATTCTTTTAACTATTGGAAGTTCTGATTATTAAGCAAACTTCAATTGAATATAGAGATTTTTTTTCTATACTAAAACCCAGGTTTTATAATATATAGTTCGTAGTAGAAGATTAGAAAAGGTAACTCTGATTATGACAAAAAAAAAAAAGCATAACTAATATGGAACTTTGCAGCTCCTCCCGCCCTTTCCCACTAGAGGTACGAGTCTTGAACAAGTTTTAGCATAATGGTTAAGTTTTCTTAAGATTTAAATTTCGTTTACTCAGATTGATTTTGGTTGCTTAGACTACATTACTTTTTATTACAAAATGTAACCCAAGAACATAAACTAAGAAAAAGCTTTTAAACTTATTTACTGTGATTTAGTTTCGCAATTTACAGGGCTTGTAATAAATAAGTTTTGATTTAAGACTTGAGACAAAATTCGAGATAAATATTCAATGAAGAAAGAGGTTGTAAAATGTATATACCCACATTTTGGGGGGTGTAAGGTGTAAGGAAACTTAACTTTGGCTTTGACTCTGTGTGTCATGCAATGCCGCCGTCGCCGCCGTCGTTGCCGCTGCCGCCGCCAGGCCAATAATAATGGCTTTCGCTTTCAAAACACACGAAAAGCAGGGAGCCGCGACTCTACACTTGTGAGAACCTGAACACAAAACCTTCTGCCACTCGACATGCATACTATAACTGGCCAACAAATGTTGCCCTTGGCCAATTGCGGAATGAATTTTGATGTTTTGACTGGCCATTCCTAAGGCCATTTGACAACTCTATAAAGCCGGTCACAAAAGTTGGCCAAGTTCTACAGAGGTGAAGATGTGGTTTGAGATGATGATGAGGGCGAGGGCGAGGGGGAGGGCAAGGGCGAGAGGTTAGCTTCATAATTACAGCTAGAGTTTAGTGTTTGGCGAATGAAGTATAACTTAACAATCGACAGCGATAGCGACGACGCCGACGAGGGCAACGACGAGGACGAGGACGACGACGACGACGAGTTGGCCGAACTGGAAAGCGGAAGCAGAGGGAAAGCTCACGCCAAAAGCTTTACTCGAAGCTTTTGGCCAAGCCAACAAAAATGGCGAGGCAAAGAAAAAGAAAGGAAAATGTAAATGTCAGTCATGGAGTTCCAGTCGTCGGATACATGTGGAACACAACGAACACAAAATTGCGCGCCTCGCCCATAAAATACAATGCGAAAAAGCAAAAAAAAAGAATACCAAGACCAAGGATTTAAGTGTATAAAGAAATATAACTAAAACAACAAATTAAACCAATCTCAATTGAAATCGTCTATAAATCCAGCAAGAAATTTGCAAAAGTTTCAATCTAAATAATACAAAATTAAACGTGTTTCAAGCGTGTAAATCTCTGAAAGAAAGAAAATTACCAAAGAGCTAAAGCCAGTGATACAGAGAGAGAGAGAGAGAAAGAGTGCGAGAGAGAGAAAGAGAATTGAAATTCCTTTAAAAAATTTAAGCAAATAAAAAAGAAAAGCTCACGCCCCTTTCAGTGCCTCGTTTTCCGTTCATATTTTGTTTTTTCTTGATTTTTCCTTTATGCCATTTATCTTTTCATTTCATTTCATATTATTTGCCTCACCCCCCTTGGTTTTTTTTACTGTGAAAGTGCAACAACCAGATAAATGGCTGTAATATATATTGAAATTATCATTGAGGGATTATTAAGGCATTGGCAAATGATTTAGATTTTCATTAAAATGGATTTAAGCCAATGCCGACTCAATGCTAAGCTGCATTTGTGCATGGGATTATCGATTGTAATGCGCAGTCATCAAATAATACGCCGACACAATAGCAACAGCAACATTACCAGCAAAAGCAGCAGCAGCATCAGCATCAGCAGAAACAGCAACAGCAACAACAAACATTAAATTGGCCATTCTTTTGAAATTCTTGTTTTTGTTTGGCATTCGAGGCGGAGAGCAGAGACAAAGTGGAGTGGTAAAAGCGAGCAAGAGAGGTGCAAAAGGATATTGGCTAGGAGCATCTTATGAAACAATTGAAGCAACGGGCTTCAGGGCAGGCAAAGGAGCAACATCAGCAGCAGCATCAGCAGCAGTATAAAAATCAACCACCATCAGCAACATCCCAACACATTTTTCTACGGCAATACGCAAAGTGAGTAAAGGTGATACGCAATCTTGTTGATGTTGTTGATGATGAAGTGTGCATAAGCCTAACCTCATTACCAAATCTCTGGCGTAATTATTCACAAACACACACAAAAAAAAAAAATAGAAAACGAGAAGGAAACTAGGTCACTAGGAAGTATGCCTCTTCAGCCATGCAAAAGGTGTCAACTCCCCTCCCCTCCCCCCATTCGCATCTAACAATCTCTCACACTCCCATCATTGATTAGCGTAAAGTTCGAGATGTGCGAAAAAAAAAATTATGTTGCCTACATTTGAGGGCATTGTCATTCAATAACCACAACGAGCATGTTTGCCTTGTCTGTGTGAATGTGTGTGCGTAACTGAATGCCTGTGGGTGGGTGTATGTGTGTGTGTGTGTATCTACCTCTCATACGCACGTACAGCCTCCCCCTTATAATATACCTTTTTTTTCGCCATTTTTTGTTTGAATTTTTACGTTTCGGTTATTTTTTTTGGTAACAATTTCGAACAATTTTTGGCCAGGCGCCGTAACGACAAACGCCCTTGCCCAACTGTTTATTTATTTATCTGTTTCAACTCAATCTCCAATTGAAACAAAAAGCTTAAAAGCTTTGAAATCAAAACTTAAACAGAAACCAAACACCCCAAACGACACAGCGACTGACAGACAGACAGACAGAGACAGAGACCATCAAATAACTATTAAATCCAAGTTCAATTTCGAAACAAAGAATATATGTATGGAGATAAAATTGAATTTAAAGCAATTCGATTACAAACAATGTCGGTGTAATAAAAAAAAACGAGAGACAAAAAGAGTTTTTATATCAATTTGCAACAAATAAATCCATTTAAATATCTTGATTGCTGTCATAGATGACTAGCAAATTGCTTAGATTGACATCATGTTGATAGTTGATTGTAAAATGAGTTGACAGGTTTAAATGGCCAAAGTGTCAAGAGAGAGAGAGAGAGAGAGAGAGTGCTTAAAAGTGCACAAATACTATAAGAAATTCAAATTTCAACAAATTAAAATTGTGTTCTTTAATCTCTCTATTGAATATTTATGTTTACTTTTCACAAAATAAAAAATAGCTTTGCTTGAAATTAGTTTTTCCACATAAAAGTCGCTTAGGTCCGAAGATGCAGAACAAAAATTTATGGCTAAATGTTGCAAATGCAAAGTTTATATTTTTTATATAAATGCAAATCAGCTTAGAGACTATAAAATATTTATTTATTGTATAATAAGATAAATTGTCAGAGTAGCAAAAGTTGTTTACTAAATAAATTATTGTTGAATTTTAATTTAAGCCTTGAATGTCGTTGAAATATTAATAAAAATTAAGACTTTCACTGGTAACTGAGAGCAAGAAACTTTCGAAAAGTTTCATTCAACCCACATGTACAATAATTTCATATACCAATTTAGAAGTTTTTAGGAATTTTGAAGTTTTTGGAGTCAAGAAATGTAGGAAAGTTGGTGATTCCATTATATGAGAAACAAGAAGAAGCTATGTATTAATATACTTTTGAACTAATGTGTCCAAAGGTGTTTTTTCTTTTACAGAAGTAAAAGGGAACATTTCACCTTTTATTTAATTCTTTTTAGATTAAAAACTGTTAGAGTTTTTGAGACCCATTTCACCTTCCAAAATGTCTGATTCCACTGCCCAAAATTAACTTCTTATACCATAAGTCCTTTACACTTTTCTATATTAGCATATAAACTGAAAATGTTTATTTTGGTTGTTCAGCTTTTTAATGAAAATAATTTTAGTGAAAATGTAATTTTATTTCTGTACTAAAATCTTGTTGCATTTAATAAATAACTCTAAAAAGTTTGTAAACAACAAATAAATATAAAAAAAGATAAAATAAATATTTACTTGGATAAAAACATTTCTCTCTTTGCAGTTAACAAACTTTGTTTTTGCTCATTTGAATGAATTTTTATCTGAAAGCTAAATAGGAATTATTTGTGTTTGTTTGGCGAAAGATATTTTATTTTTATTAAACAGTCAAACTTCCCTAGGTTGAAATTGAACAGAGTATAAATAATTGTAATATTGTAATTTCCATATAATGAAGTTTCTATATATCGAAGTATTTTACTGGTCCCGTTCGAACTCGTTATAAGGAATATAGACTGTATATAGAAATTTAATTGAATTTGATTTTATTGTAGGTAGACAGACACCTTTAAAAGCGATTTGTTTGTTGTTTCAAAAAAGGATTTAATTAAATCGTCATTATTTAGCTTGTCATTCGCCGCACAGACAAGAATATATCGTTTTTTGCTTCTAATATGAACTGCCTCGTTTCGATCTTCATCGGGATTCCCACACCAAATCTCAGGAATTATATTTTACTTGCTTTTCTAAATTTCCCTAAGCTTTCTCAATCAAACCCAAAACACCTCATTTCTAATTCGATGCTTTCTGCAAATATCTACCGAATGATATTTCTACATAGATAGACTCTATTCAACTCATATCGCATTTCCACATAAGTATAATGGTTATGTTTCTCAAGCAAACAAACATTATAAATAAAATTGAAAAATAATTAGAGTTTCAAAGGCTCTAGCTGCCAGTACTATAGCAAAGCAATCTATAAATAAATAAATAAAATGTTTTCTATTCAGTTGATGTGTTTTACCTCAACATGCACAACACAAAGGTCGCTAAAACATTCACTATTTCCATTTAGAATTTATGTAAGACTTCATTCGGCAATGGTCAGTCGAGTGAGATTGGTTAATCAAATCAGAATATTACGATTAGACCAATCAATTGAAACTAGTCAAATCATCATCTTCAAATGTAAAGTTTTATAATGCAATCATTTAGGGGACACTTGAAATAAACATTCACAGCAGACTTAAACAATCTCAGCAAATTTATGATATATTACTCTCTGTCTAGATGTAAGGAGCCTCTGCTTTGCACGCCTACTAAACGAAAGTTATATAAGTGCAAAATCAAATTTATAAGCAAAAAAATATAAAAAGAGAAAGGCAAAAAAAAAATATATGTGGCACTTACCAAATGAAAGTCATACAAAGTTTGTCACAATGGCCGGAAATTTGCCTTCAACCACACTAAAGATTATATTTATTATATACGGCAACGTAAAAAGAATAGAATATAAAAAAAAAAATACTTCTTTTTTTATGAAATTTCAAAAATTTCCATAAATTGAAAAGCGAAATTCTTTCTCTGGCATAACCGAGAGAAGACCTGACCCAACCCAGTTCCAACTCCAACTCATATACTATATATATATATATGTATCTCGTATCTGTATGTAGTATTCCCTCCCCTCTACATCCCAAAAATTCTAACAACAACAAAGCAAAAAAAAAAAGAAAAGTGTATAAAATGCTTACGTTGCCGTAAGCAAAAAGCCATGCCACACCGCGTCCAACTCCCTTCCAAAACCTTCGACCATCTAGTCATAAAAATTGCTTTGGCACATAAAACGACGCTTGACGCTCGCTTTGCTTTTCCTTTTGGATTGGTTTGGTTTGCTTTGCTTTTTTGTCGCTCTTTTGGGCTTGTCTTTTTGTGTATATATCTATTTTGCTATTTGTATTCCGATTTGTATTTCTGTGTACGCTGAACGGCATTCGGCGGTAATCACATTTCAACGTTTCATCGTCCTTTTGTTTTTTAGTACACACATTTTTGCGGAATTTCGCTAACACACAGTTTGCCTTCTGTGTTGCAGGATATGACAAGTGATGGTGCTGTTACGTTTTGGATATTTTTACTTTGTTTGATCGTCTCGCCGCACCTGAAGGGTTGCGAGGCGGGCAGGCCGGATGAGTTGCACATAGGCGGCATCTTTCCCATTGCCGGCAAAGGAGGATGGCAGGGTGGGCAGGCCTGCATGCCGGCCGCAAGACTGGCATTGGATGATGTCAACAAGAGGCCAAATCTGCTGCCAGGCTTCAAGCTAATACTGCATAGCAATGACAGCGAGGTAAGTAGTGAAAAGATAATCCTTAATGTATGATAAATACCTACACAAGTGCGAGGGGCGCTTCTGTTGTTTCCCATTAACACTTACTTACTATGAAGTAGTTTCCCCTAAGGGAATCTGTACTTTTAATCAATAAACTTTGTCTTGTTTTCACTATTAAAGCATTATCTAATTATCTGATATATAATCGAAAGTACAGCTATCCTGATATATCGAGAGTTATCGTTAAAGTTATCGAAAACTTCATAATGACAATGTTAGCTATTAGAAATCTTAACAATTTCATTATCAATTCTAATATTGATTACTTAAAATGTCTCAAATGTTGATCGTTCTTGAGATGTTTCTATCTCAAACGGTTCGATTTACTTTCTAATCGATTATTTTCAAATACATCACAAACAAAAACAGTCACTGTACTTTTAATTTTAACATTGGTTAGTTTAAATGCCTCAAATGTTGATCCTTCTTAAGATTTTTCTATCTCAAACGGTTCGATTTACTTTCTAATCGATCATTTTCAAATACATCACTGAAAATACGTCTTCCTTTCACTTTTAATTCTAACTTTGATTACTTTAAATGTCTCAAATGTTGATCCTATCGAATATGTTTCTATGTCAAACTGTTCAATTTACTTTTAAATCGATAAATTTCAAATACAACTCTGAAAATACGCAAGATACAATATGAGAAAGAAACAAAAAAATATATTTTTGTAGGAACATTAACATTAGATTTGAATTAAATAGAAACTTTATCCGGTTTTGAAATTCTTCATAGAAAGCAATAATTACTTTTCATAAAAATAAAATACATTTTAAGTCTCTTGCTACATTTCAACACTGAAAACGCATTGGTTTATTGTCCAAAAAAGTTTGTGTACTACTTAACGAGTAATAATTTCCAAAAACTTCAAGCTTGAAGGAATCTTTTCGTAAATTAACTATTTCTATTATGTTTCTTTTCGCTAAACTTTCAAGGTAGCCCCCACACACAATAGTGTGTATATGTATGTGTGTAGTTGTGTACTAACGCTAGTTAAGGACCTCCCGACTGTCACCATTTTCCCCTTCCCCCAGGGGGGCTACTTATTTTTGTTTCGTTTTGTTTCTAGCGAACGGTTTCAGTTTTCGTTTGTTTTTCGAGACAATGTGACTGACTGACTGAATGACTGACTGACAGACGGACTAAGAGGTGGGGCCTCAATGGTCCTGGGACTGCCATTCATTAGCATATTTCTCTAGGGAGAGAGGAGGAGAAGGGTGCGGTGGCGCTGAGCACACAATGTTATTATGATTTGTTTTTATTATATTTTGTTTGCCATAGTTCACTTACATACATAAGTAAAAGGGTATTTGTACGCTTGTGTTCCCTAAATCAATTTCTTTTTCAATTCTCTTTGTTTCTTTCGTTTGAATGTATTGTACATGGTATACATACATATATATATCTAATTAGCTGAGATTAGTCAACGAATATAAATTGGAATTAATTTGTTGCGGCATAAATCCTCATTTTAACATTAACATTTCAAGCTTAATTCATGTGTCATAGAAATAAATGAGAATATCGTTTGAGCTGTGCGTGAAACATCAATTATTAGACTTATGTATATGTACCACATAAATATATTTTTGTAGAAGAATTCACAAAATGATTGTTACGGGTCTTTCTCAAAAATAATAGTTTTCGTTGAGAGATAAACTAAAACTCAATGATGAAAGTAGTTTAGAAGAAATATTAAAAAATAAAAGAACATTTTTTCCTATTTTGAAAAAAAAACAATCACTTTATGCCACGGATACATTTTTAAAATGATAAAAAAGGATTAAGGCCACAATATGTATCTTCTTTCTTATCGTGCTTTGCAAAAACTAGAGTTCATGTTCAAGTCTACATAGTTAAGAGAATAATTCTCATTATTAAGTCATTTAGGGAACAATTAAGATTTGATCATTCAATGCATTAATGTCTTTGAGAGTTGATACTTAATGTTAAGGGTATTCTTCTATACATTTTAGATGTCATAGTGTTTGTAACAAGCACAAAAATCAATCAGAATCTTTAAAAATGTTCTGAATATTCTTTAAGAATCTCTTTTATGTTACAGATTCAAATATGAGACACCTTTTGTAGATTTCTTTTTTTTGTCGTTTTGACAATAAATACGTATCAAAAATAATTATTCAACATTTTACTAAGATATTTACAAACTATTAAAGCTCATATATTTATTAGACAATGTCAAAAATATAGGTATATATGTAAGTATAAATATAACATTTATTGAGGTAGATCCCAAGCAAACGTTCCGTTATAAAAATTAATCAGAGAGAGATAAACCTTTTCTACCCTATTTTAATTTAATTTTTCAAATTTCAAATGGTTTGGCAAATTATTCAAATGTATTGTATGTAGGCTCAAATGAAAATAATAATAGAGGATTAAGACAATCGCAAAACCCTCACACCAACAGCTTGATTAACTCTTATACTTAAAACAAGAAAATAGAAAGGCATCTATATCGTTTCTATTATCTTCGCTCTAACTAGCTAATCGATTTAATTTTCAATCATTTAAGCAGCAATGATTAAGAAAAGATTTTCATTATCTACAATTATAAGATATAGACAATTATTGTACAGATCAATAGTGCATATATTTCAACAAAGACCATATAATTTCAATAGGAATTGCTCAATTCCTTTATTGGGTCCTTAGAAAAGGCGTGGCAATGAAAGTTTTCAATATTTTCATATTAAAATTTATCTATTCGAGCCATGAGATTACTACTTTTTTACAAAATTTTCTCATTGTTTGCAAAGATCTAAAGAAATTAAAGCTCATTCCATTATTTAGTCTAACTGATTTCTATTATTCAGTCCGATTTACTTGTGGACTTGCTTTTATCCCTATTCATTTATCTAAAGTTGATCTCACAAACAAAAGCCAATTGTTAGGATTAACAGACACAACTTTTTCCTAGAAATAGTTTTTTTTTTGGTTTTTTTTTTTTTTTTGAGTACAACCTACCCATTCCAATCCACGCCTACTCCGCCATAACGAAAGGGAAACACTCCACATAAATGTCACATGTCATAATTAATGGCCAGTCCATAGACCGTAGTGCTTTGGTCCCTGGTCCCAGACGCAGCATGAAAATGCTATCAATGTTGCCAGCAACTTTACCATTTAACCAGTTATACAACCTCCGAGTATATTTATGTATATAGAGTGTCGTCGTATCCTTATTATTTTGTTGTATTATATTATTTCATTTTTTTTTTGTGTATATTTTTAAGAGCCTGCGGTACAGTTGCGGTTTGGTTGGTTTGCCTGGTGCCTATTTATACGCGGACCTCATTAGTTTTAAGTGAGCGAAAAGCTTAACTACTTGTTTTTGAGTTTTGAATGAGGTCACTTCGCCGCGCTCAGCTCATCATTTGAGTTATTTTTATTCAAGGCTGTCACACACACACACACACACACCGAGAGAGAGAGACACACATAGTTCTATAGACAGGAGAGATAGACACATACGAAACTAGCGGAGCGACTGGATAGAGACAGATAGATGGATGGATGGGTTGGATGGGGGGTAAAGGTAAAATCACATAGCTGACTGTATGGAAGGTATCTCATCTCGCTTGGCTGGACTTTGAGCACAGATAGCTGTGGCTCTGCTCTGTGTATATTTTTTTTTTGTATTTGTGGCTTAGGCAAACAGCTTCCGTTAAATGCTGCATAATTAGTTCCCATACCAGCAATCTCCATCTACTCTCTCCGCATCACTTGGCCCAGGCGACAAGCGGCAAAGGTCGCACGCAATGTTTGCCTTTGCCTTTCGCCTTTTGCTTGACCTACTTTGATGTGTGAAATGTCCCAAGAAGCGTGCACAAAACGAAACAAACTATTAAACAAGAGCGAGCGAACGCGCGCGCCTCGCAATAATGTGGCATGCCTCGGAGCTCCCTTTTTTTATGTTCTCTCCGGGTGTGTGTGTATTTGTGTGTGTGTGGAAGGATAATATGGTAAAACATGGGGACACACAACTGGACACGAAACCAGTAAAACAAGAAGACGACTACAGCAATGAACAATTAAAAAGGTTGTTTACACGCAAACCAAACCAAACCAAACCAAGCAAACCAACCGAGAATACAATAAGAAATAATACCAAGCAACAACAACGGAAAAACTGGCGAAAAACTGGGATATATGAAAACGAGTTTGCCATGTTAATGTCCATGAATATGAATCATTCATACAGAGTCGTATACGAATGAATGAATCTCATTTGAATCAGCTATTTTCTCAACTGATACACACATGCGAATTAAGCCGCACTCACACTCACACACTCACGAGTTAAACGTTTTCATGAATTATTCATTGAATTAATTGAAATAAAGTTTCCTTCTTTCTTTCATTAAACATATGTTAACTAATTGATATTATGTGATAGATCAGCAAAAGTTATAATTCAATTCGGATCTGGTTAGTCCGAAATGATGGGAGGGAAGGTTATACAAAATGTTTTCAAGAACGTTTGAATGACAATTGAATAAAGTTTGGCCAAACAAAATAAAACAAATACACGATAATTATTACAACCTGTGATCTGAACTTCCAAAAAGTATCAATGCAATATTTTAAATCTGCGAGTTAAATGATTAAAAACTGGTGTTAATGGAAAACTTCTTTAGCCGTTCAAATATATGTACATCTTAATAGGTTAATGCTAACTTCCAGTAATTTCTAAACTATCATATACAGTTGCGAATCGAAAAATAGCAGCAGTAGTAAATTTTTGAAGCGTATTCGTACGTTTATATTACCAATTTGTGCAAAGAATTAAGATAAATTAGTGCATTTTGGGTAAAATTGATAAAACAGATCCGTAATTTTTCATTTTCCATGTAGGATTTTCCCACATTTATCATCTTTTGAAGCAACAACTTTTGATACTGATTATCGTGCTGCCTAGGTCTCTCTTAAAGCACTTAAATAACGTTACAATCTAAAAACTTTTATCTTTTAGCCAAAAATTCCAAAAATATAGCCAAATATATAGAACATATAACGTGCACCGAAAATTAAGAGATTATCGAACATTTTTCTCCACACTTAAATATTTCAAAAAATAAAGCTAGATTCATAAAAGTTTTTCATTATTGTTCCACAATGCATTTCATTGTTATTGTTTTTTTGAAAGTTCGAATGAGTTCGATCAAATTGACCATTTTTTTTGAGGATAAGTCTTTTTAATAAGGATCAGATATAAAGGACTTTTAGCTTTTAATACTAAGTGTAATTGTAGTTGGATAGTTCAATTTTCTAAGTTACAGGTTTCTTTCAAAGATCTCAGTGAAATTAACATGTGTGTCGCAGAATAAATATATTACATCCCCATAGATTTAGATTTACTATGATCGTCCTACTAACCATAGTTATTATAAGAAACACAGCGATCGAAGTTTTCTTTGAAAATATGCATTGAACCTAAAACTTGAAAAATAAAGGTTATTTAGTTGAACACGATGTATAAGGAATTAATTATAGGGAATAAGAAAGAATTAAACTACAGCCATTAAAAGCGTTAATAAATTAAATAATAATAAGTCACACCCTGCACTGAACTTCCACTTCTAACTAGTAACATTCCCTTTCCGTGCCATAATGCATGCAATCCTACTCATTCTTATCAGCACACCTATCGTCCAACTCCACTTCTAATACAAAACGATTCTATGTATAGTATAACTCGGTTATTTTTATTCAGATTTTTATAAAATATTGTTCAGATTTAATCGATATTCGATATGAATACTTCCAAGAATATTTTTAGTGTCGGAAATGCTTCCTTTGTCTATTACATACAGTTGGGTGACTTAAATATACCCATTTACCACCTGGTTGCAGGGTATAATAACAAACTAAAGCTCTAATTATCTATTTACCTGTCTATTTAGCTAAATACATAGCTAACACAAACTATCTGTCTAACTGTCTATCAATCTTTCGCAGTCGTGGGGCGAATGTAAGAGAAAAGTAGAGTAGAATACTAAGAAATGTAGTATTCAAAAGAATTTAAGGTGCTACATTCTTATCTACTTTAAAATTAAGATTGATTTTACTGGGTAAATTAAGATTGAAATACTGTTTGGAATACACGAATTCTCGAAACTTACTTCGGCCCGGTGTGTCTTTGATTGATAAATTACGGTGTTCCTTCCAGTTTCTTTTTCCTATCTCATAGTTTTGGTGTTTTAATTGTTTGTCCAATTGAAATATGTTAGTTTTTATCTTTCCTTATCTTTCCTAATGTATCATTATTATCATCCCAATAAGAATGTCATTCCAAATATTGCTATTCTAGCAGCACACCCTGCGTATACGTTATTAGTGGCTGATAAATCTTTTGTAAAAAATCGCTTGAAATCAAATTAAAAATTCAATTTCATGGATACTACGTTAAATGGAACTATGTAATCGTTAATTATTATGAGCTTTTCTTTTTTTATGAGCATGAAGAAGGTTTTTGAGGCCTGATTCCGTTTTCGAAACGATTTCAAAAATCAATTAATGGCAATTTTCATTGATTTTCAATTGCCTTTCGCATTTTCGACTCAAATGTTGATCGTTTTTACCCTCGAAACTGTAGTTTTTTATGATTTTTGGGTCAAAAGCAACTAATAGAAAGTCGCGATTTCGAGAGCAAGGAAAGCTCGAGAAGGAATTTGTGGAAATGGTGACCAACAAGCAACTAAGGCACGCGCCAACATTTTTTTGCCATCGTTTCGTTTTCCTGTAAAACTAAAAAATACGCAGCGTGTGCCAACTGAACTAAATCTTGGAATAATATTCGGATGATCATTTGATAATGGAAGTTGAAACTAAGTTAGGCAAATAATTTCAACACGAAATCTGTAAGATAATTAGGGAACTTTAACACCGAAATATGTCAAAAATATCGATTTCCAAGGACTATTCTAATTTTGTATTTTTTGTACTGCCCAAAAGACAGACCCTGAACACCGGGACGTCTGAAGAACGCTAATGTTTACATATTTCATATATTACAGTTTGTCTTTGTCCCCAGAGACCAAGAGACAAGGCTGTAATTAGAAACATAACTCAATTATGTTATCGATACAAATTGCATTCAATGCTCAATTCCAGTCGATTAAACACCAAGTACCCCAAAGAGAAAATTTAATGTTTGTTACACTCAAAGTGAATTCTTGTGAAACAAAATCAATATCTGATTAGTTTAATTAAAAAACAATGAAAGACTCATTAAAATAAAAGCTCTGCCACAAATGATACAATAAATTAATTAATCTAGATAAACAAATGTGCGCAACAAATTATGGTTAACAAAAAAAAAATAAAAAATCAAATGATTTATCGTTATTTGTCCAAAAGACAAGAAATCATTTTTAATTGCCCATTGACTTCCTGGAATCATAAATAGTACTGAAATAACGCAAATGATGCGGAAATTCCTTCAAGCATTCCATACACAAATATTTTGATTGGGTTTGGGCTTTTATATAAATAATAATAATAATAAATTATGGTCCTTTCGTCTTTCGTGCTTTCTTTTGGCAACATTCAAATTAGGCCAGCCATTACCAAGTAATTCACTTTTATTTTGTTTCAGTGCGAGCCCGGCTTGGGGGCCAGTGTGATGTACAATCTGCTCTATAATAAGCCACAAAAACTCATGTTGCTGGCAGGATGCAGCACAGTTTGTACAACTGTGGCCGAGGCTGCCAAAATGTGGAATCTAATTGTGGTAAGTAGATATTGGATAAGCCCGCAAAATTTACAAATATTCAAAAGCACAATGACACACAAAATGAAAATTCCTTTAGCTATGCTATGGAGCCTCGAGTCCTGCCCTATCGGATCGTAAGCGTTTCCCAACGCTCTTTCGCACCCATCCCTCGGCCACAGTGCATAATCCGACACGTATCAAGCTAATGAAAAAGTTCGGTTGGTCTCGTGTAGCCATCTTACAGCAGGCCGAAGAAGTATTTATATCGGTAAGCAATGTCACGATGTCATGTGTGTACAGTCCCAACAAAACATTCAAAAAAATTTTCATTTTACAGACTGTAGAAGATTTGGAAAATCGATGCATGGAAGCTGGCGTCGAAATCGTAACTAGACAATCATTTCTATCCGATCCAACAGACGCCGTACGAAATTTACGACGCCAGGATGCACGCATCATAGTGGGCCTCTTCTATGTGGTCGCAGCGAGACGAGTTTTATGCGAGATGTATAAACAACAGCTTTACGGAAGGGCGCATGTGTGGTTCTTTATAGGTAAGGATCCTAATCTTTAATTAGGCTAAGGCACGTTTAAGCCACACAAAGATACAAAGCTATCTAAAATGGAAAAAACACCCAACCCTTTTTTAATTGCTTGGAACCGCCACCAAAGTTACTTAGTAACACTTTTAAGCAACAAAGAGGCGAATTTCCTGCTAACTCTGCCATTTCGTGACCATCAGCTCGAGTTAGGTTGAAAACTCTTTTACTATGAGTTATTGCCATGGTGTCAGATAAATAAACGACCTTTTCAGAAATTATCCAACGCTCTTAGCCTCTGTCGTGCTCATCTCGTTGCCTCCCCCAACTAAAAATCTTGTATCAACAATTGTACTTCATCTCCTTCACACACATCAGTGATATGGAATATACAGATTCCCCGCCTTACGCGCCTTCTTAAACAACAGCCAAAAGATAATAGAATTTTGTGTTTTATTTTCAAAATTATTATAGCGACGATGTCAGGCGTTAGAGTTATTAGAATAGGGCAGATACTTATTTCTATGTCTCAATACCATAGAAAAAGAGAATGCAGCCGATTGGCAGTTACCCTCCTGTCAGTATTAGTTTTAGACCTTTTTATTTTTTATGTGTTTTACACATTTAGTTAACTTAGAAAAATATTTTTAAAATCTGAAAATTGTTTTTAACTTACCGAAGATAAGTCGCTCCACGTAATGTCAAATTTTCAAAACGCTGTGCAGAATTTTGTTTTGGAAATATTTTAAAATGACTTTTCTTAAATTCAATGAAAATTGTCAAAAGTTCCATTAAACTCTAAACAAATTGTTCTCGTGGTAATATTTGTATTTTTATCTGCCTTTTTGGCCCAACAAATGTACTACAAAAACTCATCAAATTTGTCCAAACTCTCCTAAAGATAGCAATATTTGTACCGACTTTAAAGCGAATCGGTTAGAAATTCATTGGAGTTATCCTGCACACCGTTTTGAAAAATGTTTTTTTTTAGAGAAACGGAAATTTATCTTATGCAAAATCTATAATTTTGATTACAACTTTATCGGATATATCTAAAAATGTTCGTTACCGTAATCTACTTTACAAATTAAAAATGTATAAAAAATAATGCAATTTTTTAAAATGTCAGAGAGAAACTGCTAACAATCGTAGATTTTTTTGAACTTTAAAGTTTTACCTCATGCAGAGAAACTAAGGAGTCAAAAGTATTCGGAGCTTTTTCCACAAGTTTTCCTTATTTATCTTACTTTGTGTAATCATTTCTAACGGATATAAACATTTATTTAAACTATTTTTTCCATTTAGGCTGGTATGAGGACAATTGGTATGAGGTAAATCTTGAAGCGGAGGGCATAACCTGCACTAAAGAGCAAATGAGAATAGCTGCCGAGGGTCATCTAACAACAGAGGCGCTAATGTGGAATCAGAACAATCAAACAACTATATCCGGCATGACGGCAGAGGAATTCCGGTAAGTTCCAACTAAGGGATTCCTCATCAGGCTATCGTTTAAAACCACATTATCTTTTCATTCAGACATCGACTGAACAAAGCCTTAACTGATGAGGGTTACGATATCACTCATGATCGCTATCCGGAGGGCTATCAAGAGGCACCATTGGCCTACGATGCCGTCTGGAGTGTGGCATTGGCATTTAATAAGACAATGGAACGGCTAACAACGCGCAAGAAATCGCTTAGGGACTTTACCTATACGGATAAAGAGATTGCAGATGATATTTATGCGGCCATGAATTCAACACAATTTCTTGGAGTATCGGTAAGTTTGTGAAAAAATCACTTGAGATAAACATTATCTAATGAAAATCAATACTCTCATCCATCATAGGGTGTGGTGGCCTTCAGTTCCCAGGGTGATCGTATAGCCTTAACCCAAATCGAACAAATGGTGGACGGCAAATACGAAAAATTGGGCTACTATGACACTCAACTTGACAATCTCACCTGGTTAAATGCTGAACGTTGGGCTGGTGGCAAGGTAAGCTGTGTTTTCAATATCATTCAATGAATAAGTGTTGGAGAAACAATATTATAAAATATGTCTGAGAAAGAGAAACAAATTGAAAAGGAAAAAGGAAATCTTTCGGAAGCAGAAAACACTAGGCAAAGAACCAGCGATGCCTCTACAAGCACAAGTAAACGCACTAGCAATGCTGTTGGAACCCAAAAAGATAAAACGATTGAACCCAATACTATAAACACTGCTAGATCTGATGAGGACAAGACAAAAGATGTTGTAATAAATCAAGAAGAAAATGACGGACCAGGATCTTCTAGAAAAAGGAACATTAAAGTAGATTCAATAAATGAAGTCGCGGATACAAAGCAAAAGCCTGATCATCATGATCAAACTTCAGAAGATAGATTCAATGATAGAGATGCTTTCGCAAAAACTGAAAAAGAGATCACCCAAGCACAAACAAGTCAATCGATTATTGAGCGCGATAACGAATCTCTAGATAGTGATGAGGAAACTGTAAAAAATGGCGATAGCTCTGTTAGTGATGGGGAAACTATAATAAATGACGATAACTCAGCAATAGGAACATTTGAAAGAGGTTCAGACAGTCAGATGGCATCATCTGAGCGTGAAACACAATTCAATGTGAGATTCACCACACATTCAGATGCAGACGACACTACACAGGACACACTCACTAGTCTAGAAAGCCTCAATACCACACCATCTGCGACTTTCACAGTGAATCGCAGTATTAACTCGGCGAATCGTAGAGCGAGGAGAAGTTCTGTTGATATTAATGATAACGATTATGTAATAAATATTCAAGAGTCTCGTATAAATACCAGGGATGCCTTAGGCGAAGAATATATTGAAGAACTCCATCCGCCACGTAAAATAAGCGATGTGAGAGGCCCCCAGACAACAGGTGAACGTAGGACAGAAGCTCGAACATTTCTTTTAAGAAAACCGAACACTCCAGTTAATGAAATAGGTGTGAATACAAGAATTTCAACAGATCCAATACGTATAGACCGAGGGATGATACATTTTGACTACAGAATCGAGACGGAGGAGGACGAAACAGATACAGAGGAAGATGCCACGGATACTGTCTATAAGACTGCAAAGTTGAGAAAACGAGAAGAAAAAGAACAAAGAGAATTACTAAACTTGGAAGATGGTATAAGGAAAACAATGAAGCCCACTACATCTGAAGAACCAAGGGCAGAATTCGAGAAATCTCTTGAAGATATCTTTGCAACTGATGCCACGATTTCCAAGAGATATTATCATGGAGATGGAATGCGTAGAAATATTGGTACACACGCCATTAAAACGCATGAACCAGTGCGTGATGCAGAACCAACAAAGCCCATTATCGAAGATAGTGATCATCGAAAATGCGGTGATCAAAATGAGACGGAAAATGTTGAATACGAACTTCTCGGTGGGGGACGAAATTATTACGAGGGATGCGAATATCATTTTCCAATGAGAAGAAATTGGCGTCAACTTTTCTACGACGGCACAAATGGCAAATATTTCTCTCGATATCCCAAACATTGGGTATTTACTTTAGTATATTCGTTATGCCACATTTTATTTGTGATTATGCTATCGCTGGTATTATTTGATAATTTCTCTGGCGGCATAAGCCTGGAAAGACCATATACAAAAATTGCTCAACCCTTTTTGAGCTTTTCTCCTGTGGGATCACGCACCTACTATAAGTATATCGAATTCGATCCGCGAAATAAGTCTGAAGTTCGCCAGTTGTATATGAAAGCTTTGAAATTTCTAAGCAAATATGGTACAGTACAATTTCAACGTTTTGGGCCCTGTAATGAGAGTGATAGCTTTGGTTATTCAACCAAAGAACCGTGTGTGTTCTTGAAAATCAATCGTCTAATTGGTTTCAAAACCGAACCCTATAATCATTCCGATCAAGTGATTAGATCTACATTCAATGAATGGGATCACAAGGCGTTAAAACAACTCTTGAATAGCATTCAAAATCCAGAGGATCGAGAGAATCGCATTTGGATAACGTGTGGAACAAAACAGAACAAGGATGTTCAAATTGAATATTATCCGGAACCGGCTATACATACAAAATATACAGATATCACGAGACGAATTCAACATAAAGTTAAAGATAAGATGTCATTCTTTAGTCCTGAGGATCTCAATCGCATAGTGGCCATTAAGTTCCATAATTTAAAAACAAATGAACGGATTCAAGTTAATTGTAAATTATGGGCACGCAATATTCATCATACCCGTGAAGATTACGGTCAAGTTTCGTTTTATATTTTGCTAGCTAACCGAAAGAATCGGGACCGAGATCTTAAAGTGTCCAAATATCACGATGCATTGTGAATGTTTTTGCTGAATAAAGTTGATAAATTCTAAGAAATGTTTTCCCAATTCGATTTTCATTGTAGGTCCCTCAAGATCGCACAATAGTAACGCATGTGCTGCGTACCGTATCCTTGCCTCTATTTGTGTGTATGTGCACTATATCAAGTTGTGGCATCTTTGTGGCATTAGCTTTGATCATCTTCAACATATGGAATAAGCATAGAAGGTAGGTATTCCGTCGGTTCTTGGAAAAAAAAATATTTAATACTCTATAATTTACACAGAGTCATCCAATCATCTCATCCCGTTTGCAATACGATCATGCTATTTGGTGTCATCATTTGTCTGATATCCGTCATCTTACTGGGCATCGATGGACGATTTGTTAGTCCACACGAATATCCAAAGGTAGATAAAATCTTATAGACTCTTTCGTGACTTATTACTTCAACTTTTAATCCATTTCTAGATTTGTCAAGCTCGAGCTTGGTTATTATCCACCGGTTTTACATTAGCATACGGTGCTATGTTCAGCAAAGTCTGGCGTGTGCATCGATTTACAACAAAAGCGAAAACAGACCCGAAGGTAGTGGTATTTATTTGCAAATTTTGTCATAGGAAATTTCTCTTTAATTTTGTGTTTTTATTCTAAATTTTGTGTTTCTATTTTTTTCGGTGCAGAAAAAAGTGGAACCTTGGAAGCTATACACCATGGTTTCGGGCCTCTTATCAATAGATTTAGTGATATTACTCTCATGGCAGATCTTTGATCCGCTGCAGCGTATACTCGAAACATTCCCACTCGAAGATCCAGTATCTACAACTGATGATATTAAAATACGTCCAGAGCTTGAGCATTGTGAAAGTGAGAGGAATTCCATGTGGTTGGGTGAGTTCAGTTGGAATTGATCACTTTTAAAATACTGATATACAAATAGATAGTGTGAAATATTTGATTACATACAATTTGCTGATAATTTCTATAATCCATTCGTCCTTTCTCTAGGTCTTGTCTATGGCTTTAAGGGCCTCATACTGGTATTCGGTCTGTTCTTGGCCTATGAGACACGTTCGATCAAGGTGAAACAGATTAACGATTCACGTTATGTGGGCATGAGCATCTACAATGTGGTCGTCCTGTGCCTGATAACAGCTCCAGTGGGCATGGTTATTGCATCACAACAGGATGCATCATTCGCCTTTGTGGCTCTAGCTGTGATATTCTGTTGTTTCCTAAGCATGCTGCTGATATTTGTGCCAAAGGTTTGTTTCACATCGATTCGATTTCGATTCTTAACTGACTGATTTGATTGATTTAAGGTCATTGAGGTCATACGACATCCTAAGGATAAAGCCGAATCGAAATATAATCCCGATTCTGCCATATCGAAGGAGGATGAAGAACGTTATCAGAAACTGGTTACCGAAAATGAGGAACTACAACGATTAATAACACAAGTAAGAGCGACTATCCCACTTCCATTGTCCAATTTAATTGATAACTATAATTCGATCGTTGCGATTGTATGCAGAAAGAGGAAAAAATACGAGTTCTACGACAACGTCTGGTGGAACGAGGCGATAGCAAAGGCACAGAACTGAATGGAGCCTCAGGCAATGCCACCACCTCGCTTGCAGTCCAGCCACAGCCTGCTTCTATCATCAGTGCATCCGCATCAGCACATCCCACACCCGCTGCCACACTCGCAATCACACAAGGTGGGTGTCCCGTCCCGCCCCTGTGGGCTAACCATAATCATTCTGCTTTTCCTTTGTAGAGATCATATTGCATGTAATATGTATGTATGTTTGAGTACAATATTTTTGTTTTTTGTATTTAGAAATTTTAGCCATTTTCGTGGGCATTGACAAAATTGATTGATTTCAAATATGGATAAATTATATGGAATTTAAAGGTTACGCCCCTTAATGTTATTAAACCACCAAGCACTTTGCCACAAAATTAAAAAATCACTTGGCAAATCTATGTATAGCACATCTGGCAAAAATTTCAATATTTTCAAAATCACATTTGTCAAGTTCACCTATTTCCCATTCACTGCAAGTTTTGCAAACTTAATTTTTATATGAACATATAAAAAAGTAACCAAAAACTATATAGGCAATTCGTAAGAGAATTCAAATATGTTAAAGGTTACAAAAAAAAATATCCAAAAATATTATGTAATACATCTAGAACATTCAGCCGAAGGCCTCAGCAGCAATGGCTTCGAAAAAAAGCTTGAATTTTACAAAAACTAGTCTAGAATCTAGAACATTCTCCCAAAGTTTCAAACCGATCAGAGTGGCAAACATGGTAAAAGATAAGAAAACTCAATTTTTGAAAGTCCAGAGAAGTCAAGATTTTCAAAAAGGTTATGGCTCGAACTTCTTCAAACTTAGCACACTTTTTTTGTAATATTCTCTAAGTCTTAAATGATGAATTTCCTCTCTATTTAGTTTTTTAAAGACACTCAGGGTAAACATTTTCGAATGGTTCTTGGTTCAAAGCGCAGCAAATAATTCAAATTTTTATAAACGAAGAAAAAACATCATTCAAAAACGAATTTCAGAAAAAATTTAGGTTTTTAATTTTTGATGATTACTTTATCACTTATCGTGACTTTTTTTAAGGCTCGCAGCTTATGAGGTCCCAATGTATAAATTTTAAACATTTACTAATAAAAACTTCACAAAATTTCTTATCAAAAAAGTATCTTTTATATTTAGTATAAACTGTGCTGCCTTTTTGTAACTTTTCTGCCGATCTAACCTAATTTTTTAAGCCATTCGGATATAAATTTTTAATTATATTTGTTAAAGACTAAAAATGATTTATTAACTTAAACTTGCATAGAAACAAAACTGCATTTATTCCAGTTCATACATTGCGATAGTTTCGATTAAGTTATTCAGTCTAACAAGTCAAGATCTCTAATCTATTCATAATCAATAGAAGTTTTACATATTTTATTGCAAATGGCTAGTTAACTTTGCATAAAGACAAAGCCTATAACTTGTTTCCAGATGGATTGTTAATATAATTTATATAATATATTTATTCAAATATATCTATAAATGTCAAATCTAATGGGGAAATTATACTAATATTGATATTCGAAGCAAATGACAGCTATTAAGTTACCTACTACACAGATCTAATAAGGGAATGAATATTTTATACTTTTCCACTAAACAAGAAAAGATTCTTATTACAAACCCACAATATTCTCAATTTCTAACTTCAATACTTAATTGATTATCGTGAAACTAACATCGATTTCATTATCTCCAATTTCAGATACTCATGAGCACCGTACATGAAAAAACTTGTCAATTTCCTTTGCGTGATAGGTGAATTATACAAAAATAAAAATAAAAAAATCTAAAACACAAAATACTAACTGAAGATAAAAAAAGAGTAAAACAAATTTAATAAAATATGTACTTAATAAAAACCAAAAAAGAAAAGAAAACTTTGTATCGACTTTAAGCTGAGCTAAATAAATAAGAGAATTAGAGCGTATGGGATAGCAGCAATTTTGTAGATTAACTAAAATACATGTATTGTACCTTAAACGTGTTTAGAATTAAATTTAAACGAAATACTTTTAACTTTAACGACATTTAGCATGTGAACTAAGCAAATTGTTAGGCTTTAAAGTTGAACAAAATATATATATATATATACATACATACATTACATAATGCAAACAAAAAACCCAAAAATGAAATCATCATGTTAAAGTTAGTCATTTTTAAAAAAAGAATTACAAAAAATTGTTGTGTTTTAGGAAATTTTCTTTAAACCTCTTTTTGCTCATCTCTGTCTCCTAGAGCTAAACACACTTACAAAAAAAAACTAACAGTAAATGTTAATGGATTCAAAAATGATTCGAAATGCAAATCGCCTGAATCATTTTTGAAACGTTTTCATTCCTAGAGCTTTACTTAAACCCAAATGTGGGAATCCGTATGAATCTAAACTTAATTTAATCTAAAACAATAAATCTAAAAAACTTTTTAAAGAAAAACAACGGTTTAAAAATTGTTAACCGGTTCAGAAATAAATTTATTGTTTCAAATTTTTTTTTCCACATTGTAAACTAAACAAAATTTTATTTTGTTCTTATAAGAAAAAGAAATTGAATTGTTTACATGTTGTTTGAAACATTTTAGTGTTTTTTTTTAGTTTTAAACAATTCTAAAATAAAATAACATTTCCAAACTTATGCTTGACTATTATGTACAAAGATCTGATTTAGTAAAAATATGTTGAAAAAATTCTTGCTAAAACTTTCATTTAAATACGATTTGTCCGATTTGTGTAGACCTTTCGACCTTTTGATTGATATAACTCTGAATTAAAAACGGGTTTGCTATCGAAAACTTCCATAACGATCAATTGTTATCTTTTCTAAATATGGTATCTCCTATCCTTGCATTCATGCCTGAAAGGAGCTTAAAAATGCCACCTTAAGTGCGTTAGAAACTTATTCTTATTCAACTTATTCAAGCAATTATTAATGTTTCAATTTCTGAACCAACACAAAGTCTGCCTTTACCATTTTCATGCAATACAAGAATACATTCCATCCCTGGTCTCCCTATGGCCTTGGCAATACTCGTCAAACTCCTAGACTCCAAGATTCCTTTAGGCCTAAGTTCAAAGTGTAGTTTTTAGGGAGTTTTTTTTTTTTAGTTTTTTGTATAGATCGTGTATGTGTAAAAACCCATTATGAAATTGTCGTCTAATGTGCACTCGATACAAATTTTAATAGTTTAAATATTCAGCGAATTGTAAGCAGCACAAATCGAATGCGAAAATATATACATGTATAGTAGTATGCAGAAGCAAAAGTATAGATAATGAAGGATCTACAAGTAATAGATCGAGTGTAGTATCGGAAGTTAATAGTTGATAAAAACCGGGGTAACGAGCTCAAGCAAATGTTTTAATTTTTATGTGCTGTTATATATAGAGAAAATGTGTAAAACGTGAATTGAAATGAATGAAAGCGACAAAAAATAGAAAAATCTGAAATTTTTGAACATACTGTACGTTCTAAAATTGCATTTATAAATTATATATACACTAAAAAAACAAAACCAAAACCAATGATATGATAAAAATGAAAGCGTCATTATATAAAATAGGAATTGACTTAAACAAAAAAAAATAAATAAAGTGAAATGAATTGAAAACTGCAGAGAATTCTCAAATCGAATTGGAAATGATCACTGGAAACTCACATATGCCATCACGAAAAAAAGAAGGTACATAAATACATAGACAACATCAAATTCCTACGAAATGAAAGACTTTAAAATCTAAGACGTTAAATAAATGAAAAAAAAAATTGAAATAAAAACTATACACACACTCCTACACACACACGGAGATGAAATACACAGCAAACTGAGAATCGATGACAAAAAAAAATTATATATATACATAATACTTTACGTATATATAGAAAACCAAAAAACACATCTCTAGTAAATTTGATATTGTTAAGGATCGTTGGAATTTGTAGTTTAAATGGATTGTAATTTCATATATACATAAGTATATATATATATATATATATCTAGGGAAATGCTGTTAGGCATTGTATATTGTATATAGAGCATTCAGCTTGCTCCATAACAAATTGCAAATTTTACTCAAAATAAAAACAAAACAAAAATAGAGAAATAACTTTGCAACTTTTCTTTCAGTTTTCTTTTACTTTGCTTTCCATGCTAAACTCACAAAAACAAGAAAAACTCTCACATTCACACATCAGCAAAAAAGAATAGAACATTTTTGTAAATTTAAGACACATTTTAGCAAAGCTAATTGTTGTATAAATTACAAATAATTATACCAAAAAAAATCAACCAATTACAAAAGAAGAACAAAAACCCAAATTCAGATTTAACTAAAAATAAAAACCAAACAAAACCTACTGTTAGTGACAAAAAAGAAAACCAAATTGTAGCAATATGAAACTCGGTATGTTCTTATGAAAGTAACATTAACGAATTAATTTAAAAGTTTAATAAACCGAAATATGAGAATTTTACTGAATAAAATAAAAAAAAAACACACAAAAAAAAAAGAATCAACAATCTTGACAAACATATTTCTGGTTTTAATTGTAAACCAAAAGCCAGAAGATTTTGTGAATTTCGACTTAACCGAAATATTTATACCCTTGCAAACGGAACTGGATGGGATTTACATCTTTATTGAATTGCAACTTCAGAAACAATTTGTTTTATTTTCCTGGTATATTAAACAGACTTAAATGATTAAGTAAAACAATTTTTTTTGGGTCCTTAGAATCCAGTACTTTCAAGAGAATAGTCTTGCGACATCCTGCTTACATATTTTTCTCCTTCTGTTTCTATTACTTATATTTTGGACATTCATTTTTGTTTTTTTCCAGTGTCAGACCTCACTCACTTTTTTAAAGTCTACTTGGGGGAGTAATTCGAAAACAGAGGTTTTGTAAGGTTGACAATGGATAACTAAAACCAAACTAAATTGGAGGTACTGCAAATACAGAATAGATTATGTTCAAATTTCAAGTAAATCAACTGAACCAAACTGCGTTTACCCAGTACAATATTTATGAAACCTTTTCTCGGTTAATATTTGATGACATGAACACTTGTCGTATGCTTCTTATTAGCATTACGTATACGACTAGCTCTAATTGTTTTTAATGCTACCGTCAAATTATATGTATTTTTTCAAAACTAAATACTATTCCGATAAGCGGTCTCCCAATAGGATACACGAACATAAAAAATAATTTTAAAGAAGTGACCAAAAACCATTGCTTTAAAGAATCCGATTATTGTTTTGAACTTGCTTTTTTGCTCCTAAAAATGTGGCATCATTGCTCATAAGTTACCCAATATAAAATATAATTTTTTTAGGCAGTCTTGAACCTTCATTTAAAAACCTTCTTTTAGAAATATAATAAAATGCATAAAAAAATTATTTTTAAACATAACGCAATCAATTTTAATTGAATCGATTGTCTCTTATTTGGACAAGCTGTCTATGTTAGTGTCGCGCTTTTCGAATGTGTGTATAAACAAAAAACCACATTATATGTTTTAAACTGATGGATTAGTTTGCAACAACCTTTTGACAATTATTTAAATCAAATCAACTTGTCAAATAGCTTGGGAATATTAATTAATACTGGCAGAAATGGTCAGAAATGTTGTCCTTTCTTATAGAGACTTTTCTTCAATGAAACCTAAAACTAAAATCGTTCCCAATGACGTGCAATACCTTTCACATTTAAAGAACTAAGCGTGTTATAATAACCTAATCATGTTGATCAAGATTATTTTATACATATGAACAATCGCGACAATACTTCCTTCTCTGCTTTCACAAAAGTGCATATAGCCTTTTCCAAGCGTATTTATCTGGGAATTTGCATAACAGTCGTGAATTTATTTGTTAATGGAATTAACAACCTCAACAGGGAGTCGTCTGGTATTTCGAGTGGGTGTTCAATGAGATACTTATGCGCCAAAAACAAAACAAAAAACTTGCTTCAGGCATTTGCATAATGAGGGACAGATCACACATATTAAAAATTACTTAAATAAATATTTTAAATGAAATTTTATGAGTTCACTTACACAGTTGGGTAGGTAGAAGGGGGGGGTAACTCAAAATGTTATTGAATTTTATGATTCGAAAATGGAGTTTCATATTGGTAACTCAAACAGTCTGATAAATAATAACCGAAAGGTTAAAAAAGAAAATTAATTAGATTTTTGACTATATCATACAACTTGTATACAGATTCTTAATTATTTTACATAATTCCTATAGGTAAGTACGATTTGATGAAGTATAGGGTGAGAATATAGATTAAAGTTTTGATAAATTCTCGGTATGATATCATTTCCGAAATGGATTTTAAGCCCAATTGTATCTATATGGACGGCAGAGTTCACTGCACATTTGATGTGACGCCCATCTGTCCATATTGATCCTCATTTGGTTGGTATTTATACATTTTCTTTTCCTTCCGCCAATGCTGCTAATTTTATCAGTCAACCAACCCACTATACCGACCGATCTCTGGTCGTATAACAGTTTTATAACACTCTCGAGGCGAAGCTTCTCTTGAAAGCTTCTCTGGAAAGCATATTAAGCTCGCAATCTGGAGTCAGATCGTCAGTTAACGCGCTTGGCTAAAAGCAAACAGTCGATAGTGAAAAGGAACCGCAATGTATTCATTGAAATTTACAAGTTTGGGGCTTCTATGCCTTCTTATCAGCTGCTGGAGTGCATTGGCCAAATTGGAGGAGAAATTCTCTTGGAAGCAGCTAGCCTTCGATTGGCCCAGCCCACAAGCCGAGGCGGAGGCCAAAGCCTCTGGGCACTACATTGAGGAGAACAACCTGCCATTGGGCTTGGAGCGTTGGCAAAACAAAATTTTTGTCACTGTGCCAAGGTAAATACCACAAAATCTAAAAGAAGAAATAACAAACACTGTGATTACGAGTAGTTGATTTTGAATTTTTTTTTTTTTTAAGTAAGTAGACATATTAATAATTATTTGTAATTGGATGTCAAGCAGAGTTGCTTGCAAAATCAACAGCGAATGGAGCTGGAAAACCGGTTCCTTGGTGGCTAGTTAAGTTGCTACTTGTATTGTCTACTTAAATATATTTATTTTTTTTCTTATAATTTTGTTTTGTTTCTTTGGAAAACTATTTGCATTTCAAATTACTGTTTCTATATGCAAATATTAAGTATAAACACAAATTGATTTATTGTTACATGGAGTGAAAATAATTATAGTAGAAACCTATGTGATTATCATTGAAGAGAAGAACTTTTGAACTGTCCAAATTAAAATGTGAAAACAGGTCAGCTAGACAACAAACAAACAATCAGACAGGCAAAACAAGAGCGTGACGTCAGCAGAAAGCGGGGGCTTACCCTGCGATACGGTTGATAGGAAAAGACCCAAAAACACAATTTAATTTTGGGATGACTTCGTGTCTCTGAGTAATCAAAATATTCAAACCTGAATCATAGCAAGTTAATTCTTATTTACGTACTGAATTATACAATTTAATGCGACAAACCAGAAGGAACTCGAACAAGGAAGTACAAAAAACTTGAAAGAAGATTAAACTTTATAAAATTATTTAAGTACATGATTCCTTTCCAATGGGTTTTTAAATTGCTTTCTTTGAATGATTATTGAATTTTTAAATTGATTTTGAATCACACATATTTCATAGAGCAGAAGAAGTTAAGAAATCCATTTGACCATACATCTTAAATTCATTGACTTTATAGGGGAACTTTAAAATGTTTTTTTTTATTCAATCATACAATTTGGAGCAAATAATCAGGGAATTTAAAAAACTCAATTGAGAAATTTACTTAAACTGAGTTTAGGAAAACTTATTCAAAGAATAAACTTAGAATGAGAGAAAGTTGACTATAGGAACTTAATTTTCTAACCTGATCACGTACTCCAATCCTGATATATATTAGAATTAATAATGCTGAATGGGCAATGATTAAAATATTTAAAGAAATGTCTTTTAACATTTTTTTAATCTATGTATATAAAATTGCCCTCTGATTACTTTTGTAGCATATACAAATGATTTACATATGTATTTCACGATTAGAAAACATCTGAATTTATCTCTATTATACAAATTTTAAAGCATTAATTCTTGAAATCTAAATCAATTCTGCTCGGGAGTATCATTAGATAAAGTTTACAGGACCAAATTTTCCCCGGAAGAGACTTAATAGATTGCAAATTAGCGAAATACACCTTCAAATATGAAAAAAGTTTAACATTGAAATAATTTAAACAAACTCAAAGATAAACAATTGCAACTTTCTAATTATGCGCTAACGACAGCATTTTGAATGCCACTGCTTGGCAGCTTAAATATTTATACTTATTATATTTTGAAAACAAAAACTGATAGTGACTTAAATTGAGCGGAAAAATATAAAGATTTCATAAAGAAATAAGAAAGCAACTTAAAATCGCTGATAAATATTTAAAACATGCTAATTAGTAACGTAAAATATTAAGTTTTAAACCATTTCATCTAAAACATATTTGTTGTTCTTCCTTAGATGGAAGGCTGGTGTTGCGGCTACTCTCAATTATATTGATCTTACATCGACCGAAAAGTCGCCAAGACTGCGTCCCTATCCCAGTTGGGAGGACAATAAGCTGCCGATTGAAGTGCAACCTCAAGGACAAAAGACACCATCCGGTGGTCGCTTAGATGCCGAAAAGGCGAAAGATGCCAGCGTTGAACTACAAAATAATTCCACTATCATTTCGACTTTCCGCATTCAAGTGGATGTTTGTGATCGTCTCTGGGTCTTGGATACGGGCTTGGCTGATATTTTGGGCAATCCCAAACAGATTACACCAAATTCCATTCTAGTATTTGATCTCAAAACGGATAAGCTGGTGCGTCGTTTTACCATACCAGCCGATCAGACTAAAGCTGACACATTCTTTGCCAATATTGTGGTTGATTCGGACCGATCGGAATGCGATAATGCCTATGCCTATGTGCCGGACTTGGGAGCTTATGGTGTGATTGTGTATTCACTGCGCAATGACAAATCGTACCGCGTGAAGCACAATTTCTTCCACTTTGATCCGCTGCAGGGTGACTTCAATGTTGGCGGCGTCAATTTCCAATGGACCGATGGTGTTTTTGGCCTCGCAGTGGGTCCCATGAATCCCGATCACTCTAAGGACATCTATTTCCATGCTCTGGCCAGTACCAAAGAGTTCAAGGTCTCCAATCGTGTGCTTCAAAATGAATCCCATGTAACAACTGGCGATTCGTATTATGATTTCAAATATGTTGGAGATCGTGGCATGAACGGGCAGTCTACAGCTGAAGTTTATGATCCGGAAACTGGTGTCATATTCTATACCCAAGTCAATAAGGACGCCATCGCCTGTTGGAACATCAAACGTCCTTACACACCCGATAATCAGGGTCTAATCGATTCCGATTCACACACTTTGGTCTTCCCCAACGACATGAAGATCGACAACGAAGGCACTGTTTGGGTGCTTTCCGACAAGATGCCCACATATCTATACAAGGAACTGGATCCCGCTGCCGTCAACTATCGCATATTGATGGGAACAAATCGTGATCTTATCAAGGGTACTCCATGCGAAATGTGAGCGTGAGATGTTTTGTGCTTTTAATATTGTGCGCGTTCTATATATTTACATATGACATTATTTTTGTGTGTTTCGTTAGTAAGCCAATGTAATAAAATATATATATTTTATGTATGTACTATATGCATGTGTAAGTCTCTAGGTTAAGTGTGGAACATTTCTTTTTCAGTGTTTTACTTAAATATCAGATTTTAGCAAATTGTCGACCAATTGCACCTTCTCGCCGGGTTTAAACGCAGGCATACCCAAATAGGGACAGCTGGAGCAGCGGAAAGCGTCGCCCAAATAGCACTACAAAGAGAAAAATCAGATATAAGTACAAGAAATTTTTAAAATCCTTAAGCTCAGAATCGTTTCAAGTATTTAACAATTAATTTGAAATTTTGAATATTGGAAAAACTCTTTTAAAAACCTTAACCCTTTCGACCCCAAACTTTTTTCCTGTGGAATGAACATTTTTTTTTACTCTTAATCTTTTTATATTAATTTTAGAAGAATTTAGGCTACGGAAAGTTGCTTGTGAGCAACGTTGGGCCATAGTGGTATACAAAACTAAGAATTTTTTTTTTGAACAACTTTAAATGTTTTTTGTTTATTTCAAATAATTAGGTATGAAAACTCAAAAAACAGTTTTTATTGCTGTTACAACAAAGGTGGACTTTACATTTAAGGCATTTGGACATTGGCGTCCCTGTCTTGCACAATCTGCAACGTCCCCTTTCACCAAATACAACCCAATGTTCCATATTATCATAACGCTGGGAGACTGAAGGATTCGGCTGGAACTTGAATTTTTTAGACTTTTGAGAACACACGCTACTTGATGGGGAGCTCAGAGCTTCAGAGCTATCGCTGTCAACATTGGACGGCCTTTTCATTAATTCAATAACAATTCAATCAATGTTGAATAAATTATTGTTGTAAACCAACAATTATGAAATATAATTTAAATTTCATCTAAATATTAAGCAATTCAAAGTAAAAGAATCAAAACAAAATCAACCTGAATCAGAATTTCGGTACATTTGGAAATTGTACGTGTACTCAATGTACTGCGGTTATCAGTATATCAATATAATATCACTATATGACTATATATCTTTCTATGTTATTGTTATAAAGAGATAAAATGCCTTTGGAAGTACTTTTTTTGTTAATAGGTCTGAGACTCAAATCTTTAAATAATTCAATGTACTGGAAAAACAAATTGCATCCCTGTATATATCGTATCTGAAAGTAAGAAACTGAAATTAGACCATATTACGAACTTCAACGTGTGTTTAAGTGTGTTGCCACGTCAATTATTGTCAAGTTTTAGAACAGAAAAATAAACTAATAAATTCCAGGCTTGCTAGGTAAACCTTAGGAGGGACATTTTAGTACAGTCTGCAATGACGACAGCACATTGTCCATACGGAGTCAATGTTTCAAAGACTAAACTTCTTTCATGCTATTGTAAGTTGTTTATATCCCGTAGGAGCTGCATGGCCGAGGATTAACCGGAGACATCGGTGGAATGTGAATCAGATAATAGCTCCAATATGAAAATCTTAAGCCTTCTTCTAATTAAGTAGGGCATCGAGGCAGATAGATGTCAAAATACCGACTTAGATGCAAAAGAACTATTTCTAAAGATTCTTAAAAAGATATATCGGATATCCCGAGGATCTGTGTAACTAATTGTAGATTGTGGTACCTAAACGTAATAATTTGTATGCTTAAGTCTCACTAACTGGTGTTCTGATTGGGTCGGTTTGTTAGGCTTCTAACTGCTTTCCGCAGATTACTTACATTTCCACAACTCGACTTGGCATTCTCACTGGCGGCGGCACTCTCTTGCTTCTTCTCGTTTTCCAGCTCATCGGCTAGGCCGCAAGAGCAATTTTTGCATGCCTTACGTTTGCCTGTGGTACTGCACACTCTGAGGGAAGCGGGATCTGGTTTCTGTTTGTCTTCTTCGTCTAGCAAATCCTCCTCATCGATCAATTCATCATCATCGCCGCTGATTTTCCAAACATTCAATGTACTGGAGTTCTTCTTGGCAAACGACAATCGAGCCGAAGAGCCTGTCTCATAGCCAGGTTTCTCGGCCGTTAGTGTATTATCCAAATCCTCGCGACAATTTATGAAACCCGAGAGCTTAATCTCTTGCAACAAGCTGCCAGCTGCGCCAATGAACGAGATCAAATGGAGTTTTCCACTGGGTTTCAGCATGTGCAAAAGTTTCACGTAATTGTCTGTCAATTGAGCGCACTCTATCACAATCAAATCGAAGCTGGACGAAGCGTAGGAGGCTGAAATAACACGCAAGGCATACATATGTCAAAATTGCTGACTCATGGAAAATTGTATTTTTTTTGTTCGAGTTGCAAACAAACAAGAAAAACGAAAAATATGTATATGTTACCAAAGGAAAGGCGATGCACATTTTCCAGAGCTACATCACCACCGGTGGCTGCCTTGAGCTGTTCCACACGCTTGTCGAGGTCAGCATTATCAGTCCAGATGTACAGAGACCTTTGTAGACCCTTAAATTGTTCCATTGTTTAATTTTATCGTTTTCTTAAAATGTTTCTAGAAATTTTTAAGCACCGCCGGATTTCACAAGCAGTGAGACAATTGGCGTTGCCAGATACAAACATAAATCCTCAACAATGCTGCCACTGAAATACTGAAACAAAGTTACCAGAAAATAAAATTCGGCTAATAATATTAAATTTTATTAATTTAAATAATAAAAAAAATTGTTTTTTTAAAAATACATAAAAAACAGCTGTCCTTTGATATGATTTAATTTGAAACACAATGTAGAAATCCTTATCAAAAGACAAAAATTGTAACAGAGTAAACTTGTTTTTGGGCTTTAGTTACATTATCTCAATAACATCGGCATAGTATATATACTTTTATTTTATTTTTCCAATTTACGATAATTTGTTTATAAAACTAGAAAACAAGACTTATGTATATATATTAAATTATGATGTATTGAGAATCGCATTTAAACAGCTATTTAAAGTGTATATATATACATATACATATGTATATATCGAATGTAGGTCTTGTAAACGCTTAGTAATGCATACATCTATATATAATTAAAAACTTTACTTACAGAAAACGTTTCTGACAATTTGCTAAGTTCTTCCACATTTACAAATTATTTATTTATGATATACTTTCCGCTATAAGTGTGTGGGTCAAACATATTGGAGTTTCCCATGCTCCTTAATTATTAAAAGGCTGCAAAATGGCCAACTAGGCAGCACAACTGACAATAGTGTTGGTAAACAGTCAAATTATAGCCGGTAGCGATGAGTCGCCCTAGTGATGAGCCATTCCAATACCTGTGAGAGCTGCCGACTTAGGTTTAAGTATTACAAATATATTAAGTTTAAGATGCTTTGAACTTATTTTGATCAACATTATCTGCATATTTACATTAGCTACGTTTACTTACGTTATAACTGCCTCATTAGTAACTTATAGTCACGACTAAATCCAGTGATTTTGAAATATCGGCTACAAATCACAGTTTGATAATTATCTCTCATCTCTAATATCCCACTCAGCTCGCTTTTTTTTATTATAAATATAACTACAAGTGCTAGTTACAACTTTAAACAGAAGCCAGCCGCTTTAAACGTCGGTTAGTCACAGAGTCTCAGTTTTGAATTAATAAATATGTAATTTGCGGCGTCCTTTCATACGCACCACATACAAGCCAAGAACAATTCAAAAACAAAAAAAAAATAAAGCGAATAATAATCAAAAAAAAAAAAAACAAAAAACAAGCATTGTGGAAGAGAAACAGAAACAACAGCAAGCAAAGAGAGTGAGCGTGAGAGAAACGCCAGCTGCTGTCCGTCCGTGTGTGTGCGTGTGCGTCTGTATATGTGCGTGTGTGTGCGATTGTGCGTCTCTGTGTGTGTGTTGGTTGCTGCAGGATAACAAAAATTACAACAACAAATAGTACATAAGAAGTGCCAAAGTGTAAACATAATAAAAGTTAATCATTGCCAAAAACAAAAAACCATATTGTTTGTTCACAGTTGTGTTTGGTTTATATTTTTCGCATTCAAAAACGCAAAAGACATGTGCATAAATTTAAATGAAGAGCTACAACCAATTTAATTTAAACGCCGCTGCCCCGCCCGCCATTGCCTACGAGAACGCAGCAGCCGCAGCATCCGCAGCTAATAGTAATACATCATCATCATCGTCATCATCCCTCGAACATCATCATCATCAACTTCCACAACTTCATCCTGGTCCTCTCTCCCATTCTCATCATCATCTTCAGCAGGAGCAGCAACAACAACAACATCATCATCAGGATATGCCGCACTTTGGACTGGGCAGTGCGCCGCCGCCGCCTCCACCATCTCAACAGCAGCAGCAACAACAACAGCAGCAGCTACAAGTGCATCATCAGCAGCAGCAGCAACAACAACAACAAATGCAAATGTCCTTAATGCCGGGTCCTGGCCCATATCGGCCGCATATTGAGGAAAAAAAACTTACACGCGATGCCATGGAAAAATATATGAGAGAACGCAACGATATGGTCATCGTTATCCTCCATGCCAAGGTGCGAAATCCCAACAAAAAATATTTTCCTAAATTATTCACATTCTCCTGAACTATATGAATTTATGGTGGCTGTGGAAAAAATAAACAAAATAGAGTTTTGCAATCCTTTTTTTAAGTACTTAATAAATTCCAATCTAGTTAAAGGTGTAGTAGAGAAAAGGATATTTGTATATTCAATAAAAATAAAATTACGATATGTTTACTATCCTGGCAAATTCGAGGATTTCAGCTGGATAATTGAGGAGACTTTGTGTGGATAGTTAATGGAATCGATCGATCACAATTCGCTCAATCAAACTTGTTATTAGTAATTTGCTTCGATACTTTAGAACACTTTCGAAACTATTGCGTTTTCTTTTGATTTTCCTAACGAAACTATTTTTGAGTAAAAATATATGTAGGATAAATAGCTAAAAACATCGGATTTATAAGAAATCAATCATTCTGTGTAAAAATTTACTCTATCTTTTATATAATTGAATGATAGTTCAATAGTTTCAGACCTAACAACTTATTCTATACCTTAAAGAATATTTCAATGGTTCTTAAAGAAAATTTTCGATTTTTAATGGATCATTTTAGTAGGATCAAGTTGTAAATAAAGCGAAAGGGTAATATTTTTCCAGTTTTATAATATTTCAGAAATTAGAAACATTTGATTAAAAAGTCTCATAAAAACTCTGAAGCTCCATATTGCATGTGTACAATTTTGTAACTGACATGACTAAAATGTTCTATATCTATTTGCCTTTCAATATTGAACAATTTTTTCTATGTGGTAAACAAAATGTTTCGTTATTCTCTTTTTTTTCCGGTTGAACTATTTTTGAAATATTGCTTCAACTAAAACCACAAACGGTGGTAAAATTTCTCGAACTAGAGACCAACATTAAAATAGTTTAGCTACATATGTATATTGTGAAGATCGGGCAAAATTATAGAACTAAAAAATATATAAAATTGCCCACAAATAACTTTCAAGTCAGATTGATTTTAACGCAGATCCAGAAAGTAAAGAATACATTGGTTTACTTTGAGCTAAAAATTAAAGAATTTCATGACTTAAAAAAAAATTTTAATAAATAAAAAGAAAACAAATTACAGTTTAGCAAGGATTTATAAAAATGAGTGATAAGTTACCGACAGTTTTGGTTATACATATGTCTTAAAGCTGAAAATTATTTAAGTTTCATTTTACTCACAACATAAAGGGTTTCCCCTTTTTTTCAGAAAGAAAATCTTATATATGTAAATATAACTCTATTAACCATTCACAATTATAGAAATATAAATTAAAACAACCTGATTTTTTTTCATTTTCGGCTAATAAATATCCTCGAGCCTGCTGATTCAAAATTCTATGAAAGTCGAAAATATTTCAAGACAAGTAAACTGAAAAATATATTATATTTCTATTATAGTAGATCATTTATGAAGAAAAGATTATTTGAAATTTATTCCAATATATTTTTTAAAAACACATAAAGTTTTTAGATGACTATTATACATTTGGTTACAAGATCTCGATTGTATTTATGAAAAATCCTTATTAGCTTCTGGTTCTAAATGTTAAAAGATAAAAAAGATAATTGATAATTGATAATTTAGGAAATTGTTTCAAGTGCCTCCTTTAAAGATAATCCAAAAGATCTGAGTTTAAGTTATTTATAAACTATTAAAGTTAACGTTTTTAATCAATTCTTGAAATATTTAAAACGAAAATACTTCTAATAGAATTTCCATCTATATGTACTTGTGGCTATGTAGTTGCGTTCCATGTCCATTGCATTGGCTATTTTAAGTGTTACATTTTTGCGGTTAGAAAATATAAATCGAAAAAAAAAAAAAAATATGGTTGGGTAAAAAAATGTCGCGGTCGCTTGGCCGCTTGGTCGGATTGTGGCGATCTTCAAGCGCCGCCGCCGGCAAATGGGAATCCTTCACAGTCGACTGCACATTTAAATTGAAATAATTGAAATTAATTACTGCATTGCTTTATGCGGTTTTTGCCGATATGTATTATGATTTAGTCGCGATCAAATCTAATCTAATCTGGATACCAATTTTGGTTACTAATTGAAAATTATGATTATTATATTCTTTCAGGTGGCCCAGAAGTCCTATGGCAATGAGAAGCGTTTCTTTTGCCCGCCACCTTGTATCTATCTATTTGGCAGCGGTTGGCGGCGACGCTACGAGGAGATGCTGCAGCATGGCGATACGGAACAGGGTGCCCAGCTGTGTGCATTCATTGGGATTGGCAGCAGTGATCAGGATATGCAACAATTGGATCTCAATGGCAAACAATATTGTGCCGCTAAAACCTTATTCATATCCGATTCGGATAAGCGAAAACATTTTATGCTTTCGGTGAAAATGTTCTATGGCAATGGCCATGACATCGGTGTATTCAATTCCAAGCGCATTAAAGTCATCTCGAAACCGTCCAAAAAGAAGCAATCCCTTAAGAATGCCGATCTATGCATAGCAAGCGGCACAAATGTGGCCCTCTTCAATCGCCTGCGTTCACAGACTGTCTCCACACGGTATTTGCATGTGGAGAATGGACATTTCCATGCCTCATCCACCCAATGGGGTGCCTTCACGATACATCTGCTCGATGATAATGAATCCGAATCGGAGGAATTTCAAGTGCGTGATGGTTACATTCACTATGGAGCGACAGTGAAGCTAGTTTGCTCTGTCACCGGCATGGCTCTGCCTCGTCTCATCATCCGGAAGGTGGATAAACAAATGGCATTACTTGAAGCAGACGATCCTGTGTCGCAGCTGCATAAATGTGCCTTCTACATGAAGGATACGGATCGCATGTATTTGTGTCTGTCACAGGAGAAAATCATACAATTTCAGGCCACACCCTGCCCCAAGGAACCCAACAAGGAGATGATCAATGATGGCGCCTGTTGGACAATCATATCAACAGACAAGGCCGAATATCAATTCTACGAGGGCATGGGTCCAGTGACGTAAGTTAGAAACCAATAATTAATATTAGATCTTGCAGAGGGTAGAAAATTGTCAGTTTTTTAGAATTCCTGATAAGACAAGACATTTTCGATTTGCAGTCGTGGGTTCCTATTGTAAATTTCTATATAATGAATTCTTAGTTTATAATATCATTATTTCTATATGTATAATGAAGTATTTTTCTGGTCCGTGCATATTCATAATCGGAAAGATCGACTGTATTTCATTGAAAAGTTCTCATTCGATAACTTATTTTGGTTCTATTTATTTTTTGTAGTCTTCAAAAACTCTTAAAAGGATCCTCTATATTTACTATTTCAAAATTTCAATTGAGTGGCTCAAATAGCTGCTCTAATCCAAAGAAATCTAAGGGGTTGGGTCTCAAAGTTTTGGTTATGAGTTGAAAATATAGATACTAGAAGCAAAATTATGCATAATTTTTTAAAACCCTTGGGAACCATTTTCAAATTTATTTGTAATACATCTATATTGGCTTTATCTAAAAAAGTGAAGTGAATTCAAAAGAAAATAATTTCCAGAAAATAATCATAAATTCCCTGCAGCAGAATTTGTTGTCCCATTTGTAGACATTCAGCCGACAAAATCATATAAAAAGTTTATCTTTTTGTATTTAAAATGTTGGAACATTAAGAAGTTTACGCGAATTTAAACTATAAAACTATCATTATTTCTCATCTGATCGATTTATTTTGAACTTTTCAGAACACCAGTTACACCAGTGCCGATTGTCAATTCCCTGAATCTCAATGGTGGCGGCGATGTGGCCATGTTGGAGCTGAGTGGTGATAATTTCACACCGCATCTGCAAGTCTGGTTTGGCGATGTCGAAGCCGAGACCATGTATCGGTGCACGGAGACCTTACTGTGTGTTGTCCCAGAGATTTCACAATTTCGCGGTGAATGGCTTTGGGTTAGTATTGGAAAAAATTAATTTTTGCAGTTTAGTTTTATTTACTATAACTTATTTGCAGGTTCGTCAGCCCACACAAGTTCCCATTTCTCTGGTGCGCAATGATGGGATAATTTATGCAACTGGTTTAACCTTCACCTATACCCCAGAGCCGCGACCGCGACAACATTGTAATCCTCAAGCCGAAGATGTGATGCGAACACGTCATAATAATAATAATAATAATAACAATAATAATAACAATAACATCACAAGCATTAGTAACAATAACAACAATAATGCTGGTTCACCGGTCAGTGGCAGTATACAACAGCAGCAGCAGCAACAACAACAACAGCAGCAGCAGCAGCAACAACAACAACAACAGCAACCACATCAATCGCTACCACCGATTGCCGATTGGAATAGCGGCTTATCTTGAGTAAAGGATTATTGCTTTATTTTGCAATTTGATAAACTACATTTATTTATGCTAAGTTATTTATAGTCTTTAAACTATACGATTTAGTTGAAAAGAGAGAAAAGTTATAACCCGAACAAAATCGAACCTAAAAACCAACTTGATTGATCCCATCCTATCTAATTTAAAGCTAGTTGGAACCAATAGATATATAAAAACAAAACGAGAAACAAAAATTGTACATAACTCGAAATAGCGAGCTCACTGACATGTCGTACTTTATATATGTATATACATATATATATATATATATATACACTGCATATATGTATGTGCGCGTAAAGTCTAGTTAAATATACAATTTATCTATATATAGAGAGAGAGAGAGAAAAAGAGAGATGAGATGATTTTTTTTTTCTATTCTGGGCTTAGGGCAGGGATTCAAATTTTTGTGAATTTTTCATACAAGATGTTTCAATATTTTTAACATTCCAAAAAGAAAAACAAATTTTTAAAAAATTGTCCAATTCAATGTTAGTCATAGAAGTTATGCTGCAGGATCAATTGAATTTATAACTAGATTATTAGTCAAACCTCAATCAATGAAATAGATTTCAACTGATATACATATAGAGATGATCATCTTGCTTGAAAATTCACTTAAGAATTATTCTGTCTGAACCAAACATTTTTATAGATCATGCATAAAAAAAGGCATATAATTTTGTAATATATATTGCAACAACAAAAAACAAACAAAAAAAGACAAATTTTACTAAACCTAAGAGACAAAAACGGAAAAGAAAACAGAACCCCCCTAAAAACTAAATAAAGACGAAAAACTGAAAAATGATTATAAAAGAAAAATACTAAGAAAAGAACTGTGTCACTTTATTATGGTACTTATATTTGATTTAGCATGATTTAACAATATTTTTTGTGGTGTTTCAGGGGTAACAAAGAGTTGTGGAGAAGTGGTGAGGGGACATGCAAGGTGGTTGATCTAAATCGCCATGAGAAAAACTTTCAAGTCGTGTGAAATTTTTCCTTTTTTTTTTTGTTGTTGTTTAAAAGCCCAAGTGCAACTCTTCCCACGATTCGATGAATACGTCTAAACCCAAGCCAACTTTAATTACAGTTTTAGACTGGGCCTGCTGGGCCGCCGGGTCGATTTGAATTACGAAAATATAAAAACGCAAAGTCAAAAAATGTATATACATATATACTTACTTAAATACATAGGGAGATATATATATATACATATATATCGCGCTCCATTGTTTCCGTTTGGCGTTTCCTAAGTTAAGGAGCAGAAGTTTTCTCACAGCCCCAAAAAGCGGCGACACAAAAAGGTTACTCTGTGTGAATATTTTTGCTACGTTTCGTTTTTAGTGTCTTTGTTTAATAAATATTTATGTGATTGTTGGAAGTTAGTTGTCGCCGCCATCGTCGTCGTTGTTGTTGTTATACTTTTTACAAATTTACAAATTAACATTCGCAATCATTTTCGAATTAATTATCATCGCTTACTTCCGTTCGAACAAATCATTAAAAAGTAAAATCTCATTCAATGGGAATCTCTACTTATATGCAAGTTGAAATCGTTCTTATCAGAGTTAACCAAGTAACAAAACACCCCTAAAAATGAGATATTTACTATCTTCACAAAACCGAAATTTATATACCCTTTGTCTTTCTCAACATACGAAAAAAAGAATTATAAGAGATTCTTTTAATAGTTAATTTTTACTATTAAATATATATGTACAAATTTATGTATGATATAGGCACTTAGAAAGATGATTTGTTAAACGTTTTGTTACGGATTTCGGTTCTGAAAACATTGATAAGCTCAAAAACTATCTCAAATTCTTTTAAAATTTTAAAGAAATTTATTCTTTTATATGAAAAATCGACTAGCCTTGGCATGGATACATATTTTAGAAAGAGGAATCTATGAAAAAGTCACTTTAAATTGAACTTTTAAATTGGAATTGAAATTTCAAACGTTTCTTCATCTATGTAAATGTACCGCAATATATAATTCGATCTCAATGAAACTATAAGACGTTTAAAGAACTAAGGATGTAACATTTTAATATGATCTTACAATTTTATTATTATGTAAGTATCTTGAAATATAATTGATTGACTGATTGATTGATCATACTATAAGCAAGATTATTTCAAAAGATCTTAAAATATTTTTCTATGAGAACTACTATATGATAAAAAAGTTCCGATCTGAACGAATTTAATGTAAATGGTGCAATTCCAATCTTACGGAATATTTCAAACTGTAAGAACATTTAATTATTCAAAAGATATTAAGATTTTTTCTATCATTATATGGTCCGATCAAAATGAAATAAATAGAAATAGTCTGGGTCTATTTAAATCTTCCGTATGTAGTGGGAATATCTTAAACTATAAAAACTTTTTATTATTAAACAAATCTAAAGATATTTTTCTATGAGAACTATGTCGTTATATAGTTGGAACATAACAAATTTAATGGAAATGGTAGTAAAATCTTATGGATTATGGATTTAGTGGGAATATCTCAAACTGTTATCATTAAAACTTTGATTTTAATTTATTACCCATGATATAGTAGACCCGATCTGGTGGAGTCCTGCAAAAATACATATAATATGAAGTTCAAATAGTTTAACGATGATTTCAACTATATTTTATATATTCTTTCTGCATCTTAAGAATTTTGAAACACCCTTTGTATAGGGTATTTAAATACACTTGAGATAGAAAGGCATTTGTTGGTGTCACCAGTCATTTCTCTCCCCCTCTCAAGCGCCGCTGCGCTGTGCATGAGAACAAAAGACTGAAACAAGAAACTTCGTTGCGTGTCACGGAAAACGGAAAAACAACCACCAAAAGCATATTTTAGTTTTGTAATTGGAACTTGCAACTTCTTAAGGTCATTTCCCAACATCTTATAAGACTATCTGAATATGAAATTAGTTGGAATTCTTAATGAGCATTCCCAACTTCCCCATCTGGCATGGTGCATCATTGCAAACCGCCCTCTGTCTAGTTGGACAGTCGTCCATCAGGTGAGTGTGATGATTGTGGTCGGTGGTGGTAGGTCCGTCGGTCGGTCATTTATCTCTTAAGAAAAGTTGCTTGCAACGCGGTTGCAAGTTCCGAAAAAGTTCTCAGGACTGAGACTTAGACTTCTGCACTAATAAAAAGTTAATTATCTTGAACAAAAATCTTAGTTTCTCTCTCTCTCTCCCTCTCTTTCTCACTATCTCTCTGTCTGTGCCTCCCTCTATGTAGAGTGATGAGGTTTTTCACACGCTGCTGTGGAAATGGAAATTCTCGCAAAATACAATGCCTGGGAAATTTGTGGCGTGGGAGCCTGTAAAAAGGCCCTTTATGCAAGTGGAAGCATGTAGTTTATATACTTGCTTCTAGTATAGCTTAATTATAGTCTAATGCAATTCATAGGTCAAGATTTTTATTGATTTTAGAGGGGAATGGGGATGCAAAACGGAAGAACCTTGGCAGATTATATCTACGATATGTAATTAGTTGTAATTTATTGTAGAGTTAGATTAGTCTCTATTATTTGCTTAATTAACATACAGATTATCCTTTTCCTCTGAGAGTTTTCAAACTATGTATCTATAGAACCGATCAATCTACGAATGTACTGCTATACCATAGTCGATTCATCAAATATTTTAATATGGGGATTTATATAGGGTCATAGGGATTATATATCATATCTAGATTCTAAATATGTCATACATGACATAGGTTTCAGATGCTAACAAAAAATTAATACCAGAAATTTTGAGAGGCAAAACTTTCTTTGGAGAGGTTTATGTATTCTTTACGATAACACTTCGCTTTACAATATAGTTATAGTTTAGCACGGAAATATACAAATTTCAACTAGTGGAAATATTAATCTAGAAGTATCAATACTTTAACTAGTGAAGAATAGTTAAAATATTAGTGCAAATATTTAACTAGTGGAAAATGGTTTTGCTTCTAAATTCTCTTTTGCTTATGCGATCGTCACCAAAATTTCAACTAGTGGAAATATTGAAAGTTCAACTAGTCCAAATACATATCAATTTTTTAAATAGTGGAAAATGGTTTTGCTTCTAAAATAGTTTTGCTAATGCGATCATCAGCAAAATTTCAACTATATAGAAATGTAAGAAATTATACTAGTGGAAATATTGAAATTTCAACTAGTGGAAGTATTAAAATTTAAACTACTAGTACAAATATACAAAATTCAACTAGTGGAAATATAAAAATTTCAACTAGTGGAAATATTGAAATTTTGACATGTCGAAATATTAATTAATCTAGAAATATGAATATTTTAACTAGGGGAGAATAGTTAAAAATTTTCAATATTTTCACTAATTGAAATTTTTATATTTCCACTAGTTAAATTTCTAATATTTCTATATATGTAGTTTTTATATTTCCACTAGTTAAATTTCTACCACAAGGCCGTGCTAACTTCAACATGGTGATAAGAAGCAAAAAAGTTGTTAGAAGCAAAACTATTTTCCGATGGGAGCTATGTATATGTTATGGTAGTCCGATCTTGATCAAAAAGAAGTTATTGACCTAAAACTCTTTTCGACCGATGGTTCCTATGAGAGCTATATGATATAGTCGTCCGATTCGGATGAATCCGAGATACACAATGCTTGCAGTATATACAAGACTGTAGCTTTAGCGGTCTAGAAGGAGAAGCTGTTGATCCAGACAGACGGATAAACGGATTTGAACTCGTCTTGTCATGCTGATCAAGAATATATATACTTTATATGGTGGGAGATGCATTCTTCTATGCGTTCAACACTTCTGACGAAAATTATTTTACCTTTTTTCCAAGGGTATAATAAGAGGGTGCAAAACTGTAAATAAAAGTCATGCACCGCCCAACTTAGGATTGCAAACTGGTCTTACAGTTCTGCTCGACAGTGTAATAAAATAAAGCAACTCCTTATGAAGTTACATACATATTTGTAATACAAAAAATCCAAAATTTCCTTTGAATATAATTTTAAAAATCCCAAAACAGATTTGCTCCACATTTCAATGTAAATATTTTCTGATCCCACGCTGTTTAGACCCATCCGATAAATCAACCACAATTGCAATTTATCACCTGAAACATTTTTGGCGATTTTCCCAAGCTTTCGTTTTAACTTTCATTTCTGACTTTGTATTCACATTTGCCCCAAAAAATTAATTAGACTTGTTTTTGGCATTTTTTATGTAGTGTATATAATTTATGTATTAAATAATTGAACATTTCTATGTATTTGATACAAAACGTCATCAGTACAGGGAATTCTTCAGAGTTAGGGATATAGTTACACAGAAAAGGAGATAGGAGATACAAAATGCCTATCTATATAGAATGTGTATGAGCCATATTCATATTGAATCGTTTAAGTATATTTAATAATTTAAGTGTCGGGAATGTTCGATAAGAAATACACGTACTACCTAGAAAACAAATGTGCGGCCCCTTTATACAAATCTGAAATAATCGAAACATTTGCAGTTCGGCTGTGGACAGAGGAATGTAAAGTGTTCTCCTTACTTAACTAAATGTACTAGGCATATAGTATGTATATATTGCAATTTATAGTTATTATAAATATTTCAATTTGTTGTGTTTTTGTTTCAGTTGGCTCGAATGGTACGATTCTTATTCATATTGGTCAACATCAACGAGATATATGAAGTCAGTAGATCGTCCATTTTATAACCCAACGAGGTCTCGCAAAGCAATTTCGAGCCCCTAACAAGGTTACCAATGGTCATATGGAAATATGTATTACCCGATGACCAGTTCGAGATACGTGTAAACGGATGCGTGACCAGAATGTCCTGCAAAAAGAGTTTCAATTATGTTAAATCGGTTTCACAGTTTTTAATTCAATTTATTAACTTACTTTGGTCACTGGATGGATAAGACTTACGCCATGCTTATTAATGGCAATGAGCAACATTTCAGGATAATTCGGCTCGGTGGTTTGTTTAACCTCAAAGAAGGCTGAACCAAAGGTGGGCCATCTAATAGATAAGAGAAAATAGTAATATAAATACGATGTAATCTACAAAATAATACAATAAATGTTGAAAAAGAAAGCGTATATAGCCAAAATATTCATTCCATTTATTGATATTAGCCGCACCTCGAATATCTGTCCACCCTAGGCACTTGCCACGAATGCTCCTAATCTATGCCTACTTACACTTAATAAGTCTTTGTTATTAATAAGACGATATTATTATATCGACTTAATGGTTTTAGATAACCGAAGTTTGCAACTAGAACTTTCACACCCGAAAAATAATACGATTTTGCTAATTAACTACTAATATTATTGGCCTAACTATTGTATTCTTGTATTTCTCATCGAGTATAAATCACAAAGTAACCGAAATAATTAACTAGTTCACTAATTATTAAGAACTATTATCTTTATCGCTTTTCTATTCATTGAATATCTAAAAGAGGATAAAGTTCTTAGTACTCAAATTACTTCTAATCAAAGTATTTCAAATTATTAAGTATTTTGAAATTGTTTTAAAGAATTGGATATACGTTAATCTTCAAAGTTACCATTAACTACTGCAACCTGTAACCTTTATTTCAAATGGTAAATCTCATCTTATTCGAAAATAATTTCCTCTTAAGCACACACCTGTAGACAATCTTTAAGAAGGCAACCTTGGCGTCTTCAGAACTCATGCCGCCATCTTGATTATATGAGGCCACAATGGAACGTTTCCATTCGCTGGTGCTTTGCATTTTCATAATATCCGATGGTATCAGCTCTCGCAGCATTTGTCTATAGTTTGAAAGGGGAAAAATAAATTTATGGACCTCTTGTTGGGAGCTCTTGCTCAATTTGAACTTACGGTATGGCCTGAAGTTCTTGTTTGTTCTCGCCAAATCGTACACGGAAGACCAAAGCAGCCAATTTGGATGCCTCTTCCCTGGAGCACTTGTGATAGCCACGCAATAACTTTGGCAACTCCTGATGATAGTGGAATATCAGATCGGCATTACGATCTTTGCCTGGCACAGTGTTTGTCCACAATTTCTTCATGAAGAAGACTTGATATGTGAATTGCGGATTTGCTCCATCTCGTATGGGTCGCGCCTTCTTAATCCAATCGGTTAGATGACGCACAAAATCAAAGAAGAAATCACCCTCCGGCACGGAAATGACTTTATCGGCGATTTTTACAAACAAGGAGAAGCCCTCACTGGTGCGAAGATTCAAACGTTGCGAGATATTATTGCAAAAGTCCTTGGCACGCGTGGAGCTATCCACCTCGAAGGCCTCGTCGGTGTCGTCGGGGAAGTAGACTTTGTGAAAGATTTGCGTTGTCTTGTGCTGTATGGCCTCCACTTCCACCTGATGTGGCGGATATTTGCGCTGTCCATGACGTATCGTCTTTTGCAGTCGATGCATGGAATCCTGTGAGATTGGATGGCGGCGTGATCGTAAAAAGAGTAGCAGCTCCTTGAGTAATCCCTGCGAGCAGGCAAACAAACCCGTTGCCAACCACATTAACTCCCAGCCACGTTCCTCGGACATGCGATTGCGATTATCTGTCAATTGCTTCATCAACTGGCAATAGATCTCATCACGTAGAATTTCATGCTTCAGGGGCCCGTCGAATATGTGATCGGTGATCTCGTTACCCATGCGTGGACGTTTGGAGGGCAAATCTCCCATATACTTCAATATGGCAGCAAAGGCGAAGCAAGCCTCTTCGGCCAGCTCTTCTTTACTCTGCAGTTTGCGCAAAAGTGGTGCCTTGATGGGATCTCTGGCATAGCGCCACAGTTCCTCACTGCGCTTTGAGCTCAGGGTTAAAGTCTTGGACATGGTACGCTTGGGTGGCAAACGGAAATGATCCAAGGCATATTCCATTAGGGTGTGCGGACGATCTCGTGGCTCGACAGTGCCACCATTCGAAGCCATACTAAGGCGACGTCCATGATGAGCCTCTTCGATATTGAATAGAGCCAATATATCCTGCGGTGGCTTACTCAATGTGGGCAACACATACACAGTCTCTGCTGGGAAGTCGCCGCGCTCCTGCGAACGATCACAGCGTCCTATACACCAGCCGTTGTTGAGCACAGATTCACCGCATGATTCATCTTCGAGTATGATTAGATCGCCCTTAAAGAACGACAGGAAACTTGTGCCATCCGAGGGTGCACGATAATCCTGCAGAGCAATCACAAATTTCGAGCTGGCAAGAGAAACAAACAAAATTTTCAAATATAACGCATTTAAATTAAGGTAATTAGAAAAATCTCACCGTTTCTTGAGGCCATCCAAAAAGTAGACAACCAAATCTCGTATATCCTCCGCGTTTGGACTCTGGAACGTGAACTCCTCGCCACGCACGGTCGATAAACTAAATGTCTGTGTGAATACTTTGTTTGTCTTCTGACTGGAAACGGCTGTAATCTCTGGGAAGCTTAACTCTAGCAGAACCTGCTCCTGATCATCAACCACATAGACGCCCGTCCAATTGACGGCAATGATGACATCATTTTTGGGCAAATTAGGTCCTGAATTTCGATATGCTTCATAAAAGCGCGAGAAGAGCAGCGGCCATTTATATTTGGCATAACTAACGATATCCTCTTTAATCTTCAATGGAGCAATCTTATCCTTGACATAATAGGATTTCTTGTAGGCCTGCAACACCAAGGCGGCCCATCGCTCGATCGCTTTATCGACGCCACTCAAACAGAAATCTGGTATAAAGTTCGGTAACAGGGTAAACAATCGCTCCATAGACATATCCGTGCCATACTCAATGAAATATTGCTGGGCAGCAATCATGGCCAGATCCTCCTCCTTATCGCAACGATATTCACCGAATTTGACACCACGCACAACTTGCTGATATATGAGATTGGTGGCCACCTGATCATGGGTGGGTTCATGCCAGGGAGCAAATATCTCCTTGCGGAAGAATAAACGCCAAGGAGCATTTCTCTCCTGGGCGCCCTGTTCCTTGGCGTATTGCTCACATTGGGAAATGGCATCCATCACATGATCCCCACCACTGCCCAGTGAGCTAACCTTATCGAAAAGCGCTATATACAACGAGAATCCGAATTGATCTTTCAGAGTTATCTTATCCGAGAGCTGATTACACAATTCCCTGGCCGTGGTGGCTGAATCCGCAAGCAAAGTCTTAGTATTGCCATCCATAAATGTGATTGGTAGCATTATGGGTTTCTTTGATTTCGTTGCCTGTAGCTCCAGCCACGAAGGCGGCTGATTACGTGTTCCATTATTAAAGGTACGCTTCAGACGCTCCTCACAGTATGGCGCATAGCCGGGTGGACCTTCGCGTATAAAGGCACGCAGATAGTTGACAAACTTCTCCGAGGGGGCAAAACAGCCAACGCAAAGCGACAGCAATATCCAGCCTCTGGCATGAGAGGATTTCAATGGATTGTTGGTCAATTGTTTGCATATTTGACAATAGATTTCATCTCGCAGTTCAGCTCTCAATATGCCATGGCCAATGATGAAGTGTAGCTTCTCTAGATTCGATGTTGGTCGCGATTGCAGCCAAGATTGATAGCTATCGGCAGTGTACTCATCATCCTGCAATCGTCGACGCACATCCTCACCCAATTTATTCTTTCGTTTCAATGTCAACGAGACAAGTTTGTGGCGTATGGAGCGGGGCTTTTGTTTGAGAAAAGCATCCGGATCCATTCCCATAAGTTGAGCCTCCTGGAATTCCTGTAAGCGCAAAGGGAAAGTGAATTAGTTTCCTTCCAAATCGAAATTATTCTCTCACTCTTACCTTACTCCTAATGAAATTTCTACCCAAAGTTGCCGTCACCTTGGACATAACCGATGTGGTATCCATGCGATCCATTGTATGATATTTCGGCTCTGGCATATCTCCCGTAAACCTCAATATAGTGATCCACAATGCCTGGGCGGCCAATTGATCGCCCTGTGTATGCAATGGCAGTAGAGGATGCTTTAAAGCCTTTTTCGCATACTGATGATTCACATTGCCCTGGAAATATGTCGCAGCGAATTTCTGGAATTTGAATTCCGACAAATCCTCCTCATCCTCTGAGATATGCATGGGAGTAATGATATCATCTTGATTCACCGTCTGGGCATGGGGTAAATCATTGAAAACCGAAGTCTCTCTGCCCGCATGCGGTGTGGGAGCATCACTACTCGAATCGGGTAGAAAATCAAACATGGCCTCAACCAATTTGCCATCGTCCACGGGTTCTTCTTGCTTGCGGGCAGCATCATTGATGATATTCTTCTTCACCTCGACCCTTCGACGATCCTCCAGTTGCTCTTGCAAATCACGACGCTCGAGTTCATGCAGCCGATCACGATAATGTTGTTCGGCTATCTCGCGAGCATGCTTATTGCCACGATGCAATAGCTCTTGCTCTTCCAATTTTCGTAGTTGTAGGACTTCCGCAAATTGTTTGTGTTCGAGACGCAATTTTCGATAACGACGCACGGCTATCATGCGACGGACATGCGATTGTATCTTAATGACGGCCCACATTTTATGGCCATATTCTCGCCTCACCAAATAGCCACGGGCATGGGCCTGCAGGCCCACAATGTGACCCCGAAGATGACGAAACCGATGAGATAATACCCTTGATCGTATTAAAGCCTGCAATCGCATATAGCCTACACGCATATTGCGATAACGCTTCCGCTGGGCATATCCCTTCCAGAATCTTTGAACCGTTATTGCAGCAGCTCGTAGGCGTAGGAAACGACGTCTATAGACCCAACCACGTATGCTACGCTGGAGTATTAAGATTTTCCTAGTGAGCACACGATCTCGCTCTTGTTCCAAGAATAAATCGTGAGCATCTTTGAGAAAGACTTTCGTATGACCCAATTGATAATCAGATTTGCCCAAGACCACAGCGCAAATCCTTGATGTGGCCGCTTGGCAATCAGTTCGATGAGCCGGCGGTACACCAGGTATTAAAAATCGATATCTTTCAACAAATTCTCTAAAACCATGGCGTATGGGATAGCCAGCTCTACGTATCCGAATGGTTTCCATCATGCCCGAATAACGTAATTGCCGGCAGCATAAGCCTCGATCAAACATCATGGGCTTTTTTAGTTCATTGGGCTTAATGCAACGTATAAAAAATGGCTGACAACTGCATAGAGTCTTCATTAGGGCATCCAAACTTTTTCGAAATTGTGTCGATAGTGTGGGAGTTCGTTTCCTAGTCTCTGCGCCCATTTCAATATCTTGAGCAAAAATTTGACGTAGAAATTTATTGCCACTCTGGCTAACCAAATGCAACAGATCGGGGCTAAATGTATCTCGATTTTTATCCAAGAATCCTCGCGTATCATAGAAGACAACACCAGCAAAATGATTTAAGCCGAAACTTGTGTTTATATCCGATTTAGGTTTTAGATAATTCTTATGCGATCCATGAGTTTTGTGCAATTTGGCCAACATTGTTGTATCGGTGCCCTTGGGAAAGCGTGCCTCTTCATCGATTAGGGCCATAATGTTCAATTGCTTAATGGCTATTAAGTCCAAGGCGTCTTGATTGTCGACAAATTCAATATGCTGCCAATTGATGGCCTCATGATTGTATTCCTCTTGCTCGAGTTTAAATATGTGTTGCACGAAAAACTGTTGCAAATTCTCATTCGCATAGTTAATGCAGAATTGTTCGAAACTATTTTGATCGAAATTCTCGAAACCGAAAATATCCAGCACTCCGATGGCATTACGGGAAGTGGCTCTGGGTTTATAAATGGCCGTATTGATCTTTTTCACAATATGCACAAAAAGGCGTCCATATATGCCCTTGACAAAGGCGTCACGTACATCCACAGATTGTTCCCGCGACAGGGTGGACACAACTGTTTCGCCATGGGCGAATAGGGTGCGTCGTGTTAGCGCATCGATTAAAGGTTGAATCGGTAGACCCAACAATCCAGCGACACGCTCCACATTGATATGTTCTGGTATTTCCGTGGCATCGAGATTATCCACAACAGTTGCTTTATATTTAATATTGCCACAATGAAGTAAGGCGGCCAATAGTTTGATTATTTCCCATATCTCCTGATCTGAGAAGAGTAAAACTTTCATGGCAGAACGAATGTCTGAAAATTCGGCGGCATCGTCTCGTCCTTCACAGGTAATGCTATTGCCGCCAGTAAGATATCTAAAATAAAGATTGGAAAATGAATAATAGAACTGGAACTGTTATAAGTAACTGTTATACGCAACAGCTGTACGCTTTCTTTTAAACATTACTGTTATGCACAACTGTTATACAGAAATGTTATATACAACTGTTATATGTTGTATAATATATATATGTTACATACAAATGTTATATAAAACAGTTATACACAACTGTTATAAACAACTCATACATAGCTGTTTTTCAAAATTGATATACACAACTGTTATACAAAACTATTATACGAAACTGTTATACAAAACTGTTATACAATACTGTTTTACATTATCTTTGTGAAAAATTGTCCAACTCAACTCACTTGTAATCAGCTGCTACCCCCAAATCCAGGCGACCCTTCTCATCCGAAGACAATCCAGCAAGAATGCAATAAAACACATGATAATTGCGTTCACTGTGATTCTGTGAGACAATGCGTGACTTCTCCAATAAATATTGTTCGATTTTGGCTCCCTCGATCACCCCATTAGCACTAAAGTGTATATCTATGTATTTGCCAAAGCTATTAACAGCAAAAAAAAAAAAAAAAAAAATCAAAAAAAAAATCAAAATAGAAATCATCCATCATTAATCATTTTGCATCAAATTTCAATCGAAACTCATTTACCGTGACGAATTATCATTGCGTATTGTCTTGGCATTGCCAAAGGCCTCCAATATGGGGTTGGCTTCGAGAATCTGTTGCTCAATCCATGAATGCTTGCCACTGATTGCCGCTAAATATTGTAATATCAGTTTTGTGCTCTCCGTTTTGCCAGCGCCCGATTCGCCCGATATGACAATGCATTGATCCTGGCGATAGCGTTTCATATGCGCATATGCATTATCACCAATTGCAAAAATGTGCGGAGGCAATTCGCCGATCTTACGCTCCTTATATAGTTTGATCTGATCGGCTGTGTAAATGGGGAGTATTTGGTAGGGATTAACGGCAACCAATATGGAACCGGTATATGTCTGAAATAAAGATGAAAGTGTTTAATCCAGATTAGTTTTTGAGCGCCTAGAGTGATAAGAATTCGTAATAGTTATGGGTAGACAAACTTATCAATTGAAAAAAAACTGATAATATTAAATTCAAAAAGTAATTCAAAGTGGGTAAATGATAAGAATATCGATATCTATAATGATGTAATATATTTGCCTTATGTCATTTCAAATAAATTAATGAGATTGAAGTTAAGGTACTCAAGTACTCACATATATTAGATTCTCCTGGTATCGTATGAGTAAATTTCTCAAAATGCCAGCCTCATGAAGATCTCCAAGCGATATCATATCCTCCACACCTTGCACCGACGACGCGTGCATGGCCTTGATGCGACGCTCTGGTGCAAGCCAAACCTCATCGCCATCATCGTCACGCACTTGAATGCGCCGACCCTCCGCTGAGATGACACGTGCTCCAATGGCCACATCGAATTCTCGACCCGAAGCGGGCTCTATCCAGATGTAGTCACCCTGTTTTGTTTTGTTTGATTGGTTAGTATGGTTTAGTTTTACAATTTTTGACATTCAAGTAACAACTTTACGAGGCTGCCTTTTCGGTTACCATGGACATGGAACCATTAAAGCAACAAAAAAAAAATAAAAACCTTTGCGTTGTTTGTTGTAAGAATCACTTGAGCGGAACACAAAAAAAAAACACGCATACACCCAAGTCTATATGTATATACTAAGGCATTGGGGGACACATACACATTGTACACACTGTGTTTGTATGTACACAGTGGAGGTAATAAATCTTTGGACTAGAAAGGCAATAAGAGTTGTTTTACAATCCAAAGAGAGATTCGAAAAAAATCTAACAACATGTAAAGAAATCTTTTTAAGAGGAAAACATGTGTATAAATCTACTTAAGGAAACAATTTACAAAGTGCAAATGGCTTACCTAACACTTAACTTACATAATTTTGCGCAATTATTTTACATAAGTTCTAAGCAACTATTAATAAGATATTAGAAAGTAGTATCCTATAAAGTAGAATGCCTCTTCTAGCTCAAAATTGTATTTTTTCAAATTGTTTAATTCTGTAAAACCTCAATTCTTGCACATACCCAGTTATTGCGATACGAAAATTTTTCTAACGCGGTACTTAAAAGGCAAATAAAATATTAAACACATTTTCACTAAGAAAGTTAACTCGCTTATAAGGATATATTTAAATAAATATAAGTTATAAACAGAACCATTTAACCCGAAGATTCGGAACTTGCTACAACCAAAATTCCTGGACTGAGCCCGGTTCTACTGTATGACTAATTTTTACAGCTGTCGATAAAAATATTTGTGCAAATGACAGCATCTTAATTTATCGTAAGCCCTATGATATAATCGAAAGATTGATATTTAGTTAAATATATTGGCAAATAAATTCTGAGAGTGCACACAAAAGGGGAGGTCCCTTCTACTACTGATAATTATAATGTAAATTAGCATATTTGCTTTATAGCTTTACAAATTCAGTCACCTGCTACATGCACTTTGGTGACTCAAGTAAATGTCGTATTTTTATTTTATCCAGAGATTTATGACTCTCAGTGTAACTGCAAGAGTTATAAGCGCTTCTAGAACTACCTTCGATGTCCATACATACATATGTATGTATGTATGTATGTAAGAAACTTCCGCTTTTAGGTTTGTTTTATTTTTCCTTCTATGTTCTTGCACACTTTAAAGTTTCAATGGCACCTTTCTCCTCCTCAGGTTTCTTATGTTATTCACTTTACTTTACACTTACACGTGTTACGATCACCATATTCGTCGTCCTTCATTTACTGATCCTGGCGCAACCAAATACATACAAAGTTCCTCCCTCTGTCCGTCCGTGTGACCGTCTCCGCTCTCTTCTTGTGCTTTGTATTTTTAGTTTTCTGTTCCGAAAGAGAACAAGTCGTAGAGTTTAGCCATAAACTAGCAACACCAACAACAGGTTGCCGCAGGCGCTAAAAACCGGCTCTGGAATAAAACAACAACAACAAAGATGAAAAAGAGAAGAGGAAAGGAGAGAGAGAAAAAAAGAAATATAAAATTAAGGTGAAGTTTACGGTAAATTGAAAGAATTCACAACAACTTGTCGCTGCTTGGTTAGCTTCATTTTGTTGCCACAACTAAATGTCTTTCTTTCATTCATTTGGCCACTCACACTCACACTCACTCATACTGACACTCACTCTCATGCTGACTAGCATAAGACACAGAGACCACCTCAGATCATAATCCAACAACAAATTAGTCATTGGCATTAGCAACTTTTTATGATACTTTCGTTACTTCTATTCAACAAAAAATACAACAAATGAATTATACATAAATAATAAAGGGGGACGACAACGTGCCCAATCCCCAAAAACACCTTTAGACATGCAAAAAAGGTTAACCCTCATTTTCACTTTCCAACCAAAAAAATATTCGTTTCTACGATTTCAGAACTGAAGACCTCCATTGAGCAGCAGCTAACGCAACGCAACGCGACTTTATTATAATGCAAATTATTGATTTTCATTGAAAAAATTTACTTTCATTACTTTATATGGCGAGAACAATACTATACAATTTGGTTGGCAAGGCCAAAAGAAAAAGAAAGGTGTTGAAGCTACATTTTTTCTATATTTTTAACCGCCTTCCATATCGAATTGTCTCGTTACTTAAGTTACCAATAAATTAAGGAAGAACAGAAAAAGTTTCATTTTTGAAAGATATTTAAGATTTTAAATTTTGTAAAAGACATAAAGAATCTTATAAATACTTTAAGTCGTCGAGGGACCTTGTTCCCACCAATTAAATACTCATTAAATCATAAAAATCTCAAACTCTGCTTTTAAATACATAGTTTCATTTATTAGAGTCTTCAAGATCAAAATGATAACACTTAGAGAATCAAGTACCGTTTTGTCTGTTAATACCCAATTTAATATTCTAGAATTTATTAAAATCTAAGCCTTAGAATACATATTCCAAATGAAAATGACTCTCAAGAAAGCTATTGAGAATTAAGAGTCGAAATATATGCTGAGAAAAATCTTGATGTTATTATTGCCCTATGAGGAATGGTCTATAAGAGATCATGACCATGACCATGTGGGGATCAATATCGTTTGAAGATAAATGCCAAAATGTCCTTTCCTTGCAGTAATTCTCTAAAAAAAAAAGTTGACCATTTTTACCACTAGTGAAACTGATTTTTAAATAACAAAATATGAATAAAATGCAACTTTTGTCTAAATACTAATACTATTCATATACAATATACTTATAATTATATTCTATATTATATATAATAGACAAGTAATACTAAAATATAGCGATACTGCGACCTTAGTCAATTAAAAAAGTTAGTTAATATTTTTTGCAGTGAAGTTGAAAAAAGAATTTCTGAAACTATTAAGAATAAGCAAGCTCATTTCAAATACTACTTATTAAATAGTGCATATACAATAAGTGTCCTTTATTGGTTAAGTTACCCTGTTCCTCAAAATTTAATTTTGTATTATTTTCTTTTAACATTTTTGGTTTTCAAACCTAGGAATAGGAATATTTTTATTAACTTATGTATAACCACAATGCCGGGCTAACTTCGGCCATGCCGAAGTTTGTATACCCTTGCAAGCTCTTGTGTTACTAGATCGCTAAAAAGAGTTATCTAAATGTAAAGACCCTGGTGTAAAAATCCGTTTTTACACGCCACAGCACGGCACGTATACATTTGCATTTATGTAGACATGCAGCATGCAATTTCTTCATATGGTTGTACGACAGATATATGATATAGTCATCCGATTTTGATCAAATTTACCAGAATTATAACTTTCTATGTGAAAATGTTATTTACCAAGTTTGACAATTATCGCTTAAGAAACAGAAAAGTTTCTAGAAGAAAAACTATTTTTGGTCCGATCGTTCATATGGGAGCTATATAATATAGTAGTCCGATCTTGATCAAATTTGGCACGGATGTTTGGATGTATAATAAACTGCCAAATGTTAAGTTTTATGATAATCGGGTGAAAAAGAAAGAAGTTATTGATCTAAAACTCATTTTTCGACCGATGGTTCCTATGGGAGCTATATGATATAGTCGTCCGATCCGGGTGAATCCGAGATATACAATGCCTGCAGTATATACAAGACTTCGTGCAAAATTACAGCTCTGTAGCTTTAGCGGTTTAGGAGGAGAAGCTGTTGATCCAGACAGACGGACGGACGGACGGACAGACGGACGGACAAACGGATTTGAACTCGTCTTGTCATGCTGATCAAGAATGTATATACTTTATATGGTCGGAGATGACTCCTTCAATGCGTTGCACACTTCTGACCAAAATTAATATACCCTTTTGCAAGGGTATAAAAACAAAAAATGAAATAAAAATTCAACCGACCCGAAAACTATTTAAATGATTGATTTCTGTAGGTACATTTGTACATTTACTGAAATAAATTAATTTTGTTGAAGTCAAACCTATTCATTTTAGCAGGACTGTATATGTATCCTACGTATGTATGTACATATACAAAAAATCACAATATATATACATCTGAACCTTGAAGTTCCTATTATTTTCCTTTTCAAAAATCACTTCTGCTTATTTCTGGAACTTTTACTTTGCGTTTCCCGATCATATGAACAAAATGTGTGCAAACCAGTTGGATACTGATAGGTGCAAATTACTTATTTGATTAGCATTTCTCCATAATTTCACACTTGTATATTTCAATTCATCGATTTTACGGGAGTTGTCGCCAAGAGTCTGAAATAATGCTCAAGATCAAGTATTTTCGTCAAAAGTAGGACACATCAAAGATGAAAACCATTTCGTTTAAAAAGCCTTCAAAACTCACTTCCGATGGAAATAGTTCATTTCCCATAAGTTGAGGGCAAATAATTTCCTCTCTTAAAACGATTTAATTTAATGATAAGCAATTATAAACATATTTCACTTAGGGTTTGTCTTAGTTAGACGTTTTTCAAATTTCTCTGCCAATGGCGCGCAGCAGAGCTCAATTGGACACCTCATCCATCATTTAACACCAAATTTCAACCACTTGCAACGCTGTTTTTTTTTTTTTAGTTACTCATTACTTTTTGTTGGTTTTAGGCGTCTCTTTCTAAACTCCTCCTAAAGTAATTGCAACATGCCAGACAAAAAAAAAGTATAATAACGATTTTAGTGGGGCGTCACGTATGTATACCAGTCTGGTTACGCTCTAGCAAACAGAAAATACTCAGGGAACCGATCCACATACACACCAATCACACACACACACACACACCGTCCAGCACATCACATCATAGTACACTTTGTGGGTATATTTTGGCTGGAATTGTTGGCTAGAGTTCAACTTTTGAGTTTTGTATGCTTAAATATTGCTTAATACACATATTTTTGGGGTACATGTTGTGTGTGTGTGTGTAGTTCTCTCTGCTTTTTGCCAGCGTGCGTTATCATCAACGGGCACTTAAAAACATTTTGTAGACCCTGATAACGCTCAACTTAACATAAGTAGATGATACACATATGTATATGCATAATATAATCATTCTACAAGGTGTTATATGTACATTTAATACCCTGATATACATGTATGTATATAAGCAATATCAGAGATCACAGGCAGGTTTGATAATGTTCACTTTTGACCCATGGTATTCATTTATTTATGCCACTAGCAATTTTGGTTCTTAAGGAAGAGGTTTATATTATATTGGTAGTTCGATTGTAGATTGAAATATTCGATAATATAGAAGCCTTTCAGAACGGATTGTAGAGAAACTTGTATGAATATCATTGATAAAAACTAATTTTCGATCGAGGAACTGTCGAAAAATGTTTTTTCGAGAAGTTTTTAAAGAATTTTATACTTTTGTTCCCCAAAAAAATCGAAAAAAAATTTGGAACGACGTTGAGGAAATTCATTCCTTAATTAATTCTAGCTTTTACAGAACCAATTTGTCTTATGATCGAGGAAGTGTTAGAGATAGAGATAACCCTAAGCGGGAACACCAAATAAGAAAACGTTTCCAGTAGGTCTCTACAAGGTCTCGAAATCATATCAAAATGTGTACAGCCACCTTTTGCTAGGGTATACTAAGACATGATTCAAAATAAACAAATAATCGAATCAAAAAACTAAATTCAATGACAGTTTCAAGAATTTCCGTTTTAGTCACGTTTATTTGGTAGGTGCAAATACATAGTTTTAAAAGATTATTTTATTTTAAACCAAAAGATTATTATGAATTGTTGAGAGGGGGCATGGCGCAGTAGTGAGAGTGCGTGTGTGTGTGTTGCTTGCTCCAAAAGTTCATCCGAGAGTCATTAGTGAAAGTTCGCGGTATGGGGTTGGAAGGGAGGGGAAGCCTCTCTGACGCCACGTACAATTACGGTTTATAGTATATGTATGTATGTACAGATGTATATGTGTGTATGTTTTATATGGAGATGTAGAGATATTATAATAAACTTTATACGTTACCTCTTTTTCACTTTGACTTTGACATTTATCATACAGAGATTCGTTGTTTTTTTTTTGCCTTTATTAACTTTTTTTATTATTTACCTACTTGGCTATTAAAAAAAGGGTTTTACTTTCAGTCGGACTAGACTGAACGATCTATTCTCTTTTATTCGTTTTTAATTATTTGAAAGTACAAGGCCTAGTTTTCGATATCAATATTTCGATAGCTTTTTTCTATTATTTGGAGCTCTGCTTAAGAAAAATCAATTTTTAAAAAAAGTCTCAATTAGACAATTAAATAAAAGATGCCAAATCCCTTGTTATTGAATGCAGGATGTTACCGGATCTTAGGCATTTGGAAAGATTAGAAAATTGACTAAATTTACTGTCATGGAAAGAAGTACACTTGCCCTACAGTTTTTTTTCGAATTTTCAGAATCCTTTTTTCAATGGAAGTAGGTCATTGGCGCATCGTCCACACGGTTTTTTTTTATACCAAGAACTTAACCTACAAAAACTAACTAAGATCAGGAAGTATTGAAAATGATGTTCAAGATTTTGCGACATTCTCTAAGAAAACTCATGCTAATAATTCAAATTTCTTTTGGGTACCGGTACAAACCGGTACAGATGATCATCTGACTGATCTTTTCAGTGTGTATTGTCCAAAGTTTAAACTTTAAAATTAACAATTTTCTTGCTACTTAAACGCTGGCACAGTATTATTTTCATTTTTATCATTTTTTGTTGTAGTATTTTGACGAGACCTTAAAAAAAAAGTTTCACCAAACAAACAGAAAGTCGCGAAAGCCCCCGGCGAGACCAGCAACAACAACAACAACAGTAGCAAGAGCAACATTAGTATAAGTGTGTAAAACCAAATGGGAACGCAAAAAAAAGGAAAAAAAACATTCGAATTGGAGGAAAAAAGGGTTTTCCAGACGCACAAATATACACACATACACGCATGTGCACTGAAAATGTCCCGTTGTGCAACAAACCGGCCAAACAAGTGTGTGTAAAAGAATGTTTTAGCCTTAGCCTGGTTCAAGCTCAAGGAAAGAGTAAGAGAGCCTACACAAACACACACACACACACTCACAGAGAGAGAGAGACGAAGAATGATCGAGAGAGGGAGAAAGATTGAGGCTCAAAGTTCTATGAATCAAGCACCCAAGAATGCCTATGTGAGCCTCTCTTTATAATGCTCTCACACACTATCTCTCTATCTCACCCTCTCTCACACACATACAATTTCTAGCTTTTTGCTCTTTGGGCAGGTGTATACTAGTATGCATGTGTGTGTTGGTACCGTTCTAGCCAACCTGAAACCTGAAAAAAATGCAATGCAGCCACGTCTTCGTCTTAAAACAACAAAAAGCAACCTTTAAAACCCCATACAAAACACAATAACAACAACAAAAATAAAAGACCGTAACAATAAAAGATTAAACAAATCAAATTGGTAATTAATTTCACTTCAATTTCTACTTGACCCTTGTCATTTTCAATTTCTCTCCGCTCATAAGGTTTTCCGATAGCACTCACTCACACACACATTTCTTGTGCAGGGTTAATGCACTCTTTTTTTTCGTCTTCTTCACTCTCTACCTTTGTAGATATTATTCATACATAGTATAATTAACACTTTTGTTTGTCTTTTTTCAATAACTACGAAATGTATATACATATATTGTGGTTTGGTGTATTTTTTTTTTTTTGCAGCCCGTTGAAACGGATTTATTCTTTTTGGTTTATAAAACAGGTTACATAAATAGGTCACGCACCATCAAGCGCCTGGAAAAATGCAGTGCGCCGATTGTTTTTCTTTTTGTCAAGAGAGGAGTGAAAAAAAGAGAGAGAGAAGGAAAGAAAAAGCAACAAGTTTCCAATTAGAATTTTAAAACTTCCCGGCAAATCACAGTAATTATTCACATTTGTCGGCTTTTGAACGAGCATTTGTTGGTTTTTAACATCCTTTTAACTTTAACTTACTCTTACTAACAAGAACACACCGTATCCGCGAACACAACCGATCGCCGTAAGTATATGAGTGTGAGTTGGTTTTCAAAACACACAACATCCGCGCACAACCTTCCAACACGAAAACAAAAACAACACTCACTGAAAAAACGGGTGCGAAAAACGAGAGAGAGTAAGAAATTTTTTCATTTGAGAGTGTCGAAGTTTGGATACCCTGAACTGCATAACACAGCACTAATGTATATGAATGCGTGTGAATAAATTGCATGTTGCTGTGGCAGCAGACGTATAACCCAATATATATATTTGTTGGTAATCCGATTTCAGTGGATCCGAGATGGAATATGCATACTTTATTTGATTAGAAATTTGTGCTTTGCAATAATAAATATACATCTTTGCAGGGTAGTAAAATAACAGAACACCCAGACAACATTCAGAGTCTTAACACAGAGAAAACATAGCCCAGTTGACATTTTTTATTTCATAACCTTTATCGTGGTGAATATTTTGTATGCCGACATCCGTGTCACGGCTAACCAGGAATCTATTATTTTACATATTGCAATTACCAAATGCATTGGTCGTGTGTTCGGGATGTAATAATCCTAATATATAGTTTCAGCAACATTTCTTCCAGGATTCTTGGGTTCATTTCACAATTTTCGGAGCTAATGAAATTTCCGTCATCCCACCCATCATGGAAAGCAGAGCTTTTGCACATCGTCAATACGGCTTCAAGTGGAAAGATACGTAAATCTTGTACATTGAGCAATCCCTCAGGGTCCTGTAAGGGGAAAAAACGACAATTTCTTGGGCCTCTTTTAATTGCCACACGAGTCTACATTCGAAATGTGGTAGCTGTAGTTTTTATATTGCCTGAGATCTCTGCACTCTTTCGGAAGCACAGTCGGACAGACGGACATGTCTCGACTATTGATACTGATCAAGAATATATGTACTTTATAGAAGCGGATACAAACCCGCGTTTTTCGCTCCTTAAGCCTCAATCTCTATCCACCGACCTTCTTTTGCTGACTTGGCCAATTTACGGTGACAATTTTTCTTAAGGAAATAAATATAGATATGTACATACATATGTATATGCATCCAAATATCATTATTAATAGTGACAGTCCCTAGTTTGTATAAGTTCATTTCTATAAAAATACCAATATGAAAATAAATCCAAATCCGATTTCCCATTAATTTTTTAATTTCTCGTCGAATTTCGAAAATAATTAAACAAAATAATAGCTTTAAATATAGATCAAAATAAAAAATAAGAACCGTTAGTTCATTAAATATACAAAACGGTGCCAACTCCAACCAAAATAATACCCGCTCGAACTTGTTCAAACAACATGCTCGAAATCTCCTCGCACCAACATAATCCAGCAAACTTTGTCATCGCAGAAACATAACCCAGAAAACATAATTCGCTAAATGTACTACAATTTTAAATAATTTTAAATTGAAATTTGCATTCACATTAGTAAGATTAAAAGGCAATTTAGGTTTTTTTATCCAATTGGCCAATGATTTAAACTTTCTGTTTAATTATGGAATGTTGGTCTTTAGATACCTTTTATGTGGTGTAATTTTTTCCAAATAAAGAATTCCCAACAATTACCAAAAAAATAGTTGCTTGTTTTTTTTGTTTCTTTAGAAATAAATCTTAAAACTTTATATTTTTGGCCTCCAAAAACTGTTGCAGTTTTATTATTTATTTATTACGTCTTCCTTCATTCCCAGTACTATTAGTATTAAAAATACCAGAAAAAAACAATTTTACTGTATCGCTTATCTCGAACACTAAACACTGTTTTAGATAATAATAGTAACAGAAAGAGATTTTAAAAATATAAATTTTTCGGTGAACATAGTAGCATACATATGTATGTGGAATGCAGTTAGAAGACTACTTAATACTCGTAAGTTTATCAATATTCTTTTCTTGTAACGGGTATACAAATCACTTCACAGTGACTGGGACTAAATCCTTTTAGACAAATTCAAGTGCTCAAAATATAATACTGAATACTGTCGCGGCATTTGTTGATTTTACGATGGACTGCTGCTTTAAAAATACATATAGCTAAATACTGAATATTTTATTTTTGAGCATATGCATCCAGAGTTACTTTCATAGAATGTGAGTGCGGTGAAGATCACATACGTGACTGCGCGGTTTCGCTTAAACATTCAACTTTAGTATTATCAGTCGCCGGCTCGGCTCTTATCAGTAGTTAAAATTTCTGTTCTTTTACCATCAATAATAGATAATATTTATTGAAATTTATAATTTTTAGGTGGTCAGTGTGAAATGCGACAATATTACTTTTATTTTACTTTTTAGCTCTCGCAATTATAAAATGTGTGTGGTGTGTGTGTGTGTAGGTGTGTGTCTTTACAATGTAATAGAAATTAGGATTTACATATAATATATATTTTTTGTTTTTTTTTAAGGGGGTATCCTAACAGAACTTCCATCGGTTGCCGCACTCGTTGCACATTACAAATGTGGTCATCGGTTCATCGGCTGATCGCGTCTGCAATTGATTGTAGGTACAGTTGCGTTTCTTGCATTTTCCGCACTTGAGGAGATCTGTTTTGGTGCCCTGAACGGTGGCCAGTTGGGCATCATTGATGGCCTCCTTGACAAACTTTTCGCGTAGCTTTTTCATCTCATCGCTAGCCATTTCCTCGGGTGTCATTTTGGCCAACTGTTTTGCCGAAACGGCACCGCACATAAAATTGCCCCTTAAACCCGGATTCTTGAGATCCTTTAAATTGGCCACACGGGAACGTATACGATTCTTGTATTTCATATCAGTATTCTTGAACTCCGAATAGATGGCCTCCTCCAGCTCGGCAGCCATTTCATCGGGTTCAGCACAACCTTCCGGCACTTCGCCAATTTTCAGCGCAGTTGTCAACATTTCTCGGCACTTCAAACGTACAGCATCGGTCATGCCACCAGACGGGAACGATGTCTGTGACGAGGATCCTGAGGGTCGCTTCTCCTCGCGTTTGTCCTTGCTAGATGAACTGGAGCTGCTGCTGCTTTTCTCTTTCGAAGATGATTTACTGGCACTAGAAGTTGATGTTTTGCTGGCCTCTTTGCCGGCGCCAGAACTAGCGCTGTTGTTGTTGCTGCTGCTGTTGCTGTTCGGAGTAGCTGGTGCCGGACTGGCCAGAAAACGTTTCCAATTCTTGATTAAAGTTTTGGCCAATGCGATCACGTCATCATCCTTGCTACTCTTCCTCAGTTCATTCACAGTCATACCAATGCGTGTCTTGGTCAGAATTTCCAGATTGATATTTAGCGTTTGCAAAGCCTTTAGCAAATCCAAAGCCTGGTCCTGACCCTGTAAGAAGAAGGCGAGCACAACAAATAAAAGATAAATCCTTTACAGGAACAGTATCTCGATCTGCATATTGTATATACATAAGTGTTTTTCAATTACATCTGTCAAATGTACAGCCTACATAAATAAGCAGCTTATACATAAATTTTAAGTTTCATCCACATTCTTTTAAAACTGTTTGAGATTCGCTGTCGTGACAAATGTGTGATGATATAAGGCATATATCAATTTATAGATTCCTGACTTACCGTCCCATCGCTCGATATCTTGCTCATTTTCTTCTGAATCCGAAATACTTCATCCTCCACGCTCATTTTTCAACACCGCCAGAACTCTTAAAAAAAAAGAAAACAAATTTGGTTGGAAAAATGCTTTTGGCAAAACCGATAGGAAGAGAAGGTTAGGTTGGGTTTATCTACTAAATTTATCAGTTAGTTAGTATTATTTTAAACTCGCTTGGCCGGCAATTTGTTAAGTAATTATCAGTACATGCTTTTCCCTCCAATAAAATGTTGTTTACTAATTTTTTTCTTTATGTATTCCCTAGAGATGGACCGATACTTTTGAGTCACAGTTACTAAAAATACCAAGTCACAGTTGGTAAACAATCAATATTGTTACTCGTTATTGTTATATGTCCCAAAATGATTACAATTTGATTATTTACTTTTACTTAATTTTTCTCATACTGTTCTCGTTCTACTAGTGTTTTATCTTTAATAAATATTTATTTGCTCGTTCAGCTTTTTAATGCACCATTTTGGGCGCATTATATACATTAATGCAATTTCCTTTTGTCTAGAACTTTCAGTTCATGTCACACATTCGACAAGAATGCAAAAGTAGACATTTTTTTTTTATTATTATTTTATTTTTATATTTATATTTATTATTATTATTGCGTTAGTTTAATTTCTAAGTAAAACAAAATAAAAGCAATGAATGATTTCGATAGACACTTTTGCGTTTAGTATTTTAATATTAGCGATTGGACATCGCTTATTATAAATGCCAATATAATTTTGCTATGGTCACACTATTGCGGTTCTTCCTTTTTAAGCTTGTCTATCGCAGGTTCGAGTGCCGAAATTATTTAATTGTTTATTAATAATTAGTTACAGTGGTGGATTACGAAGTGAAAATTATACGCAAAAACTGTACAAGTAACTGAAGGGGGGTAAGTTTAATCAATGTATAAAGTCTGAATAATTAGTGAAAGAGAATGTTGGATTATTCTCAAATAAAGCTTAAAACAATTAAATAGTTTCCTTTTGCTTACAAATATTTGTGTAATTTTTTTGAATTATTTAAAAAAAACATATGTATGTACATACTTATGCCTGCTGAAACATTTTTGTCCAGAAAAGTCTTGTCATTCTTTACTTCTAACTTAGCGTCCATTCTCTTTTGTCTTTTAGTTTTACCGTTACTTTTAACTTATCATCTTGTGGCCGCCATTTCCATTTTTTTCGTTTCTTATGATCCCTCTTTGGCGTCGTTTTACAAATTCTTTCATTTCATTTTGTGCTTTAGTTGAGTGAACACCAGGTTTCTAGAAAGTTAGCTTATGGACTAAATATAGGGAATATTTAATGTTAGTATTTTAAGTGTAATAGTCCAATATTTTGGTGAGTGAAGCATTTGTATTTTTCTCAAAATGAAGCAAAAAAAAACAAAAACGAATTTAAGAAATATTCATTTTTAATTTTTTTCCTCGCCTCGTTTCTGTTTTTGTGATGTTCTACGCGTCCGTCGTTTATTCTTTTTGCTTTGTCGCAAATTTTTATATTGAAAAATGAAAAAAAGGCAAACGTTTAAAAGTATTGAAGATTTTGAAATTGGCAAATGTTTGATTTTATTTTTTTAATTCATGCCTTTCATTCCCACAATTCCGTTTCCCCCCACCCCTTTTCCTTATTTCTCCCACTTTGTAACTTCATTCAAGTTGCTGGATTTTGAATGCACGCATACAAACACAGATCCATACATGCATCCGTATGTTTACGGTAGGCATCAAGCTACATAGGCGATATGTAGTGTGACCAGATACGCAAAATATGTGTGCTCAATGTTTCTGCAAATTGGCTTGAGAAAAAATATGGTTCGAATAGGTCACATATTTATTCTTTATTCAAAAGTCCCAACGGGAAAATCATCAAAGAAATTGTGTGTAGTTTGCTCGGCTTTATAAATTGCAGCTAATTTACTTGCTTTCCATACATCAACAATGGTTAAAGCCTGCACTGACGTTTCCATTTCAAAGAGTATATACCCTTTTGTCATAAGTCTAGCCTGTCGCAGGTTATTCCTCATATATGATAGATCCAATGCATCTAACCATCGACGTACAAAATTAACAGCGGGAATAGTTGAATCTATCGCTGTGCCATTTAATAAATCGACCTTAACAATGGGAAAATATTGAGTCTCAAAAATGTAAATATCATCATCTATGTAATGAATAGTTTATTATTGAACTTTTTAATAATCGTTTAATTGTAAATCACTTACCACATTTGACATATGAGAGAACAATTACCACCAGGGCGAAGAAAATAATGTTCTGCATATTTAAAGCTTAACCACCTTTTCCTTCGTGCTCCAGACGATAACTAAATGAGAATTTGCACAGACAAGAGGAGGTTTCGTACAATTGACTGACATCGTCTTCTAGCTTATCAATATTCTGCTTATGTAAGTTCAGATCGAGATTTGACCTCTCATATACTTATCAGTAGAAATACATTGTGCGAGCAAATTCAACTATCGACTGCAATTCTCCTTTATGTCTCAACAAATTATTGATATATTTTGCATTAAGTATCACTTTTCCGTGGTATATATGAATATTTTAAGATGGCTAAGGATAAAAGCAATGCGACTAAAAAACATTTTGTTTGTTTTTTTTCTCTTTATTTTTATCAAATAATTTTCATTTTGTTTTTTAATATTTAAACGAGTTTTTCAACATTTTCTTTTGCTGCTTTGCTGCTGCTGAATAGTTTTCTTTTTCCTTTGTTTCTTTGGGTCAAAATACAATACACAAAAAATTGTTTCTTGTGTGGTTTTTCTTTTTGTTCATCTAAAATTTAGTATTGGTTTCATTTTTATACAATTTCTAATTGTAAAAAGCAAAAATTGTACAGGGTGTGTTTCATTTTCGTTTTCTGTCTTCTCATATTTTTAGTTTTTCTTTTTTCTGTGTTGAAAGAGCGGATATTATTTTCGTACAGTTTTTGTTGATTTTCCTTTTATGGTTTTTATTTGTAATTTGTATTTTTAAACTCTACTTATTAAGGTTTTTTATAATTTCACTTTTTGTTTTGCTCCAATAGTGTTAATATTTCTTTTTCTTTTCTTTCCTTTTGTTTTTGCTCTTAAGTTTATATTGTTTTTTCATTTTTTTGTGTTTTAAATTTAGTATATATTGATGCATAATTAATTATAGTTTTATTATAGAATTATATATTTATTTTCTTTCTCTCATGCATCAAAGTAACATTTTATTTCTCTTGTTTTATTTAAATAAAAGGGATTTTCACCCTTTTTTAACATAGTAAAAATTAAAAACAAAAAAAAGTTATTAAAAATGAAAACAGACAAATAATTTGTAGATGAGTATGAAAATGCTTTCTCAGGAGTTTCATTTTGTTTAGTAGATGGTTTTTGTTTGCAGTGATTGTTGATAATAAAATATAGTAGAAAAACAAAAACAATATTACAATTAAATTTTGTTGCTTATTTGTTTCAAATGTGGTGCCGCGCGCTTTTTTCGGAAACAGTTAATTAGTTAATTGTTTACACTCCCCACCTTCTTTTTGCTCGATAAATCGTTGCTTGTGTTTGTTTAATGACTATCGATCAAAAACTTATCGAAATTTGAATATGTACTCAAAGTTAAGGAAAATTTATGTTTTTCAAATTGCTTTTTGTAGGTGTAATTTGTTTTTTTTTTTATTATTTGCTTTTACTGTTTTTTTATGTTTGCTTTTTTGTTGCTTTTGGCTCTCTCTCTCTCGCTGTCTGTGGACTTTGGCGGTTACAAATTTGTTGTTCTCTGTGTGTGTGTGATTGAGTGAGAGTGTGTGTGTGATATAGTTTTATAAGATTTTGTTTTGGTAACCTTCTTTTCTCCTCTACTTCTGTATCGATCCACCTCCAGCCATCGAACCGTTGTTTCACTTCATTTAAAAAGTTGTATTCTCCTTGACTGCCTTTAGCTGGACTTAGGCCAGAGTGGGGAACTGGCGTTCATCGTTCACCTTGGGAGCAGCATTCTGTTGTTGCCTCTCACCGAAACGTTTGGTTCCCGAATGGCCAGCATTGTTGTTGCTTCCACCACCACCGCCAGCGCCTCCGCCACCACCACCACCGCGACGTTCGATAGCCGGCCGATTGTTTAAAGTTGGAACTCCACCAGCATTACCGCTCTCCCCCTGAGATTGGGCTCCACCAGCACTACGATTTCCTCCCTCGTTGTTGTTATTGTTGCGTGGTCCTCCCCCTCCTGGACGTGGTCCGCCACCACGACCACCGGGGCCGCCAGGACCTCCACGTCCACCGAAACCACCGGGTCCGCGACGTCCATCATTGAAATTGAATTGTATATCCAGGACACGTTGTTGACGGCCCACACGTTGTGGATACATGGCAGGATCATATTCTAGTTCCTCCTCGCTTTCGTTCTCTTTCTTTTTGTTATTGGTCAGCACAATCATTTTTTTCCATTGCGAAGTATCCTCACCTATTAAGGGTAGACAGATATATCATAATAAGTAAAATTCAATTGAAATGCTTTAGATTATAAGGCTTAAAATAAAAAAAGAATATTTTGCAATTTTAATTACGGTTCATACCTTCACCAGCCTTGCGTATATTGAATGTCGGCTTAATTCTCTGCTGCTGTTGTGCCTTCCATTCATCCAATGTCAGCTCTTTGGTCTCTTCCTCAATTGCTGCCTGTGACTGTTCGTTGTTCTGCTGTTTGTCTTGTTGCTCATTGCCAGATTCATCGGCCTTGCCTTCGGGATTGTTTTGGTTAACACTTTCGCTTTCGTTCTTGTTGTTCACATCATCAATGGCCTCCTTGACAGATCCCCAATTATGGGCACCGGCTCCATCGCGCTTATCGATTGCCTTAACGCCTGCACAAAGGCAAAAAATAAGAAACAAAAGTAAATAATATATTTTATTCATTTTTAATTATTTAATGTCTTCTCTTAAAGCTAACTCCCACCGCATCAACTTCATTGCTCGAATCGAAAACATCACGAAAATCTTCTATACGAAACGGGGTAAGTTTGTTTTTGATTTTTGAATTATTATATATTTCATTCAATTATTCAATTTTTTTAAAGAAACTATCGAGTTGGAAATCCATTGTTCGCTTTTTAAACTATTATCAGGTGAGTGAAATACACCACTTTTACCATAAATATTGCCACTATTTTAACCATTCCTTTAAAGTTTAAACTATAAAACTGCCTTAACTAATATAAAAACAAAGCTATCAGTCTAAATTAGTCCCTAGGTGTTTCGATAAAGCTTTTAAATATTCAAAAATTATATGTTCGAAAAGTTTCTCACAGAATATGGTACATATGGGGGAACAATAATATTTCGAATTTCGAAAAATTCTAGGCTTCTAGGATGTTCTTTCCAGTATCTTGCCGCAACTAGTCAACATCTGATTGTGCTGGCTGCGAAAAGGGTAAAGTAGGGGGGCGAGGTAAACTGAACGAGATAAAGCTAGCACATTTTTTTCTAGTTAGTCAGCATAAATTATTGCAAGTTGTTTTTAAAAACGTGGTTAAAAACAACAGCTGACTGAAAGAGGAGGAAAGGGAACGGGGCAGCAAAAATAGACCAAAATGTATGTTCTCTTTAATTATTTTCCCTCCATTTTTTTTCTTGAGACAGCATCCCTCCCTCCCGACCCGCCGCCTTCTATATTTTCTATTAAATGGCCCGCCTAATATAAAGAAGAAGGAAACTATTTTTAAACATTTTTTTTTCCACCGAACTCGAGAAAAACGCATGTGAGAGACCAAAAACGTTTTTCTAGCTGTTGCTGGCTGGCTGCTGGTCTCTGTGCTATGTGTGGGGAGATATTAATTTTGGATATTCCAAAAATGTTCATATAGAGAGTAAAAAGATATAAGGCAAGGGAATTGGATTGGCATGAGTGTGTGGGAGGGTGTGAAGAAGCCCAGCGGGGGTAATTTCTCTTATTTTCTCTTAATTTTTGTAAAATCAAAACTAATGTTTATACGTGATCGATCATACATTATAATGAACACTTAAGTTTTTAAATATGAAATCGACTTGGAAATGGAAAGTCGTTAGAAATTTGTTGATTGTGGTCTATAAAAAGAATTATTTTTGAAATGTAATCTCAAAACTAGCATCATATTATAACTGATGGACGCTAACCGAGGTGTTTATTGGGGTAATATTCGTATATCTGCTATTGAGGGACTTCATGTTTAATTCAAGAAAAATGACACAAATTGTAGTTAGGTCTTAGTAATTCCTCTTTACCCTCTCATGTTGATTTCGAAATGTTTATCGTAAATCAATAGATTTAGATAGATTTATACAATAGAGCGCGACGTATAAACATTGCTGCTATGGCGAATGTGTTTTTGTAGGTGTTGTCATGGAACGTTTTATTTTCGGGTGGGCGGCGTTTTGTCGTTGTGATGATGATGGGGTTATGTCCGCGCGCCGCCTCACTGTAACTCCACACCCCACTTCCACCCCTTTTGTTTTACTCACCAGTTTTGTCCGAGCCCGATTGACGATCAAATTCACGTTTCCTCTGGCTGCCATCAAAATTGCGATTTTGACGTGGTGGACGATCACCACGATCACCACCACGATCTCCGCGTTCTCCACCATTGTTGCCGCCGTTATTGTTACGGTATGGGCGAGTTGTGCCGTCTCCACCAGTGGGTCCTCCAACATTGCGACGATTGTTGCGTTGTTCCCTTGTTTCAGCATTTCCATTCTGTTGGCGAAAGTTTACATTGCGTTGCTGCTGTTGTTGCTGCCCTTGACCAGAACCGAATTCACGTGTTTTGTTGCCGAAACCGCCGCTGACACCACCTGGCCGAGAAGCAGCGCCGCCAGCCCCACCTTGTTTGTTGTTGTTAAATTGCTGCTGCTGCTGTTTCTCATTTGTGGTCGCTCCTGCTGGGCCGGACCGTCTGCCCTCGTTATTCTTATTTAGCGCTCCTGGTTTATTTTCCTTTTCAGCCTGATTTGGTTTTTTGGCAGCACCAGCACCACCAGTAGCAGCAGATGCGCCTCCAGGTTTGGTTGCCTTGCCAGCAGCTGCCGTCGATTGCTGCTTCTTCTTTTGGCTAGCAGCGGCGGTGGCTGTCGTCGCTGCTGTCGCCGTCGTCGCGGCTGCCGCCACAAGATTATCTAATGGATCGCTAACATCATCGTCCATGAACAAAAGTTCATAACGATTTTTCCCGGAGCTATCCATGATTTTCCTTCTGCTACTGCTTTCTGGTTAGCTTATCTAAAAGAACAAAATAATTTTCCGTTCACAAAATTCTCGTTTTACACAATTTTCAAATTGATTTTTCCCCCAATACACAGTCCCAACCAACCAACACATATATATACACACACACACACAGTCACACGCAGATAGAATGAGAGGGAAGATAGAAAGAATGAGTGGGGCACACATCAGACAGATTGAATTTATTCAAAGATTTTGACTATAAACTATATTTTTGTTATTTTCTTAATTTTCTTTCACTAAAATTTATTCTTTCTTACTTTTTTCTTGATTTTTAATTTTTTCTGTGTGTGCTATCTTCGCGCTGCTGCTCTCTAACCTTAATTTTCAACGTTTCTTCTTTGCCTTTTGGCTGCTAGTATTACCTACACACACACTCGCACACACAACACATACACTCACACTCACACTCAGTAAACACATGTGTTCTCAACGCATGCTGGTATACATAGGAAAAACAGAAACTCACGTTTTTCGTTTGTCAGCGTTTCGTAGCGAATGGCGAACAAAAAAACAGTCAGCTGACTTTTAATATTGACCAGAGTTCCAAGATATCGTTTTAGCTGGTTTTGGTATTTTAGCCCAGTATTCTTTTCCTCTTTTTAGATTCACCTTGGCAACCCTAAAGAAAAGCGTTAAGAATTTGAATTGATTGTGAATAAGCGCGGGCGGGCAAGAGTGTCCGTTTTGAAATTAATATTTTCTCATTTCGTGATTTCAGCAAAGATTAGCTATGTGATAAATCGAAAAATTCGTAAAAATTCACAGAAAAATTTAACGAGGATTTTTTCATGATAAATGGAAATTGTTTTACAATCTTTTTATAACCTTGCAGAGGGTATTATAAAATTGGTCAGATGTTTGTAACGCAGAGAAGGAATCCGTTTCTCTGATTTTATGCAAACTAGTCCCACACTTCTAGAGCTATGGCTTTCCAAGTTCGTATATAATCTTTTCTATTCCCACTTTATGTGCAGTTTTCAAAAAGATCGGACCACTATATCATATAGCTCCCATAGGAACCATCGATCGAAAGTAGAGTTTTAGATCAATAACATCGTTGTTTACCACAGGATTATTATTCAACTTAATATTTGGCAGGTTACTATATGTAGTATATCTAAACGTCCGTACCCAATTTGATCAAGTTCAGACAACTACTTCTTATAGCTATAGGAACGATAGGACAAAAGCTTCTAAAAACTTTTTTGTTTCTTGAACTTAATAGTTTACACTTAAACATAATAAATTATAATACTGGTAAATTTTTTCCGAATACATTATAAACATATACATATATCAATTGCTTACTGCTTGCATACATACACATAGATTTTTACATTTATTTAGCAAGAACATGCAAGGGTATACAAACTTCGGCATGGCCGAAGTTAGCATTTGTGACATTTTCGAACTTGTTTAAATGTCGCTTTAATACATTTTGAGATTGGTTGAACTAAGTAGTTTTGATTTTACCCTTCACAAAACGTAAAATCGAATTTCATAAATTGATAACAAGGTCTAAGCTAAGAAACCTAGGCAGAACAATTTATTAAACTTATAATAAATAACAAACCAATTAACTTATAAATCCAAGATTTTGTAAAGAAATACAGCAATTTAAAAAAAGACACAAGTGGTAAAACTAATAGTGTACAAATCTCTTTTTGTCGGACAGTCTACTGTAGTGCAATTTTTGTCCTTACAGGGGGACACGAGGGATATCCTTAATGCGAGTTTTCACTGTAATATGCTACGAAACTTGGTTTCAAGGATGTTACTAGTTTTTCTTTGTTTTTATTTCCATTTCGTAATGATAAAACTAAATCCCATATTTTCTCTTTTTCAGTAAACAAAAAAAAAAAAGCCTTCAACATGTCCGATTGGGGAGACGAAACGGCGGTAAGTGAAGATAATTCTTCGACAATTGAATTTTTGATGCCCTTGCAAGGATTATGATGATTCTTAAATGTAGTTTGTAGGTTTTTGTTAGAAATAAATTAAAAGGATAGTTGCTGATAATATATATTTCTATGTCATCAATTGATTAAAAGATTTGGTCATGTCAGCTAACGTGAGCGAGCAGGGATCTAACTCTAGTAGATAACGTTTATAACGATTTACCGCTTTCAACATTACAAACGTATGAAGGTTCGGTTGGTACCGGTTAATATGAATATCAGTTATGTCGATCCAATATTTTTGGTATCTTGAGTTTTGTTATTTGTCAGTCCATAGTACTGTCGCGATCGCGAGCTCGCAGCGTCATAGGATACACACAGGGGCAAATAAACGCGCGTCCTCCAATTTTGCTCTTCCATAGAGAGATAACGGAAAGTGAACTTAGTCAGCTACTACGTGCTATCGATTACTTATTTTTGTGGACCTGTGTATTTGGTATTCTCTTAAATCTGAACAGCAAGGGCAAAAATAAAATAGCTAATCAAAAGCTTAAAAAGAATAATTTCTGTATTCATTTCAGACCGATGCAGCGCCGAAGACTTCAGATCGCAGTGGTGGCGGCGGTGGCTATGATTGGGGTGACTCTAAGTCAACAGCTCCAGTAGGGACTAAAAATGCAGGCGGTTGGAGTGATGATGAGGTCGAAAAGACAGGCGGCGGCAGTGATGGTTATCGTGGCCGTCGCGATGATGGCCAAGGCGGAGGCGGTGGCTATCGTGGTCGTCGCGATGATGGCGAAGGCGGTGGCTATCGTGGCCGTCGCGATGATGGCGAAGGAGGAGGCGGAGGTGGTGGTTATCGTGGCCGCCGCGATGATGGCGAAGGCGGTGGTTATCGTGGCCGTCGCGATGATGGCGAAGGAGGAGGCGGTGGCTATCGTGGTCGTCGAGATGATGGCGAAGGAGGAGGAGGTGGTGGCTATCGTGGCCGTCGCGATGATGGCGAAGGAGGAGGCGGAGGTGGTGGTTATCGTGGCCGCCGCGATGATGGCGAAGGCGGTGGTTATCGTGGCCGTCGCGATGATGGAGAAGGAGGAGGCGGTGGCTATCGTGGTCGTCGAGATGATGGCGAAGGAGGAGGTGGTGGCTATCGTGGCCGTCGCGATGATGGCGAAGAAGGAGGCGGAGGTGGTGGCTATCGTGGTCGTCGCGATGATGGCGAAGGCGGTGGTTATCGTGGGCGCCGTGAAGATGGTGAAGGTAAGCTTTTAAGATAATCTTGTCCAAATTTGTGGATCTTTGTTATGTGTCAAATTCGTTTGGTTTCGTTTTTGTTTGGTCTTTTCCTTATATCCTTTTAATTAAAAAGATACAGGCATTGAGGAGTTGGAGTATATAGTGAAGATACCATCAAAGTATGATAAGGCTACGGTAATAGCTTTTATGGATCGGCTAGATGTGGGAGACTATAATAGTTTGCATAAAATTCGCGAACTGAGAAATTATCTAATCCAAGCATATAACAATCTGATAACCCATGAATGGGCCGAATACATGCGTTTAGATAAAGAGCAGCGCAAGCAAAAGGCTTTGGAATTGCGTGAGGCAGCAGATATGTCGGATCGCATCAATGAATATATGAATCGCCTGTTGGAGGAGTGTGATGAAGGAGTCGAACAACAGCAGCAACAGCAGCAGGTGGCAGAAGGGGAAAACAGAGAACCCACCGCTCAGCAGGAGGAGAATCGTATGGAGCAGCCTATAGCAAACGATACAAGCAGTAGTTCATATGTAATACCTGGATTAAGATCTGCCAGACATCGTCGATCACAACCGTCAAGTGAAGGTAGGCAGCGGCGTGATCGTGCCACAAGGACAGAATCTTCTACTCATAACTTTGTGCTACCTTCACGCATAATTGAACTCTTTGCGACATCTCGTAATCATGATTCAGATAGTGAGAACTCTATTAATCTACAACCAGAGGATTATATGCCGCCACCGCGACCACTAGCTGGTCTTAACAACAGATTTGCACGCTGGTTGAGTGAGCAGTTTTTAAGTGAACACGAGATGCGGGAAATAAGATACTGGGATGCAGGAATATTGCGTCGGGAATTGGAATGGCAGTCGACTAGAAACTCACTCACTACTTGGGCGGGGGTTCCGTTAATGGATTTGGATATGATGATAGTGAATGACAATACATCATCAGCACCAGTGCCACAAGATCAGCCCTTAGATTCTAATGCAATCTATGGAACTTTCGGGAACAGCTCAGTGAATACGGTTCGTAATCCGCGAGACGTACGAGACAATGCACTTCGTTTACTTTTGGACTCCAATACTCGTGATGGCGGCGTGGGGACGACCACCAACAGTATAACATCATCGGCAGCTGGTGTTGCGGCTGGAGCAGCAACTAACACTTATGGGTACTACTAGACTATACGAATTCGATTTATTTCAATCTCTTTCTCATCCTCTCCTCCACCTATGTTTTCTTTGCTCTTTATTTTGTTATTTTGCTTACCGAATCCTTATTATTTACTTTTTGATATCTTCGGCTAATGGCGTCTTTCTTTGCGGTGGAGCACAATACTTCGAAAAGAAAATCTAAAATTATACATAAAACAAATTTTGATTTACGTTTTCCAAGACGTACACACTCGAAACATAATTTTTGAAAGTGTTCAAAACACTTGGAACGTTCAAATTTTAAAGCAAAAGCTAGTATGTTGGAAAATTTTTAAAATCTAATTTAAATGTCCATTTATCGGGGCTATCCCAAAGGGAACCCACCCACTCACCTCACCTCTATATACTAAGTGTCTATCACATAACATTTTTTTTAGCCACATTAATGTTTATCATTTCTTGGACATTTTGTTTTTAAAACTTTCTTGAAGATTTCTACGTTCAGATGAGCTTATTTTTCCTGAAATAACTTTCCAACTTTTGCTATTTCAACACTTTTACTAAACACTAAACACATTTCACAGTTTTGCTGCACCGAACATGCCAGGAGCAGCAGCCGGGATCAGCATTAGCGATGATGATGTCACTCCGATGATGGTACCAATGCCAGAATTACCAGAAATTAATGATCTCAGTATGGTTTTGCCACCACCATCACCGGCAGCGATTGCGGAGGAGAATAATACAATGATGAGTGTCGGAGCGAGTGGATTTCGTTCACGCTCTCGACCTTTGATTTCGTCCACTCCATTATTCGCATTTCGCCCCAGATTGCCGGCCATCGATGAGGAGCAACTGCTGAGACGTGGAACTCTACTCGAACTTTTCCATCAAAATGAAAATTCGCCAGCACCACTTGCTGCCGCCGCTGAATTGCCTTCAGTGGCGACTGCTCCTCCGACTTTACACATAACACCACCGCCAAGTCCACCACGTGAGTGGTCATCGATTTTACGACCACGTTCAAATGCATTTGAATATCCTCCAGCAGACAGTCCTCCTCCACAATTAAGACGACGACGACGTAATCGACGACGACCGTCGGCGCCGTTAAATCCGGTTGTCAATCAAGTTCGGGATGAGGATCTGCAGGCTAGAAGCAACCAAGAGATCGTAACATCATTTTTAACAAATATATTGCAAGCAACTATAGACAATCAGAATCCTCCATTACAAGACTTGGGCCCTAATCAATCCACAATTGATGAGCCAGTACCGTCATCAATCAATCCTGTCGTGGAGCAACCTAATATTGAAATGCCACCAATGCCACAAAACCCGGAATCCATAGTCAATGAACAGCAGGTGCCACTACCTACCAATTCTGTAGTGGATCCAATGCTGGAAGGCGGCGACCCTGTACTTTCGAATTTAAACACAGGCGAACCGACCCCGAACATGTCGACCCCATCTGTTCCACCAATAGAAGAAATCCTTTCACAACTTCCGGAATGTGCTATAGTAACCAGCATGAGCATTATCTATCAGCCATCCAGTCAATCGGTTAACGATGGTGTTCCTCCATCGGCATTAGTAGACAGCAGCATGTTTCCCCCATCTTCGGCACTTGCCACACCAGCCACACGACTCTTGACTGAAACTCTTGATGGCATTACCCCCATTCGCACAGCACAACCAGAAGTTCTTCCTGGTTCCGCTGCACCAGCACCACCACCTCAAGATCGTTTTTATCGTGAAAATTCTGAAAATTTAAGTTTTATAGTTCAACATGCTGATGTCCTGCGCCTCATGGTCGATTATACAAAAGACCTAAGCGACCAGCAGCAGCTACAGCAGCCGCAGAATAATCGACGCGGCGGTGCTTCTTCACAAAATTATCGTTCTCTGCCAGCTATTTATACATTTGATCCCAAACTTGTTTTGGAAGCTGATCCGGAAACAGTGAGATTAACTCATGGCATATTTAGTGCATTGATTATGCTGCCCAAAGTGGATATGCATAATGCTAGCTTCATTAGGAATCGTTTGGAGTTGGCTAAATCCTATCGAATTCTGTTTGATTTGAAGGCAGCTAAAATAATTGGAATCAGTAGCGATTTGAGATACTGTTGGCTTCTATGAAAAGAATTCCATCGAACTACTATTCGTTTTTTCAGTTATAAAATTAAGGATTTAAACCTGAGAATTTCTGTTTCGTTTGTAATCAGTTTTTATTTTAATATCCTTATAATTGTTATAATTATCAATATGGCCACATAGCTTAATTCATATTGTATTCTTCCGTATCAGTTGTTTATATATATCTGTATATATATCTTTATTCTGTGAGATTCGAACTAATATTGATACTTTTTGAAAATTAAATCACATTTGAATACATTATCTTAAACTAAGCAAGATAATGATTCTTAAATTTCATTCAATTTCACTTTGAATATACTTGGAATTTGTAAAGCATTCGATAATTTAGCTGAAACCAAGTATTTTTATTCTTCTCACTCTGAATAGAAAGAATTTTTATTTTTTTAATTTCTAATACTTCATATTTATCAGACTGGATCTGTTTTTATTTCTTTAATTTAACTAATTTAACATTAATAATTTTACTATTGAAACATGACTTAAAACGTTATGTATTTTATCAATATCGATCTGTAAACCGAACCATATTGAACCAATGGAACTGCGACTCGGCTCCCTTTTATATATTTCTCCACTTGAAATCCGCTTATACCCACTAGAGGGATCAGGGATTTGCGTCTGTCCTTGATTTGAAAAATGTTTGTCTAATTTTATTGAGTTTCCAATATTGTTAAACATATAATTTAACACATTTTCTTTATCGAATTTTAATAAATGTATAATTTCTTTGATGGACAATAATAATTATTGTTGTTGTATTAATATACAATGTATATGTTTAAATTTGTTGTATGTTGTAATTTTGTTGTTTATATGTTCAGAGTAATTTTTGTTTTTATAATAATAACGTGATTTCCATATTTATTTTAAATTATGCAGGAGGTGGTGGCCGCGATCGTGGAGAGAGAACCGAACGTCGTCGTCGTGATGATAACGATATGAATAACAATGAAGGCGGTGACGAAGATGGGGACAAGAAGCCAAGGGAGTTTTACATTCCACCCGAACCTACTACCGATGAGGCAGAGATGTTTAGTACCGGCATTGCAACTGGCATTAATTTCTCCAAATACGATAATATTCCCGTCAAGGTAAAGTTCGTTGAAACGTATTATTCGATTTTATTTACGATTTATTTGTTTTATTGATGCAGGTCAGTGGCGAGAATCCGCCAAAGGCCATAGCGAGCTTCGAGGAGGCTCAATTGCGTGGCGTTATAATGGAGAATGTGGTGAAATCATCGTATAAGGTGCCAACACCCATACAAAAAGTTTCGATTCCTGTAATTGCCGCCGGACGGGATTTGATGGCTTGTGCACAAACTGGTTCGGGCAAAACGGCTGCATTCCTCTTGCCCATATTGAGTCACATTTTAGATAAAAGTTATGACTTGGAGATTGGGAAACCACAAGCCGTGGTTATATCACCGACGAGGGAGCTGGCCATCCAGATTTTCAATGAGGCTCGTAAATTTGCTCACACCTCGTATTTGAAGATAAGTATTGTCTATGGTGGCACTTCGGTTAAATATCAAAATGAATGCATTACCAAGGGTAGTCATATACTAATCGCAACTCCGGGACGCTTGCTGGACTTTGTAGAGCGTGCGTTTATCACATTCGAGGATACTCGTTTCGTTGTCCTGGATGAAGCAGATCGCATGCTGGACATGGGATTCTCGGACAGTATGCGCAAAATTATGCAACATCAGACTATGAACGCGGAACATCAGACATTGATGTTCTCGGCCACGTTTCCGGAGGAGATTCAGCGTATGGCTGGAGAGTTTCTCAAGGACTATGTATTTGTTACTATTGGTGTGATAGGCGGTGCCTGTTCGGATGTGACACAGACTATCTATGAAGTCAACAAGTTTAATAAGCGTGCCAAGTTGATGGTGAGTAAGAAAATAACAAAAAACTGGAACGATTCTGACGTGCTATGTGCTCGAATTCTTGGTATTTCTAGGAAATATTGAGAGAGGGTGCAGATGGCACCATAGTATTTGTAGAGACAAAGCGCGGTGCGGATTTTTTGGCATCTTTCTTTTCCGAAACCGAATTTCCGACCACCTCGATTCATGGGGATCGATTGCAACGACAGCGGGAGCAGGCCTTGTATGATTTCAAGAGGGGTACAATGAAGGTTCTTATAGCCACGTCAGTAGCTTCTCGCGGATTAGGTAAGTACATTAAGTAAAATGTTTTCTCCATAATTTTTCTACATCCATCCCGCTTTCGTCGCATCCCTTTTTAGACATAAAGAACGTAAATCATGTCATAAATTACGATATGCCAAACTCGATAGACGACTATGTACATAGAATTGGACGTACTGGACGAGTTGGTAATAATGGACGGGCTACATCGTTCTTCGATCCGGACCACGACCGTGCACTGGCAGGAGACCTGGTTAAAATCCTGGAAGGCTCCGGACAGGAAGTGCCGGACTTCCTTCGATCTATTGGTGGAGATAGCAGCTTTCTTCAGGGTTCTAAGTTTGGTGGCGTTGATGTCCGCCGCGGGCCTGTAAGTGATGCCCGATTTTAAAACAATTTACCCAAAAACGTAACTTTTGTCGATTTTTCTCTCTCTCTTGACACAGACTGCAGCCATGGCTGCTGAAGACGAACAAGATTGGGACTAAAAAACGCCAAATGCAGCCGTATCCAATATTGGCTTAGATTTTTAAGAAGTTAACAAATGATTTTTGACCGTGGAGAGGAGAGGGATATACATAGTTTCGGAGAACTATGAAGAAATACTTAGCAAATGCAAACGGAATTAAGCATTTTGAGACTAAACATTTATTTTTAACATCTTATGTTGATCCATAAATACATATATACACGTATATATAAATATAATATATAATATAATAAAGAGATCAAAAACTTGATCCACAACATCTTAAAGCTAACTAATCTGATTAGGGACTAGTAAACATGTGTAGGTTCGTTGATATTTGTTTTGGCTATACAGACATTAAGCTAGTATGATTTTTCATTAATTAAGTTACCTTCGTTTTCCATGTTATTATCACGAGTTCATTGAGGTGTTAGTATTCTACATGAATTTGTATATACTTATATCTGCTTTTCTATGATCATATTGTTTGACATTTGTGCAGATTACAGACTACAATTACAGCAGTCAGTGCTACTGCGAATTGTTGGTCCCGGCTGAGAAGTCAACTCTGTTATCTGCTGCTTTCAGTAAACTATTGGATTGTTCTTAAATGTTTTTTTACCCTTTCAAAATGGCTCCTTGTTTCTCTCATTCAAAGAGATGGGTTAGAAGTGGGGCCAAATAAATTCCGAATGCTGGTCGAATATATGTATGTGTAAACTTTGAAGGCTCTACTAGTCCCATGTGGTAGTTATATACATTCAACAGTGTACTCTTTTTGTTGTTTGTTTATTTGTTTAACTAAATGTGGACAATGTTGAAATTTGTAGCTTAAAGGTCAGAAAAGAAGTCTGCATTTGCAGCGTTTCAACTTGCACTGCTTAAGCATTTATATTTGTCAAAACAAAATCATATGTTTATCCCTATGGGGTTCATCCTTGCTTCTTCCTACTTTCGCCTTTCCTTCCTCGCTCTCTCCATGCCTGCCTGTGCCTCTCTGTCTATCTTTGTCTTGTGCCGGCTTTTTGTAGCCTCGCCCTGCGACCGCCCTTACGAAGGACGTGTATAAAAACAAAGGGCAGCAAACAACTTTTGCCTTTGCGCGCCCTCTGTCTTTGCGTGCCACAAAATCAATAAATGAGAACGGCAAACTGTCTGCGTGTGTGTGGTGAGTTTCCTTTGCTTTTGGCTCTCGCTCTCTATCTCTTCGACGGCTGGCTGAAGTGACTCAATGGGTCTCTCATTTCAGTCTCTGACGGCATTTCCCAACGTGCAAACGCATTTTCCGACGCGCTTTGTGTAGGTTAACCAAAATAAAGGCAAACATTGTTGTTTGCCCTTTTTAAAATATATATGTACAATATTCAATTAAATCAACCAAATTTAATTTAATTAAATAATAATATTTTCAATTTCAATTCGCGGTTGTGCCCGAAAAAGTATGCTACGAAAGTTAACAATCTATTGCTGTGACTTGGCTTTGTCTAGCTTGTCTTATATACATATGTATATAGAGTTTTAACCTAAATGCCAAGAGACGATTATGAAATAAGCAAACAATTTTCAGTCGTAGCAAAAATGGTGCTTTGTTGTTGCAGTGTATACGGCAGACAATAACAAAAAGAGAAAAAAAAAGAAAGAAAAGAAATGAAAACTTAGTTGAAAACCCATACATACCAACCCCCTTAACCATCCACCCACTTCACGAGACAGCTAGCCGGCGACCCCAAAAACTGAAAGCACAAAAAAAAAAAGAAAAAAAAGAGAGAATTTTCGAATTGAAACTACTTTTGGGTTCGTCGAGCATTGGCATTTCGTTCACTCATAGTTTTACACTTTTCTATAATTTTCTTATACTTTGCGGCTTGCGTGTCGAGTTTGTTTTTTTCTTTTTGTTTTGGAGCACGCATTCGGAACGTTTCTTTCGCTTCCTATTTTATTTGCATGATTTCTGTCACTATATGTTGGTGGCACATTTCATAATTCCCCTTTTCTTAATGTCAATAAATTCTTATGGCTTCATAAATTTTAATAAAAAATTATGCAATATACTATGGTCTTGACTTAAACAAATGAACGGAGCTTTTGCTATAGGTTTATTTAGTTAATGTGCTGTTTATGCCATAAAAATTAAGGACATGAGCAGGCTGGAGCCAGAAAATAAGTGCGTTAATTGTAGTTCCTAGAAAAGGGAGAATATTCGCTTACTGGACAATTTCTCTGTTATCATAAGGAACAAATTTCTTAAGCTGACAATACTCTTTGTCCGCCCATGAGTATTTTAAAAACATTCGAGCATATGACATAGTTAGGTCTCAGGCTATACATTTATCGGAACTAAGTGAATATCTTAATCAGTAGACAAAAATGGTTAACATAGGATAAAAATATGATACATATTTTCAAAATAAGATAAGCTGGTTAAGTGGTTTTAATGTTTTAAAGTCACTGACTATAATTAAATGGTCAAACTTTCCCATAGTGAACTTCTATATAATCAAGTTCTGTGCATAATGAATTAATTTTAAAGACAAAAATTGTTCTAATTTCTTTAGAGTGTAGTTTTTTTTGATCGCATGCGACTTCGTTATACGAAGCTCAAATGTATAATTAAAAATTCTTTTCGAAAATCTTTATCTACATATATACCAAGTTAGTCTTTTTTCAGCCCTATTAATAACAAAATTTAGAGTACGCAAAGACTGAATAGTAACCCGCCATGGGATCTTAGTTACTAAAAAGACTAAAAACATATGAAAATGATCTTAGGATTGAGAGTGAGATAACCAGCTTAAATATAGTAACTAATTCATTTTTTGAAAACAGTATTTTATAGTATATTGTAGAATAGTTTTTTATTATTTTTAAATAAGATCAGTTTGAAAACTGGTGCAAAAGCTCTCAACTCTTTTTAGAAATTCTTTGCGTAGAAACGACTTTTATTCATTAGCCAAATGACTTTTACAGAAATTGTCGATAATTGCTAATGGATCAATTTCTAGCTAATGTTTTGTAAATTAAAAATAAATAGCTAGTAGTTTATTTCTGTCATACCGTGTTTAGAGTAAAATACTATTAAAACTCTTAAAGAATTAGCCAGAATCCAACTTTGTCTATACATGAGAGTGCCTCCAATTTATCCATTTTGTTTGACAGAGTGAAATGATTAATGAATCACCTTAACTAATTAATAGAACACGCGAATGCGACAAATTTTTATGTGAACAAATTATAAACCAATAAGCTTCAAAAAATATTTGAAAACCCATTTATCATATAAACACAAACACACACGCAGACAGCCGGCTGGGAAAAAGTAATAACAAAAGTGGACGCGTCAGGGCAAAAAACAAATTAAAATACTCAAACAGAAAAAAAAAAACGAGAAAACCAAAAATAAAATAAAAAAAAAAAATACAAATAAAAGATTTTGGCAGAGAATGAGCCAAAGTTTTGAAAGCTTAATACATGGAGGCGCTGGAGGAGGAGTTGGTGGCGATGGCGTCTACTCGGAACGGCAGTCATCGGAGGATGTGCCAGAGTCAACGGCTACGACGACTACTACCACCACCACAACAGCTGGCGAGGATGGCGGCGGAGACGGTGGAGGAGGGCGAGAGGGCAGCACCGTTAGGGACGATGATTTCACCGATGACAACAATTTCGAATCGAATTTACGACGACGCAAAGGCAAAATAATATCCTGTGCCAAGGAGACTATCGAGAATGGTGAGTGACAAAAGACGAAAATGGGCAAAGACACAAACGACAACAGACAAATATTCACTATTCCTCCATATCTACAAACAACATTCCTATATCTTCTTCTATATTATTTGTATGATGAGGCAGATGAATATTTGAGTGGCAATTGCTTGGAATACCCCCAAAAAAGACACCAACAACGTATTTACCTACCCGAGGACATGTGGGCCAAATGTCATGTCCTTTGACATGCGAAATGCAAAAAAACTAGAAAAGTGAGGGAGCTTCAAACGTGATGCAGAATTGTGGCGTTTCCTTGATTTAACTTGATTTAACGGCGACAGTTTGATTGTTTTATGTGTATACGGAGTTGGGCAATTGTTTTTGAAGTTGGGAAAAACTTTGGAAATCGATTTGGGTTTTATTACTATGGAAATTGATTTTAAATTTACAAATAATAGTTCTCAAAATGTTATAATAATTTCGTTAAGAGTGACTTTGGTATAGATTTATCAAGAATCCAAATCGAAATGCCGAAGGAAGATAAGTTAACACCAAATATTTTGAATAATCTTGCTAGAATAATTATTCTTAAGCAAAATACATAACAAACTTTGAATAGAATTTTAAAAGTTTATTATTAAAGGCAGAAGGAAGGATTATTATGCGTAAAGTATATGTATTCTTGATCAGAATTAACAGACGTAAGCCGAATTATCGAGAGTTATAAGAGCTACACCCACCAAGTTTGGTATTCAGATTCATAGAGTATATCTCCTAATTTTATTTTATTCCTGAGAACATCGCATTCTAATTTAAATACATTAGAATATTCAATAAATATCTAACAGTATAACAAATTTCATTAAAATCGGAAGGAAAATGTCCGAGTTGTACATAAAAACGTTTTATACTGGAAGCACTAAGAGCGCAAAGATGGCCGCTGGGTGCGCCAAAGTGCTAGTAGTAAGAGCAAGAGTGTGTTTGTCATTTCGGCATGTCAAAGGAATGAAAAGTACGAGTTTAATCTTATCTATTTGATTCAAGTCAAGTTAAACTTACTCAATTTATTTAATATCATACTGATTGGATTTATTAGAGTTAAGCAACTGCCTTAATGTTAGGTAATATACTAAATTAAGCATTGAAAATCAAGTAACTTCAACAGAAATCCCAAACTTAACTTTATATTAAACATGAATTTTAAATTTTATTTATAATTTTAGTATTTTGGTCGGCATTAATCTAGCAATGACAGGTTTTTCTGTTTGAAGAGTTTTGTAGTTTCAAACATTTTTTCTACTCTTACGACAGTTTAAAAACTGACTTAAAATTAAGACTATTATTTTAGAATATTGCAATATGTGATATTGAACATTTGAACATCTATAATTTAACTTAGAGTGCTATAACTTAACGTAGAATTGAATGGGAACAATGCACAGATACTATTATTCCAGTGTTCAACAGAGATTTTTGCAAGACAAAAGAACTAATCATTACCAAGTTTTCCTTTGGAAAAACCTATCTGAAAGGTACAACTTTTCTTCTAGTGTAGTAAGAACCGCAGTCAGTTTCGGTCGACGTTGTTGTGGCCAGTCATTAAACTTTATTGTAAAAGTTATTTTTTGTTATAAATATTTAAACGTATTTGGGTTCATGGAAAACGAATGTAGAGTTGTGCACACCACAAAATTGGCTGATGAATACTTCATGAAATGGAAATCGGTTATAGTTATTTCTAATTGAGATGAAAATATTTTATGAATTGGAGAGCGTTACTCTTCCAAAGTTTTGACAATCATTTTTGCAAGTTTCTTTTCTGATAAATGTTTATCCAACTTGAGTCATCAATCGCCTGATTAACTGCTGCAAAACAACATCCTTTGTCAGTTTGGTAATTCAGTTTTTTGAAAGTCCTTGTGTATATCAAATTACCCCAAAATGGCTTTCGGATTGGCAGAGTTCCTGTGCAGGCTGATCCTTGTTGTTGCCATTGCTGTCACAGTGAGGACAAATATAAAAGTAACTTTCATTGTCCTTTTGCCTATTGTCTGCGTGTTCGGGCTAGCTCTTATGGAGGGCGCAATTTAAATTATTTATGTGCATTGGCTCGTCTGCGTATAGAAAATGCACTTCACTTGGTTTACGTCTTTAATTGATTGGCGTCCTATCCCCACTCCGCCCCCAATCGATATGATTGCTCCTCTCCCCTTTGGAAAATGGATTAACTTACCTTTAAGTGGTTGCGACTTAGGTGCCTGCCATACGGGGAAGTTAATTAATATCATTAACTTTTATGGGTCAAGGTTGAGTTTTGTGTTGTCTTTTAGTTCTGGGAGTGTGGGGCAAGAGGAGCAAGGGTCGACATCTGACAATTTAATAGTGTATTGAATATACACATAGATTTTATGGAGGTTTCTCATACAATGTGTAATTTATGCCTTCAAGGCGTTGGTCGTTACTTGATAAAAAGTTCTTCGTAACTTGAACGCAAGTTGTTGCAAATGAGTTATTTTTGCGCAATGAAACATAGAATAGAAAATTATGCAACTTTTCGAAGGCTTCTACATAAATCAGCAATAAGTTAAAGTTTGTTTAGAAAACATGTTTTTGCTTGGGTAAGTTGTTAGTTTTGCATTAACACCAACTTAAAACAAAGTTGCGATAATTTTTTGAGTGAGGTTTTAGTTCATCAATGAGAAAGTTTATTTTATTTTCTATAAGGTTACTTGAGATAACATTTATAAATATTGAATTTCAGTTTGCTTTCTTAAAGATAGTAAGATGAATACATTATGTTATGTTATTCACAAAAATCTTTAAAATATGGGAGGGAAAAGTGTGTCATATTTTATTTGTCTGAAAAAATATGTTTTCTGAACAGGTTTTATCTTGATTGATTCTATACAATATCAAAGTACAAAAGTACATAAACAGGGATGTATCTGTATCAAAGAAAAATCAAAGAATTTGGAGGCAAAGCTAAAAAAAGGGGGGGAGCAAGCCTGTAGGTCCTGTACCTTTTTGAGTTATAAAACGTTCAGGATTATTCGGCGCGGAACAGAATGTCTGTATCAAGAATGTCAAGTTCCATCTTTGAATCCAGAATTTTAGTTTAATCCATATTAATGTTAAAAGATTACTTAAAAACCAACAAATAATTTAGTTGAATTTGCATGTCCTTAAGCAAAATGCTTTTTAATGAACTAATATAATAAACAGTTGAATTAATATAAAATTAAAAACATTTCCAAATCTTAGCTTACCTAGTTTGTCCCTGAAGAGTGCAAAAACTGGAAAAAGGAAAAAAAGCACTTCTGTAAATCAAAATTCAATTGAATACATTTTATTTTGGATTACTTTAAGCAGATGACCGGTGAGACGTGGCCTGGTTTTCTTTTTTTAAGTCACATATTGTACATGAAGTATCTGCAAATCGGCTTAAGCATTTATATCCATTTGTATTATATCCCCAAATCAGCTTATGGCATTCAACGTATTTAGTGAAATCCCTTTCCCTTTTTGGTTGTACAATTTCTTCGAACTTCCGTTCGAATTTTCCAATAAAATTCCATGGATATTTTGGTTGTCCGGCACTTAACTTCCACTTCGTTAGTGTTTTGCCACGCAATTTTGCCGTGAAAATAGCACAACAAATTTTCCGGGCATGTTGTGGCATTTCTAGTTTATTCTCTTTAGGTTGCAACCTCCTTTTTCCACCTCACCTGACCTGGTTGCTGGCAGCTTGTTCGCTGCTTCTGCTGCATCCGATGGATATCAGTGTGAAGTGAGTGTGGATTTACGTGTTTTCGGAACGGCATAGACATGACTTTTCGAACTTTTGCTGACGAGCTTAGAAGGCTGTGTGTTGTGAGCCTACTACAAACATCACTGGGCGTAGGCGTGCATCGCGTGAGTTTGAAAATTAGAAGTTGACTGCCTTTTGGGTTATCGATTTTTGTTTTTAGTTTATTTAAATTTATTATTCCGGTCGGTTCTTGGAATTCTTAAAGCTCCAACAGCTCCAACCACTCCCACTGGTGGTTTAACTAGCCGCCTTATCGTCTGGTTTTTCGTAATCAAAACGAAGTCTTTTGTCTCTATGTCTGTCTGTTTGCCTTTCTGATGATTGTGTTTTGTTTTCGAGGGGGTGTAAGGGGGTGCGAGGCTTGTCTGCTTGTCTATCAACTGGGTACACAGACTGACACTGCCATTGGCATTCCCAATTGCCATTATGTGGAGGAGCTGTGTCGCATTGCTGCCATTGTGAATCTGACAGTTAACCCCTTTTGTGGAATTGATGCTGCTGCTGGCTGAAAGCGTTTGAATAGATATTGCTTCGTTCCTTTTTTTATGTCTTATCTATGACTTTTGCTCAAAAGTGTCAGAAGCATAATGCCAAAGTTTCGTTCGTCATTCATCGTCTGAATAGAAATGCAACTGAATCTCAACTATCAATTAGATATATTTTTTCTCTATCACAACGTCAGGAAAAAGTTTCAAAAGTTTGCTTATTCTATATAAAAAATGGAAGAGTTTGATTGATTGATTGATTTATACTTCAAACTAAATGTTTAAGAATTGATTTAGCCAAAGAAAGACATGAGTTATTGTAATTAGTATTCAAATTACTTCGTTGCTAGCAAAAGGATTGATTCGGTTGTTCATTTAGTTAGAAAAATGGAAAAATCTAAACCTTTTTTTTGCTCATATTTCGTTCGAATGTATTTACATTAAAGAATAGTTCCCAAAAATAATTTTTTTCGAATTATTTTATAAGTATTTGTAGAAGACTTTTTAGTGTCGTGACAAATTGGCTGAATTGAGCGAAACAAAAAGACTTTAGAAGCATGTTTTTCGAAACTAGTTTTCATAGGACAAATCTCATGTCGATTGACTTGAAATTTGGTATAAATATTCTTTGTTTATCGCTTTTTGCCAGGAACCACTAAAAACTTAAAAGTGTAATATTTACTAGTTATAAAGTCAATAAATTAGTGTAAAAAATCGAATTGTTTTTTGACTTTCGGTAATTTTGATAAAAATTTTTGGTTTTCGGTTTTCGAAATGAAAGTATTCTTGGTTTTCTTTTATCGACCATCATAAAAGACTAGAATTCCCCCTTATATCTATATATTATGTTCACTTTTTAGTATCAGTTGAAAATTATCTCTCATCTATCGATTCCTACTTTAATAGGAATAATAATTATCAATTTTTTGTTTTTCGTTGATTGATTTGAAAATGTCATCTCAGAAATTGTTAGACAACTAGTGATTGAGAGAAAAAATTAACAATATTATGTCTAAAAATGGGTTTATTATAAACATTTCGGAAATTCTTAGGTTTACTCATATTAGAAACCAATCGGAATAGTTGTATGCTAAAATTTGAAGTTTGAATTGCGATTTAGTAATAAATTATTGAACGAAGATTTTTAATAAATAATATTTTCATGTCATTTGGAATACTTATTAAAATTCGATATTTTTTCGATCTGCTTTAAATGGTAAAAAATTACTACAAATATTATTAGTAACAATTGGAAGATGTTTTAACTCTCCACCTTTATTATTTGACTTTATGTCACAAAAAAGAATATTTCATCCACAGTGCACACACCAGACATCAATAAAATAGTCGAAGGAATTTGCTTTTTTATCAAGACCAAAAATTACAAAGTTGGCAAAAAAATGTATCTTTACCCTGATCTAGTGGAAATTGTGGTAGAAGTAGAAAATAATGTGGCAAACTTATCACTTAGCTAAATCGTAGGAATCTTACCGAAATAATCTAATCAAGTTTATATACATATACACATGTGTGTTATGAGTTCTCAAGTGCTTGATAAATATCTGATGAAAGTTTTGTAGTACTACTGCCCTTTGCAGGGACATGCAATGTCATTAAGAGTACTTTCCAGTATGCATACCTTGGGCAAACAGATTCATTTTGTTTTTTAATAACTAACTTTTTATGCACGTTTATGTGTACGTAGTGTGTGCTATCTTTTCACTTTCATCTTGCCTCCACCACCCAGTGCGGCCCCAACACTTGGCCCATTGCCTGCAGCGTTTTTATTTACAAAATTCAAAAGCATCTTCTCCCGGCGCGCACATTGATCTTGAGCAGCAACATATTTCACTTGGCTTCTAGACTTTGCCTGTGCCCAAGCTCGTGCCTTCGCGAAGTATCACACAAATACACACAAACATACCATAAGGATATGTGTGTGTGTGTGTGTGTGTAGTAAAAACCAAGCAAGCAATGTTTATATAGCCGCATTTTTTTTGTTTGTTCCTTCTTTCTTTATATTAATGCCTTTGTCTAAAACGCTTTTTGGCTCAACGAGAGGCAAATATGAAGCAAACACTCGCACACACATACAAACACACAGATATATCTCTATGTATGTATATAGCTATATTTTTATACATAGAGCCATAAACCGAGAATACTTTTTTATTTCCTTGCACAAATTATACCATAAAGTTTTTGTATTCTAGATCAGCATCAAAAGTTGAGTCGATATGGCTGTCTGTGTGATACAGATACTTTTGAGCTGATCTAATAACTATGTCATCTGTTGTGGTGAATAAAATAAATAAAAAATAATCTACAATAGTAACCATCATTTGTTGTTGAAATAACGAGCAGAGCCGGGGAAATATGAGAAGTCTATCCCACAAATTTGTGTGAACATAATGTGGTACGGTTTTTTGTAAGAGCTAAGATAAAGAAAACATTTTTATAGTATGTAAAATGGGTAAAATGGTTAAATTAAAGGCGTTAAAATGTAGGACCGTCTGTATAAAAATCGAGAAGCTAAAGCTTTGAAATCTAAAATGTAGACTCGTGTTTTTAATGTATCGTAATTGAATTTGGAAAATGTTTAAAAATCTACTGGTCACACTAAATTCATAAAAATCTGAATAAAAATGGTCGAGTTATACGTAGAAACATTTTGCTTTGAAAGACAGATTTTCAAATTTTATTCGATAGTTTATGCTCTTGAGAATTTTCTATGCAAATTTCAAGTCAGCATCTTTACTACAATTTGGATAGAAATCTTTTAAAAAGCAAACACTCGCAGTTATGAAGTGATTACTTAAAGCTTAAAATGTTTTTTTTTAAACTTCCCCATTTTTCTGTTTTCCATAGATCCTAAGTAGTTCATTGCATAAAAAAGGTTTCTTTTTTAACGAAATCTTTTTTTTTTTGGTTTAAGGAATTTTATTTTGCTGTTTTTCAATTCAGAGCATTGATTGCTATTTTAAAAAAATTTAGTTTGGGGGAAATGATGTAATATATGTAGTTGAAATATTGCTTTAAATGTGGTAAATTTTTTCAAAATATTTGATGCAGTAATTTTTTTACTTTCCAAAATTCTGAAAGTATCTTAAATTGCTTTGTTTCTCCTGATGTGCGGTAGCCCAGAATTATATACTGAAGGTCATTTATGTGTATGACGTCACAGTATTGTGATACCGAGAGAGACCACAGTGAGCTTTTTTAATACATTTTGTATGAGTTTGACAGCTTTTTCCATGCTTGAAGATTATATATTATTTAGTTTGTCGATTTTTCACATGTTAATGATCCTTTGCGATTTTGTTGTCCTAAAATTGATGAAAAATGTTATGTATCCTACATGAAATTTATGTTGGATTCGGTTCGTTAAGTCCCTCTGTCTTCCTCTCTATCTCTCTCCCTCTGCATACATATATGATAAAATTATGCAAAGCTGTCAAATGATTTGATAAATGTTTGCGGTCGTGCGATTTTTCACAGTGGTAATGTGGAGCGTGTTGCCTTCTTTACCATTTTTTGTTGTTTGTGTCTTGTCTGAGATTGGTTTGGGATTTTCCCTTCATTTAATTTTATATTTGAATTTACACATTGATATTAAGCCATGAATGAAAAGCCGTTTAGTCTGACTTGCATTCTTCGGTTTTCCTTTTGGGCCGCCTGAGAGTTATTTATAGCATCAATTTTCTAGCTGAACGAAAACTTCTGCTTAAATGAGAAAGTAGTGAAAGTAAATTAATCAAGACTTGCGCCAAATGTACAAAAGCAAATTTATGCATAGACACACACACAGAGAATGGTTGAAATAAACAAATGACAGCAGAAATCCGCTTTGTTCCTCCTACCAGGTTTTCGTATTACAAATATGTAAATTTACTCAAACCTCCAAATGGTGGAACACAAACACACATGTGTGTAGTAGACAAATTCGGCACTATTGCTAGTGGATGGGAAGCTTATACTAGGAAGTCGATTGCATGTAACCGTTCAGGTTGGTTAAACGGCCGTGAAGGTAATGAAAGTGACTTGCAGAGTAGTTCCCATAAAGGAAACACGAAGGCCGTGCTTATTTTCTTAGGAAATTTCGGTTCATATGTGAACTCAGTTGTTTCACATTTCTGTTGAAGCGATAACAAATTAATGCTAAAAGAGTGAACTGGCAATATCAAAAATGTTCTCAATCAAAAGCAAAAGTTACGCAGTAGAGTGGACTGACTCAATAACTAACATTATTTAGAGCTTCACAAGTCCATACATTTGAATATATTTGCTAACGACTAACTCTGGAGAGAAGCCTGCGGTTGAATTCTCGATTGGTTGATTGATTTGTCTTTCCCCATCAGCAACCGCATTTATGTGTGTACATAAATTAGCACTTAATATGAGCTGTGGGTACATAAGAAAATGTGGTAAATTATTAAGACATTTTATTATCAGAGAAAACAGATGCCACACCAGCATTTCATACAAGTGTTATAACCAGTTTGTTATGAAAAAAACCTGATTTGATGAAAGTTTAATATGTATGAGCAAAGCCAGAGGCAGAGAATATTTAAGTGTGCCACGTAGAACATATCCTGGTCCTGGGATCTTTAATGAACACAAACATTTTTTGTGGAATATATGTACATATGTACTTCGCACCGCCCTTTCGATGCTTATTTCAAAATTTGTTCATTGTCTGACCATTATTTAAAATGATTTTGATCGCTTAAGAAACTATTTATAGACCGATCGTTTCCATCTGAGTTATATATTCAGAAATGTAGCTTGTTTTTATAATCAAAACTATTTTTCTACCAATCGTTCCTATTGGAGCTTAATGATTTAGTTGTCTAACCTGGATCGAGCTCGGCGCTGACGTTTGGATATATAATAAACTTTTTTCCAGAAAACTGTCCAGATATAGTCATACAGTCCAGATGACTTCGACATATAAATATCAGTATATATAGAAGCCTACATGCAAAATTTTAGTACTATAGCTTGAAAACTCATGGAGGGGATTGCGTTGAGCCAGACGGACAAACGGACTTGGCTATATAAACTCGTCTCGTTGTGGTGAAGAAGAATATCGCACATTTCTGAACAAAATTTTACAATCTTATAAAAATGTAAAAATAAAGTCAGGCCGTTCCTTCCATTTATATTAGAATTATTTTTTTGTGACAGTAATTCAAAATGAGATGAAAAGCAACTAATATTTTGTTTAAACTGTTACATTTTTAAGCCATTTTCTGATCCTATTCGTTTTTATAATATAAAAAAATTATGTGAAAAAATTTGGTAATTTAAAAATTATCAATAAAAAATTTCTATTCCAATATGCTGCAATCGGATGCCAAGCAATGTTACGTCTTTATGTCCATGACTTGTGAAAATTAGAAGTTTTTGATTTTAAAACATTCTTTGTTATTTCTACAAAGGAAACTTGTAAGTAGAGTCTGAATGTAAATGCAAATGCTTTATTCTGTTGATTCTTACTTTATTATATACAAATTTGTATCTCGCTTCTTGGGTTCTCCTTTTCATTTTAGCATACACAACCAGAGAGCGCTTAGATTGTTAAAGTTTTCAAACGAAACCGAAAGCAAAGACCTGTCTTTTGTTTAGTTACCACACACGTAAAACCTAGAAAATCATGATATGCAAATGCGTTGCAACATTTCGCATGTAGGAAGGCTAGGAAAAAGCGGTTAGTAGAGAGCGGAGAACACGTCAACAGAATCACTTGCTCTAGGCGGTTTGCAAGTCTGTCACGGCATACCAACTTTCCCATGCAGTGGTTGTCGAGTGTTGTTGCAACATTGTTAGGGGAATTCTAGCCTAAAAGGCGCTTGCCTAAATGTTGATTGACAGTTGACGTCATCATCATCATCGTCATTATCTGTTGTGCTGACATTGAGAGGAGCTTAATTTCCGTAAATCTGAAATGTTCGAATATATCTCTTACTAGTTTTGGTATCTGCATCTCAGTTTCTTTGTGTGTGTGTTTGTGTGTCTATATCTGATTGGCTTATGCCTCTGATTGGCTGCTAATACGAATGGCTTCTGTCATCGCTTGCTTTCTGCTTTTTGCTCGTGGCTCTTGTTGCTCGGTTTTCGTTTCCTGAATGCTTAAACAGTTTGCATTTTAATTTCTTATTGATTAGCTTTTACTATGTACCTAGTATATGTACACTACATGGTACAAGCCAAATGAAACTGAAAGGTAAATTCAAGCATGTAATTTGCTTAATTTATCAAATAAATCAATTGGGATTTGTTGCAAAGGAAATGGACTTTTGTGGGTCACCAAGCCATTAAGAGTGCAAATGAATTAGACGCATGTAAGGAGATTTAATTTTCATGGTTTTGTAATGGAATTCCCAACTGGGTTTTGTTTTACCTAATGAATAGATCTTTTGCTTAAGGAAAATAGTTTATTGTTAACTATTTCTAATTAAGTTGAGTCAAAAAAAAAAAAAAAACTACTTACCTATCTTTGGCTGGCACACCCTGCGTATACGTAATTTTTTCTTTTTCAAGAAACGTTTCAAATTGGATTTCTATAGAATTGCTGAGTAAGCGTTTTAAGCAATATTAGAATTATAATAGACAAACAATATTTTAATGATGATATTTATTGAAATATACAATCTACAGAACAAAGACTATAAATTAGGCAAATAAAAGACTATTTTATTATTAACTGCAAAAAATAATAATAAAAAGTTGATCTGGAATTAAATTGAACGATACTCGGATCTTCAATTTTATTTTAATATCCTGAGTAAGATGTCTATAGCGCAAAGAACCAAACTTTATAATTAACCTAATGTCTCTAATGAAGGTGTTGGCATCTATAGCCCACGGGGGCCGAGGGCAAAACCCGAATCTCATGTTTAGGAGCCGAGCGGTTGCCGAAGTCATTCCAAAAAATATTTGTCGCTTTGCTGAGAGGGCTGCTTATGAAAAAATTGAGCCTTGCTTTGCATTGTCCATATTTTTTTTTGGGGCGTTCAGTTTTTATTTTGCGCAGTGTAAAGCAACCGACTTTTGAAATGCACAAATACAATGATAACTTTTTTCGGCGTTTTTTTATGTCGACGACGACAGCGATTAAGTCATATCGATATTTTTAAGCTGATCTCGATGAATAAAGACAACTCTGATTTTTACTTCCTGCTGTAAAGCTTAAAGCGAAAGACATGACACCAAGAAAAGTTAATCCAATTGAAATAAAGCTATTCCTTTACTTTACTAAAACATTACCAATACTTTCTAATAAAATCGATCGATTATATGTTATATTTATAATAGGACTAACGAAAATTAAGATATATGTATACGAATTTTTTCGTCAACACACATAAGTATATAAAATCATACATAATACATCATAACTTTTAAAAAAATAAATAGTTGGTGTTGGTGATTTTCAGTCTTTATTAAATTTGCAGTTTATTTTTATAGCATGCATTCATAGAATGAAATGGTATATTAAAGTCGCCAAAATGTATGTAACAAGGAGAAGGAAGCTTTTCCGACCCTATAAAGTATATATATTCTTGATCAGTATCAATAGCCGAGTCGATTGAGACATGTCCGTCTGTCTGTCCGTCCGTCCGTCCGTCCGATAGAGTGCCTAGATCTCAGCAACTATACAAGGTAGAGCTACCAAATTTGGCATGTAGACTCGTTTGGAGTGTACGCTGATCAAGTTTATTTTTTTTTTTTGCCACGCCCCCTTCCGCCCACGCTATTCGAAAAACAATATTTTGAGCCCCCATATCTCGGGAACTATAAAACATAGAGCTATCGGATTTGGACATTAAATGCGTGCAGTATGCACGCAGACCAAGTTTGTTTCAAATTTTTGCCACGCCCCCTTCCGCCCCCGAAATTCGAAAAATTCGATTTTCACCCGAAATATTTATCGTATCGAAATTAAATTTGGCACACTAATACATGTCACGTATATCTATCATTTCAATATCACAAGAATCGGAATAAAAATGGCCGAGTTATACATAGAAACGTTTTTCACCCATTGCGGTGCAAGGCAGATGCACGCGAAAAAGAGCGAGATAGCATATGCTGGAAATCACCGATTTGGTCGGGGGGTGCTATAGAGCTCGTTTCCACATAAGAGTGAGCGAGATAGCATTTAAAAGAAATTTAATATATATCTCTTCACCTAATGCATGGTATATCCAAGTCGGCCCGGCGACTTACTTACTTTATTTATTTTGTAAGCTTGGTTTCTAAAAAAATTGGAAAAGTAGGTACCATGATGATGTACATACATATAATAAAATCATTTCCCGAAATTCTTGCTTACTAAATGGATTCCTCAGAACCAAAATATCTGTATGCTTATTTACCATGAAAATGCCAAAGCAGCAACAATTCGAATGCAAATTGTATAATTTATAAGTTCATTCCCCTTTAGTAGGACATTCCTTGGAACTATCTTTTGCATCTAACATGATTTCCTTTTACAATATGTATTTGTCTGCATGTCCGCCCCTTTGATTCACTTTCGACGAACACAAAGTCACAACAGTTTTGTTTTTTTTTTCCATTTTGCGAGCCAATCTAACAATCTTTTGCGCATAACATTGTAGTTTTATATACACCCATCCATATAGATGGCCAGACTTAGAGCCGTATGAGTCTTGGCTAAAAAATAAGAGAATAGAAAGTAACTTCCCGTTTTCGCCTGCTCTCCGTCAAATGTTGCAAAGTGTTGCCCGCCCTCCACATTGCCTCACGTTTGTTAGTCAACCCAAAAAAAAAAACGGCAAAAGAAGCGAAAACGAAATGCAATCTGAAACCAACCTTCCTACTTTTTGTCTGTATTTATATGGTTGATATATATATATATATATATATATGTATTTGCCTGGATATTCTTGGGCTTGGCAACAGGCCAAAGAGTTGCCAAAAACGGAAAAGAGAGAGAAAAATGAAAAACTCTTCGTCGCAAGCTCTTGCCACAAGTGCACTTTGGGCTATAGTGACGAAAAAAAGTAAAGGAAAAATCAATGAGACCAAGTGCTTGCTGGATGTTGATGGAACAGATACATATACAAACATATATGTACATACATAGATATATATATATATATAATGGCACATTTATGTGCTAGAAATTTCAATCAACGACTTCAAAAAAAAAAAAGTATGCTATGATTCTAAAATTTTCGACTTGCTACGCCTGAACTTGCCATAAATAAGACATTAGTCCTGCCCTCACCCACCCATCCCATCACATGTCGCTTGGGTGCATGGTCTTCTTGGCAAAATGTTTTGACATCAATCATACGCCCCATCTGCCAGCTACTTTTGCCTCCCATTGGCTTGCCATTAATTCAATTGAATTTTCGCGTTTCTTGCTGTGCTCTGATAAATGCGATGTCATATATATAAATTATTCGTCTTCCGCTCGCACTTAGTTGTACATTTTTAGCGATAAAAATCAAATTTTCTCACAAACTTATCTTAAAGTGGTTGGAGTTGGGTTTTAATTTACATGCTGTGTAAAATGAATCTCTGGTTAAGAAGCAAAGTTTCTTAAAAGTAAAAAGTGATACATTCTTTTAATTTTCTTGCTCTTATCCTCAAAAGAGAAATATAACAGGAAACGGATGCTTGAGTGTTGTTTGCAAAGGATAAAAAATATAAGATAAATAGTCTACAGTCCTCGTAATTTGAACTAGACTTAAAATTGACCCACAAAACTTATATTCAAACTTTTTGCTTCTTGAAAATAAATTAATCTTTTCGAGTCGCGGATGAATTGATTATACAAAAAAATCTTTTAAACATTTGATTTTATATAGTCTTCGAGGGTAATTTGCTAATAATAATTGATAGTTCCATTCCAATCATTTGAAAAAAGATGTTCTTCTAATGCATGCATTATTTGTCAGTTTCCAAGGCTCAAATAATCTTTTCAACTTTGTTAATTCAATAAAAAAAGTATCGAAAAGAGTTTAATATTTTTTTTAAACACATTCCAGAATTTTTTTCAATTCAACCATAGTTTTTAAACTCTTGTAGAGTCCAAAATAAAATTGGTCAGCTGTTTGTAACGCAGACACAAAAGAGTTTCCGAATATTTTTAATCAAATATACCCTGTCCGTCTGTTTCTATACGAACTGGTTTCTCAGTTCTTAAGTGCTTCTATGCACAGTACATTCGTCGAAATTAGTTAGAGCGGACCATTATTTCACATAGCTCGATCTGGCACACGCACACACATAACTGGGTCGATATACCAATGAATTGCAATGTCCGTCTGTTGATATTATTGTCACGCTCTCAGTTTTCGAGCTATTTTACCATCGGATTACTATGTCATATAGGTGCCAAAGGAACTCTCGGTTTAAAAAAATATTTTTTGGTACTCAACCTATTCAAAACAAACTCGGCACCATGAACCAGCATATTAGTAAAATTTAGCTTAGATCGTAATCTTATATAAAAAGGTTTTTGAACACGGTATCTGACATAGTCGGAAATATTTTAGGCTAAAACAAAAATTAAAATCGCGCTCCTTTTATTTTGGACAAACCAAAGGTTTGATGCATTTCAAGATGGTTACCAAAACACGAAAAAGACTTTTAAATACATTCTAAATATTAGGAGAGCCAGAAAACCAGGTTGGCTGCACCAAAAGTTGGATGAAAAAGGCGAAAGTAGTTGCTGTGTGTGAGAGTTTCTTAAAAGTTTTCAACTCCCAAAGGTGCCTTTAATGTTAAAGTGGCTAGTTTGAAAACGTTTTCAGTCTTAAAAGTATCGTATTCACCACACATAATAATATGTTTTCTTGTTGTTTGTTAAAGCATTATAAGCTCAGTTCCGGCTCTTAAAGTGCTTTGCTCTGTTGTGTGTTCTAGTTGCTTGGTTTCTTTTTTTTTTTGTGTATATTTGTTTTGCTGTTTAACACGTGTCCAAGCGTCAGCAAATCAATTATATATGTACACATCTCTATATATATATATATATATATATTCGTAGACTTAGTTGCATGTGCGTGCCTCTCGTGTGTAGAGAAGATTGTGCAGTCGTTTTGGTCGACCAACTAGACGCACTTCATCATCATTAAGCGAAGGAAGATAACAGATAGGCCAAGGGAGTCCGAATATCATGATGCCTGAGTAGATAATGACAGTGATGATGATGATGCCCCAGATTTGTGGGCGTATATCTTGTTTATGTGTGTGGGTGTGTGTGTGTGTGTTCTTTGAGGTCTGCCACTAATGAGACCAAATCTGATTTCCATTCCCCTCCATATTTGTTGTCTCGTGTCCTCGACTTTTTCGGCTATGGTCGTTAAAAGCTGCCATCAATCATAGTTTTTTGTCCTATTCGTCTCATAAACTGATTGTTGAACAACACAATATGAGCAAAAGAAACACTGTAATCCATGTACATATCCCTAATAACTGGCTAGGCAATTAATCAGGACTCTTGAAGGAAGTGCATAAATTAATTTTCAAACAAACGAAGGGATGTGGGATTTAATCTTAGGCATTAATTTGAGAACAGAGTGAACAAAGTGACTTTTAAGCCTTTCAGTATATAAACTAAGAGGCAAATTTATTGAATAAAATGTTTTTCCAACTATATTGTTGGTATTGAGAGTCTAACTCAACAAAGAATTAAAAGACTCTTATAGTTAGAAAAAATAATCATAACAAGCTAAAAGGTTAGAGGAAGGCGATATAGAGGATAATTTGGTTAGCTGATTAAAGTAAAGTTTGAATTTTATTGAAAATGTGAGAATACAATACTTATAGAGTCTGCGTCTTTGCTAGATTAGAGCAATTAGGATTTTCCGTTGTTATATCCTCAAAGAGTTGTGTCAGATTACAGACTCAGAAAAATAGGTTGTCGGATTGAATTTGTCCCAATTTGATTTCAAATCAGACATATCAATTATAGTCTCTATTTTCTTCATTGACTCAAGTCAGGCGAAACTCTAGCTACCTTTTCGTAGTAAGTTTTAAAACGAGATGTATGTACTACTTTTTGGATTTTTAAATAATTTTATATACCTGCAAGAATAAGCGAAGCAAGAATGTTTACAATAAAAAGATAATTCGAAGTAAGAATGTTTTTAAGAAAAGGATAATTCACAATGATTTGTAAGTTTATCAGTTAAATACAAAACAAATTTATTTTGTGTCATTATTAAATTTATTGTTGAACTTGATAATGGCTTATATTTAATAATATTTCGGTATATTATTTGGTATAAGCCATTGTCAATTTCAACAATAAATTTAATAATTCCTTACAAGATGGTTACTATAGAAACCAGAAAATAATTGAAAACTGGATAGGAAGATCTAATGCGTACCATCAGCTGGTTGTTATCCAGCAAGGGAATCTCCAGATGTTTTGAGTGGGCGTCCAATCTTGCAAAATCGCTAAAAGACATAACTAGAAACCTCCATAACTAGAGACTCTTGAAGTTAAATGCATATATTTTCTTTGTGTCTGAAATTATAAATTAATATATGAACATAAAATTATAAATTATGTATCTTGCTATCTACATTTAATAGACAGTTTTTTGCGCTAGTCCAAAACAAGTAGTCAAAAATATGCCATTAATTTGGCCAAACAAAGTGGAAAGTCCCGGTTTTTGAGCTTGATGCGTGAGGTTTAAACACTAGCACATTTTTAAAATTCAAATTTTAATTTTGTTTTGTATTCCACAAAGATAGCCCCTGGACAGTTGGCCGACTCAAGAATCGAAAATCCCTTTTTTTTCGGCCACACAAATAGATAGCGAAACTTAAGCAATATAAACACGAATTTCGTATATTTATACATGGCTACAAACATTAGTTGGCTTAATATTAGGTTACGCTCTTTCACGTGCTTGAAAAAGCAATACACAATCAATTGGTATTTATATGTGAAGAAATTGCTGATTTTTTATAGCATACTTTTCAGGGCTTTGAAAATTTGAAATAAACATGATACTGACTTTCAGTATCAATTGATAGCAATTGAAACTATCATATGAGAATATTGCAGTCAAAATGTCAAACATTTCCCTCACACACATGTTAATTTGAGTACATTTCGATGTCAATTGACGAATCTCTTGACTTCAAAATCACACAGCACACTCCACTTGCTCACAAAACATTGGGGTGTCATGATTATCATCATCATCATCATCATCCTTATTGTGGCAATCGACAGTTATGATTTCCTCCGCCCACGCAGAGCTAGCTAAGTCTGTCAGTTGCCATGTTAGTTATGTTGTTTGTCACTTTAGTGCGAGACATAAAGCAATGCTTGACATTTCACTTACACGTAGAGTACCTGCACACACAGACAGAGAACATTGTGTTGCGGTGGGCAGACCGCAAATTTGACAGTGCTAACAATTTACATACTACATAACAATTCATGGCATAATTAAATTTAAAGCAAATTGAAAATATTAAAGTCGACATTTTGGTCATTAAAATGTTTTTTGAAGAGGGCTCGACATAAACATACAGGCCTTGTCAGAGTGTTGGTATTTCGTGTTAAGTTATATTAACATGCCAAAGCTGGCAACTAAATAATGTTCGACACACACACACACACACACACACACACACAGGTAGACAAAAACGACCTCTCACCCTCTCATCGGGTGGCCTTGGCTTGGGTCCTATCTGTGCGGCAGTCTGTTTGTGTGTCAGTCCTGCCGTCTGACTGTCTGTTGGTTCGCTTGTTATTATCGCGACTGGGCCTGAGCGCTTTTCGTCCTTGCGCTAAGTGGATTTTCATTATAAATATAAGCAAGATTTATTATTTAATTTGCGCACATAATTTGTAATTATGTCTAAGCATTTTCTATTCTTTTTTTTTGTTTTTGTCTCTCTATTGGGGTCAAAGTGAAAATTACAAATATTAGAATAACAATTTTGCATGCATTTGTTATATAACGCCTCAGTAAGCAATTGCCGTGGTATTAAAAGCATCTGCAAAAACGTTTAATAAAAGACCATCTGTGGGAATAATCTGTGAAAATTAATATTCTGTTTTTAAAGAATGAATAATTATTTGCTTTTCTTAATTTAAGTCTGTCTTTCTGGAATCCCAATTAATTTTATCCAAAAATTTGCTTGGCTATATGTTGGTCAATATATTGAGATGATTTACAGTACAGTAAATTTTGTGAATTTAGATTTAATTTTTTTTTTCTTCTGGTTTATTTAAATACACAGATACCCACAATTTAGATTAAACTAAATTAACTTTTTCGTCGAAAAATAAGTTTTAGTTCTCGTAAAACAAAGCAAAAATCTATACCAGAAATTTACAATTTATCCAACTTGAATTTTTTAACTTTGAACTTTTTTTTTTGGGTTCTTGGCGTTGTTTTATGACCTATTGATTCAAGAGTACTATTTTCTTAAATAAGCGAAGATAGAAGATTAAATTCCTGGTCTAATGGGATATTTTTGATTACAATCGGATAAAAGTTCGATTAATTGAATCGCCTAGCAAAATGTGATACACATAGAAAGAAAGAAAGGAAGCGATTTTCTGTGGCGAGTCGTATAAAAATACCACGATTTGTGAGTTATGCAGTTAATATATAGTTATATAGTTTTATAAAATTCATACATCTTTTCAAAACATATCCAAATGGCTGTCAATTCTTAGCTTTGGATTTTCAAATTCACGTTTCAAAATAAATAAAGAAAGCTTTTTAAAAGAATTTTATATGGAAAATACTATCATTAAATTAGAGTTATTTCATTTGGCATAAAAGTTTTTTTTTTTACGAGTTGGCTCCCAAATTAGTTTCAGTTCCTGACCGTTTTATTTTGATTTGAAACTTCGTTTAAAGTATTATAGAAATGCTAAATAAATGCAATGTCTGGTTTGGAAATTGTTTTCCTTAGTAAATAACTTTGTTTGTGGAATAAAATCTAACAATAATTGTATTGTCTAGCTACGTAATTATATTTATTTATTTTTGAGACAAATTCAAATTTACACAATAATTAAAACTTAATTTATCAACAAGTTAAAACTATTTAAACGAAATGTTTTTTTTTAATGGAAAGTCGACCACTAAATAAATAATTCATAAATAAAATATTTTTTACACACGCATATACGTCGGCATCCATTTTTGTCAATGTTAAAAATTCTGCAACATTATTTGTTGATGTTTTATTTATAAACCAGCAAGAATTTATTTTTATTTATTCACTATTAAAACTCGATTATTGCGATGCTCACAGAGAAGCCTCTCGTGGCATTCCCCTTAGGCCTTGAAAATAAACCTGCACATTTGCACATTGCATTTACATGGACTATTATTAGGTTTGATTATTTATAAAATTAATTTACTAAAATAGAGTGGCGACTAATATCAAACAGTTGGATTTTATTCTTCTTTTAAAGTATTTGAATCGACTGAAATGAAAGGATTGTTGATTGAGACTTTAATGTATATTAAAAGTAATAAAAGTAATGAATGCAGACTGGGCTGGATTATAAAAGAAAGTAGGGGTCTTGTAGGGCCTTTTTTTAGTGGATATAATCGCGAAAAAAGTCTTGGTGGAGGATATGATACAATTTGTATTATCTACTTATTATTGACAATATCAATAGACGATCTCTTCGAAAGCTGTCTAAGGCAAAATCCAGCTAGCGAAATCTAGCAAGCGAAATCTGACTAGCGAAATCTAGCTAACGAAATCTAGCTAGCCAAATCTAGCTACGAAGTCGATATTTAGTAAATATTAGAGAACACTCTTTCAGTTGTTCAGTGGAAAGGGAAAACAATCTCTGGTGTGGCAAACTTAGACTGCAAATGGTTTTCTTAGATGATAGGGTACACACTCAGCAAGCTAGTATCACTCCATGGCTTAAAGTGTAAAATATTTTTAATGTGATAATAAGTTGCTCATTAAAAAATAATATTGTCAAAGATAATCCCACTACTACTGCAACACTATCACACTATAGTATAATTTATGTAGGAAATTGTATGCATTGAATCATTAATGAATACATTAATTTATTTATTTATGTTTTATTTCTTTTGTTTTTATGAGTACCCTTTTGTTGCGAAGACCCGAGTCCTGCACTAAATGTTGAAACATAATAGCGTAATATTCGATATTGTAGAATATTTGGAAATTGTCAACGTTTTTACGATGTAATATTTGCTTAAAGGAGTCAATGGATGCAGCTGAATGATTGATAATTACTTCTTTTCATTCGCATGTCACTAAAAGTAATTAATTCACGCATGAAACAAACATAGTCATTAAGTAAAATATATATAATAAAGGTACTATATACATATACATGGAAAAAATGAGATTGTATTCATTTTTGTTTGTTTGTTCCGTCGTTTAATTCAACTAAATTGATGTCGTTCGTTTTTCCTGGTCAAGAGGCATCCATTATACTTCACATGCTGTTGTTGTTGTTGTTGCCGTCGTGTCCTTTAATAGCATTTGTGGCACATTTTTATTGATGCAGTGAGCTCTCCACACCTCGGCACCTCTCCCATTCCCACTCTCTCTCCTTCTCTCTCTCTCTCTTGTGTGTGTGGTGATTAATGTTGGAATGGCAGCAGCCAGTGGAATCTTTCACCACTTAACTTTTGCTTTTACTTTCACTGTAAACTTGAATGTTGTGCTGGCCATAGTGCACTGGACCAAGGATAGTGCTCGGTCAGCATAAATTAATTGCATTTATATACGAGGACACATATGAGGAAAAGGAGCTTATTGACTTACATCATAAAAGTCTAGCATTAATTACTTGTAAATTGCTCTCAAGTGGTGACAATTTCTCAAATAACTATAAAAAGTTTCATATACTTACTCTCCTCTATTTTTAAAGAGTGTTGTCTGTCTTTGTGGCATCTATTTCAGGGCCATCATCAGAAATGATGCTCTGCATTGTTCATTGTTATCTGACATTTGGCCATAATATTTGCCAGCTCAGAAATCCCAGGCACGTTTCTTCCACTTTCCCTCGCGCTCGCTTTGGTCCATTTTGAATGGAATTTTCATAGCTTTACTTTTTTTATACTCTTCGTTTATTTTTTCTTTCTATTTTCCTTCTGGTAACTGACAGCTAAAACCACTCAAACTGTCAAAATGGAAGAGCAGGCGAAGCAAATGTCGACGATGACCATGGCGAGTCTCTCGTCCATTGATTGGATCTGCATATATAATTGAAACGAAACGAGTAAATTGAAAATCAAAAAAAGAATCAAGCATCAAATATTTATGGAAAATTATTCTTACATTTTATTATTTCATTTTAAATTTAAAATAACCCAAATTTCTCAGAGAAATAAATGTCCTTAACCGCTGAAGCTACTTTTGCAAAGGTTAATGAGCACTGACGGCGTCAAAGTGCGAAAGTTTGTCAGCCGCCAGGACTCTTAGGACTTTCTTCGTCTGTGACGTGCTCGTTAAGTGTAAAATAAATGGAAGAAAAGTAGGACTTGGAGTGACATAAAGACACACACTTTGTTCTATCGCCGTAAGTTTACATACTGTTCATATAAGGGTTACTACGAAAAGTTCTCATGATGAGCACATGATCCGATTATAAATGTTACAGTCAATAAATTGAAAAAACTTTACATTCTCTACACATCGCATCCTATTTCATACAGTTTGATTAAATGGTTATAAATATCTAATCTATTGCAGAAACATCTGAATTACTTAGCAAAAAATTAAATAGACAACACAATTTTAGATTTGAGGAAAATAATATAGAATTTGTAAAACATATAAGAACACTGTATAAGTAATTATTTTGGATTAAAATAAAGAGCAGAGTTCGTACCGTTAAAAAAGTCTACAGAGATGGGTCTACTAAATCAATCAATCAATATTATTTTGCTAAACTAGGTTTAATTTAAATAAGCATAATTAACGGAGACGTAGCGTTTCGATCGACACTTAGCGTAAAAAACTTGTCAACGATGTCAAAAGAAATATGAAAATATGTTTTCTGATTACACTTCTTTTGGTTTTTAAACGCATTTAGACTTTTTTCGATTCGTTTAATGAGATATTAATTAATAATTTTGAATCATAATTTTCCCGAATTCATATCTAAAAATAAAAGGTTGGATATTTACGATGCGATAAATATTGCAGGAGAAAATAATTTTTTTTCGAATTCCGGACAAATTAAAAAAATTTAATAGTTCTAGCTTTGTAGTATTTATACAGACGGATTTAGCTAAATCATAAAGATAAAGAATATATATTCTTGATTTGGTTGGAGATGCTTCCTTCTGTCTGTTACATTTTGGCGACTTGAATATACCATTTCATCCTATAAATGCATGGTATAGAAATCCTAAAAATACTTATGATTCGTTAGAAAAATTGTATCCCCACCCCCTAACAGAAGCAGGCGAAGCATTATGTAAAGTTAATTGAAATTCGGTAAAGATCTAATGTTATTTTGGTTTTACCTTTTTAAGAGCCTCTTTTAAGCGAATTTTGAGAATGAAAATGGGATTAATTCTAATCTTATTAATCAATAACTTTGCTTCTTAACTCTGCTCATGTATTGAGTTTACTGTTCTTTCATTATTTATGGAATCACTGACAGACTCTAAGCTTCAGTTACGCCATCGTTGCGTCCTGTTGAACTATAAAGTGTTCTAGCTGATTAGATGTTGGAGCCATCATGAAAATGACATCATTTGATTTCAATTAGTGTGTGCACATTGGAGGGAGATAATGAGTTTCTTTCTCGCCAGAAACATCAACATCAGCAGCAGAAGCAGAAGCAGCATCAGCTGAGACTAATTAAAACATAAACTGTTTTAACTGAACTGGAGAATGCTGTCGAGTCTAAGCTCTTGCAATTACACGAAGCTTAAGTTAGTATGAAGTTGTTGGTGACTGATTAAATTTTCCAAGCAAGTGAAGTGAAGACAGAGAGAGAGGGAAGGTGATTGGTAGAGGAGAAGGGAAAGGTGGCACAACCAGTTCCCTGCTTATGCAACAATTTACTTACCCGTCAACGATGTGTCTCGCTTTGCTTCAATGCGCTTTCCGCAAAAGACCCCGATTTCATTAATTATTCAGGACACAGTTTCCGGGACCCTCGGGGTGAGCTGGTGCTGTTGCTGCTGATTTAACAGCCGAAAGCATTAGCTTCGCACTTTCCAAGGAAAGGCTACGGGCCGTACACACACACACACACTACGCACCACACAACGAAAGGTCGTGGTCCGGGACGGAACTTTGCCATGTTCCGACTGTATAATGAATTGGGTTTTGTAGTTTTGTTGATGCAATGTACACACAGGTCCCAAGTCAACTCCACACAGATGCTGCTACTGCTTCTCGTTTTCCGACATCCAATTATGTTTTACGATCCGAATTCGATTGATTGGATCCGTTCGGTTTTGATTGGTTTGCTAGTTAAATGAAATGAACAATTCTATGACTTTGCAACAACAATGCCCCAATTGAAAATTACCTAATTTTCCAATTTAACCTTGAATTTTTATCAAAATGAGTTCAAAATCAAGTAATTTTGAACAGATACCAAGATGGCAATACCAATATATGAAAGGTTAATAAAGGATTGATTTTTTTCTAGTGGGTTAAGCTATCAAAAGTTGTTGCTCTTAATATAATTTTTATGCCGAAGATGAATTCTTTAGATTACTCTTCTTATATAAACATAAGGATGTTGTTTTGTTAAGTATTTTAAGTAAAGAGATTCAATAAAATCACAGTCAATTGATAATTTTTTTACGAAAAATAAACTTGCATATAAAAGTGTTAAAAAACACAAAAATTACAGCGTTTTTTTTTCTTTTTCTTAACAACTGTTTTTGAGATTTTTTCGGAAAACATTTATTCAGTTTTTCAGTTGTACGTAAATATCCAGTGAACAAATGTTTATCAAACTTTAAAGTGTGAATTAAATTTCTTGACGAACAATTTGAGCCTAAATGTTATGGAACACTAAGTAGAAACAAATCTCTGTTACTTTCTTAATCGTTATTTGATGGCTTATTAACTTATTAAATTTTGGACTTAATATAAATATATCATATATTATAAAAGACACCTCATTACCTTTCGATTAATTAACCCTGATGTTGGTTGAAAAATTGTTCACATGTAATATGCTCGGGTTTTTCTCGAAAAATCCGAATGGATTGCTCATTTATTCCTAGATTAAATTTCTTATTGTTAAAACACGTTCTCTTCATTCTTGTCTTATTCTGTCTTATGTGCCCAAATATCGATAACACGATCATGCCCCGGCAATGTGCCCATATATCACAAAGACTAGAAATTACAGCCCACGACATATAGTTCCCAGGATGAATTCTACATACGTTGTAGTATTGTAGTAATTTCCAACATTAATTTGTACTTAAAGGGTTTGAGAGTTTTTTTTACAATATTTACTTATTAGGCAATGATGACTAAAAAGTCTGTAAAATTAATAGAGAATGAGTAACAGAAACAGGAAATACAATAGAAGATCTATGTATATACTATGGTAACACTTAGGACAAACGACGAACTCCCAAGGGATCCATTTGTAAATAAAACACAAAATTATCTTTCATTATATCCAAAACACAGAGATATGACTATTTTTGACCACGATAAAGCTTGAATCGTTAGCTTTTTTTTCTGAGTGTATTAAAAAACCAATTTAGATGACCTTTGCATATCTTCTTGTGGCTCTTGCCAATATTACTATACTTAATGAAGAGTGATGGATTAGGTAACATCGTTTGCTGAACTTTTGCTAATTATTTTTTTAGTCCCAGTGCATATTAAATGAAGGAATTGAAAAGTTATTTTCAATCATTAGATAATTTTTTTAAATTGGTTTTCGATTTATTTTCCAATCAGTAATTAATCAACTGTAAGTCGACCCAAATCCTGGCATTCACCAAAATAGACAAATGATTTTTAATGACCCAACTTGAAATTTCTTTGCAATTATTAATAAGCTTGCCTTGCGCCCGATTTAGACGGATTATAATGTTTGATGTGGAAGGGAGGGGACATGTAATTAGGGAACATGCCAAAAGTGACAAAATGGTTTTAAGTATAAATATAAACGTGTATTTATGGCAAAAAACTCATTAGGCGGGATACCAAAGAGATAACAAAATTCAAAAGTGCCACCCACATGTAAATCACATAATACGCAACTGGATAATTAATTCCATAAATAAAGCGAAACCAAATCAGAGCAACCATCTCGAAACGCCCACTCCCATATCCCCCCTTCCCCGCCCTGATGTGGGCGTATTTGCTGCTATTGTTCAATTTGCCGTTGCCTGGCAAATGAACTGTGAATTTGTAACCCAAAAGCAAATGCAAATCCTACACCCAAGAGGGTAACCAATAAACACACACACGCACACGCACCCACACACACACCCACACCCACAATGTGTGATTGCCATTTTAATATGCTGCACACACATGAAGAGAAAACGCGAGGTGTGGTGAGGGCAGATTTTAAGTAGCCTGTTTCCATTTCTCTTGTTTTTTTTGGGGGTTTTGTCCATAAAATTGTGACAAAAGCATGGATCCTGGGACTCCGAGAGGGGAATTCGCCTAGAAACGCGTAGTGCATAGTTTAGAGAGATACAAAATGAATTAAAGCTGGCGGCATGTCTGGGGAACGAGGTTGAAGGACGCTTTATAGCTGCCACACACATATGCTAATGAGGGATAGGGGCAATGAAAAATTTAGTGTCCTAGGCGAAAACATGGTAAATAGATTAAATGGGGGATATAGAGAGATATGAATGATACATTGAACTTGTTAGTAACTACAGCTGATTGTCATGAACTATCGGTATAACGAGAGTTTTTAACAAAGTATTAGCATTCGATAAGGAAATTTTATTAGGGGAATTAGTTTTTCAGATAGTAAGGATTCACTTTGGGTAGAATTAGTTACGATTGAGAGCTAGTAGCATACTCATAGTAACAGTAACATCCTTTTTGCTTTCTTTTTTTTGTTCGTGAACTGCTACTTTATCCTTTATTTTTCGATTCATTGTTTTCGAAGGGCAATACAAATTTAGTGCATACTTTTAGGCTTCTTTTTGGTTGGTTTAAAAATAGTTTTAAACCTTTAAACATAAACTAAATCTATAAATAAACAAAATAGAAAATATACAATCTATGATAATTAATTATTGTTTTTGTGTTTCAATATGTATAATTTCTTTTTTGGTTTTACAAATTAATAGTCTTGCCAATTGTTATTGCTTCTAATGAATATTTTACTTAAAAATAATGAAAATGGATCAAAAATGTTTAACAGCATTTTATTAATATTCTTTTGACTTAACTTTGCTGAGACCTTTGACTGTGATCAACAAATGGAACACTCCAAAGAACACAAGCACATTTCTTCATGTTGAGCTACTAAGAATAGCAACAACACGTTGGACAATTAAATACAACTATTAAAAAATATTTATTACCAATTTATAACATACCTTGATGTATTCTTTTTCCATCTTTCTTTTTCATAAAAGTTTTATTCACCTAGCAAGGTAAAATTTTATCCGCACTTTGCTATATAATTATATAGCGACACTGAACTGATTGAGCTGACTTTAATCGTGTGCAAAATGTTAATGGTAGTTCGCAAAAATTTATAAAAATAGTTTGTAAGCCATAACTATAAACATTTTAAAGGCAGTTTCGATTGAACAACGATAAATTTGTGTTATGCCAAAAAAATATTGGCTAGTTTTTGTTGTTACTTTTGTAAACTTTTCATAAAAATACTTTTCATAAAAATAATGCAACAAATATTTCAAAAAGCTTTTAAGTTAAAGTTAAGTTAAAGTAGAACTACCTCGACCGCCCATATATGGCAACATAGCGTATACGTGATCATAAAACAAAGTCATTAGAGTTAAAATTAGAAAAGGATTTAAAATTGATTGATTATTTTTTAATATATGAAAATGTATCTATAATATATAGTTTGCAAGGGTGGTTGAGTTCCAACTGTTGTCGATCCAAATGTACAGCAGCTTTGCATGACAGAGCTCGACCGCATCCACAAATTTAAAGTGCCACAATAGCCGCAAAAAGATGCATAGAATATGATTTCCACTTTTTACTTTATTTTAACAAACATGTATATAGCAGAAACACGCAGAATGTTAGTTTTTATTCTGCAGAAGACGAGTACTTTATTTTGGTTATTCCTTCATTGAATTGGTTAAAGATGTAATGCCATTAATTGGCAACAAATTAATAAAACATTTTTTATTATCATCAAAAATAGGTACAAAATGTATAGAATTTCAGCGTTTTAATTAATAGTCAGCATCGATTCAGATAAACGAGCCAATTGCCAAAGCGGCAGATACAAATTGCTTTATAAACTCACCTTGTGCTCTGATTAAAATGAAGATATCCCTTGGCAAGAGTATTTCTCGTTTTAATGACTGAAATTACAAGATTGTTGAGTAAGGGGCACTCTGCTTATCATTATGAGGCAAACGGCAATCGTTAAAGGTCATTTGCAATTTCGCAATTGTCATTATCTAAATGAAAGGTAAAAGTTGCTGCAAATGACTTGTTGGGTCCTTGAAGGAGCAAGGAAGGAGCTTCTATCAGTGTTCTGCCAGTTGCAGTTTCTTTACAATTTATAATTAATAACCACCACGAGTATCTTTTCAGCTGACAAAGTGCAGGTACAGGGTGCGACCCTGTTTTCGCCGCCCCTTCTCTCCTCTGTCATTAGTCAATTTTTGTGATTTTTTTTTTTTGGTGGGGGCTTTTATCGCTGCGGCCGTTTTTGCCACAATTTCCGGTGGGGGCGAGACCCCATCGCAAGGATAACATGAACAAACAACAGTCATTGTGTTCCATCATGGCTCAAGTTTCTTGCCAGTTTTTATTTTTGTGTATGTTTCGTGTAGTTTTTTGTTTTATTATTGCAGTTGTCCTTTGCACCGGTTGCCACCTCTTCTAATTAAAAGTTGTGGGAAATTTTTGCGGTTGGTTTATTTACGTTTTTGCCATGTTGTGGTAGTATTTGTTCGTTTGTTTGTTTAGTTGCTCGGTCGGTTTGTAGTCCATTTCATTATGCCTCTGTCCTGTTATGTAATCTATGGCAAAGCTGCTTTTTGTGCTCTTCCATCTTGCCCGTTATTCAAAACAGATGAAAAACTGGCGAGGGACGATAATAACTTTGTCATAATAAATTGTTAAAGAACTCATGAATGAGAATATATAATAGAAGTGGGTCCTTGAATAGGAAATTTGTTTAGATTACAATTTTCACTCAAATTTAATGAAGAGAATAAAAGTGAGGTTGAATTTGAAAACTATTTTTCCAGTGTTGGTTCTATGGAAAAACAATTTCGACTTTCGAAACACATCGAGAAAATAACCACTAATAGTCACTATGATGATAATGTTAAACAAAACCTATTTGAGAGCTATCGAAATAAGGATTGACTTCCTATCGGTTGTGTATTGTACACTTACCACATCGAAACTATCAACAAGTTGGATGTTATATTTAATTAATAATATATTAAATCAACATTTGTATTTATAATATATTAGATAACAATGACATCACTTAATAGTTTCAAATCTAAATAAAATCAAAGCAGGTCCAAATTCTTTAACTAATTACTACTAACTAGAAGTGCTCAATTTAGCTGTTTTATGGCTAAAATTAGCTTATTTTAAATTCCATCAACTTATTGTTTTAGATAATGCTATTTCTAGCTAATTTTTAAAAATTAGTTTTATTCGTATTATTTTTGAGTTTTTTTTTGGACAACCTTGCCTTCGAAAGTCTTTTTAACACTGAAGTCAATAAAGCTGTGCTCATTTGTTGTTGTGTTAAAATGGCAAATTTCCCTTTTCTATTTATCTACGATAATTAAAATGCAAACAGACGATAATAAGTAAAAGTTTCGCTATGCGCAAATTCAATTGAATGATTTAAAGGATTCCTGGTGACTTACAAGAGCATATTGTAGATACCTGTGATTTGTATGACATTATTTACTACAAAAAATCATAACTAAGTTTTAGCTTAACTACAAAAAAATGTAGGTTAGTTTAACTTAATTTTAGACTGAACCATGTTATTTTCGACTTAGGCAGTCAATAGGGTAACATTTTAGATTTCGATTTGGCATTATAATTTTCGATATCATTAATGTTCAATAATATTTGAAACTCCTTCAATGTTACATATTATACGTATATATTTTATTTTGAGAGCAAATTAATAAAAATCGTAAGTTCGCAAATCAGTTACTAGAAGTAAATAACAATGAAATCCTTATTTGCAGATCCAGTTATTTGCGTTCTCCCTTTCGTTTCATAGAATTTCAATTCACAACGTTTCTAAAATCTTTTTCGTTTGAAAACAATGCTACGAAACATTTACATGAAATTGTCGAAAAATATTTAATCCATTCAACTTGTAAATCCTCCCAGAACATTCAGTGATATTTATATTTCTTTGAGATTCATTTCCCTTTAGTATCTTTATCAGATGGTTGGATTCCCACATTTCGTTGTTTGTTTTCCTTACCTGTTATAACTACAAAAAAAAAAAAAAAGAAATAGAAAAATGGATACTGGTTTCCGGTGGCGCCAGTTTTCTTAGTTCTTTTAGTTAGTTGGTTTTCCCTTCCTGTCCATTGCTGTGTTCTATTTTGGATTTTTTTCCGCTGTCAGTGGCAGACTATAAATATGCAATTCTACAGAAGTAGAGAGAGCAACAAGGAAAGAGAAGTGAAAAGGGCTGTGAAAATGGACTTTAAATTGCATCTCTCGAGATGTTCACATAAACATTTTATTTCGCCCATTTCATGTTTGGTTTTTTCTGCTCTCTTTTGATTCTCTCTTGCAGCTTCCCGCCAACTACGCCGCAAAGTGCCCTACGCTGGTCATTTGATGACGCCGCGTCGTCTTTGGCTGAACAAAATACCCACACAATGCGATGTGGTCATTGAGTTTCCAGAGGATGCGCCAGATGAGGCATTACGTTGGTTACTCGCCAGAATAAGGTCGCAGCCGCCGGCCGGTTTGGGTCTCCTGGTCCAGGTCAAGGCACACGAGAGCACACGACGGAATGCCTTCTATGTGAGCGCCCCGGTGAATGTGTAAGTTTGCTCTTTATGTTGTGGTTATGAAGTAAAAAGAAAAGTTGGCTTTTTATTGTAGTTTGATTGCAGTTGGTTTTTATCATCATTATAAGTAAATCAAGTCCATTTGTTGGCTGAATACATAAACGTGTGACCTTTGAACTTGTTGCAAACATTAGCCATGACCCTTAAACTTTAGTTTATTCATAAATAAAGTCCAGACAAATGCAATCTCAACTCAAGTGCCATAAAAATTATATAATGTAACAACCATCAATCTTTTTTTCTTTTTGAATTTATGAAAATGGTGTATACTGTAGGCAGATTAAAATAAATCATATTTTATTTTATGATTTGTATGCAGAAATTTTAAATTAACATGAATAATAATAATAATAATTTTCCAAATATATTTAAGATTTTCGAGAAACTTAACAATAGTAGAATGCAATGTTTAGTTTTATAAATATTCCATTTAGAACTTAATAGATTGATTAAAAAGTTTGAGATATTTAAATATTCATAGATCATACCATGACATAACTTTGATTAATTGTCTGTTTATTGCGTTTTGGGAACATTTCTTTGTTCGATTTAGAGTACATTGTGTTACTACTAAATTATACTTAATTTTAAACATTTTTCAATATGTCGTTAAAAGTTAAAAGAAGAATTTTAGTCAATAATCTAGTCTACTATGGAGAACGAAAGCTTGAAGCATAAGAAACATTTTACTATAATTTTGTTCATATTTACTGCACATATGCAACTTTAATTTATCGATAAATTGATCTTGGATTGTCTACTTTTGAAATAAATAATTAAAAACTAAAAACCTTTTCATGAAATTTTGGAGCTAATGCCAAAAAAAAAATGGGCATTCCATCCACTGTATATGGTTTAGACCAAGAAATTCTTTTGGCATTTTGTAACGTAGGAATGACTTAGCCTATGTATTAGCTATCTATATGCGCCCCTTTGTGGACATGTTTTTACTCCAATTTTTTTAGACTTCTTTTGAATAGACTATGGAAATGAGTAACTCGGAAATTATCATGAAATTTGTCATGGAATGTTACTTAGATGGCACTGTTTGTATAATCTAATGTCCTTGATGACATTCCCCTACATTTCGTCTACAAATTGAAGCGCTTAAGCCATATACACATCAAGCTACAGAGAAAACTGCCAAAGTGCTTGCGAAAATTTGCATTTCTTTTCAATTTTCCTTTTTTTTTTATAGTCTCTTTAAGGCCGCTGAGGACGCCCGTCTGCCGAAACGTCTGCGTCCAGATTTGGGTGGCGCTCTGCGAGAGTTTACCACACGGGAGAGCCATTGTTTTCAGCAGCTGCGTGGCGATGTCGGCAGCACGGCTCTATTCACCTCACAGGAGCGACAGTGGCTGGTGTTGCAGGTGCTGCAGGGATTGCGAGCTGGTTGCAGTGACATTGATGCCCTTCATGGACGGGCTGCCGTGGCCGAGGGTCAGAGTATTGTGGCTGCCTGGCAGGACTCTGGACTGATCACTCAGGTCTTTCCATTGCATGAGTCACGCTCGTTGACCCAACTTCAGACGCATTGGGTCAAACAGATCTTTGCTCCACAGCCTTTGGGTAAGTTTACTTTGGCAATTATCTTTCTGTTAGGTCTAATGAGGTCTACTTTTCAGATGATATTGCCGCCTATTTTGGGGTCAAGGTTGCTCTGTACTTTGCCTGGCTGGGTCATTATACGTGTGCTTTGGGTGTGCCGGCTGTTTTCGGCACCATTCTCTATTGCATATTGTGGGGCAAGGGTCAAACTGCCCAGGATATGGGCCATGTTCTATTCTCACTGTTCAATGTGGCGTGGGCATCGCTCTATTTGGAGGCCTGGAAGCGTTACTCTGTGGAATTGGCCTTTCGCTGGGGAACGCTTTCAACGCCTCCCGAATTACTTGAGCCGCCAAGGCCGCTCTATAAGGTAAGAGATTTTTACGGCCCACTTTATAATATGTAAATAATCGACTTTATTATAGGGTCCTCTGGAGGAGAATAACGTGACGGGCCGCTTGGAGCCCAAAGAGGCTCCAGCTTGGCAACGTCGAGCTTTTCGCTACTTGGTTAGCTTTCCCATAATTGGTTTGTGCCTGTTTCTGGTCTTCGTTGTGATGTTTCTTATGCTTCGCTTTCAGGTGAGTTAAAAACTATAAATAAACTATGAATAGCTTTGGCTAGCTTAGAAGCTTTTTTCCAATTTTCAGTGTAATAAATTGCTTTTAATAAGATTTGCTACTAAATTTATGTGCATTATTTGTCAAGAATTATTTTGACTCAAATTTTTTGCAACATATTCCAAATGCATTTTACGATATGAGAATTATTGAGATTCATTCTACTTATATTTATATTTACATTCACTTGAACTTCATGATAAAATCATATGACAAATCCATGAAGCTTTATTTTTATTGCAAGGCCACAATTCGATTTGGCCATTTAGTCGAGAGGGCTCACACTCATACCCCACATTATGTGCCTCTTTAAGCAATTTTGCACGAGTGTCACACAGTGCGTATAATTAATATTGTTTTCACGTCAAGGACTCCAGACATTTGCTGCTGTTTGTGTGGGTGTGTGTGTGTCTGTTTATCAATTTGCTTAACCCCCAATAAAGGAGGGGTTAGGAAGGAAGGGGGTTTCCCCCTCCTCCTCCACACCATTCTCACATTTTTACGAGTACACGCACACGCACACACACACACACTCTATATCGCACTCTCACACAAACGCACAGCAACATTTCCGGTTTCCTGCTTTGTTGCTGTTGCATTAACTTCTTATGGCAGCATTTTTGTCATTTTATCTACATTGTTGTTGTATCTACTATTATTATTATTATTATTGCAATACATACAAACAAACAAACATTTACGTAAAAATTTATCACTCATCACGCCTCATTGAATTGTTTTCTTCTTTCTTTCTCCTTTTTTTCTATCTATTTTTTGTTTTGTTGACTCTCTGTTTCTTCTGTTCTTTTATTTGTTTGTTCGTTTGTTTTCTCTGTTTTTTTCCACAGGATTGGCTGGATCACCATAAAATACCAGATAAAGGAATTGCTCAATGCATGTATAATTTGCACAAGGTTTTTATTCAGTTACTTTGTAAAACAAATTTTTATTATTATTAACGTACATACATACATACATTTACGTAGAGATACTTTCATTGCTCACTGTAATTGGTGTTGTGTCTGTGATTAAGTAGTTACATCGTACATATTCTATAGTTAGTTGGCATCATTAAAGTTATATTGAAGAGTTATTTGGACGACTCTTATGATCTCAATTTATAAAAACCTAAGAATGCGAGAAACCTCTTTCGAAAAAATCGAAAAACTTCATCATGATGATTCTAAAAATGATTTGAAGGCGGAGTATCAATCTTGAAAATAAGTTAAAGCAACATTTGAAGAGCTTAATTGGCTTGACTAGTTCCTACTTCTTAGGAATTTGGTTTAATAATGATGGCAAAATAAAACTCAGAGGTCAATAAACTTTGACATGACATTCTGTGACTATTGAATTTTTCATTGAGAAATTAAGCAATGCATTGCAATGGATGAAAAATTATAGACTCTTTTTTTTGTGAAAATTTTATTCTCAGAATATTATTTAAAAGGAATCAGAAATTCTATGTTTATTAGGTCAGCTAAATTTTTATATAATAAGAAATGACATTTCGAGCATGTTTCCGAATTTTTAAAGTCCTTTTTAAAATGCTCAAAATATCGACAAATTTAATCCACCGTGTGTCCGATCGATAAAATTTTGTAATAATAAATATTTAATTTATATCATTTAAGCAATTCAGCAGAGAATTCTTAACAAAGTTCAGCGCCCTTTTTCTTTTACTGTTTCAAAACAAACAAACTCACTCAAAAATAATCACTGATTTCTGTCAATATAGATTAAGTTATGATATTTCCTTTATACTGAAAAAGCATATGGGAAATTTAAATTAAGGATAACTTTAGTTAAGAGAAAATAGAAGTCTATCTATTTTGGAATGACTGAAAGAAATTTTCACCTTGGATATTTGGATGTTAAATATTTTTTAATATCTCTAAATTAGACTATTTATAATAACATACTATATATTTTTTTTTTTTACTGAATAATTTTAGACGCTGCTTTATTTGTGACTTCAAGATACTTAGATATAATTTAAATTTAGTTAATGTGGAGTTCCAATATTTTCAAAAATTATACCAAAAAGGCTGATTCGATCCCTAGCAAAATGTACTTTTGCAGCCCTGGTGTCGCTATATTCTACAGTGTAGGTTGATTATCTGACTTTTAATTGCTAGATGAATATTTTCACTGTTTATATTTCACATGGAAAAACTGCTCACCAAGCGATTTTCAACTAAAACTTTAACTGAAAAGCACACACGCCACACTCGGTGGGTTGTTGGGTTGTCTCATTTGATAGGAGAAACATTTTTGTAATGCCTTCGGGGGTCAAAACATTTTTCATACGACTTTGCCTCGAAATAATTGAAATGCCCAGTTGGCGTAAAAGAAAACAGCAACTGCTAGTACATATGTATAGAGAACTAAAAGGAACTGGACAATAGGATACAAAACGGGCAAACAACAGAAGAGACGACGAGAAACTGCTCTATCGTTGACATTGGCAAATTTACAGGCATAATTGAAGTGGGGAGCAAGTGAGGAGAAGGTAGGGGAGGGTGAAAGGACTATGGCATAGATAATGTCATCGCAAGTGGCATGGCAATCATTTGGGCGAATGGAGACAATGGAAGCAATTAATGACTGTTGGCCCGAAGGAGGCGCAAGTCAAAGTATAATGAAATTGCCTTTTTATCACCCAGAAGCATAGCCATGACCTTCAGTTGATAACAGTGAATGAAGGGGATAGATAGAGAGAGAGAAACAGAGAGAGAGAGAGAGAGAGAAAGTGGGTAAAACCTTTGGGATTCATTTTGGGGGACTGCTTTTGTTAAGCCAAGGCATATTATTTGCCAGCTTAAGTTTATTGATCAGCATAAAAATCATATATTTAGTAGCATTAGATTAATTTATCGGAGGGCCCATAAAAAGTCTTACATACACATGTACATATATGTACCTATATTTATATAATATATATACATAAGTATAATATATTTATTCGTGTAGTATATTCCAAAACTGCTAAAAATTACAAAAAAAAAACATATTTTTATTATAATTTGAAATTTCTGAAGAATATCAATTAATCACTTCAATTAATTATATAACATTCAAAACAGTTCCAAAGTTGACCTTACCGTAAACATTTAAGGAGACATTTCAGCCAATATGGATTATAATCATTTGATTTCAAAAAAGCATCTATGCGGCCCATATACACTCTGCGATATTCAATTAAAGGCACCTTATTTTTACCAATTTAACAGTGTTATAGGATAATGGTACCTTTGATTTGTTACTTTCTTTTGTTTTTCTGGTTCGTAGTTTATTTTAAGCTTCAGAAACTTTTGTTACCGTTTAATTTTGCATTTACTTTACATTTACTTTTCCCGATTTTTAACAATTTTCGACGCTAATTCAATTGTCTTTGTAGCTGTTACTAAGATAGGTAATGAATTCATGAATTATTTATATATTGATTTTAATTTCTATTGATTTCTACAATTAGTGTTTACACAAAACAAGCGGAATTTTTGTATAAGTCCATTATAGGAAAATGAAAAACACTGGCAACTAAAAAATAGTGTGCCTTTAATTGAATTTCGCAGAGTTGTATATAAACTTAATTTTGTATTAGTTGTTTTGTTGTTTGAAAATATGTTTATAAGTAATTACAAGCCTGTCTGTTACAAATAGGTTTAAGAACCAAACATAACGTATACGCAGTGTATGCCAGCTAGCTTTAAGAACCAAACATAACGTATACGCAGGGTATGACAGCTAGGCCAATGATAAACATGAGCATATACATATATCAAGATTATGAATAATGAAGTCAATAACAGTTTATTATCCAAATATTTCCTTTGGGAAAACCTACAAAAACAGTCAATACAAATAAAACCACCTAAATGAAAGGTTTTTGTCAGCTCCAGGACTCTCTTTCTCTCTAGAATGTCAAGCATTCTAATTACTGGCGAACAATAGCCACAGATTTTATGGGTCTACTGTTCCTTGAGGAGTCTACTACTTTTCTAGACGGGTTCGCTTAAATCACACACGATCCTAAAATGAAGTTTTGGCTTAGAAAATGTGAGACTTGTCGCTTGTTAAATTCGTTTTCTATAATGCGAATAAATGAAAATTTAATTAGCATATGATAAGAAATTTTAACGATCTTATACATAACTATCGATTTGCTTAAAGTTGGCAACATCTCAATTTAAAGAGGATTTGCACTGGCATATACTTATAAGTATAGAAAGACGTTACTTATAATACCAACTAAAACATTTTAATTCAAACCAAGGGTAATAAATAAAATTTAATTATAAAAGTGAAAAAATGTTCACAATTCTTTGCACAACAATTTCATTATTGCGAGCCATCAGAAGTGTTAAGGAGCTCGACTGCTTTCATTTCGCACTACCTCAAAAGGATACACATGCATATGTATATGTATGTATATGTGTGTGTGTGGGAGTACTTTGTCCACAAGTCAACCTGACAATTGACATGCTGTTGTTGTTGTTGCTGTTGCTGATGTTGCCGTTGTTGATGTCCTTGTTGCCGGCATGTGTGCTGTTCATGTAGTTTTAATGCGTGCCTGCCTGAAACCTGGAACCTGGACAATGGCTTTTTGGGTTTTTTACTGCTCAGCCGAGCGCTTAAATGCTGTCGTAATGAAGCGTGGCTAGAGCGAAACAGAAAGAGAGAGATCTAGAGAGAGAGAGTGAGACACAAATTCAGAGTAAAGGATATAAAAATACGGTTGTGTGTAATTGTGTGTGTGTGTGTTTGTGTGTTTATGGTGGCATTTGTCAAGAGCAGCCAACGTTAGCCAGTGTTGTAAAAGGTCTAGAAAACCTGAGTGTGAGTGCGGTTAAAAATGGCATTTAAGTGAATTGAGGTGCTTTGGTTGAGGATACGAAATTACTACAACTTTTGTGGTTAGTTAAAGATGTTTTTTTCTTCTCTCCTCTCCCTTTTGTGTATAAAATTTAAAAGGATTAAAATGCACAGATAGGACTTATGGGATAGCTTCTGGTGAATGGGTTAATATGAAATTTAGAATGCATGACCATAAGTTTTCCACAAATTTGGCTCTAAAAGAAAATGTAAATTGTAGACTTTGAGTATTTGTCAAAGTTTATGTATGATTAGCCTTGGGTGTCGGTAATTACTTCAAAGGACTGTTATTGTGGGCATACATTTTGTATAATCTCAAATATGACTTAAATATTGCTTTTAAGAGGAAAGCGAACATTTTTTTAAAATTAAAGTTTGTTAGGTATCCAAAGGAAGCTTCCGCAGCAACTGCTTTTCATTTCGCCCACTCGCAGGTCAAGCCAGTTGCTGCAGAAGCTTTCTTTGGATAGCTTACGCACTTTAATTTAGCTAGTGTTTAGAATGGAGATAGACAAAGTAATCATGATTATTTCTATTAACAAGCAGCAGTAAAACTTAAGTTTTGTATTCCAAACGAATTTTCGAAGCTAGGATTAGGAACATTATATCAGAGGATGAAACATATCATAACGCACCTAAAAGTTGGTTCTAGCTGTACTCAAATCATGCTCTTATTAATGATATTTTAAAGTGCTCGACTCAGAGAAAGTCTGATAGAAATGGTAAATGGAAAGCAATATGATTAATGAATGTTTGGCCATGAAAATGCTTCGATTTTTTCGATATTACCTTGCACTTTAGCAAGTCGTTGCACCAACTTTGGTCTACCCTGCACCAAGTGAAAAAGCAATTTAAATAATAAAATTCTCTTTATATACAGCAAACACATGCTATTTCCGCCACTCTTTAAAACACACGAACATTTAAGCGCACCAAGCGGCCAAAAAGAGCAATATAAACAGCAGTTTATGTTTCAAAACCACACATATCACCGCTATTTTTTACCCGATATTAATGAAATTTACGAAATTTTCCATATAAAATAATTAGTTAGAATACGATTCCATAGTTTCCGGAGTTATTCGTTCTATTTCGAATTTAAAAGGCAAAAGGGGACGTTACAAACAATTGCAACAAACCACATCTGCTTACGTAGTGCTTGAATATACATGCCAAATCTGGCAACTCTAGCTTTTAGTTTTATACGAACGGACGGACAGACGCAGTAATCTCAATTGACTATATACATATATACTTTATGGGTATGTACATGTACATACTTATATATACTATATAGGGTCGGGAAATGCCCCCTTCTACCTGTTACATTCATTTTAGCGACTTCAATATGTGGCAGCAGGGCATAAAAATGTTTTTTTTTTTTAAATAGTTAATCTACTTTGGAAGTGGGTACAAAATTCTAGAGTTTAGAACTGTACAAAAGTGAACATACGTTCATAAATCACCAAAACATTTGGTTGGCCCGTTCCGTGTTTCTTTTCTGAATGTAACAAATGGTGTGTTAAGTTAAATTTTTGCAGCTCTATTCGCTCTCAAATTAGTTTAATTCGATATATTTTTTTCATTTGCATTTTACTAATTGTTATAAGCAGTTAAATAGCTAAAGTTTCTTAATCAATTTTGAACTCTTAAGCCGAAGAATTATACTTATCCAATTTTGAGAGTTAAGGAGATTAATGGAGCTAAAGTTGCTCGTATGATTATGAATTCAAAGAACATATTAGGCGTTTTAATAAACGTTTGTATATCTAGGTGATTCCATCTGAATCTTGCTCATGGGGTATATTTGCGGTTTATGGGAATTCAATATTTTTATGACCTTTCATTCTATGGCTATATAGCTCCTTAAAACTAAAAGCAAGAGATAAAATTGTATCTGTAAGTCCAACTATATTTTATAATCTTTCTAGAGAGCAGTTAATTAATGTCTGATTAAAGTAAACTTGTATGTACATAGTGTAGAATAAATATCACATTTTTGGTTGAATTTGGTTAAATAAAAATTGAAGCTATTGTAATACGTACGATTTAATTATGCGCAAAAGTGTCGCAAGTCAGGGAAATTAGGCAATTGGCCAACAATAAAAACTCTGCTCACCTTGGCCAACAAGCTGTTGTTAATTAAGTTGAGAAGCGTGATAGAGGGGAAGAGGGGAAATTATGCAACAATGAGCCATGAGCCAACTCTTTTGTTTCCCGCTCAAACAATAGGCATGCAAATAAAGAGCCACTTTCAGTGTTTGGCGTTGTGCATATTCACATATTGTTCAATACAAGCCAAACCCAGTCAGACCGGGACGGAAATATCCTTTCAATGTAATCAAATTAACATCATTTAACAATTCCCCAAATTTATATCCTTAATGGAGCAAATGAAAAATAATTGCAAGCCAATTAACCATGTAAACTGTTCATTGATATTAATATAGCTAACGATGTTGATGATGATGATGAAATTAAATGTGTTGTACGTTCTACGAAGAGTATAATTTAATTAAAATAAAAACTTTAGTTGTTGGTTCTTTTTTTTGTTGTGTTTATTATTATCAACAGGACTGGTGGGATTCCAAATTGCCGGAGGACAGTGTCTTATGCTGTTTAAGTGTCATTCCGAAAGTACTTTTAGCCGGTGCAATTACCCTAATGGATGAGGCCTACTTTAAGCTGGCTGTTTGGCTGAATGACAGAGGTTAGACATTTGGATTTTGAGATATAGCATAATTTATTACACAAATTTCTTATTTATATTCACAGAAAATTATCGTCTGCAATCGAAATATGAGAATCATTTGATTGCCAAAGTGGCCCTATTTCAATTTGTCAATTCTTTTCTCTCACTCTTCTATATTGCCTTTTATCTGCGAGATGAGGAGAAGCTCAAAGAGGTTTTTACCATTGAATAAATTAATGAATACATCTATATTTATATTTATTTCTGATTTTAGCAATTGGCTGGTCTGCTTATATCACGACAAATCATAGGAAATCTACGTGAATCGGCTATTCCGTATTTTGTCGAGCAGTGGAAATTGGCCAAGCTGAGTTTCAATATGTGGGGCGCCTTGAGTCCCACACAGAATGTCACCCGGAGCCTGGCCGAGGAACTGGCCACCGCTGAGGAGAAGTTAAAGGCAGAAGCAGCAGCTGCTCCACAACACCATGGAGCGGCAAGTAAACGAAATATTGGACAGGCTGAAATTGAAAGTTCGTTGTATAAGGTGAGAAATACGCAAAGAACTTAACAGAATAATACATTAATTTGAAGGTTGGAGGAAACTCAACTAACAAAAATTTCCACTAAAATTAATTCTTATTTAACGTAGGCATTTTAAGTTATTTAAGTCATTTAACAATCCACAGATTTCCCAATAACAAATACCACTGAACACCTGAATTCATTTTATTTTATCAAGTTTCTACATATTTTATGTATAGGGACGTCTGGTATTTAGCATCACTTATTTACATTTTTCAAATAATTATTATTAGGTTATAAATATATGAATGGTCTGGCAATGCTGAATAGCCAGCCCTGGCAGACATGAAGAGAAACGACGATCTGGCTAGCCAGCTAGAACGGAACAAAGCGAGAACAGGGCAACGACGAATAGTTTTATACGACGATTTTATTTACTTGCACCAACATTTACTCAAAGCTAATGCAATTTATTAAAAAAAAACCTGACTATGTACACTTATTTCTTGTGCATACAGTACCCAGGCCCACATATAAATGGCAGTATAGCAGTTTCCCGAGAAGTGCATCATTAAGAATTGTGTATCAACATTTCAGCTCTTATACATACATATGTAGTTTTCTAGGATTTTATAAAAATTAACGTGAAATGGAGTTCATATATTTATAAATGTTGTTAAGACGCATAACTATTTTGCAAAATAATACTCTACATGCACTTTGATTCTGTGTAAACTTGCTGGAAGTGGAATTGCAATCGATTTCCATTTTCCAAAAAATAATTGGACGATTCATGATTCGATTTTAAAAGCTTTTGTCGTTTCATCGTTGAATTGAATTACTTAAATTTTTTTCTAAATTCTAATTCATCTCTCAAATTTTATTTGATTAATCTTCAATATGATTAAATATTTGTAGATCAGCTCGGTTTAATTTTTTGTTTTTTTTTTTGGTATGTAATTTACAACTAACTTAATCGTTGTCACTGGAAATTTGTTCGAAATAATGGCAAATTTGGCTCAAATTGTGGGTTCTCCATTCCTATTCCGAATATTCTGAAATAAATTGTTTCTAAAATATATAACACCAAGAAAATTGTATAAAATTAGTTTCATTAGAGATATCTATTCGGATTATTCCTATTATTCTAAAAAGGTTTCATTCTTTCTGGAGTGATTTGTAAATCGTTTCTAAAATATATTTTATATATAACACCAAGAAATTTGTATACAATTAGTTTCATTAGAAATATCTATTCGGATCTCGATTAGTTGGGATAAAAATGAATTTCTGAATATATTGTAGAGCGTTTTATATAAATCAATTAAATTCTCTTTTTTTGTTGCAGTATGATGGCACCTTTTCGGATCATTTAGAGATGTTGGTCCAAATGGGCTATGTGGTGCTCTTCTCAGCTGCTTTCCCCTTGGCTGGAGTTTGTGCTCTGATTAATAATCTAATGGAAATACGTTCGGATGCCTTTAAATTGGCCCATGTGCATCAGCGGCCGTTTGGTCAGCGTGTGGCCAATATTGGAACCTGGCAAAATGCATTGAGCGTTCTATCCCTGGCAGCCGTTATAGTTAATTGTGCCCTAATTGGTCTTTCCGGTCAGGTGTCGAGATTGTGGCCAGGCTTAACCACAGCACAAACGATTATTTTGATTGTCACACTGGAGGTAAGGTCGACCACTGCTGCGAGTTTCGTTTAGTTTAGCTAACTAAGAATAATATGAACTAATTTCGCTGTAGCACATCATGTTGGGTCTGCGTCAGGCTCTCACCTGGTTGTTGCCCGAATTGCCCTCTTGGCTGGCAGCGGAAATTGCTCGCGCCGAGCATTGTCGCCGGGAAATGCAATGCAAGGGCACCTCGCCGCGTCCCACTCCGCCCACACCGCAGTCGACCACATCGACACAACCGGAACAGGATGGGGCAAGTGGAATGATGCAGCAAATGGAAAGCGGTGCCAATACCACACACGATCAGTCCATGGAGAGTCAGGTGGCAGACGATTTCCTACTCTATGGCCATGAATTTGGACGCAGCATTGAGGCGGATGTGAATATCTTTGAGAACCGTGATTCATCACCCGACTCCCCACCCTCACAGGTATGAACTATGAAAATAAATTCTGTTTTTTCTTAAATAACAAAAAAATTCTGTTGTATTCTATAGACCAGCACCATACTCATAAGACCCCTACATGAGTCCACTCCCCCACATGGTGGAGCCTCTTTAACCAGTCTCCATGGTCAGGATGGTAATGGCGGGTGAGTGTAATTTGAAATTCTTCTTACCAATTTCGGTTTCACTCTATAAATACTTAAGTATTTTTGCACACGCTAAGGCCAGAAAATTGCCCTTTTCCCCGAATAACTAAAAATTCTACCAACACGCACACAGCTAATGACACATTTAAATAAATATAAAATTTGTTTTTATAATATTTCCTTTTCCCCATCTACATATACATACATACATACATGAATGTGTATTTTTTTGTTATTTAAATATGAATTCTATTATTCGCAAAGACCCTGTAAAAGTTGTAGAAAAGTATCACAAAACGTAATCCCGGAGATTCCGCCATATCTTGGATATTCTGTGCGTAATTTAAGCGCTCTACCAATACAGAACCAAAGAATTAAGCAACTATTCCAAAGCGGGTAAATTCAAATAGAAGGATATTAAGGCTAAAATGTTTCAAATTTAATGTTATAAATCTGTTTGTGCTTTAACACTTTGAAAATTTGAAATTGCAAAAACTTTCACATTCCATTTTTGTGTTCAAAATTTACCCTCAGTTTTACTTTCTATATTTTTTTGAACTCTCATAATATGATCTGTATAAATAAAGTAGAGCGAAAGTTCATATAGCCTTGCAGTCATTAACCATTAAATAAAAGATTTTTATTCTTTGGATTTATAATTAAAACCTCTATTCATTAAGCTTAGCCTGCAGTTCTAAACTACTTCCGATTCGGACAAATGAGTTACGTATGTCATCGAAAAGTTTAATTTCGAAGTTTCATTCAAATAGCTTAAAGACTGAGAGATAAAATTGCATAGAAACAGTCGGACATGGGTATATAGGCAAGACAATTGAGGTTTGAACCGGTACCTTCTTTGTGTAAAAAACATCTGACAAATCTTCAAGAGCATATAAAGATAATAGAACTTGAAAGAATATATTTTATAATAATTAATTTTATTGAGTAATTTGAAAAATGTTCCCAGAATTGCTTACCTTAATGAAATTTCCTAGTATTTCAAAAAAATAAGGAACTCAATTTAAAATGGGGAGTCATAGCATTATTTTAAAAGGCTTTGTTAATAAAAATGAACGGATAATTTTCCACAGCTTGGGCTGTTTTTATCTCAAAACTATCTTAAACTACCAAAACTCTTATCTTCGTCAGTCATTCTAATTAAGAATTAGAATTAACATTCTAACTGTTGCTCTTGGGGGCCCATATTAAAGCACTGCCTTCGAAAATAAATTAAATTGTTGCAATAATCAATCTAGGAAGATCAAAATTGTATAGAAACAAAGTTTTATCAGTCCGTTGCTTCAAGCAGACAATGATCGCAGCATGTTGAGAAGCATCGATACATTGTTGCTACAAATCGCTTACATGTTCTTAAACATAAATGTGTATCTCAACACAAAGTTCACTTTCATAGTCGTTATTTATTTAGAAATTTCACCTGTTTAAGGTATTGCCTATTATGTTTTTGATTTTTGTTATTGTTGATGAACGAAATGTTGATTAAATTGCAATTTCAAAGTTTCCCTTGAGGTCAGATGGATCTGCTTATATATCACTACTGTGTTCTATCTGTGTATTTGCTGTGTGTTCGCTTTCTTTCGAATTCCCCTCAAAATTTGCAATGCAATCTCTCTCTACAATTGGCAAACCTCTTACTTTACCAGTAGCTGCAAAATGTTCATATTTAATGGAAACTATTTAACATATACATATATACTAATAGAAAGCTTTTCTCTCTTTTTTCTCTCTAACTTTATTCAATTTCTCTATCTAATAACTTTTCGCTAATGGCACACAGAGCTTCTGCCAGCACGCTAGCATTGAATTCGGCCATGGCCGCCAACTATGCAACACGAATGCAATCGATGCTTTTGCAGGAAATACCGCCATTCCGTAAGAAATCCAGTGACTCTGCCGATCATACGGGCAGCAGTACGGGCAGCAGTCCACAGAGAGCCACCATGAGGCAATTGTCATCAGCATCGACAGCATCAGGCCAACAGCAGCAGCAACAGCAACAGAAGATTGCCGATATCCCACCCTACAAGACTCGCAAAATATCAGCGGAGGGTGCCACACATTTGCAAATGACCGTAAGACTTATACAAAAGAAAGGAAATATATATATCCCCCCACCCTCCCCTATATAAATGAATACTTGTGTATATATATCCTCTACTTTTATACCCAGCAAGACAATGTTTAGTCTACCGTCTTTTAGCTGTCTCTCTGTAGATGCTCACTGTACCTTTATTTGTCTAGTTGTGTAGATTTGCTTAAATCTCAAAACCCTCGATACTTTTAACAAACATTTCTATACCAAAAAACCACTGTTTACTAATGGTTCTCCCAACACTAGATCTACTAACTCTAAACTGACACGAAACAATACTTCCAAGAATCATATGGAGTAGGTTCGGGTTAGAGTATTAAACTATCTACAATTCCAAGTACTTATAACGGAATTTAAAGTCCAAACAGAATTAATTTATAAACGAAAGGCTAGAAATTTACTTTGGTTTTTGTTTTTCCTTAACGCATCTTATTTTTGTTGATGATAAAACGCTAAAAATTAGGTAAATTTCGCGGTTTCTTTTTAATATGAAGAAGTACTGTAAAAAATATTTTTAAAAAATCATTAAGAATTAAGCTATATTGAAACTATGTTATAGAGTTTTTGGTTGAAAAATATCCAATCTATGCGCTGCTTTTAGAGGTCCACTACTGCCACTATTCCGCCCAAACTACTAACTGATTCTCAAAAAACTAAATTTTAACCTACAGTTTTGTCATTTTTATAACCCATTTTGAAAAGAATACATTGGAAGCTTTTACCAAATGACATATTTTTCCAAAATCTTTAAAACTGAGTGGTTCAATATTTCAATATTCCTTAGCACTAGAAACTACGATCTTTAAAAAGCCAATCAAAAATATTCTAGTCAATTTTATAGTAAATATATTATAGAATTCTGGGTTCAAATTTCAAGTCATTTGGATAATAGCTCTATAATATACACATTAAAAAATTGGAGCATTAAACATAATTCCTAAGAAATTTGTTTGAAGTTTTTGTTTACCATTTCTTTTCTACCAACTATTAATGAAGTTTTGTCGAAAAGTAATTTCAGAGCCAAAGTTTTAATTATAACAAGTTGCAAACAATTAGATGAATCCGACGATTCTTATTCTTTTAAAACCTTCTTAACAATCTCGTCTATCCTCTTTTAATTTAAAATGATTTTACTACATAAATGTTAGCCAATTGAGGTAACTTCCTTGAGTCGTTTGCTTGGGTTTAGCCAGGATTTTAATCTTTGGGTTGGTTAGGTTAAATTTGTATTGTTTATTTTAAGTATAAGAAAAAAACCACACAACAAACACATGAAACACGCTACAAAAAACCTAACTTCACTCTAATCCCCTTCCTGTTTAAAGGACAAACTACATATTAAACTCCACGCACCCGAATGGATGTCACGTTTGAAAGTCAACGACAATACGAATCTACATAGAAGCATAGATTGTATTGCAAAGGTAGTGAGAGTTATTAAAAGATATCAGATCAAACATACTATATACCCACCCTATATATCCATATATATATATTCGTTGTTCGATGTGTTTGATGTTAAAGTAAAGATGTTGCAGGGCGTACAAGTTGCAAACTGATTGATATAAATTTTTTAAATGAATTGGGAGTACAAAAAATATGATTCGGCATGGCAGAAGCTTAAAAAAAAAAACAAAAAACAACTCACGCTGGCTTCTCGAAACACTCACAAAACATATTTGTAACTAGCATGGAATCTCCCCCAATTCCCCAAAAGCTTTAAATGTGCGTGTGTAGATATAGATGTAAATTTGTTGGTGATTCTGGTTGGAAAGTGCATAATCTAATGATAGTGTAAATATTTAAAGGAACTTGGAAACACTGCAGACAACTCAGATGTCCTTAAGCCGGCCCCTTCATGGAGTAATGTGGCGCTAAAAACGGGTTTGCCCACCCCACCAGCCTCTCAGCAACAGCAGCAAATTGTGGCTTCATCCTCATCGTCGTCAGGTGGTGGGGGAAGTGTGTTTAGTCCCAGTGGTCCAGGACCTGCTTCGTCCAGTGGCATTAGTAATTCACAATCCAGACCCAGTGTCGGGGCATTGTCCAACTCATCGTCGACTTCATCACAAAAGCAACAGCAAAAGCAACTGGCCAAAGAAGAGAAGGAGCGGGAAAAGGAAAGAGAGAAGGAAAGGGAGCGAGAGGAGAAGGAAAGGAAGGAGAAGGAAAAGCAGCAAGAGCAGGCCCAAAAGTTACTGGATCAGGCAGCCTCCACTTCGACTGGCAATACAGATGAAGAGGCCAAGGGTGAGTTTCCTCACATTCTGAGATTGAGTGTCCTCAGCTAATTCTTGTCTTTTTTTAGCTGCCGAATTGGCCGCCAAGAAATCACGTCTTAAGCAAAAATTGGTCAAGAGTGCCAGATCGGTGGCCATTTTTTCACTTAAACTCAAGGAGCGAAGACAGCGTGAGGCGGAAAAGGCGGCCACAATTGCCGTTGAGCATGCCAAGGTAAAAAATTAAATATCTATTATTTCTAGAGGCAAAATTGTTATCCTTCTGTCTTATTCCAGGCACTGGCCAAGCTACCAATGCCTCAGCCAGTGGGCGGTGAACTATCTTTAATACCCATCGAGCAATTAATACAAATTGATGATATCAAACCTGCGCTGAAATCTTCATCAATGACAGCAACTAGTTCTACCCAAGCAGGTTCTTCTTATGCTACACACCAGCAACATCAACATCAACATCAGCAACATCAACAGCAGCAGCAGCAACATCAGCAGCAGCAACAGCAACAACAACAGCAACAACAGCAGCAACATCATCACTATCATCATTCGCATCCGCATCAGCATGCGGATAATTAAACTAAACGAAATATTTATCAATCTTATCGCACACTTTGTAAATAGTTTTCTATGCACCATTTCTCTTCATTCATTCATCTAGCGAAGTTTTTGATTGAGAAAACTATAGACAAACCATAAAAGAATTAAATCGAGGAATTTGCTGAACGTGTGTCTTGTCCAGAGAGTTGGAAGCAACTAAATTATCTTATACAACAAAAAATTAGTCAACTGAAAGACGACAAATTATTGAAAATAATTAAAAAGTATTTATCAATCGAATAATATATTTCTGAATATTTGTCAAAACTTTTTCACAATAAAAACCAAAAATAACACGAAAGAGGAGAAAAGTAAAAACCAAAAAAAGAAAGAAAAAAAAAACAAATATCGAAGAAAATTGTGAAACGAATTTTGTTTTAGCATTTAGCAAAAGTTAATGTTTTTTGGTAGTCAATGTTATTTAGCATTTAGCTGAGAAATTTGTTTGTTTAGCCAGCAAATCAAAACAAAAAGAAAAACACAAAATAAAAGTTGTATATACAAGGTGGCTATTAAATAATGAAACTGATGATATGTTGTGAATTTTCATATGAACATAGAAGTTGATAATGGAACTTTTCCTAAAGACGATGTTGAGAATGATTCATTCATTTATTAATTGATTGAAAGCAATTGCAAATCCTCTAGGAATAGTTTTAAAACTATTCGAAAAGAATGTTTCATGATTGAATATGATAAGATCATTTAAAACCAGCATGGATGAATATTTTGTAAGTCAGTTTCATTATTTATTGGCCACACCTTGTAATGTTATGTTATTGCATTTATGTTGCCAAGTCACTTACATAAACACAAAATATAAACGACACAACGACACAAAAACTGTGAGATAATGTCGTCCATTGTTCCTTCCATATACATGCATACATATATATTTAAATATATAGATATACATCATATATCGAATATATACAAGGAAAAGGAGAACAACCGCCGCACTCGCTTTTAGCTATTTAACTATATGTATATGAAACTATATGAAAACTTGTCTATTTTTCAAATGATCTTCAGTTTCAATGCTTTGTCACACAAATCTTTAGAAACAATTACACATACATATATACATATAAACACACTCACACCCATACACACACACACACACAGACGAAACTCAAACGAATGATATTTGTACATATGATGTAGAATTTAAGCATAAATGAGAAATTATACAAAAAATATACTTAAATGTGCTCTTGTGTTACAAAAACAAAATATTAACTACAAATCTAATGAAATCTTATTGAGGGAGGGAGTCACATCGAATGGAATAACCGTTAATGTACGCAACGTTTCGGTAAATGGTTTGTATAGGTTGTAAATCAAGCTTTGTGTTCCCCATTTCGAAATTCGAACCAGTCAGTTTCGCTCCATGTCCAAACGCAGTACAAAATTAGTATACCTTACATAAAAAGGGTATCAAATCTGTTAAAAAACAACAGAAGACTAATAGGGCTCTGTTTATTTGCATACTCTTAGGCTTAATTGTTTAATTTAATTTATACACATAGTTTTGGGATGAAACTATAGTCTTATACTATCTTTATAAATATGTCTCTAAATATGTATTTAATACTTCACTCTTATAAGCATTTATTTCTGTATTAAGAATAATTCTCTTACTTTATATTAGCTTTTCGGATTACCCAAATAATTGTCTCTATTAGTTGAGAAATAAAACTCTCTAGTTTCAAAATTGTTTTATTTTTTAAAGTTAAATTTTGAATTTATTTCTCCACACAGTCATCTTTCATTTTCTTATGGTTGTTCAACTTTATACCTGACCTTAATATTCATAATTCATCGCATATTGAAATTAGTGCTTAATCTCACTTTAATTCCTTACAATTCGTGCTTCATAAGCTTTTAACGATAATGTAAAATCTAGCTAAGGAAGTGCATTCAAAATTCATTTAATCGTTTCATTTTTAATACTATTTTTATCATAGTAAATATTACTTTTAATAAAAAGAAAGATCAAATAATTATATTATCTCTTTAACGTTCTGTTAAAATTTAAAAAAAGCTTGAACAAGAGCTCTGCCTGAAGAATGAATTCTCCATCCTTGACACCAAACAATAATATTATTTGAAAAATAAAACAACAAGTATCTTTACATATTTTTCTTCATTTAAATTTTGTCCAATTCTTTTTTTTCAAATATTTTGAGGTTGAGGGTAAAGTTTTAATGCCGAAGAAAATCATATTTGATTTGATTTATTTCATATACTCCTTAAATTTTTTCAAAATATGAAGTCTCTTTTCCAAAATATGAGCTAAATATACATATTTATAATTACGTAGTAGCCAAACTCCAGAATCTTACCCCGATTAAGAATGTTTAAAATATTAAATAGATATGCTTTAATTTAAATAAGAAATGTGTATTGCAGCTCAAATAATTTAGAATGAGTTCAAACTCCTTTAAAATTTTACCAAACTATGTTTTTAGTTGTTGTTATGTGTATGTAGTATATCTCAGATCAAATGGGCGAATAGAAATAATGACTCCTAATTTGATGATTTATATGTGTGTTTAGTTATGGCTGCGGGTGGGCATCACTTCTATATTGTTGTACACTAAAAGCCATTTAGTACCAGGAATTCTTCAGTGAAATTCCTTGGCTATGAATTTATTTTAATTGCCGTAGCAACTATGTATGTGTCCAGTATAAGTATTATCTAGTATATCTCGAAGTCCAGTCGCATAATTAAAATGACACATTGTGTAGTTGCAGCACAGCTCCACAGCAAGGGTCAAGGATAATGATTGTGTTGGAACTTTTCCAGAACTCTTGATATTGCACTGCACTGCGGTTTAATCATTACGTTTAAATCTAATGGGAGGGCATCATTATCAACATGATTCCCAAGTACTCGTAATATACATACTTCACTTGTTTCAGTCAAGCTGTTGTTGTTTTTCTTTCGGTTTATTTATTTAATTTTTTTTTTTTTGCAACAACATTTTTCATTTTGTTTTATAGCTAAGCTTAACGAATGGACACACACGGGTCAACCTTCCACACTTGGGCCTCACTCGATCTGGCCGTCGTCATCAAACAGCCAACACATGTCATTGAGGCAGGTGGTGTGAGCTGTGCTGATTTTGGTTAGTTGATAACATGGCGCGATCTCAGCTGGAGCCTCTGACTGGTCTCAGCCCAGTCTCTGTCTCAGCTCCAGTCGTTGACAGAACGCACTCCGCACGTACGGCTAATTAACGCGCGTTTTAAGGTTCAACTCCCCAACCCCAAACGCTTCTTCCCCCCCTTCCTCCTCCTTTCGTCACCATCAGCCACAAATAAAGGAAAAGTAAAGCCACAGAGCACGATTGCATTCTGGAACTCAAGTGATTTGAGTGGCATATGTTTTATAGGACCATCTGCCTGCGATTAAATAATAATAGTTACTGACTTGCCTAGAGTTCAGTGATATCGAGGCAGGCAATCAATGACTCGAGGTTTCTTAAACTTTGAAAGGTTTAAATCTCCATCTGTAATTTTTAACAACAAAATCTGTTAAGATATTCCGTATAACTTGAACAAAATATTAGAACTAATAAGTATTTAGGCAGTGATACATTTATTTATTTATTTAAATACATAAATTCGATACAATGCATCTCAATAATTCGCATTCTCACTCATTCAATTAATTTTTGTTTCCTTTAAATGTTGCCCGTCTGAGTTTTACTTCATTCAATCTAGTTGGGCTTCTCATTTAAGTCATTTAATTTAATTTATTTTTTTTTTCATTCTTGCAGCCCTCAAATACAAATTTAATACAAATACAAATAGAGCTTGATCCGTGTTAAGAATAAATATAAAGGGAAGTTTATTGTAAATATTAGCAGCTGTAAGAAAACTACTTATCAAAGCCTTTTTATAGCTGCTTTAACTTTGAGAATTTGCTTAATATTATTTATTAGCCCGATTTAATTTTTGAATAATTTTTTAACTGTCAAAAATCAGCTTTGATTTTATTTAAAACAGGGCTTTTTTTTGTTTTAAGAGAAATATAAATAAATGAAGGAAATTTATTTTGTTTTCTGTTGGAGTACAATCAATTGAAGTAGAGTAAAGTTTTTTGATCGATGTCAAGGTTATAAATATTTAAAAATGTTGTAGGGACACATTATTGAATTCATTTTATTTCAATGCTATCATAAGTCAACTTTTACTTAAAGAACAGGAATGCACAGTGTTCAAGTCAATTGAAAACAAAGGTATAATAATCCTCATATCCAAACTCAAGCTATTCTTTGAATAGGGAATAGAAAATACTGCATTTTTACATGTTACCATATTTCTAGCTCTTTCATTAGAATGCACTATAACCACTCTAATTTCATGTGATTTAGTCGATCGTCGTGCCGACCCGAGATAAAAGTGAATTCATCCGTTACTGTGGCCGGGTTAGGATCCTTGTGAAGGCACGAGTTTCGTACAAAGCCATTTATAGCCGTAGGACATATTCTTTTGAACAACATATTAAGGAAAAAATTAAATTTTGTATTAAAATGTTGACCTTATGACTTAAACTCAGCTAGGACTTGTGTTTAAAAACAACTTCATTCCCAGGATTTTATTAGTAAGCTGTATTAATTTCAATTATAATAATCAGGACGTAATGGTACACTATTTATATGTTAAGATATCTATTCTTCCATGTATTGTAAACGAAAAGTAACAAACCTTTATTCGGTAGAACAGGTTAGAAAAAAATAACTTGAAAAAGGCAAGCGTTTTACCATATTCTTGTTTTCTTCAACTTTAAATCACAAAATGGCCGTGGCAAAAAACAAAAAAAAAAAAATGCTTTGTTAGCCACATTTTTAACCGGAAATTGCAATAACAACAAAAAAAAAACGACCCAAAAACAAAAATAAGTATAGGTATGGGTATAGGTATGTATGTCAGGTAATAAAAAGAAACAAGAAGGAGAAGGAGAAGAAGAAATACTTGAAGCAAGCTCACCACCAATCAAAAAACCAACTCGAACATAAATCTGCGCCAAAAGACAAACGAAAAAGTAATACCAAATAAAAAGCAAAAAGCCAAAAAAAAAGAAACAACTAAAAGCATCCAAAAAGGTGTATAAACGTACCCAGACCCATGTAGGAAACCATAACGAGCTTAAAAACTTGCGATGACGAGAGATCAAACTTGTGAGGCTGATGCTCATGATGGTGATGACACAGACTCTCGGGCCCCCGGGCAAAAGAGACAAGGCTTTATGAGTGATATTACCGTAAGATAAAATGGTAAAAACTGTGGGGCGTTGGTGAAATCTTGCACCTGACCCGAAAATGTTTCACATACATACCACTATTGTGCGAGTTACAGTTAAACGCCATTTTTTCCATTGAAACGAGCGAGCGAGCCAGCAAGAAAACGAACGAAAAGGGAGTTGAAGTTGAAGTTGATGGTCTGTTGGAAATCTCTGTCATCCAGTAGCAACAATTTGTTCGCCTCAAATGGGCGGTCAGGCCATTAATAAAAGAGAAGATGCCCTCAAAAAACTTTAAACAAACATTCAAAAAGAAAAAAAAGAAAAAAACGGCAGCCACGCCTTGAGGGCGCAACGGTAAATGGCCCCCAAGATTTTATGTACATACATATGGGTTTCTGGTGTTATTTTATACCCTTAAAGAAAGGGTATGCTGAATATGTCTGAAAGCATAGCAATATTCGACAAATTATGAAACGTTCAGTTTTATTATCTAAAGTGCTTTGTTTTGTATGTAATTTTGGCTAAATTCTCAACAGGGCTATATCCGAAATTCCCTTTAAACCATTTAAAATGATTTTGGGCTTAAAAAATGCAGTGAAATTTCTAGGAGTAAAATATAGTGACTCAAAACCAGACAAATGTCAAGAGCTCGTACTCCAAAATTTTCTCAAAAAAGAACTTACTGTCCGACTTTTATTATTATAGTCTTATATAAAAGGCAATAGAACCACCTATGAAGGTGGTAATATATTGTAGATTAGAGAAATTTACCGCAGAGTTTCCAAAAGAACGGTTCATTTACATATACCCATGATAGGATTCTATGAATTTCGAAATCTGAAGTTAGTTTTCTTAAATTTACCAAAAAGGATCCAAAAAGGTCTGGGTGACGTCTATAAAACAACATTATAAATTTTGCAAAAGGTTACAAAAAATTAGAAACATCCAGATATATATTAAATATTCTTTAGAAATTTGAATCATTGTTAGATAGAACTACGTATTCTGTTTTCTACAACTTTCGGTTAAAGTGGTACTGATTGGTCTTGTATTGGTCCAGTATTACGTAACGCAATTTTAAAAGATTTTTTAAACCAATCTCCAATTTTAAAACGCTCTTCTTGACTTTGAAATATTCGCGGAACTTCAATTCTCAACGATTCAAAAGAAGTTTCGCTTTATAAAGAAGCGATATTTGAACCACCCTCAAACCGTCGTTGTGACGATTCACTCTAGCCCTCCTCCCACCTCAATATTTCAGATCAAAATTATCATATACTAATACATATAATTCAGGTTTCCGTAGAACATAAAGACGAACGGTTAATTAATATTAAAAGAATAAATATGGTCTAAACAGTTTCTCAATACTAATCGATTCCAATTACTTCCTATTTCCAAATTATTATTGGTTCTATAAAATAGTGCAAGATAATGTAGGACTCATTAGCATGCATAAAAACTACTAAAACTGATCGTCTCCCAACCAATTGGTATTAATTGAAACAAAGTGTATAGAGACTTCGGTCCGTTCGAATGCTGCTTGGCCCTATGGTTTCTGTTTTTGTTTTGCAGTTTAGTCAGTTTGCCACTGACTGACTGACTGACCCATGGTTTATTCACCTGTCGTCATAGCCACTGAGCTTAAATTAAAATTTAAATTGCTATAACATTTCTTTGTTGTTGCAAAGATGTTGGTTTTTTTTGTTACTGTTGCTGTTTCTGTTGGGTTTATCTTAATGAAACTTTTTAAATCGCTTTTAACAGTGTCGAGAGGCTATTAAAAAAAGCTCACAATCCTCGTATTTCTTTGATTTAAATGCATTTAATTTTGAGGCATGTGAAAATTAATTACATTTAATTAGTCCCCCTTTGGTTGACCGTTCTCTTTTGTTTCTGTATCGTTTCGGCACCGATACAAGTTGCCGTTTCTAGCGGCTTTTATGTATCTTATGTAGTATATATACATGTAGGGAAACGAGTATATGGTACATACACTTATTTATACGTATAAATTTTGAAACGATCTCATAAAATCTTTACTCATGCTCATCCAGTAGTCGAAAAGTTGTTTATCACCGACCACCACCAAGCCAAGCCCAGCCAAACCGACTAAATGATCTTGCACTTATTTCGAGAGAAGGTCACCCCGTTTACCTACGTTCCATTTTAGTTTAATTGAATTTCAAACGAATTGTACTTAGGATACAGAACAAATTCGATCAGAATTAAACGGAAGCTGTGCTCTAATTTGTTAAGATAGAGAGAGAGAGGAATGCAAATGATACCAACTTAATTAGAGTTTCGTATAATTGGGAACAGTTCAATCTGATTTCAAAGAAACTTACCATGCACATAAAGTGCTTTACAATTGTATGTATACCAAGATAATTAAATTACAATAAATTGGTTGAACTCATTGGGTGTTCTTGTGAGATTCTTGTGTTTTAAGTTGAATCATTATCATATCATTTGCTCACCCTCTTATGATGAGCAGTAGAAATTGAATAGATTTGTGCATTTATTTCTTACTTAAAGATTAGCACAAAACTTACGCTCAATGTACTTTAGACTTGAGGATATGGAACTCTGACGCACACATGAACAATGAGATAAATTGCAAAAGGCAAAGATACGTCATCGAATTAGCATTTTCTTCATCATTCGCAACGAGAACTTCACTCAAGAGATATAGTTTTCTCATGTTTAGTTCAACATCTTAAACCAACAGCTTCACATGCGATATATAAGTTCACTTCTTAACAGATTAGCCAGACCAAAATAACTCAATTCGTCATACTGATCGAGTATATTCCATATACTGGATATGATTGCAAATGTATCGTGCTTTTGGGCTGCTAACTTCTTTACAGTGTTGGAATTTTGTAAAAATATTTACATTTTGACAAACAGAAAAAATTTAGCTTGAACTTTAGTTAATTTATTTCAGATTGTCAGCAAATTTAAAATAATTATTGCAACTCTGAAAGTGCAATCGATTATGCCTAAAAAATAGTACACTTCGAGAAATGCTAGAGTTTAACAATAATTTTAGAAATGCGATTAAAGGAGTATTACATTATATGGTATTCGATTAAATTTTGTATTAATATATTTATAATATATTGTGCTACCCCTAAATTAATTCGAACCAGTTTAAAACAAAAGTTTAATAAAACAAAAAAGGTCGATTAAATATATTTAATATATTAATGCACTATAGATGTTTCAATTTTCAATCCTTTTTAGTTAGATTTTTCAATGATACTTAAAAGATTTTTCTATGTAAATGCTCATGAAATTTCTAAATCATTTAATTAATAATATTTTCTTCAACTATGTGCTTAAAAATAGTGGTAATTATTCTTATTAAAAATAGTTTAAAAGTTGAAGAATTTAATCTATGTATATTAAGTAACTTATTTCTGAATTATTGTGTTCTAATACATTTTTTTTATCACTTAAATAGATTAAAGTGAAGATAGGAAAAATTTGATCATTTAAAGAACGGTGTAAATAAAAATGTTAGATAAAAGACCAAATAAAAATATTTTTACTTAGAACTTTAAAGATTTATTTTAGAAATGATGATCTCTAAAATTTTCAAATTTTACGAAACTTTAAACTGCTCTATTATTTTCCAACAATTTTATCCTAAGTAAGTTATGTAAAGTGTAAACCAAATCTTCACTCTAACGATAGGTTTGTAGAGATTATTCGTGTTATCGATGACAATAATAAAAGAATATACATTTTTGCTCTTTATACGAACAAAAGAATATTCTTTGTGTATAGTTACTCGCCAACTAAAGCTGTAGTCTCTTATCTTCAAACGGAAATTACATTGAAACAGAACTCAGTAGAGAGCGAAACGTCGCAAAGAACTGAACAATTCTATAACAACAATAAGTGCATATAAAGTTGATAGTAAATTAGTCACAATGAATAGAAAAATATTTTATTTCTGCTTTGTTTTAATAATTAAATGTGCATTTGGGAATAAAGTATGCAGTAGTGTCAAGGTGGTTCCGTATACGCAAATGTCATTAAAACTGATATCTGAACCGATACATAAAGGTGCAACTTTCATGCACGGATCATCTCGATACCGCTTTGTTCAAGAGGTAAATATGAACTATCTGCTTAAATCTATGCTATATAATAATATTAATAACATTCACCTAATTTCGAGTTGAATGAATTTGTTTATCAAAATGTTACTGCATTTTGTTTGCCGGCTACTTAATTTTAAGAACCTTTATCTAGTATCACATGCTTGAAACTTACTTTACAGAGATTTCACAATATTTCTCCCGAAATGTAAAGTTTTGCTCCGATTATATATAAATATATTTTTGATCAGTTCGTTAGTCATTTGTCGGGTTCGACGTAAATTCCCCTAAGTGCATCATGCATCCCCTATTGGCGACATGAACTCGGAAAATGAATATAGAGAATTGGTTTTTCTTTTAACTCTACTTAAATTAATGTTTGATTTTGGGAAAAATTTGTTAGTTGAGATACGGTTGGGGAAAGACACCGTTGACTTGAAATAAAATATAGAAAAATATAATAATTTCATAAAATTATGTTATAATTGTTGAAAAATGAATAATTGTTTTTTATCTCAGATTTATCCGGGAGACTACGTCACATAGTTTCAATAGTATCGATCAGTTGGTTTCTTAAACAGTTAATACAATTGATAAACAATTAGTAACAATCAGATTTGTAATAGATTTAGTTATATCAAAATTTAGCATTTGCTAAAAAGTTCAAAATTCTTTAAAGTATGAAGTCAATTTTTGTAGTTTGCAGTTAGATTTATTAGTTCCGTTTATATAGTTAAGAATTTGTAATCTCTAAATTTGATCAATCGGATAAATATGAAGGAATAAATAAGTAAATTTATTGTTTTTAATGGAGCTGTCTATAATACCATTTAGTTTTTATCAAATCTAGCTATTTTTATAAGTCTCTGAATTATGTGATCCTAGAGAAAATATACTTACTAATATATATTTCTAATTTACTTGTATTTTCCTTTTTTGCTCAGACAAAATATAAAAACGTATATGATTACCATTGTTGCGATGGATATGAAGAGAAGCTAGGCGAGTGTCGGCCTATTTGTCCGAATGATTGTTCTGGACATGGTGTTTGTTTGTCTCCCGGTAACTGTATATGCAATCCACATTATGGCGGCGATGATTGTCAGCCGATCTGCGATAATTGTGGCAAGAGTGAGAACAGCTTTTGCTCCAAACCAGGAATATGCGAATGTGAAGTTGGTTATGCGAGGAATGATTCCAGTGCCTCCTCGAAATGCCATCCAATCTGTGAGCCAAAATGCGAAGAGCACGCCCAGTGTGTGAGTCCTGGGAAATGCGAATGCCTTAAAGGATACTCGACTCAAAAGACTAAAAATGGTTGCCAACCCGTTTGCCATGAAGAATGTGCGGAACATGCTCTCTGCGTGAAACCAAATATTTGCAGCTGCAATTCGGGCTACATCCAAATAGGAGAGATTTGTGCACCTGATTGCACCATTAAATGTTCGGAGAATGCCCAATGCATAGCACCCAATCAGTGTGAATGCAATCCGGGCTATGAGAGAACCAATGAAACGCAAATTTGCAAACCAATTGCTGTGATCGCTTCAACTACCGAACTTCTTTTGACAACCACTGAAGAAACTCCTGCCGAAGCGAAGACTACTCCAAACACGGCCTGGCCTAAATCCACAGCGCTTCAACGACGTTCAATCTCATCTACCACGAAGATACCACTGACGCGAATTCCACTCACCAATTGCACTAGCAACTGTCAGTGCTGGACTGAATTCGATGAAATGGGTTACATATCGAATTCCAAGTGTTTCAGCATTTGCTCAAAGGACGATCATTCGAAACGCTGCTTGGATCTGACTAATTGCCACTGTTATCAAGTCAATGGGCCTCTGTTTTGCAAGGATGGCGATGAGGAAGAGAGTTCCGAGGAACTGCAATTCGACTGTAGAGTGAGAACATCCACGGAAGGAAATATCGAAAAGTTGCAATCTCAAGCCAATTTGAAAAAATTAAGTCCTAAATCCTATTGGCCAATTATTGTGGGCGTTATTGTCACTGTAGCCACAATTATTTTAGCTGTATTAGCCTTTTATTATTTTAGAAAAAGTAGACCAAATCAAATACGCAGTGAGCCTTTGTTGGAGGAAAATTTATAGAAAATCTATTAATTTAAAGATTATTTTATTCACGATTGTTTAATCAAATAAACACCAACTCTTTCTATACCTTTGCGAGCCTTAAAATATACATATTTTTATTCATTTGTATACCCCGAAGGAACTGTAGAAAAATACACTTAGCAATGATCTTCAGTTCATCGGTGTGGATTGTGCGAAATCAAAAATTATAATGGATTTTTTAAAGGATATATAAATGCAGGAGGTATTGATCGACGGAACAATAAGCATTTGAATTTTTGAAAAAAATTATAATTAATGGCATAAAAAGCTATTTTTTAGTGAATTTGACCGATTTTTAAAAAAGCGTTCTAGGCAAAAATATATCCGAAAATATTTATCGCATTGGTTAGCAACTTTCTGGTAATAATCTTTAATCTATGGGTACATAACCCTTTAAAGACATACACTACAAAAGCGTACGTATTTATGGTAGAAATAAACACAAGAAAGGATGCTAAATAGTGATTTATTGTTTTATTAAGAGTTATATTCACCAACTTTGATATTTGTAAGTATTTAAAATTATTTCCCCACTAATCGATAATAAAGAGACTAGAAAAAGATGGATTTCGCTTACAATATACATGCAAAATATATCAAAATCATATTATAAAATTTATCCCATTGTATTTCAAGCAGTTTTATAGTGTTAATTGATATTATATGATCGTACATGCCACCAATAATTATTTTATCGCTCGATGAACTTTCTCTTTACTTTGATTGTGTGAGATTTATGCACTACTTCAACGATAAATGCATGACATCATTTAAATCCTCAATCGTAACATTTAATTAATTTAATTAACTGAAAGATTCACCAAAACGACACCCAAAGGAGCTGGAAATTGTTGGGAAAAATACTCGCACGTCTATATAGATAAAAGAGGAGCTAATCAAGCGGCATCTGGGCAATGGCAACGCTTTGCTATGCAGTCCGCACGCTTTATAAAATAATGATCAGGTTAGGGTGATCATAAAGGGGGGGGAAGAGAGGAAGCGAAATGGTTTTTGAAGAGACGAGACTTCTTTTGATTGCACCCGTAAGTGCCATATTGTCACTGTTTGATCAATCAAACTGCCGCCGATGATCGGCGACAGATCGTAAATGTAACTCAATCTCCCCCCCATTGATGATGATGATGATGATCGTGATGATTTCATTGCGTAACTTGTTTCCAGAGTGGTCCAGAAAAGAAACCATTGCAATGGTAGCTCCTTGCAATTAGCTCACTGCCCTGGTCGATGCTCATCGATGGGTGAGCTCTGCTAATTGACAATATTTATGAACACGTACGCATTTTGTCGCCCCACCATCCTTAATTGGAACGCTTTTAGCCCATCGCCCAGAGTTGGCCAATTATTTTCATCAAAATTGTTGACAATTTTCAGCGTGCCATTTGAAGTCAAAGTGAATGAATGATTGAGAAGTGTGAAGAGTGGGGGGCTTAGAGCTGGAGAGGGGTCTTAGCCACGTTTTGGTTATACGAATCTGTGCCATAAATTGTCGCTAGATGAGCTCAGATTCTACAACTAACAGTAAGTAACAATGAGGAGCTCTTGACTTGCTGCCAGTTTAATTAAATTTACTTTAATTACACATTAAAGCATTCTTTTGTCGGTTTTTGTTTTTTTGTGTTGATTGTTATTTTTGTTCGCTTATTTTATTCTCGTTGCGTTAACCAAACAAGTTCCATTTTGTTTCTATTCTAGTCAAAGTAGTTTCAGTTTAGAGAAGCTATTGAAATTGATTTATGTCGTCGTCGTCGCTCAACTCGAAAAAAGTTTGGGGTCTAAAGACATTAACCTTTAAGTCGAATTCTCTGAGATCATAGAGTTTTAAATGTACATACTATATATGTATGTATACCTACAAATGGCTATAACAATGATAGGTCAGTATTCTAAATAGAATTTTGACTTACTCACCAAAGATCACTTTAGACTTGTTTTTCGGTTAGTTAGTTAGTCAGCATGATTCTTGGCAAAGAATACTGAAGATTTCTAGTGAAATGAATTGCTACGTTTATATCCTGGTTATAAATATTAGTTGATATCGGAAATATGAGTTCTTGACTCTCAATAATTTAAAAAAATATCAAGATATCTATAGCAAATTGCAAAAAATGTATTATTTTAATATTCAATTATAATTTTTCTATCTTATGCAGCTTTTTGTTCATTCTAAATACTCATAGTTGGAAAATACCAAAGTTATCTTTCGAAATTTACACACGTAGCCAAAATAATAGGTGCGAGCCTAAGGAGTGACGAGATACAGAAAGTAGAATTGGTAGTAATTCCAAAATGAATATTTAATGTTTAAACAAAACAAACATAGAAAGAAAGTGTGCGTTCCATCTATTCAATGATTTGCATCTGGTTTGGCGAAACTGTGCAAAATTTTTCCTGATATGAAATATTGCTTTTTAAAGTTAAGGAAGGAAACTTATGATAAACTTTTTAGACACATTAAAACAAAACAGATGTTGTCGAAAGCTTCGTGATAAAAGTTTATTCCTCTTTTTGTTTAAAAATTATACATTTTGCTCAAATAACAATGAGATAATGACTGGTTTATGAAGATTATTTAAGTATCCTACACATTTATTTTACTTTTAAGGGCCTAAAGGCAAATGTAAATCAATGTATATTATGTATATAATGTATTTTAATTGCATCGCATATTAGTTTTCCCACAGTGAACTTTTCAGGCCATCTAATATTAGTAAAATATTAGAACTAAGCTATTTAGCACGTCAATTAAGTCATGTCCTTTCAAAATAATTCCTTTTTAAAAGAATAATCCTTTTACTTCTTTTTTTAAATGGTCACTCAAATAAAACTATTATAATTTCCAGCCCAATTTTTGCTTTTTACTTCATGATAGTATGAGGAATCGTTGAAAACAGTTTTTTGATTGTAGCACTTGCTATATAGTTTTTATTCCGACATTTTCTAAGGTCTATTACTCCTACTCACTCCTATTATTTTGGCCACATGTGTAAAGCCTATATTTATACTATCATTTTTGATCTCTTTAAACTTAATCCATTTTTAAACATACTTACTGAGAAGTGCAAAAAAACTGTTTATCATTTCGTGTAGGACATTCAAGTTCTACGACTTTGTAAGACTCGGAAGTGGTAACATTTCTCTCTTTTCCATCATTATCAATTAAATTGGAATTCCTTAGGAATTTTAATGAAAAGGAATTAAATCAGCGATGAATTTAATAACGTTAGACATTAATTTGTGCAGTTTAATGTGACCCAGATACCAGTGGAACTCTGTCAGAAAGAGAACAATAGGAAGTTGACTTCTGTTCGCAAATACCTTGGGCTGTCAGTTCCTAAGGTTTTTTCGCGAGACATTAAAGTGCCAGCTAAACCACACGACAATATCTCATTGCCCGATTGTCATTTGTCATTTGAGAGAGAAAAGCAGCAAACGTTGCCCAATTAGCGACACAGTTAAACGTCAACATCCTTACGGCTTCACATCCGGAGAGTCTGTACCGACTGCCTCTACACATCACTCCACTGCACTCCAGAGAGCGCCCCCCTTCTGAAGAACTCAGCTGGATCTGGTTGTCTGTAACTAGTGACGGTTACATTTTCGCCATCAATCAGTAACCGCAGCGGGCGCCTGCGCAAAAATGCGGAACAGACAAAAACAAAAACAGAAACGAGAAAACAACAAACAAACGAAAAAAAAATGGTGTGGAACCGAACGAGTTTGCTTCTGTCCTGGGGATGTCACCACACTTCAGCGGAACTTGAAGACCTGCGCAATTAGCTTTCAATTATAGCTGTGAAATTGGGTTTATTGCATTGCTAAAACATTTTACAAATGTCACGAGTCTGAAATTTATTTATTTATGTTTTACAGCCAGCCACTTCACTGAACTTACCGTTTTGTATTCCATTTTCATTAGCGACCCAATAAAAATCTCATGAAAGAGACAAGAAATCCAGAGGGTCTAAACGGGTTACCATCGACTGACCCATTGATTTGATACTCTTACTAAGATATCTAAGATGCAGATTTAGCTCTAAAATTGTTCAGATCGGATCTCCATACATGCATCGGACTTCCATACATGCATATGGATGGTATTGGAGCACATATGCCTACAAATCATAATTGTTACAAATTTCATTTACAAAATTTTGAGGATGTTTATTTTACGTTATAACTGTAGACTTCTTAGTACACATATCTCAAAAAGTCTACGCCGGTGCTTAAAGAAAGAGAGAAATGTTGAATTACATTGTAGAGCTCTTTGCGATATAATGCTGTATGTAAAATAGGAAATTAAACATAATTCTGTAGTTTAAGCAGAATTGTTTAGGAACTAAATCGTTTCTCATTTAGTTTTAGTAATAATAATTAATTCCTATTACAATTTTTTTTTATAGAAGTTATATGATATAGAAGAAATACTATTACCAAGTATGTTTACATTATTTTAAAAGAAATTTTACTGTCAATATTTTGAAACATATTAAAAATCCACCAAAAGTGAATTCTATCGATTCAATATTTTAAAAAGATATATTCATTCAGTAGACCAGATAAAGAAATAGTTTTTTAATCTTTTATTGCATCGTTGTAATTCTCAACTAGTTTTATCATTGAAGATATGATATGCCCATTGCAATTCTTTAATCTAGAATAGAATTTGGTGGTTCTTGAAATAGCTGTATACATAGAAAACCTGCTCAACTTCTTGTGCTGCCAATGATTTATAATCTTTCTCGTAAAATTAACCTTAAGGTTTGTTAAACGAAGTTATTATAACAAAGATTAAATGTTTTAATTGAGGTATTTAAAATAAATGCGTTTCTACTTAGTATTCCCTTATAAAATCATTAAAATTCAGTTCCCCAGACTAACAAAACAGAATTCATTCGAAGGAAAGATACAAGTCTGAATTTAATTCAGAGCTTCCTTCCCTACATTACAAACTTGTGGCTGACAAGAATCTTCTCTTTGGGGAAGTGTATTCAAATTACCCGCTGGTCCAATGGATATTGTGTAGCAATATTTCATTTGATCGAGCAGAGGCTACCGTTTGTTGGGCGGTGGATTCGGCGTGCCCAGTCCCAGCTTCGGAAACATAGCCATGGTCTGTTTGTGCACAAAGCTGGGCCATTGTGGCATTTAAATTTGTGACGTATTTATTAATTAACACTCTGTATTTCACCATTGTTGTTCTTTTTGGTTTTTCTGTTTTATTGTTTATGATTCTGTTATTTGGTTTAGTTATTTAATACATTTTGTGCTGCTTGAGTAGCCGGAACTAAAGTGCTCAAATGACAGACGATACCCGATATTTGTCCAGGGAAAAGTGAATTTTGTGGAACGACTTTCTTTTGGTGGTAAACATTTTCGTATTTAATGAATAGACTAATGTGAAAGTCGGTGACAATAGATTGAAATGCAGCAAGAATGCCGTTTTCGTAAACACTTTGTTCTCTCAATTAGAAACACCTTTGTTTTAGGATCTCTATGCACTAGCTTCTTCGTAAGGTGACACGCTCACTTTTATGTTGTCAATCAAATGGCCCATTTTTGGTTACATTTCTCTATCGAAATTGTGTAATCGTGAACCTTTGCTTTTTGAGGATTCTGTTATTATGGGAAATTACGAATTCATAAGACTTTACTTAAAAGACTCTTAAAAAAAAATACTAAAATTTTAAATTAGTTTAGAATTTAATATCCTCCGCTTGTCTTTACGCACTTAGCCCATCAATTTCATCAAGTTTTATTTTGTTAAATTAATTTTTCAGTTTCCTAAACTAAGTGCAATTTGCAATGAAGAACTTTCATCGAATATCTCATAGTTGGTATTGCAAAAGAACTAGAAAATCTGTCATTAATCTTGTTCGATGATTCCTTAATTGAACTAACGATTTTTATGTCGTGAAAATGCAGAAGTTTCACCAGAACATCAGCAATTTTGAAGGGAGAAAGAGTTGAAACAATTTGTAGTATGAAGGGGAAAATGAATTCTATAGTGCCCCAGCAGTGCAAAGCAATTGAATCCATCATTTAGGGGCTAATTAATTACTTCAACACTTTCAATTCAAAAACTTTTTTATTAAAAAGAAATAAGCCATAAAAGCTGTACAACCAGTAAAGAATCAGAATCATGATAAAAATCTTAAAGCATCTTTCCAAAAATAAAAGGTAGCGAATTCAAACAGGGAAAACAAAGGCAAATCTTGTGTAAAAAGAAAAATTCTATTTCAAGGTAATGCTTGTTAATGGGAAAACTATAAGTAAAATAGAATAGATCTAGAATTGAGGCCTTGGCAAAAACCAAGTCCAGATTCAATATGTAAAAACTAGAACAAGCTTACCTGAAAATGTTCAATAAAGCCTAATAAAAAGGCATTATAGTTTTAAGATCATTCTAGCGGATCAGTACTATATACATTTGATCTAAATCGGTGAAATCTGCTTTATTTGATGAAATTCTGTATTCGGCAAATGATTTGAATAAGAGACGAATATTATGTAAACCTTTGTTAGTAGCTAGACACAGTTTTAAGTACAATATGTCTCAGATTAGTCTAATTCACAATTTAGAACTTGAGCATGAATACAATACCAATCATAATTGTGTGGAGGATGTCGAAAATAATAATCTATTTCATTATTGTTAAGATTCATAAATACAAATAATTATTTTTAAAGCATTTCGAAACAGTTCCTAAAGTAGTAATATGGTCTTAAATTAACTGCGTCGGATTTTAGGAAAGACTTTTCGTGTTTGGTTGACAGTTCATTCAGTTGCTAGGATTCTTTTAAGTATGTGTTTAGGTTAGTTTTAAAAGTTAAATAGTTTAAGTATGTCGCTGGATTGTTGATAAAAAGTAAATGTTGCAGCATCTATGGCATGTAATTTGTTGGCGCGGTTTCTGTTGTTGGCCATCTCAGCAACCGCAAAAGAGGCGGCAACAGGTGAACAATTACCTAAACCGAAAAGAGATAAGAGGAGAGAGAAAGAGAGAGGGGGGAACCAAAAGCTTTGTGTATGAAACATGCGTTAATTGCCATAGAGTCCGTAGAGTCGATGGGTGCCTACTTAGGGGCCTGGGCACGGTGACAAAATTAAACTTAATTGTTTTATGACAGCCGACAACTGAGCAGACCGCCAAGCCACCAGAGGAAAATGTGAGGCAGAGTTAGAGTCGGAGTTGGAGTCTGTGTCGTCGTCCCCCTAACCATCTCACACTGCTTTAACCTAGTGGCAGACAGATTTGTCTGTGTGGCAGCAGCAGCAGCAGCATCAACAACAACTTCCAGCAGCAACTTCCAAGCGGCGAGCGGCAAACAGTTGACATTTTTTAGGGTCTTTAACTGCGTGGCTTTGTCTGTTGGTTGTTTTTTTCTTTTTCTTTTTATTTTGTTTTATTTAATTGTTTTTCTTGTAAACGATTTTTTTTGTTATGTTTGTTGTAGCTGCAGCCACCCATTTTATATTATATTTATTAAAAAATGTCTTACACAGAAGTCGAGGTTTTATCTTTTCGTAATGAACCACGAAAGAAACGCAAAAAATAGTAGACAACAGCAGGTGCTATGTTGGGTTATGGACCTCTGAGGAGCATGTTGGAGCTGGAGGAGACCGACAACATTTCTGTCATTGCTTTAAGGTAAACTTTCAGCATTCTCATGTCAATCATTTTAGTTCAAGGGAATTTGAGCGGCTAGAGCAACCGAAAGCAAAAGGGTAGAAAGTACATTTAGTTTAGGACTCTGAACCATTTTTCAAAACTAATATTATGCAAACATACACATAGATTACATTTTGTGTAAATTCTTTAAAGTGTTTTATAACTTATATTAATTACTAAGCAAAATGGGTAACTAAACTTTAGAAAAAACTAGAAAATTACTAAAAATAAGTCCTGAAAATACTTCTATTCAAAAATATCAAGAATAATATTGATTTAGTAGTAAAATAAGTCATAAGACATAATTTTACGATCAATAATTTTATATTGTATTTAATTAATAATTGTCCGACCCATTGAACTTGCTGCTCATAGGAAAAATTATGAAAGTAAGTCGTCCCACCGATTTGGATATACCCTGCACCCAGTGAAAAAGCTGCATTAAACTCTCAAGGACAGACAACATTCCCGTTAATCCCTTGTGGTTCTTCCGATACAAAACGTTTTTATTTATAACTCTGACATTTTTATAAAATTTGGGCAGACATTGATTATAAAATTTGATGAATGAAATGAGAATATGATATTCGACAACATACTATCGGGGATCTAGGTGTCTATATCGACGAATATAACTCAACTGATCCTGATCAAGAATGTACATATGCATATACACTCCTTATGGTGTCGGAAATACTTTTTTCTGCCTGTTACATATATTTTGACGGCTTTTATATACCCTTTATAAAAGGGTATTTTGGTATTTTGATGTGGTTATGGATGCATGGATTTATTTTGTCTTACAAACAACTTTTTCTCGATAAAAATCTATATCAGTAGAAGTAATTTTAAGATAAAATTTAAGTATAAAATTAGAAAGAAATATTTTTTGAAACTAAGGTAGACTCATGGGTACAGTAGAACCTCGATTATCCGAAGAATTGGGGGGAAGTGGTACCTCGGATAAGCGATATCTCATTCAATTCAAAAACTTCCTCTATTGTTTATATATTTTAAAGAGAGTTTTAACCACACTAATATATGAAAATATAAAATTAACGAACATGGATTCATTTTCGAGTCACAAGAATTACAAACATACGTATTTTGGAGTGCGAGGAAAACTCCGATGGCTCAAATAACGCTGAGATTCGGTTAAACAAACGCCGAATAGTTCTACTGTAGTTAGTAATAATTTGGGAGTTTTTTTTTAGCAACCTTCAATATCTTTCTTTCCTATTTTATACACCCATTTTCGATAAACTTGTATATTTTTCTTAATATTCTTGAGGAAATTGTTTTGTATCAAATATCTGTCTAATACTTTTATTGCCCCTAAAGGTCGGAAGTCATTTATCTAACTAGTTATACTCATAAATTTCCAGATTTTTATTTCTAAGATACTTTGTAAGTTAGCAAAGATTTTCAAACATCCTTCTAAATGATCTTTCATCCCATTCCAGTACATTTCCAGTTAATTTTGGTTTGTGCTAGCATTTAAAATTTTCTTGGGTTTTCTAACTGGCTACTGCAAGAACCGAATGGTTTTTATGATCCTTTTAGTTGTTGTTTTATCATTTGTTGATAATAATTATGGTCATTTGTGATAATTGTGTGGCCATTGTGTCGTATCTTGAGGAGCATAAATGCGTAGCTTAGCTATATACAAGTATATAATAATTGTCATTAAGATAATTAGTTAACTGCTCGCCTTGTAGTTGACGATCGTTGGAGTTTAGAGTTTATTAAATGAAAAGTTATGACAAAAAACTCTTAAAGATTTATGTGGTTGATTAGCAGCCGCCACAGTCTTTGGGCTGAGAAAAAGTGAAAATCCTTTACGGAAAAGGTCATAAAACTCCGACGGAGACCCACCACCGCTTAGAAGATGATCGTAAAAGAGATTTTTTTGTGAATGAAAATATTTTTTTGGGGTAATGGCAGTTAATTGTGTGAAAATTAAGAGGCTGAGATCACGTAATCACTCACACAATACGTGGAATCACCGCCAACGACTTCCTGATGTATGGCACTTCGAAATCCATAAATTGCCGCGAAATGCCCATCCATTTAATCGCGATTGAACCACCCAAATAGTTGCCACAAAAGAACTCATAATTAAATTATGCTAATTTCGCACTCTTCGTTGTCGGCGGCATCAAACGTGATCAAAGCTCGAAAAAACAACCAAATGACACTCCAGAAAAGACAATAAACCACAACAGGCCATGCGAAAGAGAAACGTGTTAACCTGTCACATCGTTAAAAATTTTGATTGATTTTGCTCAGGAAGCTAAATTTGAAGTGGAACAGCTGTTGGGGTGACCAGTCGGACAGTCACTACATGATCTTAATGAGAATAATGTGCCGCATTTAAATGTGGCAAGCCCATTAAGCCCCGCAAAAGTGCTTGAGATGTCGTTGGTTTTTTTTGAGTGGCTCAGCATTAACTTAGCTTTAGTTGATGCGCTTACACTGTACGAAATCGTTGAATTTGCATATACATATACAGCTGCGAGCAAAAAAATAGAAGTAAAATACTTGATCAGGATTTTCGGCATGCATAATTAGTATTTAGACAGTAATTGTTTCTATTATAAACAAAAACGGACAATGTCTTTCCATTTTTAGAAAGTACCAAGGGTTTTACGAAAACTGTGACTATTTGAGGCGATTAAAATAATAGTAGTCCATATTTTGAAGATCATAATATGTTTTAATTCGAAGAAATCTTTTTCAATGAACTTTGTATAAATAAAACAAAACTTTGTTAAATGATTTTAAGGAACTTGATAGAAATATTGGTCATGAGACAAGAATGAATTAATTTCCATCTTCTTCAAATAACATTCTCAGCGGCATCAATAACTAAGTACTTTTATCCCGTGTGCATAGTTTTTCCAAATATTGGAAGATTTAAAATTACCAGGCTGTTGACATTAGGTCTGGGGACAATATTAATTAAGAAATTGTCTGTTGGCTGTTGACATTAGGTCTGGGGTCAATATTATTTAAGAAATTGTCTATCGGGAATTTTGAAAATTTAGTAAAATCCTTTGCATGTAGCAGTTGCTAACATATGCTCTCTCGCTCTTTCTTATCGCTCACACGAGCACTTTAGCGCCACCACTGGTCAACTCCGCCATTGCAAACATTTGTGTATAAAAAATTTCAACTTATAACTCAGCTATTTTTAGCTTAAACTTTAAATGAACAAGTAATTTAAATTTTTTTTAAATGCTTTTTATTTCATGTTTCATGAAACGAAGGTATAATTTTCACTTGGTGCAGGGTATTGGGAAGTTGGTGAGGCAACTCATTCTCCTTATTTATAGATTATTTCGTCCCAGAAAAATCGAACAATTTTTCCCAGATTATAGCCATATTATTATTATTATCTTTAAGCAACAATATTTTTAATCCGTATTTTATTTTATCTAAGTAGAAAGAGATTTTGCAGCAAGGACTCTTAAATTTATACTCTCACAAAGCCAGTGTGTGCATGAATGAATGAAAATTGAGCTGTAATGAAAGCTCAAATACTATACTAGATAAAAATTGGCAAGCAAAGACGGCAACAACAGTAATAATTCTCGCAGAAGAGACAGCATCAACAGCATCAGCCACAGGATCAACAGCAGCAGCAGCATCAGCTTCACATGGACAACAGCAGCATCAGCAGCAGGAGCAACTACTGCAATAACAACCAAATAAAATCAGCAACAACAGCAACAATAACGCCAGTGTTAGCAATAAAAGCAACAAAAACAACAAAAACAACAACATTGACAACAGCAACAAAAAAACAACAACTTGAACTAATGTTAACTTTGAAATCTTTTTGGCGTTGGCGACAACAAAACCAAATTTTTGTAGATTTATTAGCCCCTGGCCTAATACGCACACACACACACACAGCTAAACAATTTCTCAATAAGCCAAATACCAGATCAAAGATCTATGTTTCCATCTCGCTTACACACAGGGCACAGCATCAGCTAACAATCTGTCGCCGGGGACTTCAATTCCAATGAAATGTGTTTTTCGTATAAAAATGGTCCATGCGATGCGATCGAATTTAAATTGAAAAATTTGATTTTAATTCTAGCATTTGAAATGTGTTTTCATTAACATAATTAACAGCAAATTAAATGTAGTGTATCCCACTTCTCTCTCTCCCTTCTCTCAGTGTGTCTCTCTCTCATTTAGGCTTACCTTTTGTAACAGCTAAGAAAGTTGACCGATCTAAACGATCTAACAAACCAAAATTTGGTGTGACAGCAATTCGTCAGTCCATTAAATTTGGTTTTTAGCATCCATTAAATCGAGGAGTTCAGTCGAGCCAGTTAATGCCGTGTTTGTTTCTACACTTTCGTGGGCATCATCATTATTATCATCATCATCATCATCGTCATCATCTGACTAGGAGGGGGGTCTGCCTCTTGATTTATGCCTCTGGTTCATTTATATTGAAATTTGATATATTTGTGAGCAAGCGGGACGCGTTTTATTTTGCAAAGCTCGCGCCGTCTTGCCTCATTTTAAAACGTATTTCTGTATTTTATATTCGAATTAATTGAAATGATTGTGATCTACAACATCGCCTTGCCATAGTATACTATAGTTGCTATATATAGTAAATATATGTACATATAGACGACACGAATGCATACATATATAATTTATGAATATCGTCTTTTGCTTGGCCCCTTTGTCTTTGTCTCATTTTCGGCGAACTTATTTACAGGGGCCGTATAAATTATCCGTATACCAGACAATAGAAGATCTACGAACAATCCGACATACTCGTATAACACCTCCCAAATGGGCATTTTCCCAAAAGTCTCTTATTTAATGGCAATCTTTGAATGTCTCTTTTATAGTGTTTTGTCTTTCGATTGAATTGTTCGTTGTGTGGGCGTCGATAGGCATTTGCTAGTGAAAATAAATATATACATATTATGTTTTATTGTGTAAAACATTTCAGTGACTTGGTAGATAACACACAAAATTGACATATCTCTTAAAGCTAGTCACACCGATGGCATCTAAGATTAAAAACTTCTCTATCTCATCTAACTAACATTTTAGTATTTCTCGATATTTAAATTGTGATTGTTAAGCGATTTTCAAAGTTTTCGAATCCTATTTCTGGTTATACAAAAAAAAAAACTTTCGATGTGGTTATTTAATTGCATTAAATTTATTATAAACATTATGACATATTATATATTTATTATATAGATCCAGCTTGCCTTTTCTTAGTTCTAAGTGTAAACTATAATTTTTGAATGTTTATATATAATAAAAAAATCTTGATTAAGTAGGTAAAGGCTAAGAGAAAGGTCATAAACCTACTAAAACAAGAAATCTTTTTATTTAAATATGAAGCTAAAGAAGTAGAGTAAATTTACTTAAATTTTTTATTCTGACGAATGACTTTTTGGACTTTTTCATAATCACCTATTTATTTCTATATTCGAATATTCTGTTAAATGCCAAATTTAATCACGAATTTTCATATAAATTGCAATGGAATGGAAACGGCTAACATTTTACATTCTTGAATTGTAAAATATGTTTATACTAGAGCCTAGGTTTAATGTAATTCAAATAGGTTCAAATCTAGTCCAATATATTAGCAATATGTTTTACAAATTTTATTCCACCTTGCATAACGATTTTTATTTCAGTCTTTTAAATTTTTGGCCATAGTATGTCAGAAACTCATTGTCAACATTCGACATTATAAATAAATAAATAAATACAACATTTTAGGAATAAAAGAAACGGTTGGTGCTTTATTTTAGTCTCTAATGAGTATTAATCTAGTCCGTAACTACTTAGTAAATGACATTAGTAAAAGTCATTAATAAATCAAAAAGCTAAATGATTTTTCAACCTTAAGCAGGATGTAACTGAATAGTTTAATTGTTTTGGCTAAATCTTTGTTTTTTTCATGAAATAGATTATAAAAATTTATTTAAAAATGAGAAACAAATTTGAAGAATCTTATTGTTGCAAAAATATCCACCATTTGATAATCGAGTCTTACGAAATTTGTTAATAATAGATTTAGAAGAATTATAAAGTTACGTTAGAATATATATTTTAAGTTTAAACTACATTGGCAACTTATGCTAAAAAGAAAGTAACTATATGGACTATATGGTCGGGTCTATCTTCTTTTATGATGCCACTAAGTATCTAAAGTCTATTTTTGAAGTTTCTATTATATTGTATAAGTTTTTGTACTAAATATACGTAAGTCAATTGAAGATGGATAGGATCACAATAAAGAGCAGAGTGGGTGAGCAAGTGACTAACTGAGCAACTGAGTTAGCGCATTCACACATAAAAACGTGAGGAACTGATCGTGGTTAAGCGGTAAATACCTTCCTTTGCCTACTAATTTATATCTTAAGGTAAACTTACAAAACTCATAACCCTTTGAGATGCCCTAACTTTAAAGTATATGACTAAACTCATTAAGAAATCGTCATCTTCATCTCACTGGGCTTTCATCGGGCAGAGGATCGTTTAATCTTTATGCAAAATTTAAAGAGAATTCAACCTTTTGGCAAATCAACACATTTGTCAAGCTACACATAACAAAGACTCTTTCCCCAAAGAGATCCCGCACCCCAAACAAATGACCAAACCTCGACGCATGGACCTGGGGCAATTAAAAGAAGAGGAAGAGGGAGAGAGATGAACACCCGCTGACAGAAAATCACTTGACAACGGCTGATCATTAACCGATAACACATGACATTAAAGGTTCACGAAACAGCGAAACAAAGTTGACCAAGAAAGAGCAAGAGAGCAGGTTTTTTGTTTGTTTGTTGTTTCGGTTTGGTTTGGTTTTGTATTTATTTTAAATGCCGACAAAATAAGATAAATGCCGACCACCCCAAAAGGGTACTACACAAAAATAAACGAAAACTAAGAGCGAAAAACGAGCGGAAAATTAATAGTGTGAACAAAGAACGAAGGGAATGAGAGAGAGAAGGCAATCTTTGGAGCATCATCGTGGTAGATAGGTATCAGCTTACATTGAAGCTGCGTCTGCCCCCAACGAGGAGCTGGAAATTTGTCAAAATGTCAACGGGTGAAACAGTTTTAGTATGGCTTGGCTTGGGCATCTTTTTTTTTTTTATTTGGGTACGTCTCGGACTTGACCACGTAGCTTTTGTAAAACAAACCATTAGCAGCTAATAAACATTAGTCATGCAGAAATTGGAGTCGGGCAGGAGTCTCCTCTCCTCGATGATTTAGTGGGTATAATTAAAATACAACAAAAATTTCCTTCTTTTGGTTTTCTTTGGTTTTGTTTTTGTTTTAGTAATTTCTTTCGCTCTCGCGTATGTTAATGATCTCGCAGAATTCCACGAAAATCCGAAATGAACTAAGGTTGAACAAGTTTTTTTTCGTTCCTCCTCTTTTTAATCATAATGAATTGCCCGTTTAATCCAAAATATTTATGCAGATCATGGACCCAAGCAGCGCGTGTTGACAACCCCAAACTATCCATCAAGGGACAAGTGGTTCGAACGATAGTTAGCCACTGTTTGTAGTTGGCCCAAAAGATAAGATCGTTTTGTAAGCGATAGCAGTAGACGGGGATATCTAAGAACATTAGAAAAACCAGCAGAAAGAGAGATTCAGGTTGACTCATCGCATATCCATGTAGCTGTAAAGCTATACCACTTCATTTGTCTCCTTTTCCTGGTTCCCTGAATTTCTTTGCGGACTGCTGCTTGTGTGTGTGTGTGTCACCATTTTGCGAAGCATCCTCGGTGAGTTCTTCGGTTCGTAATTTATGGGATTTTCAACCAATCACAAATCAAGTTGAGCATTTTGTTTTGCACATTTTTATGGTCGCTACTGATGCTACATATACAAAGGTCTCCAAAAGATGCTATGGAGAGAAGGGAAGGGCAATTCATGGGATCGCTTCGCATCTAAGTGGTCAACAAAAGGAGCACAATATGTATGGTAAAAGGTAAGTTTAAAAAATAGGTTAGCAACTGTAGTTGAAAGTTCTCGTCTGATCCTTTGAAGATCTTGAAGTTGGATGATCCCTCAGATCCGCTGACTAACTTTAAACCTTTAAACCTTAGGGGTTAGCCGAATTGATATCATTTATTTGGCAGCACAAATGGCGAACAGATTGTCCCTAGAGTCAATTCTTTACCACTTGATTCCATTATTAGCAGAACAGGATTCACTCTTTCAACGCTAAAACAAGTTTTGAAATACAATTAAATTTTGGTATTCAATATTTTAGGTTTCCTTTGAATCTTTAACCGATTAATCTTAGTAATATCCACATAAACTTAGTTATAATGGAACAGGGGCGCATCCAGAGGAAGATTTTGGGGTGGCTTGGAACTGCACAACATAAAATTGTATTTGTAATAATGCATTAATTGATAAAAAATTTATTTCAAATCATCATCAATTTTATACATTAAAATTCATACGATGTTTGACCAATTTAAAATATTTCTCAGCGTTTAAAAATTGGATATGGTAATCATAAGAAAAATGTAGTTTTTTTTTTGTATTTTGGAAACCTTTTTGGAAGAGGGGTGATGGGGGACTATCCCCTTGTCCACCCTGGATCCACCACTGTAATGGAAGTTTATAGTAAGAACGCTTCATAAGGAGAATACAGAACTCCGATGTAGGGAAGCTCTCTTAAAATGTCTTTGCTAGTTATATATTTTTCCCAAGGACATATATCATATTAATTCACTTTAGATCTATCTAGGGCCTTCACAAACATATTTTGAAACAGATATGTATATTCCTTCTCCAATTGTGACCTATGTTCAATCGAGTCCCTCCACCTTTAAAAGAAACAAATAATTAATAACCCGAAATATAAATAAAATTCATAGATTTACGCAACTCTTTTAATTATTATTATATTTATTATAAGTTCTTATTTCTGTCATAACCATAAACCGGTAGCTACTTCGCTCTCTATGCTCCTTAAGGCATTTCAAGCATTCCATCTGATAAATGTTATATGAGTTGCTGGTGAGCCTTCGGCTCCTTCCCACACTTGCATATGAGGATCTTCCCCGGCATTCCAGGTGTATGGGACATAACCGTAAGATTCACACATGCCAACAATAAGACCAACAACGAGAGAAGAAATACATTTTCAAAAAATTTAACGATGCGCACATTTTATTACCGCAATTAATTACAAAAAAAAAAAAAAAAACACACACACACACAACGCACACATCGCTGGAGCCCAACAGAAATCCCAGTCACTTTAGCCAGATCGAGAGAGATTCCGAGAGAGAGAGAGAAAGATCTTTAGCTGGAGATAAACTTTATGATGGATGTGACTAGTAAAATGCTACTACCAAATGGTTCTAGAGATAGCAACTCTCGTAATTGGAGGTGCTACAGTTTGTCTCCGCTTAATTGGCAGAGAGACAGAAAGAGAGAAAGACTCTCAAAGAGATTTTCTCCAATCGAGAGAGGGAAAGGGAGAGAAACCAGTTTCTTGACCAATTAAATTCAACGAGCGACCTGTCCGAAAAGATGTTGTGGTCCCCAAACATTGTTGAAGTCACAACATTTCGAGTTTCGACGCGTAGCGCGACAGTTGCAAATCGCTTAGAGAGCACTTTTACCGTGTCTATGAACGAGTCCGTAACGAAAAAAAACATGGGTTTCAAGCATGCCATAATGCAGCGTACATATGACTTGTCCCCATTGCCACCGGCAACGGCACCGGCAACCACAACCACGACCAACAGTGGGACACTGCCATCGGGAGGCTATGTGGAAGCCGCTGCAGCTCCTGGCCAAATCACAGACTTTAGCATCAGTCGCATACTGGGCAAGGAGAAGGAGATTAAGAAGAAGACTACATCGGATATATTGGATCTCTCCAAGGGCAGTCAACTGCCAAATCCTACGCCAATATCAACGGCACAACAAGCGCCGACAACACCAGTCACCACTTCACCCACCAATCCCTATCTGAATGCCTACTCGCCAGACTTTCTGGCCATGGCAAATGCCACCAAATTCTATGCCCAATTCTTTCCGCATCTTTTGCCGGCCTATGCGGCGGCAGCAGCAGCAGCTGGCCTAAATACACCACCCACTTCGCCCTATCAGCAGACACAGCAGCAGCCGCCACAACTCCTCCACCAGCAGCAGAAACGTTACTTCGCTCCCTATGTGATCAATGGCAATCCTCAGGCTCAGTCCTATGGTCGTAACAAATCCTCGACAGCTTGCACTAGGCCAGATTGCTTCGAATGCTTGGATTACTACAAACAACTTCAGGCCGTGGGATATAAACACTCCACGCCCATGATGTCGCCAGCAGCCTCGTCGGTCAGCAGCACAAGCAGTTCGCGTCCTGTGCGGCAGGATCATCTCAATCTCACCACCAGCACAAACATCTCACTGACCACAGTGACCAATCTAAGTCTGAGCACTAGCCAAAATGCCGCTTCTGTTGCCCCGATCCCCAATCCGCCAAGCACTGTCAGTGCCGTCGGCATGGGGCCAAGCAATCCAGCCTCCTCCGAGGAGATCAGCTACAAGTGTCGCATATGTGATAAGGTTTTCGGCTGCTCCGAGACATTACAGGTGAGTTAAGCTCAGTTCTAAGAGCTTTTCTTAGTTTTTAGTTTTACTATTAACATTTTCGGATGATAGAAAAAGCCAACTGTTTATTTAAATTGAATTATATAAAACAAATAATGAAGTAAACAACTATTAGCCATTTTTATACACTTGCAAAAAGGCATACCAATTTCGGTGAAGGATTCTCCGACCTTATAAAGTATATATACCAGGGACCGTAATCATTATAAGTTATATTAAAAAAATAATCATTATTTACGGTCCCTGATATACTTATACTCTTGATCAGCATAACAAGGCAAGTTTATAAGACCATGTCCGTCGGGATCAACGCAATCTCCTTCTAAGTGCTTTCAGCACCAGGTTAAAATGTTGCACTAGTCTTTAGTTTACTAATTGTATATCTTGGATTTATCCAAAGCGGATGACTATATTCAAATTTGCAAATTTTTATTCATATCATCTCAATGATCAGAACCGTAAAAAAAATCAATTTCAAGTTTTGAAATTCTAAAGATCGAAACACATACTTTATCAAAAGCAAAATTTATGATTTAGAATAAAAATTGTTTTATATTTCTATTTAGTTAAATTCAATTAATGAAGAACCTCGATTTTTAGAGGAATATAATAATCCTGCGAAAAGACAAATTTCAAAATTGAAGGAAAATGATATAATTGTTGTCCTATTGGGTAAATTCTTCTTCTTCATTGATATATATTAAACTTTATAGCTCTTAGCTACTTAATTCTCAAGAAAATTTTTAAAAACCAAATAATGATAATGATAGAAAATACACTGAATTGCTTCCGAAAGTTTGAAAATCTAATTAGACCTGTTTTCCTAATGATTTTGGTTAAACACAGGCTAAATTTCGAAACATTTGTAGTGGTATTTGCTATTTGGGAAAAGTACTATATTTTGCATCTATTCAAAATTAATTGACATGATTTTATGTCCTACAAAGTTAATTTCTTGTCTATCGATATCTAGTTCAATATAATATACTCTTAGTTATAATATAGATATATTGATATTTTAATCAAATATTGGCACAAATTTTATAAAATCAATCAAGAAATGAAAGATTAAACAAAATAGCAAAATATTGAAATTTCCAAAAATTATCTGACCGATTTTAAAGACAAATTTTGGAAAACTTAAATGCAATTAAGCGAAAGTCTTTTATTTTGACTTCAGATAAGCTCTTTAATTATGAAAATCAAGCACACCAATTCAATTTCATCTCTTACTCAAATTTTCTTGTTTAATATCAAGTTCAGGAATCGTAACGACCAACATACAAAAGAAAAAATTAATTTTCTTAAAAGAAAAGAGCTCACCTTTTCCTTATTTTATTATCATATCCTGCCGATTCGCAAACTGGTTTTTCAAACAATCCGATTGATCGAGAAATGAAAGAAAGGGGGCGTGTTTCAACTTCAGTTGAATAGGCGGAGTCACAGCGAGAAAAAGAACCACAGGTAGAGAGCAAGAGGGATAGATAGTGCGCTTGCGAGTGAGAGAGAGAAAGAGAGAGGTTAAGAGCGTAGTGCTCTCACTTGGTTCAGGTCGTTGTCGTTCCAATGATTTCACATGCAAATCTCAACCAGATAATCAGACTAACAACAAAAAATGGTGGGTAACCGAAACAGAAGCGAGAACTGGTTTTACGCATGGGTGGCAGAAACCGACATACACACAGAGAGCCACCTTAGACGGAGTGGGACGGGAAGTTGGCTAACAACAAAATGGCCTCCAACATGAGCAAGCAATCTTAAGCTAATTTCTGTTTCTATTTCATTTGTACTATTTGCAGAATCACGAGAAGACCCACAAATCGCCACGATACGAATGTTCGGATTGTGGCAAAGGTTTCTCCCAGCTACGGAACTATAAATATCATTTGTCCGTTCATCGCGGAACCAAGGAATTCGCTGCCGAGTGTCCAGAATGTGGCAAGACGTTCAATGACAAAGGCTATCTGAGTAGTCACATGAAGATCCATCGGAATCGCAAGGAATACGAATGTCCGTATTGTCCCAAGTCATTTAATCAGCGTGTGGCCTTCAATATGCATGTGCGCATCCATACGGGCGTCAAGCCACACAAATGTACCGAGTGCGGCAAGAGATTCTCCAGGAAGATGCTGCTAAAGCAACACATGCGCACGCATAGTGGCGAGAAACCGTACCAGTGTTCCGTATGCGGCAAATCCTTTGCCGATCGCAGCAACATGACTCTGCATCATCGTCTTCATTCGGGCATAAAGCCATTCAGTTGCCCGCTCTGCCCGAAAGCCTTTACCAAAAAGCATCATCTGAAAACGCATCTCAACTACCACACCGGGTGCAAGCCCTATGTCTGTCCGCATCCGAATTGCAATCAGGCATTCACGCAATCGAGCAACATGCGTACCCATGCCAAAAAGTGTCAATATCGACCCTTAGATAATGTCCCAGTGGGCACGTATCCGATGCTCGGAAAGGTTCCAAGTCAAGGGCAAAGTCAAGCCGCGCTGCAGATGCAACAAGTGCCAACCAGTCTATCATTGGCCACATTTGCCATTCCTGCGCCGCCACCATCAGCGTCCTTTCCCCCGGCACAGCAATCGCTGCTCAGTAATTTGAGAACATTTTGAGGTGAAACTGCATTGAAGCAAACCAAAATCATCATAAGTATATGTAAATTCTAATTTAGCTCAATTTTTAAGTATTTTAAAGCAATCTGCCTTACTGACAACTTGTCGAAATATACTGTTGAGGATAATAATGTTATAGTTGTCAGATCTGACAAGTCTGATGGGTAAATTGCAAAAGGAATTGAGAGTAGTCGGAATGCATTCCAATTCCATTTCCAGTGTCTTCCGCTAAATTTAATTATCTATTCGTGGTCTCTACTCTTTCCCCATTATAAAAAAAACAATTATACTCTTTTATGTGGACTGTTAAAAAACAAGAAGTCAAAAATTGTCTTTGAATAATATGCATAAGATACTTAGTTTAAGCATTATCTCAAATCTAGTTAACTAGTTTTTATTCGTCACGAGTTTGACGTTTGGATGTGATAAACATTAAATAAACAATTAATTGCATTTGATTAATACGAAGAAAAAGTTATTGTGCTTCCTTCAACATGGCAGAGAATCAGGATGAGCTGGACAATGTTCTTACTATTCTGAATAAGATTGATTATAACGAAGAGATACAGAGTTTGATCAAATTTCCGATGTACGGACCCTTCTATGGCGTCATGGGTGTTGTTGCTGCTATTGTGTTTTCCGCCATTGGAGCGGCTTATGGAACTGGTGTTGCTGGTACCGGGATTGCCGCCACTGCTGTAATGCGTCCAGAATTGATACTGAAATCGATTATACCCGTGGTGATGGCTGGAATAATAGCCATTTACGGTTTAGTTGTATCCATCCTAATCTCCGGCAGTTTGGACACTGCGGAAGTGTATTCGGTGGCCAAGGGATATATACATTTGGCAGCAGGGTTATCTGTGGGCTTCTGTGGATTAGCAGCGGGCTATGCAATTGGAATTGTCGGCGATATTGGAGTACGCAATACAGCTCAGCAGCCAAGACTATTCATTGGCATGATTTTAATATTAATTTTCTGTGAAGTGCTGGGTCTTTATGGACTAATTGTAGGCATCTACATGTACACTGTGGAAATTTATTAAAAACAATTTGTATGTTAAAAAATAAATAATATTTTATTTTATCAATGCAATTCAAATTTTGGCGCTCAGGGATGGAAATGCTTCTATTGCAGTAATAGGGTTGCCATACATTATATTTACGTGCTGCCAGAGGCAGCATAAAACATGAGAAAACTATCGATAGTATTTGGAAATCCAACTTATCGATGTGCTATATGTCACTATCGATGAATTTATAACACTACTGGGGAATAATTGACAAAACTCATGTAATTTCGTTGCAAATAATTGTGAAATTTAGACATTTGTGCTTATTTAGAATTAGAAAAAGAAACAACCTAACCGATTGTAAAAACACTTTGCTTGCAGCTGCAACACAGCCAACATCGGGAGCAACAACACCAACAAAAATTTTTTCGCCAGCGTGGGCAGCGGCAGAGTCGTAGAAGAAGAAGCAGAACAAGCAAGGAAAGGTAAAACGAAAGTAGAGACTGATCCGACCACGTCAAGAGCAGCTGCTGGCCAGTGGCAGCGGTGGTCGAGGCCATCCAAAAATGGCTGAGTACTGGCAACAGCTTACCAACGGTGCTCGGGGAGCAGCAGCAGCAGCCGCATCTGGAGTTGGTGGTTCGAATGAATCACCAGTAACTGATAGGTATGGCCATGAGGGAGCGTCAATGCCAAGCGGCAGCACTAATCACAACCACAACAACAACAACAACTATGTGAATTTCAATCAGTTCATAATGCAGCATAATTTGGGTGGCAACGGCACTCCTAATGCCGTTCCCGCTACCACTCAATATCCCTATGCAATTGGCGGCGGTGGTGGAGCCTTTGGACTGACGCCACCAATTGTAGCTGGCACATCTAATAATTTTGGCCAAGTGAGTAAAATTGAGGTTATTCAAAATCGCCTCATTGCTGATTATTCATTTTCAGTTTCATCCACAGACATTTTATCCGTCATCATATCAGAATGGCGATGGCGTTGCCGCCTCTTCATCCAATGCTTTTGGCAATAATTATAGTAACAATGTTAACAATTCGTTTGGCGAGCTTTACACACCGTTCGGCAACAATCCATTTGATTTTAGTGCTTCCAAATTGCAGGCATCAGCACCCGAATTTGTGCCTCAAATGGCCAAATTGAATCTGGAAGAACCACCACCAGCAACAGCAACAACAAGAGTTACATTGAATGGTAATAGCACTGCCAGCCAGCCAGAGACTGCCATAAATACACCATCGAACCAGAAATTACGTTCAGCCTTACCGCCCACAAACGATAGAGATCGGGACAGGGATCGTGATCGGGATAGGGAAAGAGAGCGTCCTATCAACTCACGTCAACAGCGTCGTGTAGATTATCGCGATGAACGTGAGGATCGCTATGATCGTAGCAAGAAGCCACAGAAGCAACAACGTTATGACAATCATCGTAGTAATAAAAGACGCGACGATTGGAATCGTAATCGTGATCGTATAAATGGATTTCAGCGTGCTGTTGAAGAGCTGGATACCAGCAATGAAAGTAATCAACCATCACCAGAGAAACACCAGCAGCAGCAACAACAAATTTCTCCTCGCAGGGCTGCAGACAATGAAAAGCTATCGCAGCGAGAGAAACTCATAAGGGACATTGAGCAGCGTCGCTTGGAATGTTTGGTCTGTGTGGAGGCCATTAAGTCGCATCATGCCACCTGGTCATGTCAGAATTGCTATCATGTTCTACATTTAAAATGCACCATCACCTGGGCAAGTAGTTCGAAATCGGATAATGGCTGGCGTTGTCCCGCATGTCAGAATGTCCTGCAAGAGGTGCCGCAGGAATATTTGTGCTTTTGCGGCAAATTGAAAAATCCTCCAATCAGTCGCAACGAGTTGCCGCACAGTTGTGGTGAGGTATGCTGCCGCATTGAGGGTTGCCCACATGCCTGTACTTTGCTATGTCATCCCGGACCCTGTCCCCCCTGTCAGGCCAATGTGGAACGCAGCTGTGGCTGTGGTCGCTCCAGCAAGATCATGCAATGCTCGATGAAAAATGAAATTAAATGTAATGAAATTTGTGACAAACTAATGAACTGTGGCGAGCATCGTTGCCAGAAGGAATGCCATGAGGGCAAGTGTGAGGCATGTGCCGAGCAAGTGCAACAGCATTGCCATTGCAGTAAACAGGAGCGTTCGGTTCAATGTACTAAAGAGAGTCGCGATAAACTTAGCTACTCATGCAAGGAGAGTTGTGGCAAGCCTCTGCTGTGCGGTAATCACAAATGCAAGGATTCCTGTCATGCCGGCCAATGTCGTCCGTGCAAGTTGAGTCCTGAGCAGATCACTAGTTGTCCCTGCGGCAAAATGCCAGTACCGAAGGGACAGCGGCTCAGTTGCCTGGACACCGTTCCCACCTGTGAGGGCATCTGCTCGAAGACTTTACGCTGCGGCAAGCCCCAGCATCCGCATCAGTGTGGCACAAAATGTCACTTGGGGCAGTGTCCTCCTTGCCCCAAGCAAACGGCCGTCAAATGTCGTTGCGGCCACATGGATCAGATGATCAAATGTCGCCAGTTGTCCACAAGGGCCGATGATGCCCGTTGCAAACGTCGCTGCATCAAGAAGCGCAGCTGCGGCAAACATAAATGCAATGCAGAATGTTGCATCGATATCGATCATGCCTGTCCCTTGCCCTGCAATCGAACTCTCAGTTGCGGGCGTCATAAATGCGATCAGCCCTGTCATCGTGGCAATTGTCCACCGTGTTATCGTAGCAGTTTCGAGGAGCTCTACTGCGAATGCGGAGCCGAGGTTATCTATCCCCCCGTGCCCTGCGGCACTAAGCGTCCCTTGTGCAAGCGTCCCTGCTCACGCACTCATCCCTGTGAGCATCCGCCGCAGCACAATTGTCACTCGGGGACTTGTCCACCGTGCATGATGTTCACCACAAAGTGGTGCCATGGCCAACATGAGCAACGCAAAACCATTCCCTGCTCCCAGGCGAGCTTCAGCTGTGGCTTAGCCTGTGGCAAGCCCTTGCCGTGCGGACGTCACAAATGCATCAAACCGTGTCACGAAGGGCCATGCCAAGCGGCCGGTGAGCAATGTCGTCAGAGTTGCCCCAAACCTCGCCCTGCTTGTGGCCACAAATGTGCAGCTGTATGCCATGAGGATGCCTGCCCCGAGACTCCTTGCAAGGAGGTGGTCGAGGTGCAATGCGAGTGCGGAAACCGCAAACAGAATCGCAGCTGCCAGGAATTGGCCAGGGAGCACAGTCGTATCGCCACAGCCCAATTGGCCTCATCCATGGCCGAAATGTCGCGTGGCAATTATATGGAACTCAGCGAGATTCTCGCACCAGCCAAGACTAACAAGACCAACAAAACGTGAGTTGAAATAAACTAATCGAATAATTGATAACCTAACTCTCAAAAGAAAACCTTATTACGCTTGAACCGACAAATTATATTACTGATAAAGAGATTATTTGACAACTATATTATATGATAATGTCAAATTAAGTCCACAAAATTTAGGTTTTCAATTTTTAAGAAAAGAACGAATTTAATCGTCCACTGCATAAGCTCATAGAGCTGTCGGGGAACACATTCAATAAGGAATTGATTTGTATTTTGTATTTCAATTTTAGATTGGAAAATAGCAAAGGTACATTTTTTTTTTTAAATAGTTTTTAAATGAATTTGGTTTTAACATAAAATTTATCTGTGGCTTTCTTAAGTTTTCTAAAAACATTTTTAAACGAGAACATAACGATTTTAAATCGACTGTTGTGACTCCTATTTAATTTTCTGGCCTAAGAAAAATTCTCCAAAATTATTAACTGGATTTATTAAGTAGTATTTGCTATGAACATTAGCATAAAAATATTTAAGAGAAACTATTAAGTAACAATAAGAATCTTGGCAGTTTTGATTCCACCGATTAAATGGCAATCGGAACCAATTGGTATGGAATCGAAATCAAAAACATCTGAAAGATTAAAAAGAAAATCTGATAAAATCCTAGTTTATAATATATCTGTTGGATCATAAATCTAGACATATGTATGTATATCTTTTTTCACTAAACGAAATAGCGACGTTGCATGCGAAAACTAACCTTACATTATCTTTAAAGCATTTTGTTTATTTTTACTGTTCTAACTATCCTTTCATATATTTTCAGTTTGGACTGCAACGATGAATGTCGCCTGCTGGAACGCAACCGCCGCTTGGCTATCGCTTTCCAATCCGGACGTAATCCGGAAACTCAACCGAAATCGCTAACGAAATACTCAGAATTTGTGCGCGGTTTTGCCAAGCGTAATCCAGCGCTTACGAAAAGTGTGTACGAGACATTGACAGATCTGGTTAAATTGGCCAAGGAGAGCAAACAGAGATCGAGAAGTCACTCGTTTCCCACCATGAATCGCGAAAAACGTCAGCTAGTGCATGAGCTGTGCGAGATATTTGGCATTGAGTCGGTGTCCTATGACAAGGAACCCAATCGAAATGTGGTAGCCACTGCCCACAAAGATAGAGTAAGTGTGGGACTTTAAAACAAATCAAAACTCTCTCCCTTACTAAACACAAATCAATTGTTCTATTTTTTAGTGCTGGCTTCCAGCCACAAGCATTATGGAGGTGCTGAACCGTGAGTCTGGACAACGTCGTGTGCCTGTGCCTAGTAACAATGCATGGAGTTTGAAAAAGTAGCATCCCGAACACGAAGAACAGCAAGAGAGACAACACATAAATTCATTTCACCCGATTACCTTACATCTTTTCCCTTTTGTATATTGTAAAGGTTAGTTGAAATCCGCAAGTTCTCCCCCCAACACCCTTATCTCCACACATACTCCCCCCGTAGATGATGATGATGATTATGTATGAATGAATGTTGAACAATGAATGAAAACAATGAATGACATAACCAAATGAAAAAAGTAGAACATAAAGTAAATAACAAAAAACAACTCATATAAGAGTAATTATAATTGAAAGAAAGCCTATGAATATGAAAATGCTGTTAAAATCAACCTGTTGTATGATGAATTTATGTAAAGATGAGACATTTTGACTACCTTGCATATAAATAAAGAAAACCAACAAAAATGGGCAGTAAAAAAAAAGGAGAAATGAAAATTTCTTGATCTTAAGAAAATGTTGAAATTTTGTTTTCAGAACAAATCTAACGGATAGAACACATAAATCTAAATGTTTTGTTTTTTACATTGAAGGTCAATAAATATTTAAATATTGAACCCACTTTTTTGTTATTTAAAAAGTTGGGAAATTGTTTGGTAGAAATTTGCCAGTTTTATTCCAAGAAAAGTTTGTAAAATGGGAGTTGTCGAGCCGTCTTCGGCAACTTAAACTGTGCTCCTGCCAAATAAATCACTAGCTTTAGGTTAATTGCTAGTAACATTGGTTGCTCTAGCTCTTCGATGCTTACAATCTTAGACGGTCTGACTAAAGTACATTTTGGAGACATTTATATACCCTGTTGCTAATTGTAAGTACAGGGTATAGAATTTACAATTTTCTCTCAATGTGCTTAGGCATTAATTGCGTTTCATTTTGATTATGTATAAAATATTTTCAGTTTTATATATAATTATTAATCCTTAGACTAGACATGAACCGAAAGTGCTTTCAGCTATTAGAGCAATCAGCTTTTGTTGGGCTTGGACAAGCTTTCGCTTTTAAATAAATTGGGAATAAAACCGCCGAGACGGTTACATTTTTGGAATACGAATTTAGTTTTACGGTCATTGAATTTATATATGATTTTTTATGAATGTTAATTAATAAATTCTATATAACTGAAGTATAAATTTTGATCTGAATTATAGTAGCCCAAATGCATTTTACAGACATATAAATCAGTTCTTATATATATTCTTGACCAGCATCAACAGCAGAGACGATACTGTTCATGATTTTTTGTTTATTCGTTACCCTATCTGTAGATCCACATGTTTGTGCATGGGTAAGTTCGGTTTTTGTGCAAAACTAAATATTAAAGTCTTTAAAAAGCATTTATTTTAACAGAGAAGTTAAGTTAAACATTTATGTATTTCGAACTATAAAAAAATATATATAAGAGAGAAGATCTTAGCTATTAAAATCAATTTTGCTTTGTTCCAATAATGAAAATTCAATCCATCGCTATCAGTCGGCTAGCATTATGGATTCTTCTACATATAAGTATTCAACAACAGAATCTGATAAAAAGTTCAATATAATTAATTGTAAGTATGTATGTACATATAAAACGATTGTTAGGTCATCAGAGTGAATCTTGTAAACTTGTTTGCGGGATTCAATTAAAACTCTTTATACAAAGTAAAACTTAAGGTTTCACATGTCCATTTGCGATAATTAATGTATAGAAAAAAAGGCACTCAAAAGTAGAGCCACTTTGGCTCGAATGCTGCCTCTGCTAGAGAAGGCTAGAGAGCCTTCGTTCTGGGCTATGGACACGCTTCTAATTTGTTGCCATTGCCGTTGCCATTTTCACGAAAAACAATAAGCGGCATCAGGGGAATAATGCCAAAATAAAGATGAAATGTTACGACAAGCCAAAGTCAAAAAGGAGCAGCAGCACCAGCTGGATGAGGAGCAGGAGGAGATGAGCCATCTCGAACGCACTCACGCATAAGGCCATCCCTTATGCCATATACTCGTACACTCTGCATCATGGCCAGAACCGAGCAGAACAGAACAGAGAAACGGAACAGCCAAGAGTCGTATATGTATATGAATATAGACCTGACATAATGAGCCGCCTATAAGCGAAATGGCTGCCATTCCCATTCCCACTTCCCCTTCCCCCTGCCGCCACTTCATCCCATCGCCTGTTTCTCTTAAGATGTGTGCGTAATTTGAATTTAGTCTGCCTGGGAGTTTATTAACAAATACAAAGAAGCAAAAAAAAAAAAAAAGCAAGCAGAAAAAAATGAGTAAAACTGAAATAAAGAAACAACAAGACGTTGGCGGGAGCAATGAGCACGCTCTAAGAAACAAACACACAGGAGAGGGGAGGAGGAGTGGGTAGCGAATCCAGCTAAAGTCTGGCGCGGGCGCTGGCAGGGTGCAGGGAGGGAGGAATACCATAATTCCACAGAGATTAAATTGTGGTTCCCACTCTTTTTCTTTTTGCCACATGAAGGGGCAACAGGAAAACGTCGCTTATGTCGCGGCTTGGACTGAAACAGAACAAAATGAAATGAAAGCCAAAAAAAAGGAGTTCATTTTGGGTCAGTTGGGGCAACTGCAAAAGTGGCAAAGTGGCAGGGGGCGGGCATATTAAGCATGTGTATGAAGGGGGCGGCACATCGACTGGCATGTGTAATTTAAATTGAAATGAATACGATTTCCAGAAGCGGGAGATTCTTATCTACACAAATTCTAATTATGTCGGAATCGGTGATGGGTTAGCTGATAGGAAGGGGTGACTTAAAAAATACTTTTCATATTAAGTAGATTTCATGAATTTTAATGCAGATTCTTAAAGATTTCACTGGTTTTGACTTTATCTTTGCATCTTTATGAAAATTTTAAATGGCTTAATAAATACAGGGCGAGGCATTCGTCCTTAAGCTGACACCCTTTGCAAAAGGCTTTGGTCACACTTCTGAGCTCAGGAATAATCCTTCTTGAAACTTAATTAAATATATGTGGTTAAGCTTTGCGTAACGAGAAGAAGTTTTAAATACTTTCGATAACTACATATAATTATTTGAACACCAGTTATTGACACTGATAGGGTGGGCCGAAGATTCCAAAATCTTGCTTGGAAGAAAAAGAAATTGAGGGCAAAAAGTATTTTTGGAATCGATTACTACAATATTCGATTCTTGTACTTCTTATTGCTCATATCTTTAATAGAAATTATAGTGCTCTATGCAAGGGTCTCGCCATTGGCAGCACTTTAACAATAAATAATATATAATAAAGTATATTGCAACTATTTCAAATAATGTGTAAATATCTGCCCAATATTCTACTTAAATTTTTCACTGTTGGAAGCGTTACGACTTTTTTTAAAATCGAAAGTGATTTTAAAAATTATTTAAAATCGACAATGATTAATCTAAGAAAAACAAATTTTGCTATCTTGGCTATTGAGCACGAAGTGTGTGATGATTCATAGTACAATACGTTTTTCTTAAAAAAGTAGACGGAACTTTTGTTTCATCTCTAACAAGTAACTTCTTTTATTATCTTTGAATAAAACTAGAAATATTACATACATAATAAATTTATTCTAGTTATAATTAAACATTTATTTGCGTTTTATATTTAATTCCCTTATTATTTAATCTTGTCGATGGTCAAGGTGGAGATTAGGTACTCAAGTGATCCAAAGAAAGAATCGACCATTTAGGTCGTGATTGTAAAACTTAAATAATAAAGATGAATGCTTTAAAAGTTTTCTAGATTTAATGTATGTTTACCTTAAATTGAAATACCCTGAAAAAGAGGTCGGAAAATAAACTTACTTACGTATATTACAGCAACTCGAAAAGTCTTTTGGCTGAAGGAACTTAGCATGACACATAATTCATGATTATTTTTCGAGTATGTAGAGTACTCCACTTGAAAAGAATTTTATCAGGCACACTGTCAATCACTTCAATATCTAATGGTCAAAATCACCTATGAACTTTGGGAGCAACAGAAAAAAGCCAAAAACATAAATGGCCGGTAGGTCCATATAGAATTCGGTATACCCTAACAAATTATTTATTTGGCTGATGTCTGTAACGAATAAAGTTTTATGAAGAAATAAATTTTGTACTTAAAGGTGCTAGATATGGAAGAACGTTGTCTGTTTTATGGGTACATCGTTTTATTGTATAGAAATCAGTTTAGATTCATATAAATAATATGTATACTTGGCTTTTATCTTTTAATGAGTGGATAGTTACCTTTTTGATTTGCATTTAACCTTTTTTTTAGGCTAGCTCCAGGATAAAATATATGAGCATAAGAGGAAATTGTTTTTTTTTACCTTTTTCAGGCTTTTGGGCTCAATTTTTGCATTGCAAACTTCTGGCCAAGCTAAACCTACCGTTCGATGGTATAAAAAAAAGAAGGGAAGAACATTAGTTGCACACTTTTGACATTTGTACTGGGACCAGATGTATTACATATGTCGTGGCAGGTAATACCCATATGTATGTATGTATGTATGTATGTGCATAAGTTCTCTGCTTAAAATATTCATTAAGCCTGAGTGCAAATTATGCCTGCGTGTCCTGGCTGGGGCACGTGACCCGGTCGAGAGAGCGGCTGCGAGAGGGGCCCAGAAAACCGCAGAAATGTCAGGCCAGGGGCTTTCAATTTGCGCTTTTGGCTTTTTTAAAAATGCATTAAAGGAGCAGCAGCAGGAACACAAATAACGTGCCCAAAAAGATCTGCAGACAGACAGCCAGAGAAAAAAAAAACGAACGGAAAGGAAAACAGGAGGAAAGAAAACCGTTGCGATGAAAGCGCGAAAATTACTTCCTAAATAGCCGCCTGACTGGCTGCCAAGATGCAGGCACTACCATGTCCTGGGCTCAATAAAGGCGACACAAACACACACACACACACACACACACACATCCATTCACACTCACACAGGAAAAGGGACACAAGAGACACACAGGGTCGCCATAGACGAATTCAAATTGCAAATTCGCCGCAGATTTTTTATGCACTTTTTCCCTAGCCAAAATTAAGCCAAGCGAACACTGCGCCGGAACGAAGTCCAGACGGGAGAAGGGCCCACGAAGAAGACGACATTGCTGACGTTTTGACAGCAAAATAAAAAAAGGACGAGAAAAAAAGAAATAGACTGCAACAGGAATGGGCTGGAGGCCCAACTGAATGCAAATATTATCGTATCTGTATGCGAAAAGAGAAGAGAATCGAGAAGCAAAAGAGACGCCAAGAGATGAGGGGAGTGGCCAGGAGAAGCCGTAAAGGACGACGGCGACGTTCCCCGGCCGTTTGGTAAGACCTTTTGAAAAGCGAAAAGGTGACAAACTGGTTGAGCCACCACCACTCAGCGCTGTGGTGGAATGGGTACGAGTTGTCGAGTGTCAGGAGAATGAGAGAGAGAGAGAGAGAGAGAGACAAAGACTAGAACGCTTCCTTTTCTATCTATGTCTATGTCTATGTCTCCAGTACCGGGTCCTACCTCCTGCCCAGGACCTCCGACTAAATGCATTTCGGTTTTTATTCATATTTTATTCAAATGTGGCAACCAAAATGGCACAAACACTGCGCAGTTATTTATGTTATTTTTCTTCTTTTTGTAGAAAATAACCAGGGCTGCATTAATGGATGTTGGCAATGAACCAAAAACTGGAAAGAAGAAAAAAACTCTGAATAAAACGTAACTAAAATGAAAATGGGCAGAAAAAAAGAAATTGAAATTACAAACAAATTGTCACAAAGTTTATGTGCCCCATTTTCCAAAAGCTATTAACAATAAAATCGTTTGACTTGCCGATCTTTACATATACTTTTCTTCATTGAATCATTCACCAAAAAAATATTAATTTGGCCGTTAAAAAGACATTATTAACATTTACCAAAAGCATAAGTATTAAAATAAAATATGTAATCCATTATTATTTTTGGCAAATTAGTTAACGAATAAAACTGAAAATTGTATTTTTAAAGGGTCAGGGTTATTTTATTTTGTAAATTAAATGCACACAAATGTAAATTGCGATGTTATTTTATATAACACTTTACAACAAACTTTTCATATGATTCGAGACCTAACTAAAAACTGAAACACTGTATGCAACATTTATTCTCTTTCCAGCCCAAAAAACATATGGAAAATACGATTGTCAGATAGCACATTTTGACTAAGTTTTTGCATACAAAAGGAGTGTGCATCTAAAAATATATTTTTTGGAAAGTTTCTAATATCCAGTTTCTTAAAGTTTTACTATACTTACAAATTATAGACTCTTGTTCCAGCAATTTTGGATATTTTATAATTTTTAGTGATATGTTATGCCACGGAATTAGAACAATATGCCACGGAATTTAATCTATGTTAGTTCCTTTATCTAAGTATTGTTAGATTCGATATCATTCAAATTGGACAATCCTTTTTCTTTCGAACCAAAAAAAATTGGATTAGGTGCTTTAAAGTTACGACTGAGGGTTTATATAAAAATGAAACAAAATGGAGTTTTAGTTATGTTAATAAGAATATTCAGGTGTGTCTGTTTTTTTAGATATACAACTTGTGTTTATGTGTTATTTTTAATGTTTTTATCTGTTATATTCTCAGTGTTGTTCCAGAGTTATTCATTTTCTATGACTAGCATAATTTCGTTTAGTATGTATAAAAAACTGTTCGAATTCAACAAATTTAAGTTTTATAATTTTGGAGGAATTTTATTCTCTTCTGATTTGTATTTACTAACTTACTGAAACTCCTGCATCGAGCGCCACATATTATTTTGATTTCATTTCACTTTGACGCGACAAAAATTCTAGAATTCTCATCAATTTGGCGAAGAGCGAAAGAGATAGATTCGAGAAGAAATAAAATAAACAGAGATAGAACATAAGGGAGAGAGAGAGAGAGAGAGGGAGAGAGAATGAAAGTAGATGAAAAAGTTTGTGGAGTGAGAGTGAATAGGTGGAGTGAAGGGATAACTACAAATAAAGCCACGAGACATCAGCTTGCCATGAATTGCATTTTCGCTGCCTTCTTCCGTTTTTACATAGCACCCGCCCAGTTGCCTTTTTGCCATAAACTTGTCATCATTTTAATATTGGCAGCTTATAAAGCCACGCTAGATGGAAAACCGAGACTGAGACTGAGGCTGAGGCTCTGGGGCTGGGTGGGCGGAATGAGCTATGGCCCGGTCTATGGGTTATGGTATTGCACGACGACCCAAAGCCAATGTCAAGCCAAGTCAAGACAAGCCAACTCAGCAATGGATTATCTGCGACAGCACCATGGAAAGCGTTGACGTGCAAGTGGAAGGAGTTTGTGGAGCAGTGGTTCGAGGGCTTTGGGCGCTCCTACATACATACATACATCCATAGGTGGGTGAGATTGGGTAGGTTAGTCCTGTCTAGCTAGTTTGTGTGTAGCAAAAATTTACTGTAAAATACAATTTCCCGTTTTTATAGCTCATTTCCAACAACATTTGCTTAGCCCGCTGCCGCTGCTGTCCCCATCATCGTCATTGTCATCATCATCGTCATCATCATCATCATCATTGCCGTCGTCGTCTATGGGAAAACAATTTTTATTGCATTTTGCCTGGCAATGAGCAAAATGAGCGGGTGCCGCGGGTGGTGGAGAATAAGTAGGAGGTGGCTTGCCGAACGAACGGTGGAAGTAAGTAAATATAACTCGTCTCCTTCTATTTGTTCCCTTTTTCCCCTACACTCTTTTTTTTTATTTTTAAACACTTGGCATTAAGTGCAACAGCTGTGGGCAGGGTATCCAGAAGCCAGGAGCTAGGGAGCCAGTCATCCAACGTTTCCTGCGTTAGTTGTGCGCTTCAAGATTCAATTATAATGCAATAAAGCGCGAATCAGAGCTACAATAAAAATAACAAGAATACACTGCAAAAGCACCGCACACACTTCTATACACAAAGCCACACCCATACACCTACACACTCACACCCACACGCAATACGGAGACAGTGTCATATGCATGTCTCATTGTGGAAGGTGTTCCAGAAAAATTACATTAATTCTTACATTTTAAATTGTGAAAAGAATTCCTGAAGCAAATAAAGCAAGATCTGTTATTTAGAGAGTTTTCAATGTTTACTAGAAGAAAGTAATGAGATTTGTTCGGCCTTAACCTAAAATTATTATTATTATTATTAAGTGATTTACGCAAAATTGTAAATTTCATGTAAATTAGAGAGATTAAGCTATAGCAACTAAGGCCTTAAGCTTATTGTGTGTATGTTTAAAAGTAAATTAACCTAAAATAATTTAGAATGTTCTTTAAATCAGGAACAAATTTTTGAACATTTCATTTTTTCTCATGCAATTCCTACCCACATTCTGAGCATAGTCAACTTGGTTATTTTTGACGATCACAAGAACATTTATATAAATTGTAGGGGAACTATGATGTTTATTAGAAACATTCTAAAATTTTCAAAAAGGTACTTAAAGGATAAAGGTTATTATTTATTATTATTCGATTCGTTTGTCAAGGGTTTTCAAATTTAGTTTGAGAATATTGCTTAACCTATTTTCTTCTCATAACAAAAACTTCAGTTTTCTGTGAACGTTTCAATTACATACACACTCTTTTAATGAAACAAAAAGCCAACTTTAATAAATATAAAAAGAAGCTCGTGTCATCTGATGAAGGCGTCTTGTTCTTAATCAGAGCAAGCCATATTTCTATTATACATATTTGCTAACTTATTTTCAACAATTCGCCTTAAGAAATTAATGTACTCAACATAATCAGTAATTAAAATCCAATTTCCAAACTTTTGAAAAGAAATTAATACCGATTTCTATAAAGACAAACGAAAAGAAGAATGAAAAAGAAAAGAAAAAAATACTTTTGGAATTTAGACTTAAGCGTTTTTTGGTTGCTTCTCTGGGACTGGAGGGGGAAATTTCTACGAATTACACTTCTGGAACGTGCTTGGAATTTAACTAGAAGACGAACAAGAAAATTCAAAAAAACAGAGAAAAGAAAGAAGCAAAACTAACTACAGTGGCAATTGCGATGAGCATCAGGATTGAAGGCAAGTGCAGGAGAAAATAGGAGAAAAGAAAACTGAAGGTAACGGGGGAGCACTTTTGAGGCCCGCTAAGTGCTTAAGTGTTCTAATGTTACTCCATCGCTCTCTCTCTCTCTCCCCTTTTCTCTTGAGTTGCAATTTTTCTAGCCCAATCCAGATTCATCTCCTGCTCCTGCCCATGCCGCAAAAGCGTGATTTTAATATAATTATTGTTGCTGTCTGGCGCTGCTTATTATGAAAATTATCAACTTGATGATAAAAAACAGCAGATAGAGAGGAGGAGAGGGGGCAGAGAGATAGAGAGCGGAGAAAAAAAAAACAATTAGTCAAAAAACACAATTTGCATTTGCCCGAAAATGTATGCAATGAAATTTTGTTTTCCTGCTCAATTCCTACGGCAATTTTAATTATCTGACATAAGAGGGACAGCAGCAACATCCACAACAACAACAACCACACAAAATATGCAAAATAGCCAGCACAACCAAAAAAAAAAAAAAAGAAAAGAAAAATGAAAAAAAAAATTCAATTAAAATGGAATCTCTAGGAAATTCCTTGTAATCCCAAAATTCGGGCGAAAAAAAAGCACATAATACATATTGTCAAAAGGCAAATTGTACAACTCACGAAGGTAGCACCAAAACATGTGGCCAATAAATTTTCAAGAAGAAGCAACAACAACGACGCCCCGCCCAAGAGATAGTCGGTCGTCAGGGGGGGAGGCACGTGGGCTGCGAGTTGGTTGTGTTGGGGCAACTTAAGTATGTAAATTGCCGCACGTTCATTTTTTGATTTTCCAGCATGAAATCAGTATAATCTGTTTTGTCAGGACTCCCCTCCCAGCAGCCACTCGCTGACCAGCCATGGAGTTGATTTAAAAAAAAAAGGACGACCCAGAGAGAGAGAAAAATAAGTCACCTTAGCCAACGCGTTGACCCCACGCCCCAAACTCCGAGGCGCTGATTAACGCACTCGAGCGCAATCTGCCTCACTTCACTTTTATGTAAACACAAAACAGAATAAAATAGAGACAGCAAAGGCACAGAGAAAGAGAATAAGTGAATGAGGGGGCTGGGGAGAAATGTGGAAATGTGGGGGCAATGAGACAGCTGTCTCTATCTAGATGCTCGGTGAACAAAAAATGCCTCCTGTAATGCCGGAAACTGTATACCGGCCGACATTTTCTCCCATATTAAAGGTAATTTTCATATTTCTCTGTCTCATCCTGTATTCGACTGTCTCTTTCTTCTTCTGTGTGTTCGGCACACAGCCAATTCAATCATTTAAATTCAAAAATACACATAAATATATATTTAAATATATATAGGCATACACACTCCAGACAGGAAAAAAAAATTATGCTGGCCATAAGCCAACGACCGCCCCCTTGAGCCAGACAAAGAAAGGGCATTAAAAGCTGATGAAATGGCTGATACTCTAGCTGGATAAGAAAATAAGAATGAGAAAATTGAATAGAAATGAAAATCAATTACAGACATCATTGGAGATCTCTAATCTAGAATTAATACTCAAACCTTTTAAAGGATATATATAATGTTATAGAGAACGATCAATTTTTGATCACCATTAGTCCTTATCCAAAACTTTCTTTAAGGAAGCTGCCATATTACTCTATTTAAGGTTTTAATTAAAATTCTCAGATTTAGCGAACCACATTAATAGAAAATTGGTCTCCACATAAAAAATTATATACTTTTTGTGCATTATTTGGATTTTTCGTTTTAAAGTTCTCGTTTAAAACCTTTTTATAATAGCGATATAGTTTTAAAAACACTTTTAGCAGTAAATTATAAGAACTGAGTTATTATATTAATATGTACATATACAGTTATAGTTAGTATGTATATGTACACAAGATTCATGAGACAGCTTTCTTACCATATCGGTCCAAACATTCCGAAAACATTTTTTAAAAAGAACCTCCAGTTAAAAGTGATCATTAAGGTAATTTTAAGTTCAGAAACTCGAAAATGACAATTTAAGATTTGAAATTTTGGCTTTTTGGTCTTCACTTCTGATCCGATTTGGATGATCTTAGACTTAAAATGTTCTCCAAGAAATTTATATCACCTCAAAGCTTAAGCAAATTTTTCAACATATCACTTTGAAATTTGTAAATTTCATAAAATGACAAAAATGTTACTTTTTTTCGACTTCGGGCGCTTGTTCCGCGTTTAGTTTGGACAAATTTGTATCTTTTTTTAATACCTTTCGATCTGACCTTTGTGTTGGTGGATGAGATATTCAGATCTCGAAAACGATGCTTAAGAAAAAAAATGGACGACATTTTCGTGTTTTTCAATCCCAAATTACTTTACTAATTTTCTAATTTTCAAGGACCATAAAATTTAAAAGCTAGTGTTATAAATCAATGCAAAACTTATAGAGAAATTTATGAACATTTCTGGTGTGTGTCTTCTGATTTGTTTAAAAAACCATAAATTTATATACGCGAAAGCGTGAGAGTGCTTGAATTTTGATCTATTACAGATTACAGAATTTTATCCGCTTAAATCTCTTTGAATATTCTTTGCCATTGTAGAAACTTTTGAAGTGCATTTCTAGCCACTTTTTAGGTTTTTCAATTTTATACACTTGCTAAAAAGTTTATTCTATTAGTTTATATGTGCATTCCTTTTGTCCTTTCCTCTAACTAACTGAAATTGTGCTATGGTGAATAGGGAACATTCTGATCGTCTAGATATTTACACCTGACGCGAAGAACTGCAGTTTGTAAGGGTATTTAAGCTTCGATAAGGTTAAGCTTGCTCTTTTCTATCTACTTTTTTATTCTATACTATTTTTCCCGCATAGAGTATCTAAAAGGAAGGCAAAGCCACCAACTAAATCTGTTCTAGAAGAGAAAAAAACGAATGTTTTTTTAATGCTGAGACACCCAACAAGCGAAGCAAAAAAAAATATTTATTACTCTTACTTGTATGTATGTATATGTTGGTGCGTCTAGTGGGAGATTGTTTGCCCTCAAGGTGAAAATATGCTAAGTAACAAATAAAAGCAAGATCTCTATCAGAGCAGCCGCCACCTCGACCATCCCGACCGCCCCGGCCGCTTCTTCCTTTGGTTTCTGCTGGTTACAAATGTTGCAAACGAGTCGACGTCGACTCTTTGGCTTTTTACATATTTTTTGAGGTTTCCAAAAGTGCGGCAAAAACTAGTACAGTACAGAACAGAGCAGAGAGATAGAAAGAAAGAAAGAAAGAAAAGCAGAAAGACAGAGTGTGAGGGGCTGGATGGGGGAGAGGGGAAAAGGAAAGATATGAACGGCAAAAGAAAGCCAAAAGTAAAGCTTGTAAACAAATTAAGAGATTGCTTTTGGGCAGGCGGCCGTCAAAAGCGTTCAGCTCGAAGGCTGAACAAATGCCCAAAAGCCAAGTAGAAAGATGAATGAGGGGCAAGAAGGGAAAGGGGCAGCAGCAACCGGAGAAGGAGGTGATGGAGCAGCAGGAGTTTGAGCCAGTTGTAGGCGTTACAACTAACTAAAGACTTGGAAGGGGCGTTTCTAATCAAATCAGTTTGCTGCATCCAATAAATTTTCTAACTGAAGAAGGAAAAAAAAAAAAATGAAAACACTTTGCGGTTGGTTGGCAGCATCTCAAACAACAACAACAACACCGACGAGCAACTGAATTGATGGAAACACTGGTTTTTGTTTTCCTCCATTCCACGTTTACAAATTGTGTCTTGTGTGCCTTTCATTCCAAGTGTCCTTCTTTGTAAAGGAGAAGTCACAGGAGCAGAGTCTGTGGAATATGTCCGATGATTGAAGTTACCCCAAAATGCCGCCCCAGATGTTTGTTAATTTGTTTGATTCGACAAACAAGTCACAGATGACCGTAACTTCAAAATCTGAAAAATGAATGAAAGTGAGTCATGAGAAAGTTTATAGATAAAAAAATGTTTGTTCTTTTCGAACCATTCTATGTTTAATAATCTTATTTGTTTCCACCAGACACTGCATTAAAATAGTTTACGAAATTCAATATTATTCAGTGGATCCATTTCATTAAAATAGTTTATTTTCAATATTTTTCAATGGATTTCAATGGATTTGAATAATATTTAAAAAATATTTGTTTGTACAAACTAATTTGTTGCAGACTAATTTGTTGCAAAGTCTAGATATGGCAGAATAATTAAGAAAATAAAGACAGAATAATTTTTACTATGTTCTTTAATTGTAATACCGAATCTTCTATTTAATTTTTGAATATTTTGGGATATCTGCATTTTCAAAGCCATTCCTTTAGCCATAATATTTGTATAGCTCTACAATGGCTTTGAATTTTGTTGTTTTAGGCAAGTTTAGATATAATTCTTCACGTCATGAGAAACTCTAGGTGTTCTATTAATTAATGCTATTACAAATTCAGCTTAAGGCATTGGTATGCAGAAAAAGGTTAGCTCTGGTATCTTGAACATTGCTTATGTTTTTTTTTGCTTTATTTGGTAGTAATTCCCAACTAGTTTTAGCATCGAAATTCTGGATTCTTTGGCAAAGTCTGCTGATAATAGAACTTGGTGGTTCTTGATAGCTATAAAGGCAACCTGCTTACCTTTTTCTGTTACCTATGATTTTATAACAATCTTACTTGTAAGATTGACCTCGATTATAAAAGCTAAACAGCACGAAGCTGGGAAAAGTGATGTTTATGTTGCTGAGCTGATTATAGCTTCTATCTCCAAATAAAAGGAATAAGTGTACATCTAGAAGAGAATCAAAGTAAGAAAAAAGAATGCAATTATTTAATAATACAGGTCGACATGATTTTTGGTGACTTGACTTTGAGAAGTGCCCTAACTAATTTGGGTATGCTAATTCTGAATGTGTTTTTAAGCATTATTTCCAGATTTTTCACAAAATGGCAAACCTTGTGACCCACCACAAAGATCTGTGTATGCACCAAAAAGTATGCTATGGTTTTTCAAAAATGTCGGCCTGTGTAATTCGTTGAGTTAGTCCAGAAACAATTCTGAATACTTGGATTTTGTTCACTCCCATAGCAGAGTTTCTTAAAATTACCTTCCATCTGATATTTTAATTTAATTAATTTAGTTGGTGTACTTTTCGTTTCGTTGAATTTCCCACGCAGGCTCACAACATTTTGTACCTAATTTCACATCGAATTTTTTGAAGCATGACTCCTTCCGTGTTATCTGCTTAATGTGCTATAAAGGAATTTGACAACAAGTTTTGTTGAATTATCTTGTAGATTATTGCATTAATGCTATATAATTGATAAGTTTAAAAATTTCTGCAAATTTAATGCTAAATAGTTTCTACTTGAAAATAAAGTAGATCGGAATTTATGTGCATTAAATTTAATTTTCTTTGTTCGCTCATTTTTTTTAGTTTTAGGGTCTTGTCCGATCTGTCTGGTGGTGTAAAATGGGTTAAGAGTCTTCGTCTCGTAGAGCTAGTGGGTTAAAATCTTTCCACGTGACTAGGCACTGACTCCGGTTACATTTACGAGAATGTTTAGTCTGAAACTGAATTCTGCATACATGGACGGAGAGGTCTGTTGTTGTCTTAGGTGGCCAGGGCAACCGGCAAGTTGATGCTGCAACACCTCATGAGGGCGGGCAACGCCCATCCTCAACCCATTGGTTGACACGCCATTACTGGAGCTAATTAGAGGAGCGACCCGAGTGACGGGAGGCAGCTTCCTTAACCTCCTTGCAACACTCACAGCCCGCATCCGTAACCGTACGCTGTTGGTCGTCGTCTCGCCGAGCTGTCATGTGCTGGATGTGTTGCACGTTGCCCTGCAGTCATCTGGCTGCTCTCCCAGCCCTCCACTTAGTTGCCTGTCAGCTTCCTTCCACTTCTCATTTGTGCTGCATTTCCGGTACACATCTCGCACTCGCCGCCCTAGACGTTTGTTTGCCGGCGACATTTCGCTTTCCGCCATAGCTAAATCATTTGTAGACACTGTTGCAATTGTCTTTTCTTTTCAAATAGTTTTCGCTGTATGTGTGTCAGTGTTGTGTGTGTATGTCTGATGTCTCTGTATGTGTGTGTGTGTGTGCGCTGAGCCAAAAGTTGGTGCAGTTAATTCATGAGATTTTACGGTTTATCTCGCTTGCCACCTTCTTTATTCTATCACCATCTCTCTCACTCTCTCTCTCTCTCTCCTCTATCTATATCACTCTACTTTGCGCTTCCTTCCGTCCTTCCTTTGGGTCTCATTCACCCAACAGGGGGCTGCCTTTTCTCAGCCACCATGGAGCATAGTTGCCCCTAGTTAATTAGAAAACTATTTCAACTTTTGAGCTCTTGACTTTAGAGTCGGCTCAAGTCGCGTTTAATTATAATTTCCGAGTAAAGTTATGCAAAGTTGTATATATGTATGCAGATATATATATATATGTATACGTACATGTATTGGTTGTACATGACTTGGTTGCTTAGTCAAAAGAGCCCTACGTTGGAAACATCGTGCGGTGCTTGAAAAGAGTTATCAGTATTAAGTTATTCATCGCCAAAGTTTCAATCACAAATTATTACAATATACGCTTGTATACGAGGTGTGCCCAAAAAGTACAGAAACTTTTTAATGATCGCCTGATAATTTTGGGTTTAAGGATTACATAGATAAGTGGTCCACCAGATGCTATAACTAGTTGACCATCCCAAAACTTTCAAAATTTTTGTTTATTTACAATGTTAGATAAAATATGAATTCGTATAGACCTAAACAAAAATATGAATATACATATAACATACAAAAACTTCCACTCATTTTTTTTTAAATTTTTATTTAATTTATTTTATAACGTTTAATAAGTCAAGATCGATTTTAGAAGTTCATTTTCGTTTCAGTTCGACATTTTACGACAGTAAAATAAAGCAAGCTTCGTGAATTAATGTAGTTAGATTTTTTTTCTTTTCAATATTAGTGAAGTAAGCAGTAAGCATGAATGCACCAAGTGAATTAATAAACCAAGTTCATATTAAATTACTTTCGCATGCCGCGATAGCAAACACTCGCTGTGAGCACACGAGCACTTTAGCGCCTCCACGGGCCAACTCGATTCCGATTTGAAATTTAGTGGAATGGTGGAATATAAAAAAATGATAATGATTTTCTCTCATTTTACCATTTTGAGTTTAGTATATCAGTTGTTATTCTAATTAGTTTCACAATAATCCAAATCGTTTCAATCTGTTTAAACTTTTTAAACAAATATTCTAGTTATTCCTAAAAAAGAGCAAAATCTATGAGATAACAATATTTCGATATAACAAAGTACGATTAATCAAAAAAATATATTTTTGATCAGGTATTGCAAATAAATGTTACAATCAAACGATCGTATAAACAAATCATCATTTAAAACAACAACACTCGGTTTTAATCAATATGTTTTAGTTTCATTGTCGATAAACAAATGCACTTAACAATATATCAATCAAAAAATACAGCTCAAATATAATTAATTATATATTCTACCAAAAAAAGGAGATAATTCATAAATTTTTTTTATCTTCGAAAAAAATAATACTTAAATATAATGAATAAAATTGAAGTTTTAAAATGTGACTCATATCTGTTTTAGTGTCTGATGAAAACCAATGAAACAATGAATAAAATATATTTTTTAACTCCAATCTACCTAGACCTTTCAAGGCGATATTGTGAGTATTCGTTCATTTAACGCTTTAAAGGCTTAATATAATTCCAAGCCCAAGATTGTTGAAGTTCACTCAACCAATATGTGGGCCAACCTTTCAACATCGTCGAGGCAGCAGGTCCTACCTCAATATTAAGTTGTTTCTTCCCCCAATTCCGTTCTTGCCCCAATTCAAGATTTTGGTAGGAATTTCATAGCTCGTTGAATTTTTTTCTGTTTTTCTTCATCGTCTTTCTTTGGATTTTGACATAAATAATTGGCGCATAATGAGCATAACTTAAAGCAAATTACATCGCGTGTAAGGTAGAGGTCCACACCGCCCACGCCCTTGGCGACAAAAAGCAATGGGAATTGGCATTAGAAGGATGGGGAGAGGGAAGCGAAGACGAGAGGGAGCTTGGGTAAGCGCATATTTTAGAGGAACTTTAAAAATATGTCGTGTTGCTCGTTCCAGTCTCCAGTTGCCCGCGCCCATACAGACATATACATTGCTCTAGCTAGGCAACTGGCTTCCTTTTAATGCTATTTTTCTTTGCCAGCGCTTCTTGTAAAGCTTTGCCAACGTTTTTCTTTAATTATTCAAAAGATAATTACACAAAAAAAAAAAAGAAGAAAATTTTGTCGCTGCCCGAGTTACAGGACAATATCTATAGACTTGTTCTGCACAGTCTTCTTTATTTTCGTTCGCCATTTTCTTCTTTTTTTTTCTTTCGGTGCAATGGAGAAAAGTTTGCTGCTGGAAAAACTTGCAGCTAAAAATGTTATTTTTATTTTGCCTGCTCATAATTGCCAGCCAAGGAAACGAAGAAGACGAAATGAACACCGGATGCCAACGGAAAGTTAAAGGAAACGCAGCCCCAAAACGGAATACGAGTACAAGCGGTTTTGGCACATAAGCAGATACAGGATACGGGATACGGCACATATGTACGGCGTAAGTAAGTATGTACGTAGAGAAATGCTGGCCAGAAAAGAAGACAGCACAAACAGAGACAGAGAGAGAGAGGAGAGAAACAGAGAAACAGATGCAAATCACTAGCCTGGAACTCTGCCAATTCTCTGTCTGGTTTCTCACTTCAAAAGTGTCTCGCATATTCATACAATATGTATGCATAAGTATGTATATACATTTTTTTTCTTCGAATCTATAATTAATTAAATTTCTTTTTAAGTGATGCCATAAAACGAGGTGAGTTGATAAAGTTTATACTTTTATGCATTTAAGAAACAATGTCAAATTTTGACGGATGAAAATCAAGTCAACTCTTAATCAATATTTATAGTGCTTATGAAGAAGAAACATTTTAAGTTACTTTGCCGCTTTAAATACCCTTTGGCACAATATTCCTATATTTTCATGACTCATCCTCTTAAATAATGCCAAAAATATATGTTGTGGAGGTGAAAATTCTAAATATATCGTTATATAGTCAAACTTTCCCATAACGTATTAGCACGGGACCAGACAGAACTTCATAAAATAAAATCTACATTTTATAGAAATTATGCTATTATGATATTTTAAATATAATGAGAAATCTTTGACTTTGGAACTAATTTATTATAGAAAGAACTTAATTATTTTGAAGTTTCTTTTAGAAAAGTTTTGCTTTGAATTCAGCAACAAACATTCAAAATAATGAAGTACCTATAAGGAAAGTTTGATTGTATAGAGGATTTGTTTTGAATTCAGCTGCTTGCAAGCTGAAAACCTTTCTTTTTTTATTGATGTTGAGGTTTTGATCAATGCTATGAATTCATAAGTAATTTACCACGACTAACAAATGATTCGACTCATCTAATAAAAGAATTCGAAGGGTTTTGAGTAATGTTAAGGGGGACTCTATGAATTCAGCGAGTTCTGAGCTTTGTATTGCGTTAAAGACGGACCACTGGTCGATCGATAAACCCCTGCCAATATAACTGCAGATGTTGTGGACAGGATGAATAGGCAGAGCCGGTCCAATAGCTTATTTGTCATTGCCCAGCACTCGACCAACACAGGATTAGATTCCCTGGAGATCTGTCAAACTCAGGCGGTCTCACCATCTCGAGACAACTTCATTTTCTCACTTTTTTGGCTTGCTGCTCTCTGAACTCTTTTTCATTTCAGTGGAGCAAAATGGAGCCTACCTCAAATTATTTAAGGCAAACCACCAGGATCCATCTATCCATCTATTGCTATTATAACAATTGCTCCATACCTCGCTCCATTTTTCTAGTCTCCCATTTTTATTCCGTAAAATAATTTTTAGAGCATAAAACTAGTTTTTAATATGTTTATTTTCAATATGAACATCAAGTTTTTTTTTCATATAATATAAAACGAGAGGAATAATTATATATTGACTAATATTGTTTAATTTGTAAGCGTATTTGTAATATAATTATTATTTTTAACTATCCCCACATAATGTCGATATATTTGCAATTTTATTTGTTCTGTAAAATCAAATTGTTTTGAAATTGCCTAACTAACCGAACGTAAAAAGCTGCAGATGTTCAATTATGTTCAATATAGTTTTGCTAATAAAGTGTAACAAAAGTGTTAAAGTCACTCTCTTTAGTCCAATTTCAACATACATATATGTATGTATATAGTAAATTATTATTGACCATTTGCATTTGGCTGTAAAATGGATTCAAGCATCTGGTGGTCTGTGGCTTGACCCAAACACATTGGTTTTGGCCATGCATAAAGGGAGTTCGATAATTATCGAGACATATTTAATAATAGCAAATAATAATAATAATAATAATAAAAGTAAAGGCATACAGACAGTCGGCTTCACATAGGCATTATATATTCATTTCCCCTTCCCTACCGAGCTCATAATTGCCAGAAATTAACGTGACCGTACAATCAATATTTATCGTCTATATATATTTGTGTGTGTGTGTGCGTGTGTATATATATACACACCGTAAACGTATATAAATTGGATATACATATACCGAACTATATATTCGGGGATGGTTGTAACTCCGGTTGCATTTTAATTTATATTCAAGTTGAAAACTGGAAAATTCATTCAATATTTTTTTTTTGCTCTCGTTTGTTGATTTTGTCCATCAACATACAAAAATGGCACACAAATTATGAACCGCAAATGTGCGTGCAAGAAGGGCGTGGTCGTTGTAATGGGGGTGGCGGCATATGGAGCATGTCCTGGCTGGAGGACACACACAACGACCACACATCTATTTTTAATGGACATATTTTCATATGCAATGAAATATTTTCCATCATGTTTTTTTTCCCCTCCACTTTTATATTGCGTTGAATGGAAGGGCAAAAAAAAAATGTTTTTTATTTACGCAAACATTGCCCAGGCTTATCTATGGATAGGACTGTTGAAAAAGCTCCGGGGGAGTTGTGAATGCTGCATTGGGAGGCTACGACAAGGGCAGGTTCATGACGTTGCAAGTATGTAGATATGTATTGTGGCAGTGGGCAAGGGAAAATTTATGGTTGAGACACTAAACCACTCGCATATTCATTAGAAGAGCCACGAACTTTCGCAACAGTTCTAATTATTTGTTTCAAATGCGTTTTTAAGAGGATTATGGTGCATTTTTTATAAATTTGTTTTTTTGTGTGTCAGTTTGTGAAAATGTATTTCAACATTCCACATTTAATGATACAGAGTTTTAATCACTTAATGTTTCAAAAAATAGTCCCAGAAATATAATAGCATTCTGCATTTCGTAAAAAAAAATCCAGAACCAAAGCATATTTATAGAACGATAATTTAATATAATGAAACCATTTTTATCGGTTTTATTCCCTAATTAAAATAAAAGTGTATCATATAAAATGCTAACTTATTTATAAATAAGACTATATCTATCATTATGAATAAAAATTAGATTTAGAAATTTAGAATTGGATTCAGAAATAAAACCCGATTTTCTAAGCCCATTACAAAATATTATTTCTATAGCAATCAGCCGATATGTCTTATGTGGCTAAGCCTAACCAAACCAAATCGTCCGAAATAAATATATGTAGATATTAATATCGATAGCTATGACACTATTCACTTAATTTACAGTTGTCATTGACTCAGTGGTGTACCGTTCTGCTGTACCATTCCCTGCTAATAATATCAGCTTCAACTGCTTACTAATGTGTCAAATATAAATTAAATTACTAATTAGTTATTACTAAATAATTATTAATTACCAATTGTAATCCATAATAACAATAGAAGAATTTATATAATTTTCGATATTCTTGTCAATCCTATGTGTAGTAGCCCAGAGTTGTCGAGATGAATTTAAATATTGGCATAACTAAAATAAATAAACATAAATCCAAACGTATCCAAAGTTTTGTTTACAGTTTTTCAATCAAATGTCTGACCCCTTAAATCACATTTGAAATCTCACCTCAACGAAAACTTTGAAAAACACTAATTGCTTTATACTTCAATGAACTTTATGTGCCACAAAATAATTTTCCCTCTCTCTCTCTCTCTCCCTGTACGTCACGCTTGTCTTCTCCATTCTTTCAACAACTGCAACCTTATCTAGAAGACTGCGTCAACTTTTCGACCAGAAAACTTCAACAACTCGGTAGTTACTGAGTCTGAGTGTGCTTGTGTGTATGTGGGTACTCATCAACGGCAACTTGGCAACTCTGCAACAACTGCAGGCAACTGCACTCCGGGAAACCCCAAAAAACATACCACACACATGTCAGTCGGTGGAGTTGGTGGAGTCGGCGGAGTCGGTGCCAGATGCAACACGTGGCCTTTGCGTGCCTATTTGCACTTGCCGAGAGAGAGTGCCAAGTGGGCAAGTTTACATTAAATACAATAAATACTCAGTTGCCAACAAATTTATGCAACTTCATAAAAAGCTTTGTGCACTACCGATAATGCGCCAGGGAGTTCTGCAAAGGTGCAAGTGTTTCCCGGAAATAATTATAAATGCCTAACAAAATTGCCAAAGTGTAGTTGCCCCAGAGAGATTAAGTGTGAGGAGCAAATTGCACTTAAATTAAGAGCAAGTACTCAAAAGTTGAATCTCAAATTTTAATGAAATTTAGTATTTACTCAGGTGAATGAGATCTTAATCCGTCTTTGAAACTTTCTAATCCCCACGCCCAAATTCCGTGATACTGGCTAGAGTTGTGTTGCGACTTGTAGATAGATTTTAATGGCAACCACGGAGGAAAATTCTGGGTACGGGACTGGATTGGGTCTGGAAAAAATGCATTGGGTCTTAGGATTTTTATCTTTATTTTCAAGCCGAAATACTTTTTACGGCAAATGTAATTCTATAGATTTAATTTAACGCTAGGAAAATATCGAGGTCCACCAACTTGGATTTTACTCGAATGTTTCGAAAATGAAATCAATGATATGGAAAATCCTCGATTTTTCTGAAGTAAACCACAAGAACAATTAACAAAATATTTTTTTAAAAATAGACTTTTCTAAGATGATTTTAATTGAAATTGAAAAAAAAAAGATTCTAATCAACCAATTAATTTGTTTTTTTTTTGTTAAACAGCAAAAACTTTCCGGTCACTTTAAAGGTTAATGCGACTTGGTCACACTTAACTCATATAGGGTGGCCATTGTGACGCAAGCCATGAACAAAGTTTGAGCAATTCTTGTGTTAAAAAGAAGCCATTAAAAATCAATTGGAATACATTTCAGTAACCATAAACCTACATATAATATGAGAAACAGGTAATGTAAAAGACATGTAAAAGTGATCGTACTTATGTTATGTATGTACTTATATACATATGTACATACAATGTAGATCTACAAAAGCGAAGTTCCTTATTGCATATGTCTTTATAAGGACTATAATCCCGATCTACATATACTCAGTGAATGCTTTCAGCTATAACACTTTATTATGAAGATAAGTATAAGTAGGTATGCATTTCATTTTTAAGATCTCTTAAAACCCATTTCGAACTACTCGTGATTCTTTGGTAGAGCATAACACGTTCTTTGAGTCCTTAAACTTTTTACACAAGGAATCGCCTCACATATCATAAAGATGGCCCACCCATCCACCATTCCATTGCTTTTCCTTCCTGTGCTCAACTGTTTATCGATGATGTGCAAATTAAATTTTGAGTGGTGCCAGTCTGGTTTTTGCTAGTTGTTATGGGCGTGCCTGGCGAAAGGCATGTCCTGCTGCAGTGTAAACCATTGATGGATACGTTGCGCACGTGTCACAGACCGCAATGAAAAACATATATGTACATACATACATACATACATAGGTGCACATGTCTGTCCTGTGCACATACCAACATATAAATTTAACACTTGAAAATTATAGACAAGCCAATGAACAACAAATAAGCAAACAAATGTAAGGAATTGCAATGGAACAGACTTGCGGCTGACACATAGGTGGTACCGAGGTGGCAACATTCGGCAGGGGCAAGCTATGTGGGAAATTTATATTTAGAAAACAGTCCTTGGAGGCGGTAGGCGGCAAGGAAGTGGGCGGAGTTGGTCGTTTGGCTTTATGAAATAAATACAAAGCCAAACGAGCCAAAGCAAAGTTAACCAAATATAAAACTAAAATGTAACTAATTTGCAAGGCCACCCAAGAGGGGAACGAGGGCCATGAATGCAGTTTGTGGGCGTTGGCTGAAGAACATGTGGGTGTGGCAGCTGTTGTTGTGCATTTTGCTGCTCGCTTTGCCACACTCTATAGGAAATACGAGTGGACAAGGATTTACATAAGGTTTGCTAACGTAGTCATTAAATTGAAAAAAATAAATATAAATCCAGAAAAGTTATTTGTGTTAACTAAAAACCATTTCTTGATTGTAAAAACCTTTTGTCGTGGGTTTTGTTTCACGAGCTGAAAGCTGAGAAAAATAAATACATAATAGGACCAAAGGTAACACTTATTTGGCCATTTATTCCGACTTTACCTTCTTCTCTCCTTTGGCCTGGCTTCAAATAATCTCATATTTTCCCAGCCTAACATTATCCCAGTTTTTTTATTTTTCCCTCTTGTTACCTTTTAAAAAGATTACTGACTAAATTCATATTGTTTGTTTTATGAAATAGTTTTTACAATTTTAGTTAATATTCTCGAAAAATACAAACATTCGCTCTATAACTCAAAGAGCATATCGGACTTCGTTCACTTACAAAATTACCAAAATCTCTCTTGATATTGTTGACTTGGTTCTCCTTAGTTTTTCCATGCGTAAGTTTTGTTTGTATAAGCCACGCTTAGCCATGTGTGTGTGTGTGTGTGTGTGTTTGCATGAGTGTGTGGCAAGTGCGTGTGTGGTAACTGTGTGTGTGTGCATTTGTTTGTGGCTGGTTTAATCCTTTCATTTTCATAACTCGTCATAGAATGTAAACAAGATTAAGTTAGTTTTCTGTGTTTCTCAAGTGGCTTTGGTTAGGGGCATACACAAAGCTCCGGCGAGGATATAAGGACATGCAATATGCTGGGGCTGCTGCCTGTTGGAAGTGGCTGTCCTTCTGCCCACAACAAGTCCACCACCAAGTGACTGTTGCAATTGCTTTCTCGTTGTTGTTGTTGTTGTTGTTTTTGCTGATGCTATTTCTCTTGTTTTCGTTGCTTTCATACTAAAGTCGGGTAAAAGTTTTCGTATTAAAAAGTTGGACGTAAGGATTTCACAAAAGCTTCCGCCGCATTATATTGAGAGCTGATTTTGAGTTTGGGCCCTTGGATGCCCCATGCCCATGACACGCTCGACAACCCACCGTCCCACCCCGCTCCTTCCAAACCACTTTCTTCTGTCTTCTATCATGGTTTTCTCATTTGATTGCCAAAGTGACATTGCAGTTGTCCTTGTTGCTGTTGTTGCTGTTGTATGCATCGTTTGATAGTCCTTATGGTAATTAAACTTATTACAACTGTCCACTATTTTCAGTGATACTCTTGTAGGAACTCAATTGTTCAGCACTAAGTTAAATATTCAATTAGAGCAAATTAAAAACAGAAACGAAAACTTAGACTAATAAGGACAGAATGATCCCAAGTCTGTCTTTCTGGGAGAATAAACAGAAAAGAAATTTCATCACCAATCTCAATTAGATATATGACAAAGAACATTAAAGCTTATTGAACAAATAAAATTTTATTTAATAATATTATCCTCTAATTAGACTAATGAAAATATAATACTAATATTATTTCTTACTTCTTATTATGTAGCAAATTTAATAAGAATAAAAATGATTATATAGAAAATACAATAAGAAGTAAGAAATAATTTTAATATTCTATTTTCCACTATTTATTTCTAAAAGTTTATTTAGAAAAAAATTCTCTAAAAAATACCACAATTAAATCTTTATATTATATTAAGCTGTAATATACATTTTGAAAGACTATTCAATCATTACTCAATGTTTTTGAGTGTCTTTAACGATCCAATGTTGTTAGTTAGCAAAAAAACCATCATATCATAAACCTCTCTGACTAAATTTAGAAACGAAATCGAAGATGAATAATAGAAAAATAACTCGAAACTGTTTTGGAAATTGCTCTTTAAAAATTAGACATATTTTGTATTTAATTCAGAAGGGAAATATTCAAAGAATTTTATAGACGAAGCTCAAACATAAATAATCGTTTTACAAAAATTCAATCTTTGAATAACAAAATTTCAATTTCTCAATCTTGTTACCAAAATAATTTATACATTTTTCAAATAGTGTCACAGTTGTTGGTAAAAAAGTTTATAGAATTAAGATTCAACCATGTAAAGTTGTCAACTTCAGACCATTTTACGCCTCAAACATCATTGTCTTACAAAATTTTTTGACATATGATAAACCCTGGAGAAACTATTTGAATTGAAATTATTCAAGTTCTCATGGAAGTTAATTAACTTAATTGTGTTTGCATTTCAAATAAATTTCTACAGCCATATTTAAGCAAACCTTAAAATAATTGATTATATTGTGAAAGAAACTTTAATCAAAATCACCTTGGCATGTACTTAAGTGTCCGAGATGGCATACATCTCTATATATGTATGTATGTGTATCTATAGTAACCATTACGACTGTTTCGAAGGGACATGCACCAAGGATATTAAATCCAAAGCTTAACCAAAGTTATTTCAACCATCTTGTTGCAATTTGTCTAGTTTAGAGTGAGCATTGCTGACCGCACACTCATCATGGTGCTGGCTCCTCTCCCCCTTTGTGTGGTCCTCACCTTTAGGCAACTGATGAAATACGGACTGATACACTGGTTACCGGGAGCATTACTTAATATGTGTAAATTGTGTGGCATCAACTATGCATGCATTGTATGTTATCTCTGGCTATCACAAATGCTCCGCCTTCTCCAGCCCAGGTCGTTGGCTGAAACAATTTATCATTTGAGCATGACGCACGCACCGCACACACACATATGCAAAGGGCACACATGAGGCACAAACACCCATACAAATGCATTATGCCATTGAGCTCATCAGTGGCATAGAGCAAATGCTTCCTTGGGTTTCAGTCCTCCAGGCAAAAGCATTTAACATGCAGTTTATGTTTGCCGCAAGATCTATTACAGGAAATTCACATATGTACATTTATCTGCACATATGTATGAATGTGCACAAATTGCTGTAAGTGGGCGTGGCATCGCCATGACGATAATGACGATGATAGTCGAAGAGTGTGGCCCCTGCGGTAAATACCAATCGAGCAGCAAAACAAAACTTGATTATTTCATGCGGTTATCCTCTCTAAGTGAAGTTTGCATTAAAATTTGCACTCAAATCTCTCAACTTGGTAAATTCTAATACCTGCAAAATTATGCAAAATTCTATGCAAAGATTTTTACCTTGCTATGTAGAGCTTGGCCAGAGCTTTATTTATATTGATTAAAGGCTTTGCCACGAACTGTTTTAAGTCAATTCCAGCTTGCCTATGCAAGTGTACCTACATACATAAGTAAGTATCATATTTCAATTTTAATGAGTTTAATTACCAGTTTGTATGCGCATCTGTGGGTGTGCGTGTGTGCGGGTGTGTGCGGTTGAGGTGTGAACAGCATTAAGTTGACTTAAGGGTAAGTACTTGTATTTGCAAGTGAATTTTCCATTAAGGTTCGAAATAGAATCTCAACCATTTTGGTATTTTAAGCCAATATCTAGAGTGAACCAGTTTACAACGTATGATGCTGCCAGTAAGAATTAAGGTCAAAAGGCTGAGCAGATTGGTTATTCATAAATGAACAGTTATAAATAACTTAACTGCTTTGCACATTTTTGAGTGAAATTGCATAGACTTTGAATTGGATTCGGATTTTGCATATTTAAATCTGATTAATTTAAAACGGAACAAACATATCAAGTTTGGATAATTGTCAAACAAGCTGAAATGTCGACACCCAGATACCTTCTATTATTGGTGAATTGTTTATTCAGAAGTAGGTATACATATCTTCTATCGGGAGAATTTATCCACTAGTCCTTTAAGAAGGGAAAAGTCAGAGAGTGATTAGCCAAAACAATCGTCGTAATCCCTGCAGAAATTCTAAAATATGTAATTATAATAGGTTATTAATTCAAGGAACATAGCAGATTTTGTAGACTTTTTTTGTACTTACAGATAGTTGCTATTTTTAGCTAAAATAAATATATATAAATGATTTCCTATCCGACACTTATTTAATTAACTTCTCTCAAAATAATATTATAAATTTCTAAGACCCCAACTTATATATATTTTATACACATGAACTTATGAGAATATTATTTGCAAATCAAAAACTTCTAAACAGCATGATTTTCAAGACAGATGGTAGATTTAGTTACTAATCAATACTAATTATAAGGTATCTCAAAAAAGTGAGCAGATTTTCGGTATAGCTTCCATCAAGTTCTATCATCATATCATCCAGAAGTTCAATGGCCACACCATTCTTCTTCAAACTGGTTAAGTATTACAACTGAATGATTTTAGTTTTATAAATTTAAGGAGGTCAAAATCTAGTGAAGTATTTTTTTTTTATCTCTTTTAGAATTTCGTCAACCCTGTGCTAGTAAAGGGTATGATATATAACTTGCATATAAATAAGCCCAATGAAAATTGATTTCCGAAATAGATTTAAAGCTTATTGCTGAAAATGGATTGAACTTAATTTATATCTAAGGATTTTGTGTTGTTTTATTTAGAATAGAGAAAAAGAGGTTATTTATTTGATTAGTTTTCCAAATGAATTAATAAAAAATTAAAGTAAATTCTTTTGTTCCCAATTTCAATTTCTAGTGATTATTGGTTTTCACCCTAAGTCCATTGAAAAGGCAGATCATAGATACAAATACATATATGTATTTATGTATATTTCAAGTATTTTCTATCTTTGTCCTACTTTGGAGTGCGTTGTGGAGTGGTTAGTGTGTGTGTGTGTGTGTCTGTGTGTGAGGGAGTTTTAAGTGCTTTCTGTGTACCTTATTCATGCTGCCTACACTATAAATTGTAGCATACTTTTATGGGGCAGCCGGAAATGTATTTTTGATTTAAAATGCGTAAAGCTGCGTATACGTAATGTGGAAGGGAAACCGATTGCAATGCGCTTACTCACTCCTCACTCCTCACCCATCTCCCTCTTAAATGCTCCCTCCGTCTCACTCGGTTTGTAAGGTGAAAATTTCTTCTGGCACTGCTGTTGCCACTGCTTCTGCTTTTGCTGCTACTGCCTTTTGCCTTGGCGATGCATGTCAAGCGGAAAATTAAGATTGATTACGACAGATAAGCCGTTGAATTTACAACGAATTTAATTGATTGCATGTGCACTCGCCTGCATGTATGTATTGCTGAAAAGACACATGTGTGTGCGTTTATGTGTGCGACATATCAGCCTTCAAGTGCCAGAACTGTCAATTGCTTAGATGCAGCTTTCCAATTTAATTGCTTGCCTAGCCAAATAGTTCAGACAAGAACGAGAGAGAGAGAGAGAGAGAGAGAGAGAGAGGTGCTGCTGAGAGAGGTGGCAGTTTTCCTTTTTGTTGATAGCAAAACTTTACTCATTGCTTTTCTCACCTGCTCGTTAAGGTGCCACACGCACACAAACACACACACACTCCCATGCCACAGCAATTGCAGCAAACAACAGCAGCAACAACTCACAAAGAAAATGCTGCGGTAATAAGGCGAAGATGATGGCAGCAACTCGCAACTTGCAACATGAAAACTCGCAGCATCTTCAGCAATGCACCAGCAACAAAATTTGTGGCAACGACTGCGGTTTTTTCTTTATATCAACTTTTGCGAGCAACACATTTCGGGCATAACCAATTTTATATGCAGCACGGCGGCTATGGCTTTGGGAAACTATAAGAAAATTTCCAAATTTAAGCAACCATTTGAGACCACTTAAATTTCTAAATAGATTAAGAAGCAATATAACTAAATTAAGGCATATGAAAAACATTACCCCATTCGAATTTATTAAATATTTCGAAATTTCGACAAAGAAAATTCATCTAGCTGAACTGCCACCTTATCCTTTACCATTATCTTTTTAGTATTTAGAATAAAATTCTTCTCTGAAATCATAAGAGAACCGCTCGGTTGAATCCTTTTTCTTTTGGGAAATTCTCAATTAAGTTTCCATTATCTGTAAATTTGTTTCCAATCACACTTATTTAGTTATTTATTAGTTTTTAGGAAATACTCAAATTCCACAATAATAAAATCGAATAAACTTGCAATTGTTGTTATTTATTTGTTAATTGGATTGAAGACTGTAAATTGTTACAGTAAAACATCTAAGTAATAAATTTATCGATAAAAATCTTAAATGAAAACAAATGTTTATTTTTGTTTTTCAAATCGAGAATGCAAGCAAAAGATGAATTCTAAAGTTCTAAGCTGTGCTTGATTTTTTCCCTTTATCTAGTTGTAATTCCCAAGTAGTTTTAGCGATGAAGTAGTGGTATTCTAGGGTCGTTAGCGAAATCTCTTGATAAAAGAACTTGGTAGTTCTAGAAATATCGCTATACAGAGAACCTACTCATTTTTGCTATTAAAAAATGACCTCGAGCCCGCTTAATCGAAAGTTTGATGAAACACAAAAGGGTCGAAATAAACAACCAATTCTAAATTTATTATAATTATTTTGATCCTTGCTTTAGATCATTCTCTACGCTTTTTCTTATAATCAAGCTTGTCTATTGAACATGTTTTTATGTAATCTGTGTAAGGCTTTTGTTCCAGATTTTTTTATTCCTATTGCTGGACATTGACTTCGCTGCTCGAGCGTATTTCAGATCGGTTGAAATTATGTTTTCTATAGCAGATTTTCAGAGTATGCGATGGTTCATTTATCGATGCCGCTCTGTTGGCTTGTTTTTGTTAGTTTTGTTATCCTTGATGCCCTTGTTGTTGCTGTTGCTGTTGCTGCTGCTGCTGTTGTGGTTGTTGTTGTAGTTGCTGTTGTGGTTAGCTGCTTGTTATGCCATTTTATACTTGGCGTGTTTGGAGCAAATGTTTATGTTTGTTTACTTATGCATGCGTGCGAGTTTCACCCCTACACCTTCAGTCGTCTCCTTCTGCATAATACATGTGTGTCTATCTATATACATTCATTTGGATGAATATATAGACATATTGTATACATACATACATACATACATATGTATGTCTGTTTGTTTGTAGCTTTTCTGTGTGGAGTTTTGTGTCGGTTTTGTCGCTCATTTCAATAACAAAACTAGCTCAAGTCACTTGTTCCCACAACTGACGCCCTAACTGAAAATATTATGCAGACAAGGCGGAAAGCTGTCTTAACCCATGCCTTATACCCCTCCCCCCTCCCTGCTCTGTCTTTCTAAAGAGCTCCTCTCAACCAACAGATTGCACTTTAAAGCCAAACAAAGCCAGCTAATCACTATGTGGGAGGTTTTTGGGGGGGTGTGGCATCTTGATTTTCATTTGCTTTTCCAATATTGACAACTTAAGGCAAAATGTTTTCTAAATCTCAATTCAATTGGCATTAAAATTCATACGAGTCGACACATGAGAATTGAACATGAGAGGGGAATAGAGAGAGAGAGAGAAAGAGAGAGTGTGATAGAGGGGGAGAGCTTTAAGTTTTGCCAATTAGTTTCGACTCGGAGAAGTGTAGAATAGTTCATTCGGGGTGGGGATATGGAAGGGAGGCGTTTCATTGGACTTTCTGGGCCTTTACTCTTATCTCGGCCAAGCCAAAAGTTTGCTACTGGGAAGCACTTTGTACCTGCATTTGTCACAGAATTTATGATGTCCGTGTGCCATGGCAATGGTGGCAAAAGGATGGGGGGATATGGGGGGATATGGGGGGACAAGGATAAAACGTCGCTGCAAATTCGTTTCGTTTGCTGTTCACTGGGTTTTATCTAATAAAATCTCGAGTGTTTAATCCTTTGCACTCGACTGCCGTTGTTAGATGTTCTTTCTGTGCATTTTCTGCTGCTGCTGCTGCTGCTGCTTCTACTGCTACTTCAGCTGCTCCTTCGAATGGGCACATGGAGCAGTGTCGTTGAATTCATGGAATGGGCTTGCAACTAAGTTTTAGACGCATTATCCATTGCCTTTTAGTTAGGGTATACTACAAGAAGCTTACAGTTTGGCTTATCTTGGTAATAATTATTATTCTCTAAGTTTTGTGTTTCGTTGCTTTATTAACATTTTGAGCTCAATTTTATTTAAGTGAAATAATTGGTTTATTAAAAGCACTCAGTTGAAAGAATATATATTTCTAAATAAATTCAGCCTTAATAAAAATAATTAAGTTAATAAATTAGTAAACGGTAATTGTTTACTTTGATGTTGAAAAGTTCGAATATATGGAAAAAGTCTAGATTCGGCGACCAGTGTTGGCCAACGTTAAATTAAATAAGCGCATTTTCCAAAACTTTAAATAAAATATTTTATTTAAATGACTACGGTAAATTTCACGGAATATTTCTTCGTTTTTGAATACCATGTAAGTTTACAAAGTCTGGAAATGTTGGCGTTGCCAGCTTTTTCAGCAGTAATTTTTAATTTGACAACACTCTTTCGGCTTTTAAAAACAAGATTTAGCTATTAATCGATTTTTTCCAAATTTGCAAATTTTATTTGTTAATAAAACTACACAATAAATGGCATCAGCGTAAATTATGATGCTGGAATTTTTACCTTTTCTTTGACACCAAATTCGTTGCAATGAATACAATTACCATATACTATCATTTTTTAAATCAAGCTAAAATATAGCCTAATTTGTCATAAATAATATTTTGAGAAACATTAGAACTGTTAAGCTTTCGAAATCATTTATCAAATAAAACTTTTATTTTATTTAAAGGAAAAAAAACCAATTAAAAATAATGATAAATAATTGACTATTCAAATGAATATGAATTCAATATTGCTTGCTTTAAAATTTTTATATTTTTGAAAATTTCACATAGTGCACATTGGTACAATTTAAACTGCTTTCGAAAGTAAGCGTAAAATAATCTGATTTATTTATTAGTGTTGAACAAAAACTCAAACCAAAAAAAAATATATTCTCTTCTTTTTAATATATGACTGTGTTTCCGAAAATCGGGTTGAAAGTAAAAGAAAAGAAAACATTTGAAATTTGGTTTCATTTTCTTTTAAATTTCTGATCCGATTCGAAAATAATAGTAAATATGTAACTTTATATGCTCACATCCGTTCCTATAATTTTTGTAATGGCTTTTATTGGAGAGCATTCAATCTTCAACCTTAATATCGAGTGTTTTACCTTTCCTTTTGGCCTCACATTCATGCCTGGGGAGCGGATTGCAAATGGCCGACGCAATGGTCAGTAGAGAGACCTGGATAAGGGTCTTGGAATGTGTGGCGCTGTGCGGAACTGCGTGGCAGACAGTCGGCAGTTGCCACTCGATCAAATTACTTATTGTAGTCGCGCCGCAGGATGCACAAGTGCCATTAATACAAATAAAGTGACACAAATACAACGAATGCCATGGCATAGACCGCACAGCATGGAGAACGGAGAATGGCTTGGAAATGCCTTCTGGGCCTTCCAGGTACGCAAGGCATCTATGCGCTATCGCCTTGTCTGGACCTGCGATTGCCATAACTTGTGCCACTCAGTGCTGCAGATTTAGCCAAGTGGAAGACTAATCTCTCTCTGAATTCGGACGAGTTGGGTTTCGGTTGGGTGTAGCAAACGACCGGAGCGGCTGTGATGCTGTGAAAAACTTTGAACAATGGGCAAGAAAAGTTTTTCAGAAACTAGTCCGTCGTGTTGGTGAGCATGTCAACTGCGAGCAAGAACAACGAAAGCCATTTTGCTAGCCGGCGGGTGGTCCTGGTCCCGAGTCCTCCTTCTTTCTATCGTATTCAACGAGGCGTGAAAATAGCAGCAGCCGTACAGAAATAGGCATAGATGTAGGTGAGAGTTTTTTCGCTCTCGTTTTTAGCAATTTGCATTTCAGCTTTGGGTAAACATTTCGCATAAAACAAACGCAAGAAGAAGAAGAAGAAGCAGAAGCGACTAAAAAAGAAATGAGAACTTTGCCCTACACCCTTGACCAGGCTAAATATAGTTAAAACTGATGAGAAGGTCAGTTCTCGGGTCTAAGGCTTCGGGCTGCGTGCCTGGACATGTTCATGGAATTGAATATCTGCCCTTGGCTGGCTGTCAGTTAACTTTCTTGGCCATAAAATGTCGAATGAGGGTAAATTAGCCAACAACAAAATTTAGACCAGGGTTAGTTTCATAAAATATTTGCAATGAACTGAAATGCCTTGAAAGACAAGACAACATTTAGTTAAAAGTATTATAAAATGCCAAAATAATGGAAATCTTAACATAAGAAAAGGCTAAGTTTTTGCTGAAAATTTTAAAGCTTTTGGCTATGGTATTGCTAAAAACATTTTTCAATACACCTTTTTCCTGATTTAAACGTTCTTGAAAAAACAACCACTTAAACCGAAATTAAAAGCTAAGTATATACGTAAAATCAAATTTGTTTAAAATAACAGTTATTATTCAATTTCTTAAATTAGGCGGAAAACTCAAAGATACTTTTTTATAAATGTATATACTTCAATTTAAAAAACAATCTTTGTTCATTTTCAATAAAATTTCCAATAAATAAGAAATAATAATGAAAAAAGAAATGGAATTTGAAAAGGAATTTCATTGCAGTCAAGCAAAAATATGTTAATAGTTTTAACACTAAAGGCATTATTGGGGCTTTTTAATTTAATAGCTATAAATTTCTCGTGAATGCAAATTCCTTTAAATGGTCTGAGTCCTGATTAAAACAGAAAATAATCTTTAATAAATTCCGATTAACTTGCAATCTTTCAAATTGACTTTTAAATACTTTTATGTAAAATTATATTGGTACTAATTAAATTTTATCAGCACAAACTAAATATCCTTTATGATTTCAAAAGCAATTCACGGCTTTGTTAGGCCATTTTAGTTTTTACCTTTTATACAAATCACCAAATTAAACAGACTTTTTATTGAATATCCATTTTATTGTGTTGTGAAGTCAAATTACTTGATTTACAAACTATTTCCATGTAGTTGGTCTTAATATTACTTTATTTTCGCCAAATTTCTAATCACCCACCGCGGCCCTGATAAGTAGACTATGCTTTTGGTTTATCCCTTGCGTGGTGTCGTCTGCCGCCGATACTCTCCATTATTCTCCTGGCGCCTCTCCCGTTTATCTGTCTCTTCGATCGTTTCACTAGAGCGCACCAAGGATACACCCAGCTCAATAAATTTTCCATGTGTTGGCATTTAACTTTGTGTTTTTACTCTTTTAGATGAAATGGCCATAAAATCTTTATAAGGAAATATGTACAAATTTATGCAATGGATTGAATAAATTCTTTTTATAACTTGGCAAAATGAAAAAATAAAATGTAAAACATATTTTGAACAATTCGTTCTAATTATAATTCATTTATGGCCAAATATAAGGTATAAATAATTCGTTTAATCCTCATAAATTTTGCTTGATTTTTGTTCTCGTTTTGTTTTTTGTTTGTCGTCGTTGCTGCTGTCGATATTTTACAGCCCGTGGCTCAGAAATTTATGTTTGCGCCTGTGCGCCAAGTCAATGAATTGCAACAAATTTTACTTGCCCCGACCCCTGCAACATCTCTTCGCTTCAGCAACTTGCGGCTTGTTAGGCGGCATTTATTTATTTATTTATCGCGCGTTGCCTTGACAGTGTAATAAAGACACAAATGCTTTGACTGTGGGTTGGAATTGGGGGAATCGGGGGATTGGGATCTGGGGTCGGGGTCAGGTGTCGCCTGTTTGCAATGTGACTTTTTCTCTCTCTTACTTCGCTGGCGGCTTTTCTGTGTGAGTGTGTGTGATTGTGGTTAAAATTTTTAACTGGTAAAGGCTCAGAGTAAGCCGAGCAGTAGCATGTGACGTGTTGGGAAGGAGGGGGCGGGGGAAAACTGGGGAGGTAATACTGCCTCATTTGGATTTATGTTGTGTTACGGATTTTTGTGGCCTATAAATCGTAATTACTTTAACGCGGCTAAATGAGTTTTTGGCCAGAAGGCATTAGCCCATGCCTACGGATAATTTGTTGTGCTTGTTTTTCTCTCATTCTCTTGTTACTGAGACTTTTCTTGTTTTTGTTGTTGTAATGGCCGTAATTAAAATTGGTTACTCTCATAATGTGATTGGCTTGACTGGGCCGAAATGTTTCCCTGTAATCAAATGACATATATCAAGTGGCCGAATATTTATAGATCAGCCATCTGGAAGCCTTGGCAAGAGATCTCTAATGAGTTGGAATATTAAAACTCCACTTCACTCTTCTCCTTTCCCAGTCTACAATATGTATCTCTTTCTCTCTCTGTCTCCACTCAAAGCTAAACCAATTCACACTAAACACTACGAAAACATGGGTTAAGAGGCCCGGTAAGTTGGTTGTGAGCGGGAAAACACTTCAAACCACTCGACTCATCATAGACTGAATATTTGTAAAGGGACAAGTTCGTGCATGCCAACCCCTCAGTGGAAGGAGGGAGAGGGGTGGGGGGCAGGAGTGGCGCCCATTGCAAATAACATTTTGCAAAATCGGCCGCAATTGCCAAACTAGCCAAATTAGAGAATATGCAAATGCAAGCAACATTCACACGATGTCCCAACTGAAGAGGGGCAGAAAGTGAGTGACACAAACAGAAGAACGAGAGAGAGAGAGAGAGAGTGGGCAAAGGGAACCCAAGAGCAACCAGCAAAAGGACTAGAGATGAGCAATGCCAAATGTCACTGTGTGAATGAAAAGTAAATGAAATTTAATTAAAACTTCACAACAAGTATTTAGAGATATTTAATGCAAGAACTTAATTATATGTTTAAGGGATGCGTACATAACAATTATTGCTTATATATCTCCTTATAGAATCCTCTTGTTTACATATATAAAGTTAGAAAATGACATAGCTGGGTAATTAGAATTACATTAATTATTTTAAAAATATCACATTTGTGTGTAAATAAAATAAAAAATTATCTATTTTTCATTAAATTTAAATTAAAAATCAACAGGGACTGCAATCATTAATTTTTATTCATTTGCTTACATAATAATTATCGCACTTTAAGTAAATAAAATTAAACATTCGTCGAGAAATTTACTATACTCTTTATTGCTGTTGACAAAAAATAGTATTCTAGAATTAATCAGTGTCTTACTAGGACGAAAAGCGGATAGACCCAAATCTACGATCAAAATTTCAAATGGCTCCAAATCGATATTTTGGGAATTAACTTCAAAATTCCTGAATAAGTCTTTCTTTATGTTACTAGATCTACAACATTTTTAAAGAGGTCATAAGTGTATCGGCAATTTTTAGGCGAGTGTGTTTGGTATATGAATATCTTAAATTGGGGGTAACTGAATTCAAATGTACCTAAGCTAAATTCGGAAACATTTATTGTATGACCAAAGCAATTTAGTGATCAAATTATTTGGGAGTCGAGTTAACTTCGAGGTCCACTGTATCTTAATCATTAAATCTGTCTAATTTAAACTACAGGTCCAGCGCCTTGAACTATATTTTATATACAAGTCCATAAAGTCAACTGAAACAAAAAAATTTAAAAGATTTTATTAGTATATCTTCTTGGTGCACGTTAAATATAGTGAATATTTTGAATGTTGCCACTTTTTTAAACCAAACATTTTCATTAAAAAATACATTAAACAAAATAAAATATGATACATAAAAAGTCGATTGTTAACTTAAACATAAATTACGAACAATTAAAAAAAAAAGCATTTTTGTAAAAACACATTTTCGAGACATTTTTGGTCTCTAAGAAATAGGAAAATGTTTTCAAGGAATTCTACTTCACGATAAAAAATATTTTGTTTTAGATTTTTAAAAAAAACCTGTGTTTTTATTATTATTAAAACCCCCTTAAATTAACTACTATGAAAGCTCGTGCATTCATTAGCAGCCCTTATAAGTATACTATGGTTTCTTGTTGTCTTGTTTTTCAGTAGTCTTTGGTCATTTGCTTTAAATTAAACTATTTGAAGTTAAGTTTTAGGATAAACTAAACATTTTTTGTGAATTTCATTTCCTTTGTGAATGAATTTATAGCCACAATGATCCCAACAATAATATACAATGATACTTAATCACATTATAACAAATGGGAGAATGAAATCTCATCTCTAAATTGTAGTTTTGTGAGTATTTGTGTTATTGCATGGTCACAGACTCACAGTCATCACCATCATCGCCCTTGGTAATCGGCAGTCATCATCTCATCGACCCCGCGCCACTTCTGACTATCTGTCAGACTGAGGCCCTCATGACAAACAGTTGGTAACTAACTAGCAGAGGCATTTGCAGAAATAGCTATAAGAGAGAGAGAGAGAGAGCAGAACGAGAAGGGAGAGGGAAAGGTGTATACACATAGAGCAGGAACAGGCATCATCATCATCATCTAAACTCAGAGAGAGGCAAAGGTTTATAACTGGCTGATGTGGTTCGTTTGTCGTCTTAATCGAGGCTGAGAACTTTCTGGCCAACATCCATTTTGTGGCAAGTCTCTGACCCTGTTGGTGTTGACATGTGGGCCAAAACCTAAATCTAAACTCAACTAACTAAAATGGCAACACACATTCGTGTATGTATTCAATTTTGTTGAAAATTTCACAAATTGTGCAATTAAAAGCCAATTGCTGACACTCACCTGTAAAATTGAGGAAGATTATCCCAAAATATTGTACATACATATATGTAAACTCGATCAAGTTGATTATGATTTCAGAAATTCTGTTTGATTTTTTTTTTGTTTTTCTTCTTCCGACTTTCAGTCATAGCATTTAGTATTCCTTTTGGCAATGGCAACTTCTGGTTTGGCAAAGTCAAGGCTTAAGCATCGGGTTCAGACAGTTAAAGGGCTACGCGCATATGGTTGTTTCTGTACGGAAAGCGATTTCCTCCATAAATCCATGCCCAAATTCCCGTGCCCATGGCCACTGCCATGGGCCATGGGCCACGACCTACCCTACACTCCACTCTGGCCTTTGGAGACACAACCACCAACAGACAGCCGATTGCATTTGGGTATTGGGGATTAACGTGGCTGAAACTGTTAAAATGAAATCCATTCGTATGTTGCCGCCGTCGTCGTCGTCGTCGGCGTCGTTGAGACCCTTGTTCAAACTGTCGCTGGTTACAACACCAAAAAAGAAGAAGCAAAAAAAAATACCAACAAATGACAAAAAAGGCATTTGTAGCCATAATAAAGTAAGTAAGTCGCCGGGCCGACTTGGATATACCATGCATTAGGTGAAGAGATATATATTAAATTTCTTTCAAATGCTATATCCACTATATTCCACTCTTATGTGGAAACGAGCACTTTAGCGCCCCCCGACCAAATCGGTGATTTCCAGCATATGCTATCTCGCTCTTTTTCGCGTGCATCTGCCTTGCACCGCTATGGGTGAAAAACGTTTCTATGTATAACTCGGCCATTTTTATTCCGATTCTTGTGATATTTGGTGGAATGATAGATATACGTGACATGTATTAGTGTGCCAAATTAAATTACGATACGATAAATATTTCGGCTAAAAATCGAATTTTTCGAATTTCGGGGGCGGAAGGGGGCGTGGCCAAAATTTGAAACAAACTTGGTCTGCGTGCACACTGCACGCATCTAATGTCCAAATCCGAAAGCTCTATCTTTTATAGTTCCCGAGATATGGAGGCTCAAAATATTGTTTTTCAAATAGCGGGGGCGGAAGGGGGCGGGGCGAAAAAAAAAAATAAACTCGATCTGCCTGCAGAGCAAACGGGTCTACATGCCAAGTTTGGTAGCTCTAGCTCTTATAGTCTCCGAGATCTCGATGATTCTTCAGACGGACAGACGGACAGACGGACAGACGGACAGACGGACAGACAGACGGACATGTCTCAATCGACTCGACTATTGATACTGATCAAGAATATATATACTTTATAGGGTCGGAGAAGCTTCCTTCTCCCTGTTACATACATTTTGGCGACTTTAATATACCATTTCATTCTACGAATGCATGGTATAAAAACACTGCAATTTGTATTTGAAATTGCCGCAAAATCCCAGTAGCAGAAGCAGTTCGCTTGAGTTGAGCCCAGTTTCAGGCAGATGAATATGTATGAAATTGACGTTGTCGTCGTCGTCGTCGTCGTCGTCGTCGTCGTCGTTGTCGTCGCCGTCGACGTTATTGAGGCTTGCGAACGGCAACTGCAACAGAGTCTTTGGTTCTGCGTCAAATCCACTGGGTGTTGTTTCTGAATGAGACGATGCCATGTGAATTGGAGTTGGAAATTGGGCACTGGGCGAAAGGCTGCTCCTCCTGTTTGCTCCAGCTCCTGTTCCAGCTCATGCTCATGCTGCTGCTGCTGCTATTGCTATCGATGTTGCTGCTGTACATAGAGCAAACGCGTTTTGACGCTGCGTTTGCGTTGCGTGCGTGTCAGCTTCACATTTGAGTTTTGCTCTGTGTGTGTTTGTGTGTGTGTGTATGTCAAGGTAAGCGATTTGATTGGAGTGAGTGGTATGTATGAGCTATGTACAGAGGCCGTGGTGAGCGAAAGAGGAAATGGCTGGCTTGTTTGGGGGGAATTTCTCTTAACCTTTGTGGCAGCGCATTTCGCCTTAACTGTATGCATAGAATTTTTTAATATTGTTTAAATCTTTAAAACCAATGTCATAGTATAAAAGATCTCAATCTTGCACATCTCTATAATACATAGGATCTTGTTAGTTCTTTTAAATTGTGTGATTATCAATCACTTTACATTGCACAATAAATTGCACAGCGGAATAAATTGAAAACACGATGATAATATTTTTGAAAAAAAAACATTAATTTGATAAATAGATAAAATGAAATAATTCATTTTTTTTGGAATTTTTATTGCATTGTAAATTTGGCGAACAATTAATCGGTTAAGTAATGACATTGGCGTGAATTTTTTTGGCATCTTCAAGTAAAGATTAAAATCTATTTATTAGGGTAAAAATATAAGTATAAGTATGGAACTAAAGGCCAAGGTATTTAGAATCAATTGATAAGCGATTTCGTGATGTCATTTTGCGTGTATTTGTGTTGTCAAGTGTTTTGTGTGTGTTTATTCAGCAAGAATGTGTAACAAAAGTAGGTGGAAGTACTGCGGATCATTACTTTTTCGGCGCATGGAGCTAATAATGCCAATTTCTTCACAAAATTATGTATATTCATATTCAATAAATTTGCTTTGTTCATTTCTGAAAACGACATTTTTTCAGTTCACGTTTTGTTATAGCGAATTTTGAAAAACGACATTTTTGAAAACGACATTTTTTCAGTTCACGTTTTGTTATAGCGTATTTTGAAAAATGTCACTCGTTTTTTCAACTTTATATCTAAAAATACTTCTAGAGTCTAGAGCATACTGGAGTGATTCAAAAGAGCCAAATATAGAAAAAAAAAACAAATTTATGATAATCTATTAGTATTTTTTAAATGTTGATAAAAATTTTAATTTTAAAAAGGTTTCTAAAAAAAATGAATATGAAGCCTAAATTTTTAATCGAATTTAGTTTTTATCGAATCGTAGTAAAAACGTGATCCAATTACAATTAAAAATAACGCAATTATTTTTTAGTCGTTCTAATGTGTCTACACAATTTCAGATTCTCTAGCATCTAAACTGCAAAAAAAAAAATATGATTCTGGCCCATAGTGCTTTGGGACCGTTGTACAATAAAGGAAAGGAACCGATGTAAACTGAATGTTGATTTCAACCAATCTATGCACCGTTTCTTTGGAGCAGAAGTGCGCCATATTATTTTCCATCAAACTACATCCAAATATAAGTTGCAGAAATCCTCACTCTGATATTTGTTGAATTTTTTTAGTTGGTCTTTTTTTCATTCCTGCACATCGTTGTTGGGTTAAATATAGCAATTTTTTGATAGTTTGCCATGAAAATTGATGTTGAATTTGTGTTGAAGCTGTGCAGTCTAGCAGCTGTTGCTTTTGCTTTTGTGTGTATAAGTTGAAGCAAAAAGAACCACAAACAATAAGCTGAGGCATGACTAAGACGAGAACTAAGACCGAAGCAAGGAGTGGAAAATGTAGAAGAAGCCTGACACGCATGTTGAGCATTAGAATGAAAGCGCAGCGCAGACCGCAATCAATATTTTATCAAAGCGTTGCTAAAACTGCACGAGGATTTCGCTCTTCAAAAACAGTTTTCTTCTTTATATATATGTACACATTTATATATATATTTTTAAGCTGCCCTCTTGCTCAACGCCGAGACGATGGCAGAGCATGGTGATCTACTATTTACTATTCATGCTAAGCCATGGCGTGTGCAAAAAATACAACCAAAAAAGAAACTGCAAACAATGAAAATCTAGAGCCAGGAAAACGGGCATGAATAATAAAAAGAATTCAGTGCCCCAAAGGCATAAAGAAAGAGAAATAGAATATGTATAGACAAAGAGACGACGACGACGACGGGGGGCAGGGGACAAAAAGAGAAAGAAAGAGAATCCTGGAGCATTTGGCAAACTTTCATTAAGCAGCAGAGATTTCGTTAATAAATGATTCGAAACGCAGTCTGGCCATGTCATCAATCATATTGCAATCAATTAATTTGGCCTTAAGCAGAAAGATAAAGCAAACAGAGCCCAATACCAAAATTGAAAGTCGAATTTGAATTTGATTTCCACATACAGCTCGTCCAAGTCAATTGCATTGATTCGTTTGCCAAAGAAACAAAAAAGAAAAGGAATAAAAAGCCAACGAAAAACGGAGAGACCCAATAGTAGGACTTAAATGCAAGGACATTTGGACTTCTGGCATTGTCTGACTCTCTCTGTGTGTGTGTCTCGGACTCAACTTTTGCAGTACATAACAAAGTGTCAATAAACGAATTTTTAGCAGTTCAAAATGTGCCTCCATCTCAACGGAGCCTATGTCTATGCCAGTGAGTGTTTGGTTGTCTGGATGGTTCATCTGTTTCTGGTTGCCGGGGGCAACGTATCTCTCCAGGCCCTGGACAAAAGTTGATTAAGACTTGGGGGGGCAAAATGGTGTTATAGTTAAAGTGGCAAGAACTTTTCCGAATCGAAACGCTACTGATGAACTGATGAAAAAGTCAAGCAGCTGCAGCTGGCAATTATCATTTGAAGCTGACAAAGTTGCAAAATTCCCAATTTGCAAATGTTTAAGAAGGTAGAAGTTAGGTATTTAAATTGACTGCCTTAATATCCTGGACATCCTAGTGTCAAGAAGTGATATTATTGAAACCTCAATTCTAGAACTAATAAAGTGCAGTAGGCTATGTATCCTATATTCAACTCCTAATGTATTTAATAATCCTAATGTCCCTCTTATACGATAGCGATTAGGTCATATCGATAATACGTATGCTGTAGCTGATATCGATAAATAGAGACAACTCTGAACTCAGAAGAAAAGACGTGTTTAAGCCTAATAAAATTTAATTTAATTGTAATCAAATCATCATCATTAAACAAATTAACTACCACTTGGGTATTTCTATAAGATCTGGGCCAAAGAATACTGCAAAAGCTTCGCAGAACAAACCAAACATCGACTCTAGAATTTAATTTAGACTTAAAATATTAAAGTTTTATCGATATCGATAGGATTATGTTTTTCTTTTGCTTATTCACAACTAAGTTTTATTTTTACTTTAAATTTGACGACTAAATCTAAATGTTGTTATTTTGATATTTTTAATGAAAAGTTTGAAAATATTCGATAAATATAAGAACTAATTAAAGATTCTATCCACATGAAATGTGGTTTTTGATTTTCTAGATTTTATAATCAAACTTTCTCCTTGCATCAAAACCCATTTTCATGTTCTTAATTTAAAAATGACTTTTAAACCAAATGAAACAATTTCTCCATTTGGCAACAAAATGCCGTAAACTGTAAGCCCGGAGTCTAAATGTATTTGCTCTTTTAATTTTATTGCAACACACAACTGGAAGCCGTATCTAGCCGTAGCAATCTGTGGCAGCAAAAAGGTTTTTGCAATTTTTAACCTGTGATTTAGCCAAATCACTTTTATTTGGGAATGCGGCATTGCCACTCATCTTCCTTAACTGACCATTTCGGTCAGTTGGCTTGTTGACCTGTCCGCCTTTTTGTTTCTGCCTTCTGCCTGCTGCTCGCTGCCGTTCGGAGCGCACCGCAAAAGTTTTTAAGCCCAGTTTTTCGGGGGCTGTGAAAATTATAACTACTCTGGCTGCCACAACCTACTCATCGCTTGGCTAAGCCTCTCTCCAACTCATATACACTCTCATTCCACTTGATGGCCAAAAATTTGCTTCAACTGCTTCTCATGCTGTTCCTGCTGCCGCTTCCCCCTCCCCCCCAAAAAAAACTAGGCTAATGCCACTTTCGAGTAGTTGGCCACAGAGTCTCGCTTGTGAAGTGTGTGGCTGCAAGTGCACTTGTTACCAATTAAGCTAATCCGTCAGATAATTAGTAACATAACACACACGCATATACACACATACATGCATACATACACACACACACACACACACACATACCCACTAGGATGAAAAGAGCGTAGTCCTTCAGGCAGCAGTTGCTCCTGGCTGGCTGGCTGCTTGCCTGCCTGCTCAGCCTCGGCACATGCAATTTATAGCCGCACGTGGTTGTTGCATGTATCACGTGACACTTGATTTCCGGCACAGTTGCCTTCCCCATCCCCCCCTTCTCCCCTTCTCCCCTTAATCCCCTGTACCCATCGCCTGCTCCTGCATGCTGTTTGCTTTGCTTTTCTTTTCCGACTTTTCTAATTTGGACGTTGGCACAACATGCAATGCCATCGTCATCGTCGCCGACTTCGTCGCGAAAATTTGTGGCTGCCACCTTATTAAAAGCGCCCAACAGCTGAGCCCTCATCCTGAACCGAACCCAAAAGCACACAGAGAAAAAAATATTGTAAAGGCCATTAAAGAGAAGTCCGGCTCCTGAAATTTCATGGCTAGGCAATGAATAGCAAGATATTAGGGCAATGGAAAATTTATTAGATTCATTAATAGCAATCGGACAGTTGAACCTCTAAAATGACTAATGAATTATGCATACGTATTTGCTATAGAATTAATTTATCATGTGTATTGAATATACATAAATAAAAGAACTCTAAAAAATTAGTATAGCAGAGTAGCAATTTGGTTTAATTTCGTTTTATTGTGAGTTTTAAATAATTTAAACCGAGCTTAGTGAGTGATTAAATTGTTTATTATCATAAGAAATAATTTGAATAATACAACAAATCACTGGAACTTTTCGTCTTTCACCTAAGAAGTTTTATCTGCCTTTTCTGTGGATCTCAATTCACGATTGAGCGCTGGCTGATCGGAGTTTTCAGCCCCAATCCCACATTGGAAACCATTAAGATATAAAAAGACCATGCAAATATATTAATTTCGTTACACTTCGACTTAGCTCATTTCCATTTCTATAACATTTGTCTTTTTTCCTCTAAATTTCTTTAAGAAATGCAAAACTATTTGTTCATGTCAAAACTTCTTTTTGATACCGTATTTTCTTCAAGTGTTGCTTCCTTCTCCGACTGCCTGTTTTAACCAAAACTTTCATCCAATGATATCTTACCAAAGTTGACTGTGTATTTCTATTCTGGGCCACTTTTCGTCTTCGTCAACTCTCAGCAAGTTGCAAATTGGCTGGCAAATGTCGTTGCCTGCTTTTAGGCTGCCTTATTAAAATTTCAACGTGTTCATTTGCCTGTAAGTCATCCAAGGAAGCGAGGCGGTTGGGTCCTGGGACCTGGGATTGGGTTGACTTGGGCTCGCATAGCTGGGATTAGGTGCACCAACAACTAGTTAATGTTTAATTTGCCTACCCAACACACATGGTTGCATTTTTGTGGCATACCCCATTCCTGTCTCCTCTCCTAACCCAACATTAACAATTTTGTTCATCCATTTTCACAAACGGAGCAGTTTGCTGCTAAATTTTTTCGCTTGATTTTGAAGAAGCTGAAGTAGAAGGAAGGAAAATTGCTAATTTCAATCCATAGAGAGATTTTTTCAAGCGAAAAATTAATAAGACACGAAAAAATCAAAGTTGAGAGTGAAATGTTTTTAATTTTCATTATTAAGTCTTGAAGAGGTTGCTTGAAAAATGACGAAGAAACATTAACTGGCTAAAAAATTTGAGCCTTAGGGCTTAAAATGAGACTCTGGGGTTGTCTCTTCACTCAAAATCAGATCCTGATGAAAACTTCACTTAATTTAAACGATGGAAAAAAGAATGTAAGAATCTCTCCCAAGAAATCAGAGACAAAAGAATCTATTAATATTTCGGAATCCCTTTATTCAATCGCCAGTTCTCTCCCTGAAAGCACTTACATTTCTAATTAAAGTATTGCATTCCAAACGTGAAAATCACAAGCAAAGTAAAATGATTCCATATTTCTATGTATATGTAAAATTTTCAATTACAAGTTTAGGTTTTCATTTTCATAGTTTTTTGTTATTTAGATTTATGTTCCACTCCAGTTGAATTTCGCCATGATTTGGCTTTCTAAAAATAGACAAAACCAGAAGCTATTTCCTACGCCTACTTACTCAAGTTTCGGCCACCTACTTTTCCATTGTTGTGATTCAATTGAAATCCTCTAGTCATTTCGCCATATTAAGCATACGCCCCAGCGCCCTTCGTTTTGATTTTGCTTGTGGCCTGGCCTGGCTTATTGTTAGCTTCTGGGTTAAATATAAATATCAATTTCGTTTTGGCCTCTGCTAAAGCCAAGAGAGAGAGGGGAGGCCGAAAGAAAAAACAAACTAAATGCTTGCCACGTCGATTGCCAGATCAATTGGCAAAATAAAACGACGTTTCGGTAACTACTATGTGTGACTCCGTGTAGCGGCTTCCGCACCCGCATCCTTAGTTGTAACATTTCTAGTCAAGCCACAACGCCCTCAAACAAAACAAGTTGAAGCTTTGTTGCTGCTTATCTACAGCCTCGATTTGTATTACCTCTTTGCACCGCCCGCCCCCCTCTTTGCACCCACCCTGTTTTTTGGCAACAGTCCCACAGAGAGTTTAGTCCCCGTCTCTCACTTCGCTCACCCACATCGTTGTGGTTATAATTTTGTGGTCTTTTCCATTTTGCGGTCAACTCCAATTGGGATTTAATTTGTACTTCTTTGTTGTCGTTCGTTCGTATTTTATTGTATGCCACCAGCCAGTAACTACAACAACAACAATAACAACAACAATGCTCTGTGGCATTCGCCTTCGATGCTTTGCCATCATTTTCAGTTTTGCTCCCCTCTCTGTCCACTCCACTCCTTCTTCACTCTTCTTCACGTTTTTCTATGTCTACTTTCCCCACTTCCACTTATTGCTGCCTAACAACGCGCGAGTTTTTGAGTTTGAGCCTCGAACCGAAAATTCAATTTTTGTTTTGGGAGCTACAAATTTGTGTGTGTGTGTGTGCCTGTGTGTGTGTGTGGAAATGCAAACCGAGTTTATCCACTCGAACTGTTAATGGGCATTTTGTATTTTATTTAATGTGAAAAGTTTGTGCTGAAAATATTTTTGCGGCCCCGTTCTCAATTGTATGGAGCACTCCTTATCGCTGTTCGTTGCTGTTGGTAAAATCTGTTCGAAGTGAAAAAGTTTATATTGTAATATTTTAATATTGTTCGCCTGTAATTCAAGCGATTTAATTAGCCATTAGGAGGACATTGAAAGAGGGTGTAGTGGGAGGGGGGTGAATAGAATTGCACTTAGAAACAAATTAGAGCAATGCTCTTCTCAAAGTGGGATTCTGAGTTGGGTAAATTGGAGAGCAACGTTAAGGGAATAAGGGAATGGGGGGGGGAGGCAGTTAGGGTAATTAGGAAAAAGAAAAGGAAAATTATTGTCAAGTCCTATGAAGAGGAAATGTTTAAGATGTCAGTTAATGAAAAGTAATTAAAAAAAAAAATAATACAAAACAAAAGCAAGAAAAAAATTCCCTCTCTATACCTTGTTTTTTTTCTTTTAATCGTTTCCTTTAAGGTTTCTCACACCTTTCTGACTTTCTTAACTTATCCTTTTTTTGTCTTCTCTTTTTTTGTTAGTAAAAAGCGAAAGTTTTATTCAGCTCTGTTATATACATATAGCCCGAAGCTGACTTTAATTTAACTTCAATTGTGTTAATTAGAAATATTCAGACAAACATTTGAAATTTTTTTCAGCAGGCAGAAGTCATCTAGGATTTTAAGAAGGTAAATGGTCTAGCCGAAGATAATCCGGCAGATATTATATTGGCATGAGGTTCCTCATTGTTCCTCAACATTAGCTACGTTGAGCTTTACCAAACCTCAGACCTTTTAGTGTAAACCTCTTGATTTGCGTTCCATTAAGGCAATGTCCTCTTTACTTTGTGTCTGGCTACTAATATCAGGAGTATAGAACATATGATTTAAAAGACCTAGAGTAGATTGTATAGAATTAAGCAACTTTTATTTGAAAACACTTGAAGTTTTCCATTATCTCTCTTAAACTGGGCTCTAAGCCTTAACTTATCTTAAGCCTAACCTTACACTGAACTTACTGACTTTTATAAATTTTTAAGCAGGTAAATTGATATATTTGTCACAATCTAAAAAAATCTATAGCTTGCGCTAAGCTCTTATGCCAATTAAAGCGTAGTCTTTTTAATTTTTTTCAGAATTATTTGTTCATTATCTCTCTTGACAAGATTGTTAACAACCTTTCGTCGTTACTAACTATAGAACCACTTTTCAATTGTGTGCTATACCTAAAGTTAATGTAAATCGACAATTTCAACTTCACAGTATGGGCTTATGAAGAGTCAATACTCCCAAAAAAAAATAATGAGTTATATAGGATCTTAGTCTTAGGCTCTATGGAAGCACATATATGTAGTTGGCGAATCTTATTCTAGTAATACAAATTATCCCAAGGTATGGAGGTTGACTCTATATTTGAATAGACTAGGCATTGGCCGTTAGATGTTTTGTCGTTGCGTCTGAGCTTACTTTAAATCACACGATGACAGCCCACAACATACATACAAAGGCGTCGAGCGGGCACATTTGAAAATAGTGTGGACGTTTCTGTAAACGACTGTACTATTTATTTCAATCTTATGCTATGTTAGAAGTTAGAATACGTGCCTTGTAGTACAGATTTCCAGTAGCTAATCTAGACTTTTAAAGACTTCTCTTCCTAAGTTCTTAGTCTGTTAAACTCAGAGCTACTGCAGGACACTTAACTTCTATCATAATTAATGATCTTGTTTTTGTAGATCGTCTTCAGGCTGGCCTAAAGCTAGTGTATACTCTCCCAGGCATATGCTGTCCATTTCACGATTCAATTGTCACTCAAGAGAGGTTGCAAATGCAGTATCCTTGGGGGTTTTCGTAGTGGCTACACGTCTTACACATCAGTAAGCTGCCAAGTTGAACAAATCTTGACATTTGGTATCCATAGGGTACTTGTGTTCATTATACAATACATCGTGTGGATGAAGTAGTCAAAATTAAAGGGGAATCTCAAGAAGGACCACAAATTGAAAGATTTAAGAAACTCTGCGAACTCTGTTTTTAGATGTGATTTTTAGGCATTCCAGGCACAAAATCTAATATAAACTGATATAATTTTCACACTAATTAGATAAGCTTGAATATGGAAACAATTGCCGTATTACATAGAAGTCATTAGGAAGAATTTGTATCTCAAAACTGTCAAATGCGTGGGCCACATTAATAATTAGCTGAACAACAATGACGAGGACACAATAACAATTGCCAAATACAATTGTTCGGCCCTCATTCCCCTTCGCCCGCCCAACGAGCATTCTATATATCACTATCTCGCTCTAGCTGGCGTATGAGACAGCATCAAAGTTTGGCCTATAAATCGTATCTCAGCCAAAATTTAAATTAAAACCAAATAAATTAAACGCCTTTCATTGAAGATTAATGGCCTTAAAGCAGCAAGAGCATTTTGTGCCGAGAGACGAGAAGTGAAGTGAACTAAAGAAGGCGCAGAGACGCAGTGGGGGTTGGGGCAAGTGAAGGCTGGTGGCAGCCTGCAGCGTCTCCCTTTGTACGCTTGAGTGCGAATTTCATGGTTGATGGATTTTCAGTTTTGGTACCAGATCGCCTTGCCTCGCCTCGACTGGCCTGGACGAGTCTGACTTGCTCTCCGGTCTCCTTTACGACTTTAATAGCAAACTATTATTTGATTTGCTGCGAAATCTTTAAGGCGGCATGCCAAGGCGTTGTTACGTATACCCCTCCACCCCCCGCTTACGTTTCATCCTTCTCGCAATGCGACTATTACGACACGTTCGCAATTCAATTTCATTCTTTAACGGATTCAAATGGATATTTCTATCACGTGCTATTAATGGCTTTAGCATCCAGCTGAGGCAAACAGTGCCCGAAGCATCTAGTAGTTTTCAGTAGTAAAATGTGCATATAAATTTCAAAAATTAAATGCTTTTAATTCTAGACAATTATTTAAAAGCTTTTAAATTCATTTCGTTTAATTTATCAATATTTTTAATAAACTGCTTTTACTAGTTTTTTGATAGTTGTATATTCTATGAGTAGCGCTTTGGGCCACAAACAAAACTGTTTTGCAAATTTTTACAGATTTTCAACAAGAATTCCCTTTGGACTTTTGGCTCATCCAAAGCAAAACCAAAGCAAAAAGAGTTTAACAATCGTATGGCAATCAATCATGGCAATGTTTGGATACCCTTTCAATTGGGTTACTGATAATAAGCAAAGCAATTCTTTATGTCTTATAGAAAATAGATCATTTTAAATTTGAATCATTAATCAATCTGAATATTGGACCACTCGGCCTTATATTTATATCCAGAAATCTCTAAGTATTATTTTATCTTAAGGTTTACTATATATTCTTGTATTTTATTCTTGAATATTGTATATTCCCAAGAATTTTTTATAGCAAATAAATGTATAATAATTAATTTCAGCTCACAAAAAGAATGCAGTTGAATTGGCAGATTGAACTCGATCAACTTTGCTGATCAATAATATATATTTTTATATCCAATCAACGGACAAAGTTCACAGCAAATTGTATATGCCAACATATTCAGCAAGGGTAGACCAAAAACAGAGTTTAACCCAATTGCAAATTGAAATAAAGCGACTAGGATTTTTTGGATATTAAATTTTAACATATGCATATTGATTATTTAATATTGATGTGAATTGCAAAAATTGTGTAGCCAAAACTTTTTGTTTGGTTTTTTGTATGGTTTTCATATCTTTTGGTCTTTCCATTCTATCCCAAAACCGATTCCCATGCAACACATTGCGAAACTTTCTCCGAAAACTAATCTCTTAAGTAAACATCTCGTTTTTCTTTTCTAGTTTTTGGTGTGGCAGAATATAGATTTTAAAAATAGATTGCCAAGCCATTAAGTTTTCGCCAGTGTTGCCTATATAATCTTTTCCACTCCTCAAAAAATAAAATGAACAAAAAAAAAAGAAAAGGAAAATAACAAAAAATCCCACAACTTTATCATAGAGTTTTAAAGGGGGTGAAAGGAAGGAGGAGGGGGAAGTTGTAGTTGTGTAGTTAGAGCAGCTGCTTCAGCTCTTCCATATGCTTGCAGCAAATTGTCAAGTTGCGGTTGCGCCTTTGAATTATGCAGAGGAGAGACATAGAAGGCGTGAGAGAGACAGAGAGGAGGTGCGAGAAGGCCAAGTCCCGGCATCCTTTGGCACGGCAAAAGACGAGGAGCAGAGCCAAAAGGGTAGGGGGGAATGTGCAATAAGAGCAGCGGATTGAGGATGCATGGCAGGAAGGGAGAAGGTTAACAATTTTGAGAGCTACAACCAGCTGAATTTATATGCAGCTTAGTTGCAACCCAAAAATTCTACAAATTTTAATAATAATGAGCTGCACACAGACAACTGCACAAAGTGTGCACCAACCAGTGGCTTAGATCAAAAGGGGGGCGGGAAGTACTTCAAAGAAATATTCTTACCCCAAAACAACTCGAGAAGTTGAGCGATTTACTTATTTTTCAAGTAAGATTAAGATTAATCGTCCTTAAAATGAGTTTAAAATTCTTAACATTATTTATAGACATAAACATTCAAATATGGGGAAATATCTTATTCATAATTAAATATTCACAATTATCATCGGATCAATCCTACGTAATTTTTATTAAAATATATCTGAGAATATAAAAAGAACCCTTTGTATAAGCTTTCTTAGTGTATCTAGCTAAATGTCGTAGGTCTAATTGATATTCTTCGTGCGAATCGATTCATTCTGATGATTAAGTGCATTTACTTTTTATATTTTTAACCCATATGCCATTCATTCATTAATCAAAAATATAATTTTCAATTCCAATTATCCGGATCATTTGTGACTTATTTCTATTCAGATAATTCTAAGCCCGAATAATCGGAATTGACAGGTAAATCTATGTTCCAAAAGTATTTCAAAATCACTTTTCTTACTTTTAAACTTTGCTTACATTTATAAAATTTATATTTATTGAAAGTAATTGCTCTTTGAATTCTAAATTAAATTCCATAAATACATAAAGGATGTAAATAGTTTAAAAAATATTCTGCATGTTTTGGGATTAACTTTTGAACAGAAAACCCTTCTGGAAAAACTGCTTAAGTACGGCTATTCCAAATGTGAGTGCGTGTGTTTGTGTGTGTGTGTGTGTGTGTGTGTGTAGACATGTGGTGTTAAAATAATAAAGCACTACCACACACACACACTCGCACACTCATACTTATACACACATTTACACACTCTCACATATTGTTGTAACTAGAAATTGGATTGCAGCTGACGCTCAGGCAGAAAAAAAAAATATAGCACTGCTCTGGCTTGCCCCTTTCCCCATTGCCCCCCATTGCCAAACAGAGTTTGCCCCTCACATCATAATAATATTATGTTGCAGCTGCCAAGGTGCAGGGCGAGATCATTGCAACAACTGTTTGTACAGCGGATGGGGTGAGGCCAGCTGGTGGAGCAGAGCAGCGCAGAGCGGAAGCGGATTCATGTGTACGGCGAATGTGGCGACGTGTGGTCGCAAATGATATTAACAATTCATTAATTAACCTCATTTCGTTTGGGTTATGATGAGGAAGGACCTGCAAAAACGATGACGACAAACCTGTAGCAAGGTCCAAGCAAAGAGTGATGGAACAGGGCAAGCAAGGGGGCCAAAAGCTTGGGTAACCGAACGTAAGCTCTTCTCCTTGTCATTGTTCCGGCAGCAGCAGCTGCCCCTAAAGCTTAGTCCATAGTGTGTGAATATTTATATAGTTGGTACAGTTTGGCTTTCCCTCCCCCCCACAACTGCCCCCAACCTTTGCTTCCTGTACACCAACAACCTCAAGCCCTTGCCGTTAGTGCTTAACGCTAAGTTAACTTTGAGCTAGTCATAAAACTCATATGCGATGGAAACGGGGATGTTCTGAGAAATGTCTAAGTTGAATATTTTGTAAGGAAATTATGGAGAAATTAATGTGAAATTGTGAAACTTATAGAAATTGTAAAGTTAACATAATCATAATATACGGACTATGTAAATTATAAACATTAAGTTAGAGAACTGACCTGGATGTATCTGGATACATGTCGAATAAGTTTTCAAACAAGATTCTAAAGGTGAAAATTTCAGAACAACGTCAAGAAAAATGAAGAACTCTTTCGTAGAAGACCTGCTTCAGTCTTTGAAGTATCATTATTAAAGTCTTATAATTCCTTAAAATTTTAAGTTTTAATTGGTTTATAGTTAAAACTAAAGATTTTAGATTTTTACTTTACAAGTTACAAGATGGAACCAATCTCCAAATTATTCATTTAAAATTTTTAAAAATTTTGGCCAAAAAAGGGAAAATTATAAGCCCAATGCGCGAAGATAAATGCATTTGATGTAACTCTTTAAGTTATATTGTAATAAACCAATATTTGTACTTTTATATAAAAATGGAATTCAGTTGGAATTTAAGTGAAATTGTATTTGAAACCTTTTGCTTGCGAGTATTTAAAGCACTAAGGAAATGAAGTTCCCTATAAAAACCTGCATCTCATCCTGGTCTTATTTCATATACTCATCATCATCATCAGCAGCAGCAGCAGGAACATCATAAGGAACATAGTCAGGAACATCATCTCTTTGCCTAGTTGCTCTGACATTTTAAATAATTAATGCATAATACATACTGAGGGCAGAGAGCTGAGCTGTGCTATGCTGAGATGGAGAAAGAAAATGCTCTAGTGCAAAAAATGTTTGCTACTGTTTAACAAAAATAAAACAGGGAGCTCAACTTTCAACTCAACAAAAACGGAAACTCTGTCAGTCGCAGGGCCCCTTGACATGGCCATGGACTGGCACACACACACACATAGACCCAAACTACAACTCGAACTTGGACTGACTCGTGCTCACGTTCTCATAAATAAAGGAAATTTTAATGTTTTTATGTAATTATGGCAAACCAATTAAATATTAAATAACATTGCGTTAACTAGTTTGTGGTCCCGCCAAGCTATGCAATTGTGGGTGGAGCCCACTGGAGAGAGAGAGAGAGAGAGAGAGAGCACTGGATGGTGGTTCATTTCCCCATCAAGAGATACAGATGAAGAGGATATCTAAAGGGGGATAAGAGAGGTGACAAATCAATCAGCAAATCATTCGATGTAATAAACTGAAGGCAGGTCAGCAAATCAACTCAGACAGACGGCAATTTCCGTTTTGCAATTGCCATTGCATTCAATCTGGAGAATTGGAGAAGTGTGGGGCCAGGAGGCGTGGCATAATAAAATGTCTGATGCTCGATAAGGCGACGAGGCTGCTTAAAGCACACACACACACACACAGACAGAGAAAGGGGGGACCCTTTCGCACACATTGATGGGGCTTTGGAGCTTCCAATTGAATTCACAACGAATGAAGGATTCAGACACTAGGGTTTCGCCTCCGAGTCGTAGAAATGTCACCTCAGCAATCTAGATGCATGGCTAGCAAGGGTCGGGTCGGGTCGGGTCTCAAGAGCTTGATATTATCACTTCCTGGACATTATTTTGGTGCCATAGGCCAGAAGGCTTAAGCTGTCTAAATGCCAAAGCATCTCAAAGATGCTATAAGAAGGATTTGCAATGTATCTAACAGATGAATCTACAGCGAGGGTGACATCTATCATTATTTCCTGTTTTGCTGTATCTATGGATAACTTTTCGGCCTCTCCTCGTTGTGTAGTCTGTGCACTTGGTGGATTTGCCGGCAAACTTTCGAAAGAAATTGCACTTTTGACTCATGCTTATTACAATAAGCGATGCCTCGTTCTTTGTTCTTGTTGTTGTTGTTGTTGCCACCTGACAAGTCAAAAGTGGATGGCACTGAAGGACTCTTTCAATCTGCTTGTCTTCCACCTGCTGCTGCCGCTGCCGCTGTGCTGCCCATCATCAGGTATTGCCCAGTCTCTATTCTGGAGTTGGGTTCGAGCCTTGGTAACAAACGTAACGAACGGAAACGGATATTGCATACTTATGCCGAGTGCAAAATGGCAACGAACAGAGAATCAGACACTCAAGCAGACTAGGCAACGCCCCCCTTCCCAGAAAGCACACACACACACACACACACACACACACAGCACATTTATATATATATATATTGAGAGGGAGAGGGAGAGAGAGTAATCCACACATTTGGAGTAAAAGCGGCAGCCACCGACAAACTTTGTGAATAGGACTTGTAAAATCAAAAGCCGATTAGATTCCATTTCAATGAGCAGCTAGCTGGTTGGTCATTTGATGGGCGTGTCTTCGCCCTCAATTCCTTTCGTTGCACATACTTGTATGTGTGTGTGTGTATGTGTAATATCCACATCCACAACCTGCACTCGGAAATCGGTTTATTGCTGTTTGCCACTGCTGATGATGTTGCCACCGTCTACCTGAGAAACAGGACTCGAGACGGCCGCAGCGTTTGCATTAAGCGTTGATTGTTTCAAGGGGCGGGGGGGTCTAGAGGGAGGAGGATAGCATATGCATAGTTATCTGTAGCCACTACTTGATTAGTTCTGATATTAAACTAAGCAAAGCATTTGCAATTGCAGTTGCCTGTAGGGCGAAACTTAATAGGGAAATGATTGAGTAAAACGGATAGAACATGTGTATTTCGTATGCTGAGGTTTACCATTAAATTGGGATTGGATGGGATCTATGTATGTATATTCCCTTTACTTCCTAGAGATAACATTTCAAAAATGTTTTTTTTCTTCTTTCATTCACATGACTTATTTTGTGTGCTGGAAAGTTTCTTAGAAACACGTTTGAAAATTACATAATTGCTCTTCTGCTTTGTACAATCGTTTGACCTGGTCGACTCTTGAGCCTTACCTTTCTGCTATCTTCCATTTCCCTTCGCTCTACCTCTCCTAATTCGCATCTACAATGCTCAGTCATGTATAAGTTTGCCAACTGATTTGAGTTTGAACTGTGGTCCCCCAGGAGGTCGGAGGTTAGATGCGACTCCTTGGCTGCCTCTCTCTCCCTCTTCTTCCACCTGTTTGTTTTAATCGGGGTAGTCGACCAGCGAACTAATCGTTTATGATTTAGTTTTGATTTGCTTAGTTCTATTTGTGGATAAATCAGAAGAAAAAAATAGGAAAAGGGATGCGAAAATAGCAAATATGTATACTTAGTTGGGATCGACCCAATCCAAGCCAAGCCGAGCCAAACCGAACCCAACCAAAGCCAGAGCCACCGCTGCTGTGTGTTTTCGACTATAAAATTAAATTGCAATGTGGTAGAAAAGTTAGGAGCAATGCCCAGTTCAGTAACAGCAGCAACAACAGGAAACTATTGCTTACTGCCCCACATTACACATTTGGCCAAACACACACACACACTCGCACACACACACACACACACACCCATTGATATATAGAGAGGAAAAACTGCAGTAGTGAACAATTGTTCAGCGCATATCATTTGGTTAAAAGGATTCGTTTTACTCTTCAGTTACATACATACAGACAAGCTATCCTCCACACGATGGAAGAGAACCGCTGGACGCAGCTCTTTATGTGGCTCACTATATATCTCTATAAGAGTTTACTCTGTGTGTGTGTGTGTGTGGTGTGTGTGTGTACAAATCAACTAATCTGCTCCCCACGGCAAAGTTACGAGAAGACCGACAATTATATCCGCTCTCTGCTCACAATTTTTGCATGTCGTAAAGTTTGTAGTGGTGCCCAGACCCTCTCCTCCTTGCTCCTTTGCACATTGGTCTCAGTCCTGCTACTTGGCCATGTTAGTAGTTGGTCCCAGCCGGTGCTCTAACGGGATTCTACCAGCTTTATACGAGCACATGCATATATACATACATCTATGTATATACGGCATGCATGTATGTGTGTTGGAATGTTCTTTAGTTTTTCCCGGGAATGCTCTTTCTACTCAAAAGGAAAGGTATCATTCATTTTTTTATTCAAAGTAGCAGCTATTAAGTCGAATATATGGAGCATGTGGCAATGTTTCGTTAAACGATTTCTTTTCTAGTTAATTGGTGAGCTTATTCCATGGTATTTATTTTGATAATACTTTAATTAAGTTCAATTTGCACTTAAAGGTTAATTATGTTGGGTTAGTAGAATAATTAAAATTATTTTAGGTGCAGAAAAATCTAAAAAGGTGAGTTCACCTTAAATAATATTTAATTTAGTTTATTTATCCAAGCAAAAGTCCTTATTAAATTTTTTAATTTAATTAATTATTTATTTAAGCGCTGAATCCATACATGCAAAAATAGTATCTTAACAACACAATTAAATGATATACAGAAAGAACCAAACCTCATTGGTATATCCAAGAGGACTATCCTTAGTAAATAAGAATTGACTCAAGAATTTTTAAATTTTCATCAACTTCGATAATTTTCAGAACCTAAAATATTACAAATTTGGCATTAATTACTGAGGAAAAATATGATATAATTATGTAGTTCAAAGAGCTGTTATTTTCTATATTTTCAGAGCATTCATTATTCGTTTAGAATCATCTGAAATGCTCTACGCAAATGTTGTTGCCTACTTTTCAGGAGCTTTGCAGTGTGGCATTTGTATTGGCGTTTGCATGTGTCTGTATGTCGTGTATGTCGTGTGTGTGTGTGTATTTTCACTGTCTGTGTCTGTTGTGTCGAGTGTGAATCTGCCCTGGCATTACTGTTTGTATTGCAAAAGTTGTTGTAACTTCGTTAAAATAAGCACTCTGCTAGTTTGCCCGTTGGTAGCTTTCCGTCTCCTGTCAGTGGGTTGGTCTTAGTTTTCGGATGGTCGGAGCGCGGAGGGTTGCAGCAGGAGCAATGCAGCAGATTTGTCGGCGGTTTTTGCCATTACAGTTACACCAGCAAACTACAATCTCTTCCCACTGATAGCTGGCATCTGCATTAGTAATAGCGAGTGGCGGCAAATGCTGGCGAGTGGGGCGAAGGCAAATTGGGTGGATTTAGATTTGGCTGGTCGTCGCCAGCTTTGACAGCCAGGCAGGGGTACAGGCACAACTCGAATCTTATTTCACTCTCTCTCCTTATATGCACTCTTCCATGTTATGCTATGTACATAGACACCAGTGCATGCAGACTTGTTAAGGATATAAAGAGCCTTCGAGGTAAACTCACCGTTTACGTTTTTGCTGTTCTTTTTCTTATGTTTTCGTTTTCGGGCGGGGGGCTTAGTTCCTTTTAGCGCAGAGCAAGCTCCTTGGTGGCTATTAAATTGCAGTTCCTTTCGCTTTCTGAAACAATACCGATACATGCCAGGGAGTCAGTTGAACACAGCTCAGTTGTACACCATTCCGTTCGTTCCCTTCGCACAACCGACAAGTTGTACTTAGCGGCATTTCCTTCCGCCCAACACGGCAAACACGGAGAAACGAAATGGCGAAACGCAGAATGCAGCTCGTTTGCCAGGGCTCTCTGAAATGCAATTAAGTCGCATCGACATGCAATCTCCGGCGCAAGGGGCCGAAGCAGGGAGCACGGACTATGGCAGAATATGAAGAAAGGAAAGGCCCTCAAACAACACACATGCTTCGCGGCCACACACACATCAGCAGCAAAAAGGGAGGAAAGCCCTAAAAGCGCTGAAAGGTTTCAGTTATCCTTTACAAAAAAAAAAAAACAAAAACACAACACTCCCAAACAACCACTTGTATTCTGCCTTGTCTGGCAATTCGATTTGACGAAGTTGGAAATACTCTAAAAACTATAAAGATTTCGATCGAACATAATTAAAATGCTTCACACAAATCTAATGAACAATTTTCAAGAAGGTAAATTGCCAAGTTTCGTATAGATTTTAGTGTAGTATAAATAGTCAGGAATTTATTCTATTACTTTCTTTTTTGTTTGCTTATTCAAGTCCTAAAATTGGAGTAGGATCGAAAGGAATTGTACAATTTTCACTTTAAACTAAGACTTACTAGTCTTACCTCCTCTGGCAGGATTTATTTTTAAGATTTTCAAATCATTTTATAAATTCTAAAATAAGAAACATAATCAAAAGGTTGGAAGTATTTGATAGAAGCAAATAATCACTGCATAATTTTATTTTCTTTCTGAAATAGTGATGAAAACTTTTTGATTGAGTTAACAACGTTTAGATAAGTTTATTGATATTGAATAATTACTTAATTGAATCTACATTACAAAGAGCTCAAATCTTTATATTTAATAGCAACGAATTTAAATTTTTAAATAAATTGCTCATTCAATGTAGAAGATTTCAATGTGAAAATGTTAGAGGGCTGAAAGTCTAAACAACTCATAAAGTTTCATATTAAATTAGAAAGCTTTCAATCAAGTTTATTATAAAATCATATTATTTTTGTGCTGCTATTGTTGCTGTGTTGTTCTCCAACAACTTTCACTAGAATTAAATTGGGTGCAAAGAGTATCCGTAGAGCAGGAGTCCATGTGCAACTGAAAGGAATGCATTCAATGGAACACTTTTACCCTGCCGATAATCCAATTATGGCTTGGTCAAAGGTTTGAACGAAACTTCCTTTATGTAGGTAGATGTACATATATATATGAGTTTGTATGTATGTATGCGTATATCCACATAAGAGCTGGATCCTTTTCGTGTAGTTTTTCTGTTGGCTCTGCACACCTGAGTCCCACTCTAATACTTGTTCTCTCCTTCTCACACATAATTTGCTGGAGTTTATTTGCCAGAGACTGGGGGAGAATGAGAGCTCGGGCATTATTATCAAGTTTCATTGGCCCCTAAACACTAAAATGTGTAAAAGGGTCACCAGGAGCAGGAGGCTAATGTTTGAGGTCCACCGCAGCTGGTTGAATTTTTCAACGTTTTTTTATCCTAAACGTTTCCATTTGGCCCCCAAAATAATGAAACGAAATGCTGGTTTAATATTTCTAGCATTTTGTATTTATTTTTTATTCAATTTCATTTATATTGATATCAATTGGGTTTCTTTTTTCAGTTTCGGTTTTTTTTTGGTTTCATATTTCACTACTTTAATCTCTCCTGTGTTGCTCGATTTTTCTCTGTTGCATAATTGAAAATTCCATATAAGTGTATATTTATATATACATATATATATTATATATTATATATATATATATCTGTACAATGTTGTTTGACAAAAACTGTCTCAAACGAAATTTATATATATGTATATGGAAAACAGAAAGCGAATAAAAAATTCAACTAATGGTAGCAACCTTTTATGGCCTGCAGCCTTTTGTTTTAATGCATTTTTATCGTTTTATTTAAATTGTTTGTGTTTTTTTGGTTTACCTTTCTCCCTCATTTAGTTTATTTATTCAATATTTTTATTATTATTATTATTATACTTGTGCATTTTGCATCATCGTCGTGTAAACAACTACAATTAGTATCACGATTGTCATTGTTGTAACCGAAAAAAAAATTAAATTAAAAAAAGTTCAATAAAAAACATAACGAGGGAAGGCTGTAAAGCAATTGAACGCTATTGAAAACCAAACCAAAATATTCTGGTAAGTGCAGCACTTTGGCAAGTGGTCATTTGTCCTTTTCATGAAAATGGGTTTCTACGAAAAGAATGGAAACTTTTAGCGGGAAGTAGGGTTTAAAAAATAGAACGATTTTTTGTATTATAGAAATTAATTGTACAACATGTTGAGAAATGTTTTGTCAAAATTTTAATTATTTAAAATAAAAACTCGAAGGTTACCGCTGCTCATGAATATATTTTAAACGTTATTATACCATGTTTTTACCAAGCAAGTAAATAAATTTAAATTAACCATATTAGCAATAATAAAGTCTAAAAAAAATAGTCCTTTTCTGATATCTGTGTTCATCCACAAAACTTTATTTAAATACCTTTAAATATCTTTAAGATAACTTAAGATACTTTATTGTTTCGAGTGAATTTTATACCTTTTCCTGTTGACCTTGTGCCTTAATCTGCTCTACAACCAGCCCTCGTTAGTGATATACAAAAAAAAAAGATTTGAAAAAAAGTATAATAAATTTGCATTCCATTCAGTTGGAATGCAATTCTCTACCGCGCATTTGTGAAACGATTATGCTTTTCATTATGTTTATATTATGTTTTATGCAGTAGTCGTAATTTATTTAATTTTCTCTTGTAGTTTTGTTGTATTTTTTTATCGTTTTCATTTTTGAATTAAATTTTCTTTTTTGCCCAAACTGATATGTACTTATATATGTGTGTGTGTGTTAAAAATTGACTGCCCGCAAATGTTGTTTAAATGTTGTGCAATGTTCTCTACATTTCATTTAAAAAACAATTTTGAATTGCTATCCAATAGATGTGTGAGTGTTTATATATATATATATATATGTAGTTATATATATATATATTTCAATATGTTATTAGTTATTTATTGGCCTTTCGTAATTTCCTTTCTCAGCTTTCTCTGGTTCTAAAAATATTTCATGTAAACTATTATTAACAACTTATCCATTCTAATTGATCTCTAGATATATGTAGATGCAAAAGTGTTCATTAACTACGCTCTAAATGGGTGTAAGTGTGTGTGTGTCCTTGTGTGAGTTATTAGGAATCATCATATGTTCGCCATAGTATGTATTTATGTATTTGTGTGTGTGTGTGTTTCTGTGTGTGTAATCAATTGCATTAATTACCGTTAATGTTGGCCAAGACATTAGCGCCATGCGGTAATGCGGGAGGTGTTGCAAGTAGGTGTTAGTTGTTATTTAGGCCCTATTTAACAATAAAGTTCAAATCGGAAGTTGAAATTAGTTGGGCTAATTAAGCATTAGTTAACATATCATATGTAATTGAACAAAAACAAGAGAAACGAAAAACATATTGCTAATACTTGATATTGATTCTCGTATTTGTGTTTTCTCTCTTTGTGGCAGTGCTAAGAATTGAAATCAGTTAATAAGTCCGCATGACGCCATTCAATTGCAAGTACTCTACTAAATTAGTTATAGATTTCACATATATATATATACTATATAAAAACTTATCAATTACGAGTGGACATAAACCGATTTGCTTGTGATTTATTGTAGGGTTCTTTTTTTATTATATATTATTTCAATCGTTTTGTTTTTTCTCTTTTTAATTTATATATTTAATCCCAAAAATTCGTAGCTACCGATTAGTGATTTCGTTTATATTATTATCATTATTATTATTATATCTATTTACAATATCGTACAAAATTTAATATCCTTACTTGGCCGGCAACTAAAGCCAACATCAAAGGGTCATGGTCATAAAGATGGGCATTATGATGGCCGTTAGAAAGGATAATAAGAAAATGCGTTGACCCGAACTGCTCAAGGCGCTGGCCTGGCACAGCAGATCCTCGGGAAAGATCTCCAGTATGGGCAGATGGCGTCCTGATGTCTGGTCATGGCAGGTATTGGCACGAGCGCGCTATTTAAAAATTAAACAGAATGGGAATTTTTGTCATTAAGAAAAAGATTCATTTATAGGCATTGAAATGTTGAACTTTCTTCGTCATGACGAAGTTTTCGTAGATTTGCAAAGCATATCACCAAAAATTTGTTCATTTAGAAAGGTTTTTCATCAATTCTTTTGATTAAAGTAATGATTTAAAGCTTCGTCTGAGGCAATTGGGTAGCCAGCTCAATATGGCGATTAATTTCATTAGTCCTATACAATTGAATGACCTGAGAATGCTGTATATCTCGATTGATCTTACTGAAATTCTTTATAACCCCCATCAACAATAGTGAATAAAATAAAACTGTATTTAACTGTAAAACTGTATTTAGATATCAAATAATTATTTTTATTCAACCACACTAAAAATTAACTGCCGTGTAGAAGTGTTTATAAGAGTAATTTTGAGTTAAGAAACACGAAAATTACATCCTTTTTTTTTTTCCAACAACTTTTTCGAAATATTATCAAAAAAAAAAAAACATATATTTCGGTATTTCCTGAAGATATCTGTAAATATCTGGTGAACGAAGTTATCCAACCAACATAAGATCGAAAGGTATTGAACTGCCCTTTACGATGATATACAATACTTTTGTAATGAACCCAAACTAAACGAGTAATAAGCGTCCAAAGATGGTTATTTAATTTAGTTTTAATGAAATTTTTTAATATTAAAACAAAAAAATGAATGACAGCAGCTTTTTGCTTCAGAATAAGTGGGTTACAAAATAAAATGATTGGTCTTATAGACACTTTTATATATGATTAGCTAGTATTTGCAATCATAATTATTTAACCAAACCAAAAAATTTTATAAGCACTTTAACTTTTTACTCTAACTTGACATGGTTCCGTAAATGAGAATAAAAGCTAAATTACCTTTAGGAAAAATTATTTCTATATTAATAAAACTAAACTTTGCTGAATTGTCAAACCTAAAATATCTCATCAGGAATCAAGTATGCATATCACATGATTTTAATTATTTCCATATTTGCGATGATCAATTTCTTTAGTGGAATCAAATACTTTGCAAGTCTACTTAATTAATAAATTTTGTAGGAATTATTAAAAAGAAACTTAAAGCTTACGCGCATATCGGCAACCGATAGAGGTAACTTTTGTGCCAAAAATCAAGAGTTGAGAGTTTTTGTTTAAAATATATATGTATGTGTATATAGTTGTGTAAATGTTAGGCGGCAATAGCCAATTACTCACCTGTACCATGCGCTTCAGATCATCCTTTTGAATGACCTTAATCTGGGCTGATTCCCGCAGCCAACGTCTTAGCCAATGGCCAAACCAGACGAGGCCGCACTCACATTCCAAAGGATTGTGTGAGGTGATGAGTCCGCCCATTATGCTGCGGGTTCCCACCGTATCCCAGTAGCTCTTGTTGGGGTAAAAGCTATCTGCGGCCAGGGCATTGATCCGATTGTGGGAGATGTCAATGGAGAGATGGGGCACCTCTCGCAGGGCGTAGAAAATGCCCGGCGGCAGATCCGAGATGCGAGTGTGTGAGATTTTCACCTGGAGCCGCTGGTTGTGGGAGAGCCCGGTGAAGGCATTGGGCGAGATGGTCTGCACATTACTGCCATACAGTTCGACCAATTGGAGTTTCGTGTTGTTGATTAACTTGGTTAGCAGTTGGGGCCCGATATTGGGCTCCAAGCAATGGACTTTGAGTTGTTGCAGGCCAGGAATCCTGGCTACAATTTCACCTAGATTAGCATGCGAGCTGGCATGAAGTTTGCGCAGCGAACGGAGCTTGGAGAAGGCCAGTGGATTGACCACCTTCACATCGAGTATATTTAGTTCCGCCAGATGACGGAGACTCAGGAGATCGTGCAGAGTGATGCGGCGCAGGGGATTGTGAGCCAAGTCTAGGACTCTCACGGAGGGAGGTAAATGGTCGACCGCACAACTGGCATTGATTAGTTTGTTGTGGGAAATGTTGACATGGCGCAGATGACGCAGGGATCCCAACGGTGAGAGTTCCTGCAGATAGTTCCCGCTCACATCCAAATAGGAGAGGAGAGGTAGCTTTAGGGGCGGCAAAACATAGAGGCCCATGTGATGTAAGCTCAGTTTTCGGAGGCGTGGTGTATGGACGAAAACCTCCCGCAGATTGGTGGTGACCAGCGGGTTCAGCGAGAGATCCAGGTTGGTCAGGTTATTGAGAAAACTGAACGTATTGTCCGGCAATATAGTGATGCGATTACGCGCCAAACTTATATCGTAGAGGAACTGCGAGTTGATGAACATCGAGGCATCCAGATACTCCAAGTTGTTGCGCGACATTTGAATGGATCTTAGAGTGAAACCGATGTCCGTGAAAGCCGGCACCGGCCACACACTCAGCTGGTTATCGGAGATGTCCAGGAATTCCAGGCGCGTATTCATGAACACCTCCCTCGGCAGGGCCTTCAGACGGTTCGAGCCCAGGTGGAGTATTCGAAGTTTTCTCAGATTCGAAAACTGTTCCACTTGCAGCTGATCCAACTGATTGTGACTCAAGTCCAGTTCCTGGAGGCTATTCAAGCCCTGGAAACTTCGACGTCGCAGTGAACTTAGATTATTGTGTGATAGATTTAGGATCTCCAGAAACTCGAGGTCGCCAAAGGCATGACTCTGCAGTGCACCCAAACTGTTGTGGGCCAAATTCAGGAATCTCAGGGTGTTGGCCAAGTTCATGAAACTATCCGATTTGCTTATGTGGTTGTGACTCATGTCCAACTGGTATATGTACATGTAACTGCTCAGTTCGTCCTCGAAGTTGGCCAAGTGATTGTGACTGACATTGAGGCGCAGGGGCGTGGTGGTATTCGAAACGTAGTGGAACGACTTCAATGAGAGCGAACACAGTTGGTTGTGCATCAGGTCCAGGGCGGCCAGATTCGGCAGGATCGTGAAGGCGGCGTGCGAAATGTTCGTCAGACGATTGTGCGAGAGATCTATGTAGCGCAGGAACTCCAGATTGTGGAAAGCGTGACGAGCTATGGACTTCAGGCGATTCGATTGCAGATTCAGCGTTTGCAGATCTCCCAGATTGTGAAAGGTCTCCGCCGCGAGATGCTCCAAGGCATTGTAGGACAGCTCAATTTCCACCAGATGACTGTGGATGTCGGGCAAAAAGAGTCCCTTTGGCAGGATTTTCAGCTGATTGAAACTCAAATTGATGTAGCTCAGCTCTCGCATTTGGGCAAATGACTCATTCGAGATGGTTTTCAAGTTATTGTTATCCAAGCCCAGCCATATCAGCTGGGAGAGTGGGAGGAGCGCCTCCAGGGGATCCAAGGACTCCAAACTTCTGGCTGGAAATACGGCGAAACTTAGTTCTAGTATTTTCAGTGTTCGCGAAACATTCTCAAAGACCAGAGGATGGTGAATGGTGATGTCATTGAAACTCAAACTGATCTCCTGAATCTGCTCCAGACCCGCGAATGAACCCAAATGCAAGTGGGTGATTTTGTTGTTCCTCAACAATATTGTCTGCAGATTACTGCCCCACGAGTCCACCGCAAATATCCCCTCAGGAATGTCCCCTATCGAGTTGTAACCCATATTCAAATAGGATAATTGTGTATAGTTTTTCAGACCCAACACTGGAATCATGGAGAAATTGTTGCCACTCAAACTGAGTACTCGCAAATTCTCCGTGAATGTGGGCAAATTGCTCAATTGACTGATTTGATTCGATGTCAAGTACAGATACTTCAGGCGATGCAATGAGGAAATGGCCACAGGAACTGTGGTCAGACGATTCCTCTCCAAGTCCAGGTACTCCAAGGTCTCTGTGAGACCTTCGAATGCCTCCGGATGCACTCGATTGATGGCATTGAAGGCCAACACAAGATGAGCTATGCCCGTGGCCTTGAACACAGCTGCCGGCAGTTGTGTCACAAAGTTCTGCTCCAGATTCAATGCCCTCAGATGCACATCTGAGTAGTTCTGCTGGAAGTAATCAGACTCCAAGTTCTCTATGCAATTCTGACCCAGATCCAGTCTCTCGAGATGCATTCGAAGTGGTCGCACTTGCAGCTCCTTCCATTGCACACTCTTGATCAGATTATCCCGCAGACTCACAATTCTCAATTCTGGCAATTGTTCAAAAAGCTGCTGGGGAAATATGCTTAAGAGATTGCTGGACAAGTCCATGGTGACCAATGAGCGGGGAAGATAGTTTCCAGCCACCTGATATATCCGATTGTTCGATAGATCCAGCCAGAGTAATTTCTGCAGTTGATCGAATGGTCGTCCTGTTGTTCGATCCCCAGAACTCGGTGATGCCGAGTAGATGGAGTTGCTCGAATCCACGCGGGTTTGAACTGAGGTCAGGCTGGAGGGTTGCGAAGTGCTATCATTGTGGGGATTAACTACTTCCATTGATCCACCCCCCGCGGCTATTTCGGTGATGTCATTATTCGAGAGATGGAGAGAACGTAGGGTATCATGTTGGGCTTCCCAGTTGCCATCCAAGTTGGTTATGTGATTTCTATTAATTACAAAAGAGATAAAACAGAAATCACTCAATTGTGTACGACTAAAAGCAAAGGGCCGTGTTAGCTTTGGCCATGCCGAAGTTTGTATACCCTTGCAGGTTCTTGTGCTACTCAATCCCTAAATAGAGTTAGCTAACACACACCATAACAATGCACAGATACAAATGTATTTTTCTATGTTTGTATGACATTAAGTCATCCGATTTTGATCAAATTTGAAAGAATTATATTTTATTTTGTATAATTGGTAATTACTAAGTATGATGATAATTGCATAAGAAACAAAAAAGTTTTTAAAAAGCAAAACTATTTTTGGTTCGATCGTTCCTATGGGAGCTATATGATATAGTATTCCGATCTTGAGCAAATTTGGTATGGACGTTTGGATATAGAGTAAACTGTAAAATATTTTAACGCTTAAAGAAAAACACCGAAATTATTGATCATAACTCTATTTATGAGCGATGGTTCCTATGTAAGCTATATGATATAGTAGTCCGATCTTGATCAAATTTGACACGGGCGTTTGGATATAGAGTAAACTATAAAATACATATTACGGTTAAGTTTTATGATAATCCCGTGAAAAATGCCGAATTTATTGATCATAACTCTATTTATGAGCGATGGTTCCTATGTAAGCTATATGATATAGTAGTCCGATCCGAAGGAATTTGAAATATACAACGCTTGCAGTGTATACTAAACTTCGTGCAAAATTTCAGCTTATTAGCTTCAGCGGTCTATGAAGAGAAGCTGTTGATCCAGACAGACAGAGCATGTTGTCATACTGATCAAGAATATATATACTTTAAGATGGTCGGAGATGCCTTCTTCTATGCGTTGCATACTTCTGATCAAAAATAATATTCCCTTTCGGCAAGGGTATAAAAATCAGATGAGCAAGCATCTGTAAATTTGAAGAAGTCAGTGCATCTGCAGCTCCTTTGGTGTCTTTCTAAAAGGACTCATCGCGATTTTCGTATCAATCATATATATAAGTATATATGTATATATCAATATTCTAAGATGTATTTTCCCTAAGTTTTTAAATTAATTCTAATTATTTAAGCCTATAAGGACCAATTGTCATCCGAATATTCTAACAATAGTTAAATTCTGTGTGTTTGGAGAGCCTAAATTTTAAAATACGACTTAACTGAACTTAGTTCTCATCCGATATATAAGTTCTAGCTGGTAATATAATCCGAAGAATGATACTTATAATGGGTCAATTACCATCAATTACTATCACTGTGGTGCAATATTCTTATCTCCTACAACTACCAAATAAATTTAATTTAATAATATTTCCTTCATGTGGCAAAACTCTGATGCAAATTATTTAAATATGTGCTAAAACTGTTGAAGTTTTTGCTACTCACCGTTGTGCCACCAGCCTGGTAAGTGAATGTAATCTCTGCAGTGCATCCAATGGCAGTTGTTGCATCTTATTTCCTGAGATGTCTAATGTCATTAAAGAGTGTGTCATCGTACTGAAAAGTATATGAACAAAAACAGATATGAATATGCGGAGCAAGGGACAGATATGAAGGTAAAGAGCAACCCTGAGAGAGAGGGAGAGAGGTGGGGAAAGGGAAATGGTTATCAAAATTATATAATGGTTAAAGTTTTCACTAAACTTTTGCAACTATCAACAGTTTCCGCTGGCTTTTTAGACCCCTCCCCAACCCCGTTTGCCGTATTGCCACCCCTTTGCAAATTGACGTGCTGCCTGCCTTTTGACATATCCTAACACACAAGTCAGAAAACAAATATTTAAACTTAATTAACGCGTCGCAGTCCGACCCAAGCGACCCCGAAAACCCATTTCCACCTAAAAGCTCACCCCCCACCAACCACCCGCAAACACCCACCGGTGGCTAACATTAATAGTTACATACACGCACTACAAAAACACAAACACACACACACACACACACAGAGAGCGCAACAAACAGAGAGAGAGAGAGCGGGAGCTGGAAGCGACCTCAATTATGAAAACCACGAGGTTTTCCAAACAAGGCTTCATTCAGCCTCCTTCACCTTGTTGTTTTTGCCGTTTATGCGACGAAGAATCAAAAGCAAACCAAATTTTTGTGGCTCCTTTTTACTCTCTCTTTCTCTCTGTTTCTCTTTCTCTGTTTTTTCTCGAGTCTTCTTTTTGGTTGGTGTTTTGGTTGCCGCTAGTTGTTCTGGTTGTTGCTGTTGTTATACCATGCATTCGTAGAATGAAATGGTATATTAAAGTCGCCAAAATGTATGTAACAGGGAGAAGGAAGCTTCTCCGACCCTATAAAGTATATATATTCTTGATCAGTATCAATAGCCGAGTCGATTGAGACATGTCCGTCTGTCTGTCCGTCTGTCCGTCTGAAGAATCATCGAGATCTCGGAGACTATAAGAGCTAGAGCTACCAAACTTGGCATGTAGACCCGTTTGCTCTGCAGGCAGATCGAGTTTATTTTTTTTTTTCGCCCCGCCCCCTTCCGCCCCCGCTATTTGAAAAACAATATTTTGAGCCTCCATATCTCGGGAACTATAAAAGATAGAGCTTTCGGATTTGGACATTAGATGCGTGCAGTGTGCACGCAGACCAAGTTTGTTTCAAATTTCGGCCACGCCCCCTTCCGCCCCCGAAATTCGAAAAATTCGATTTTCAGCCGAAATATTTATCGTATCGTAATTTAATTTGGCACACTAATACATGTCACGTATATCTGTCATTCGACCAAATATCACAAGAATCGGAATAAAAATGGCCGAGTTATACATAGAAACGTTTTTCACTCATAGCGGTGCAAGGCAGATGCACGCGAAAAAGAGCGAGATAGCATATGCTGGAAATCACCGATTGGGTCGGGGGTGCTATAGAGCTCGTTTCCACATAAGAGAGATAGCATTTGAAAGAAATTTAATATATATCTCTTCACCTAATGCATGGTATATCCAAGTCGGCCCGGCGACTTACTTACTTTATTTTTCTTGTGGTCGGCAGTTTAAGTTGCGTGTGTGCGTGCTCCTCTTTTTCTATATATGTGTCTGTGTGTGTGTGCGTGTGTTTGTCATCAAAAGGCTCCTAGTAAACATGGCAACGTTGGGATGTATTCGACCGTATAAACCGAGGGTTGTCGCATAAGTAATTAAAATTATAACAAAAATTTCATTTGTTCTTTTTTTTTGTGTGGTCTTTAAAATAGTTTTAATAGACCTTGAAAGGGTTCAAAATTTGCTACAGATGTGGCCTTGGTTACAGCTTAAAACTATTTTCAACTTCAATATTAATACAGAGAAAGGTAAAAATTGTCATTAGGTAAAAATGGTGAAAATTAAGACTTCAAATACAGTGTGATTTATTTAAACTGGCTGCTTATATTGATACCTCAATCCATATACCTCAATAGCGTCTATCTAAAAATATTAAGCTATTTATTCTTTATTCAAATAAAGAAAGGGTTACAAACCCGCATGCTCAAACTTTACTATATTATTGTTAGTTAATTTGGAACAGAAAACATAATTAATCTTAGCTTAAAAGCCCCTTCGGTTGCAATGTAAAAATGTACAATCGCACTTAAATCAAAGCTATAATAACAAGGCATTGAGCCAAATCGGCTTAAAATTGCTTTGGTATTGATATTAACATTAAAGAAAATTATCAACAATTTTTTTTAATGGAAATGTATTGTAAAATTGCATAAAGTTTGAAAATTTGGTAAATTGTGAAATTTGGAAAATATAGCTAACCCAAAACCCTCAATTATATTTAAAGTATTTTTTTCGAGGATTTGTCATTTAATTGTATATACACAATTGCATATATGCAATATAATAGACATGGCTCCAATTAGAATAAACTTTAAAATGAATACATTCGTATTGAGTTGAATTGAGTGAATGAGTGTCAGGAACACAATGATATTAATGATGAATTTGATAAGTACCTGTTTTACTTAACTCAGAGAAACGAATGAATATAAATGAAATGTCAGACGCAATAAATAATTTGAGAAAGCCGATAGTATTGGATTTACTCGAATAATTCGAATAATTCCTTCAAGTTGTCGGAAAGCATATCTAGTCAAGCATAATTGTCATTTACCCTATCGATATATAATATATATTAAATATCAATTTGGTAAATAGAGATACAACTTACATTGAGTTTAGTTTTCATCGATGTTCGATCATTCGCATTCTTACTTATTCAATTTGTTTTCCTTTGAATGTTGTGAGACTGAGTTTTATGTCAGCTCACTAATTCATCTGCACCAGAATGTCTTCTCATTCAATTCATATTGAAAATTCGTAATTCGAATATGATTTTTTTTTTTGTTTATTCGTACGGACTCTAGTCTTTAATTATTTTGTGCGAAATGCTAAGATGCCTCTCTTCATTAAAATTTCACTGCTACAATATGCTTTGGAAAACTATTGCCATTGCGCATCTCTTTCAGTTTGTGTCATTCATTTGAAGTGAAAACAGTAATAGGTTTTGTATTCATGTCTATACTAAAGTTTATTTGTCGATGGTCTCTTGAAATAATAAAAAAATTAATGACACTTCACCTATGTGGGTACTTATATTTAACAAACATATATAATTGTACAGCCCTCGTTTATATTGTTAGTTTATATACTCGTATACATATATCCTGTCTCTATATATATATAGGGGCAATCAGAAATGTGCGCATTTAACGGCACTTTGCAACTGAAACACGCAACAAATACGCAACAAAAACAAAAAAAAGCCGCACGCACACACACATTCACACACACATGCGAGGAGAGGTTAGCTCATACATATGCATATGTAGATATGTGTATAATTTAGCAACATTGCATTGTAAATTATTAATTAACAATTTTTCAAATACATAAGTATTTGAATATTTATGAGAAAGTTTCTTCATATGGAAGCACACACACAAACAACATTATATGTGTGTGTGTACATATTTAAATACATATAAAGATAATATCGTTTGCCTTTATATGATAAATGGAAATTCTTGCTGTAATTAACAACAAAAATTTAGCAATTAGTTAGTTCAGTTTAAACTTTAGCTAATTGCATATTTAACTCTATGGAAAACTTTTGCAATTGAAAATAATGTCTGTCAACTGTATCATCGTCTACATCTCCGCGTAGTCAAGTCAAAATGTATATGATAATATTTTTCCCATAATGAAATGTGTCTGGATTAAACTTGTTTTCCTTTTTATTTTTATCTCATGAAGTTTTAACATCCTGAAGTGCATAAAAACTTTACTGATTAACTGATGCCATAGTAATGACGTGTGCCAGATCATATTGCATAGTAAATCGAGTGGGGAGGTTAAATGCAGGTTGTTATGTGTTTCTATACCCTCTATTCAGACGCTTGAAGGGTATTTAAAAGAATGTTATGAAAGTCAGCATATCCATTTCAAAAAAATAAATATTCATGAGATTCATCTTCATAGCTCATCATGAAAATTGCTTAATTTTTTTCTTTTTTCATTTATTTATAGACTGTATCTGAACAAAAGAACAATGGCTAGCTCTCTTGCCCATAGCATGAAAGTTGCTTATTTAAAATCAATCTTCTTGTGCTGTAAAGATACAAAAATTGCAAGTATGGACTCAACACGTAATAATAGTAATAACATAAAGAAAATTTAAAAGCTTCTATAAGATATATGCATAGTAATTAAATTAAATATATATGCAGAGTAAATCAAATTAAAGAGCAAACCAAAAGCTAGTACAAATTAGTCATTAAAATAGGGACATAGAATCGAATTTTATAAGTTCACCAACATCTCAATCTACAAATTGATATTTATATATCTCAGTGTATTAATTAAGGCAAAATTAAATATCCAAATTTTCTATAGAATTAGTTTTATTTACTAAATAAATAAAGAACGATTTTATATGAGGGAATTTTTAAATTAAATTTTAGAACCCTTTATCACATTATTGTTTTTCTGTTCCAGTGCACAAATGTGCACAAATGGTTTTCAAAATATTATCTTCTGGCGTGGCTATTAATTTGTATCATTTTAATCACTATCAACAGGTCTAAAAATAATTAATTAATTAAAATATTAAATGCTAGCTTAGTTATTAATAACTAATTAATAAAAAAAAAAGAACAATTTATAGGGCATACTACAGGGTATTTACGATGCGACACCCCTAAACATACCGCAGAGAAAGTTTTTTAAACCACATTTGCCAGGTTTGTGAACATTAATTAGTTTGATTTAAGTTCTTAATGTCGAGAGACTGTCTTTTCTCGCTGCTTTTTCTCTCACTTTCAAACTCGTTCTATTTACTTTGCTGTGCGCACAAAACTGTTAACGGGCATCCATTTAACTTTTCCCGAAAACGTAGTGTGTATGGAAGTGGGGCGAATGTGGTAAGTGGGCGTGGGTCTGTTGGTCGGATGGTCGTATGGGCGTGAACTGGCCTGCATTGGCATGGGGTTTGCTCTTTGTGCTCGTTAAAAAATTTCGCGTTTCATTTCATACCAACACAAAAAGAAATAAAAACAACAAAAAGCAAGCAAAAACTCATGGCTGCCAAATGCGGTCTACTCGCTCACAGACGTTAAAAGAGTGAGTGGGTGGGTGAGTGGGTGGGGTTGGAGTGGAGTGGAGTGAGAGGGAGGTGAGACAGCGGCAAAAAGAAGTCACTGTACCAGTCATATGTTTGATGTGTTGTGTTGTAAGTGTGTTTGTACTCTCATAAAAAAAAGCTGACGAAATATGTGCTTATGTATTCACTGTACTACAGTCTGCACAACATGCATATTTTTCCACAGAGTATTCCAATTTTAAAAGGGGGTCCAATGACTATGAGAAACGAAAATAATGTGAGCACAGTGTGTATATGGAATGTGTGCGAGGACTACTTCATTTCTTGGATATGAAATGAAAGTTAACTACTCAGAAGCTCATGTTTAAAAAGAGAAATTTTTCTTTTACTGCACTTGAATTAAAGAAAGCAACACTTCTCATCCGACAAGAGCTTCGCCTTTCCTGGAGTAAACACTATTCAATTTATTTGCAGGATATTTATTTTTACATCGAGTAAATATATTGCTCTCCAGATGACTCCAAACAGTGCGATAAGGACATCCAATTTCGTGTATTTTAGAGCCGGATATTTGTTTAGTTGCAAATCGTCGAGGTCCAAAAGGTTACCAACACACAAACACACAATAATCTTTCAAATTGATGAACTATCTTTCGTATGGTAAGAATTCCTAATAATAAATAGATGAATCATGCGTCTTAATTATAGAAATGTCGATCCTTAGTTCTAAAAATTCACTTAAATTAAAAATTAACTTCTAAATATTATATTAATACTAAACTAAATTAACCAAAATGAGAGCTTAAATATGCAACATTAAACAAGTGTAGCTATAATAGGTATCGGTAAGTCGATTCCAAATTTATTTTTGTGTACTTCACTTTTTTAAATTGTAATACAAACTATCTTTTTTTTTATGTAAAAGTGTATATCTCCCATCGGTGTTCGTAAACCTTCTTTTTTCTCTCTTTTTGTGATTATTTACACTCAAACAAATAGCGCTTGAAACTTTTTCCTCAGCGTTTTTTTTTCCGCGTTTCATGCGTGGAGGGGGTGAGTGTGTGTGTGTGTGTGTGAGTTTGCATTTCCCGCTTGCATTTTCAGCCTGAGTGCCCTTACCAGGACCCCGTCTACTGCCCCGCCCCTGCTGCCGCACCCGCACCCTTTGTTAAACTTAATTTTACGCCTTTTTTACAACTTGCAGGTTTATTGTAGGTTTGTAAAAATTTATAGTATACAAAGCTCTCACCACAAAGCGGGTCCGGGTCATTCATATAAACACACACACACACACACGTACATTTGTTTATATGTATGTAAATATGCATCATCAGTATCATGGCTCAGCACTTTCCATCATTTTGCTATTTGGCAGAACTCACCTGAAACTACGTTCGGAAATATCCTGAAGTTCATTGTCGATTAGCTTGAGTGTCTTTAGACGTAGGCCCTGAAATGTTTCATCATCGACACTTTGCAGATGTGTGTTGGACATTTCGATATACCGTACGCTGCTGTGCATGAATTCTGTGAAAGAAGAGAGCAGAGATGGAAATCATGTTGGATATATTGACGTACATCGTCCAGACCACCACAAAGTGATGGCCATAACAGTTTGCCCATCCCCCATCCCCCACCCCCCTTCCCCCTTCCCCATTGCTGCCATCAGTTCATCATTCAAATTGATTTTAAACGGCATTTCGAAACGCTTCCCCATAAACGGAACGCATTCTGCTCTTCGGTCTCTAACGATGATGGCTTTTGTTTTGGCAGTTTTGATCGTCGGCGCGTTAAAGCAAATGGGTCATCAGCGAACCGCCAGACAATGGACTGACTAGAAGAACAACTTCCCCCATTCGCCCAGGCATTTGATTTTTATGCGCGTTTCCCTTCAGGACAAAGGACACACCGACCGAGAGCAATTTGGAAACGCCACTTTATATATATTGGCATCGACTACAACGGCATCGAAATCGACATCGGCATCTTGATGGAGTCAACAAGCAGCTCTAGCAGCTCCACTGGACTAGAGAGGACAATTTATTAAATATTTATTGACCTTTATGAAAATGCGGCGAGTTTGCATATGAGTATTGTGGGGATTTTTGAATAGATTACTCGGATAATTGAATCGTGATGAATGATATTTTCAATAGAACAAAAAATTTGAAAAATATCCTAAAAAGTATGCTATAAAAACTGAAGCGAAAAAAATCGATATGTAAAGGAGGCGGAAACGAGAACAGGGAAACAAAAACAAAAACTAAAAGACAAAGAACAAAAGGAAATGAGAAAAATGAAACTTAATCAATGCACGCATTAAGTCGAAGCCCTAAAATTAAGATATTCTTGCCTAACAGGAGAGTAATTAAAAAGAAGAAGGAAAATAAAGAGAACCCAGTGAACAAAATAGGAGCTAGTTAAAAAAGAAAGAGAAAAAAAGAAACTCCATATTAAAGATGTCTAAAAAATTCCAATTATATAATGAAAAATATCCCACCAATTAGTCAAATAAAGAAAGGTAATAATCAATTAGATGTTAACTTTTTCCGATTAACACTACAGGTAGAATTTCATTTAGGTATGCCAAATCACATAGTATGTAATTGTATAAAAAAAATTGGTTTTTTATTTGGTTTCTCTGCTGTTGGACTCATCAAGTTGATGTTTAATTATTTTGCATTTCTGTTTGAATATTGCATTTGTGTGAGTGGGTTTTGTGTGATTTTATTTTTAAATCGTTCATGGCCAAATCAATCCCGGCAATTCATTCTCACTCGCGCATTTCACTTTGACTTTTCAGCGACACGCAGAAAAATGTATCCGTGAGATACAGATACCAGCCACATGCATATTGTATGTCCATTTGTTTATGTGGCAGGCGGTAGGCAGGCAAAACAGCCTGCTAACTAAAAATATATATTCCAACACCGCTAAACCCCGCCCCGGCCACCGCCTCACATCCCTGGGCCAACCAAACCGAACCCGAAAAAAGTAGAAATGACAATTCAGAGGGAAAAAAATCAACGAAAAACAAAAACAAAAACCAAAAATGACGTGAAAAATAGAAGAAAATTTTTCAATTAAAAGCGAAAAGTGCATTTTCATGTTGCATGTCAGTTTCGCTCTGCCGCAGCAGTTTTGTGTTGTTGTTGTTTTTTTTTTTTTTTGGTTTTTGCCGCCTCAAACACAAGGAGGGGCATGCCGCCACTCGAACAAAAATGTGTGTTTTCCTGTATCTATGCGAGAGCGGTGGTGGGGGAGGGGGGTGGCATTCTTAAGGTAAGGTCAGGCCATAATTTAAGTTGACAAGCATGACATGGAAATTCCCTTTGGACAGCAGCCGTCCTTATAATCAGGCTAAAACACATGGTCATGTGAGTGTGTGGGGTGTGTGTGTGGGGTGTGAGGTGTGGGTGACTGTGGAAAGTATTTTTCTGTATGTATATGTGTATGCCATAAGTTCCAATTCCATGCAAAACCCGCCTTGGGTGACCTATTCCTTTGAGAGCTTGTGGCTCAGAGTATTCCAAGGACTACTTCTGGTTCTTGTTTAATTAACACATGCTCAACGAATCGTAATTTAATTGCGTCGTTGATGTTTCCCTCGGGCGATCCGAGTCACTGCAATCGGAGGACATTACGAAATGGGGAACGAACATTGCGCAAACTTGAGCAAAAGAAGTGTCAAAAAATAGTGTTTCGAGGCGCACAGAGTTTTTCATTAATTTTCCTTCTGGCAGATTTTTAAGACTTTGCTCCCTTTGGGATTTTTTGAAACGAAAAGAACGTAAATTTAATCCAAGAAAAATTAATATTTTAAAGTGCAAAATGGATTTCCTTCAAACGATTAAAATATAGCAGTTCAAAAAATAGCTCAATCATCGATAATAAAAGTAAATAATTAATTGCGTTAGCGATGTCGGCTGATGAAAGAATTTGATAGTTCTCAAAATAGACAACGTGGTCACTTTTTTTGCTTCCAATAAATGACCTCGAGCCTGCTTTTATTAATTTTTATCATAATTACTTTACAGCGAATCGACCAGTAATTAATTTGTAAGCTTAAGGCATAAATATTTCCAATGCTTAGGAGATTAGAAATGAAACTGACTTTGATGGACTCTGCCAATATATGAATCAACTTTTGATGAATGCATTTTTTCTTTGTCGTCTGTCCTGAGGGTCTAACCATAAACAATAGCTTGGGCTAATTGCCAAAGTCAGTGGCAGGAAATGCAGGCAGCTATACCAGGATACAGAAACAGGACAACTGGCGAGCTCTTCCCTAATGGATTAGGATAAACTTTTCACTTTCATGACTTTAAGCCTAAGGCGATGATTGATTTGCCCAAGCGACTAGAACAATAAACAGCTGCGACACTATCAGGACTTCGCATCACCACTAAGGATTAAACAAACAGATATAACTAGATGGAGTCGAGTTTAAGAAACTCTTATATAGAAAAACTAACCACATTAATGAGATCAAGGAAAACAATTATAATATCTAATATGAAACCGAAATAGGGATAGCTTTATGAATAAGTTAATTCAATTCAATATTCTATCTAACATTGCGATTATGATAATATATGTACCTGCAGCAAGTAGACTCGCACAACTATAATATTTGAATGCTACTGTCCCACCTCCCCCGCCTCTCCACCTAATCCAACTATGAACCTTGTGGCTGTTCACATATATCAGACTTTGCAAAGTTCTACAATAACAAACAGTAATATATATACACACACACACACACTCGCACACACACACGAACAGCTTACATCTTAATTACATATCGCATATTAATACAATATTAATCATACGCCCTGTTGACACGCGTGCTTTGACCAAAGAAGGAACGTGGCCACTGCCCAGCCAGAGTAAACTGTAATATATAAACTATATGTATGTATGTGTGTGCATATCTAAGATGTATGTGTGTGTGTTGCTGCTGCTGCTGTTGCTATTTTGTTATAAGTGTACAAACCAACACAACATATGGCGTTAATAAACTTCTAGCCATTGCCCCCAGCATTAGAACTTTGGTATGAGGCAGGCAGTGGGTCGGTCGGTCGGAATGGCAGTGGGTCACAAACACTGAAATGAAGTACAAGCTACTCTAGACCCGCACACATTGTCCATTGTACGCTGGCTTGACTATTTTATGGCCTCAAGTCAATTCCCTGACAAATGCCAAGCATATTTATTTATTTACTCTTCGTAGGGTCACCCCCCACCCACTCGACCCTTCGCCCCTTCGTCAGCCCCTGCCAGCGGGCCATCATTTCACTCCTTGCTGTCGTTTTGCGTCACTTGCCAAGTGTTTATTCAACTTGGCCAACATGCCAAGGAAAAAAAAGTCTATATAAACAATAACAACATGAGGCACGAGCGAGCAACAGGGAAAGTTAGATGAAAATGGACAAAGCAATGCCAAGATGCTAAATTAACTTCGCCTACATCTATATACATATAAATTAAAAAATATATTGCACATAGATATTATATATTTGCATAAGTAAATATATGAAAGTTGTCGTATACAAACAAAAAAAAGTAAATACTGTAAGCAAATTTTACGCTTCAAAAAAAAACAACAAAATGTTAATATTTACTTTTGCGTATTAATTAAATTCAATTATTTATTCATTATCCGCAAAAAGTACATTTGTTCAGTATGAATTTCATTGTAAATAAACAATAAAATCAAATATGTCTAAAATATACAATACAATAAAACAATTTAAATGCGCAAAGCATGGCTGGAAGTTTAACAAAATAACCAACAAAATAAAAGCACAAGAACTTATTTGAAGCAAGGAATTTTATATTTTTGGCACGATATTTTCTACCATTATGTCGATAGGCTGAGACTATTTTTTTGTAGTTTTTTAATGGCTTCCATACAGCAGTTAAAAACAATCAACAGCATTTGTTTACTGTATTGAAAAGTCAAGTTTAGTTTTAAGAAATAGATTAAATAAAACTTTGTGAGCTTGAGTAGTGAATAATAAACATATTTATGTATTTACTACTTAGTAATGGGAATGCCTCATGACAGCAACACTAGTTTGCAAATTTAATGGTCGCCAAGTGAACCTTGAAAATAAGGACCTTTTTAAAGTAATTTTGAGTCGACAAACACGAAACTGACACCCCAATGAAGCTGTCCACCAACATAAGAGTCACATATGTATGTATATCGAAAGGTATTAAAATGCTCCTTACGATGATATATACATATGTATGTGTATATTGAATGCAAACTAAATAAATAATAAGCGAGAAAAAGTCAAAAAGTAAAACATGTAATTTTGTTTTTTTAATTTTCAAAACTTTATAGTGTTTTTTAGCAGCGATGAAAAATGTTAAAAATTTTTTTAACCTTTAAAAAGATAAAAATTTCCGTTTAAGTCCATTAGAATGCGAAATCAATACGATGACTCTTATGTTGGTGAACAAACGGATGTAAGTTCAAAATTCCACATCAAACGAAACAGATGTCAACATGTAAGAATTCTATTGAAGTCGATTTCCTTGGCAGTTAGATACGTATACTCGTACTTATGTATATTGTACTTATAAGAAAATAAAATAAAAAAACTTTGTTTTTATTTAACAACATCGAGCCATAAAATCAAAAAGTGTGATAACAAACCAAAAAGACGCCTTGCAATCACAATTTTGCTTAATCAATTTTAACAGAGCTTAAAATCAGATTCGATTTGTTATCCACATAGAAATCGGTTATCGCATTTCTATCGAAATTCTTAGCTATAAATCGAATGCTGCTTTAGTGAGAAAAGGCTAGAAGTCATTGGAGTTATAGCCGAACTTTGCCAAGAAACATTAGAGATATAAGTGTATGAATGCTCCTCTGGTAGCATAATAAAAAGCATTTTTCTGCTATTTGCATTGAGAGAATAGGCAAAACACCATTTAAAGTTTGGCTAGCTAAAAAAACAATTTATTTATACTTGACATTATGCCATTTAACAGTTACAATCGACATTCTTTTATTTTAAAATATATTTCCGAAGAAATGTCAACATGAATGCAAAAATTTATATTTTCAATTTTCTTGACGACGCAACGCAACGAGATTGCATTGAAGGAATGTTGCAGTCGGCAAACTTTTGGCAATTAGCAATTCTAATGTGCAAACAGAGCTATAACAAGAGAGACGGAGAGAGAGAGAATGAGAGCGAGAGAGAGAGAAAACACTTTGCTTGACAGGCTGGCTAATTGCGTGCCACTCTACCCTCGGCTCCATCACCACCTCTTTTGCATGTCCAGCTCTGTCAGCATGTGGTCCTGAATCGAAATGCAGGCGAAGTGTAGCATACGCAAAAATACACAAAAATATGCACCACGGTTGCGAGGAGGGGGGGCAGACATCTCCAGGGATGCCAAACGGCAACTTAAAAAATTCATTAAAAATTCCCCAAAAATTGTGCACACAGCAGCACATATGGAAAGCTCAACGACAAAACGTACATACATACATATGCATCATTCTGTTTCTATTTTTCTCTCTGAGTGTGTGTGTGTGTGTGTGCGCTACATTTAAACTTAAAATTTCTATTGTAAAAATCCAAGTCAAAAAATGTGCAATTTAGATTTATTTCGAATGTTTTCATGTCCTTTTCTACTTTTTTGGACATTTTCACGCTTGCTCAGCACGAGGCCTGTTGAGGGGCCAGCAACATTCTTCGTTCGATTCATTCGTTGGCAATTTTCATGCCGAAACTATTTTGCCCAACGATGGAGGACAACGATGGTCGTTTGCAGCACACATGCCGCACGTTTCCTGTATCCTGCCATCCTGTTTCTTTTTTCCCTTCTCTATAATACTCTACTTCAATTCGGTATACTTTTGTTGAAGAAAGTAGATTCTTCTTGCTTTATTTACAGCAGGATAAAGGGTATACATACTTCGGCATTGGCCTCAGTATTTCTCCCTCACTGTTTTTGTTTGTTGGCTGCTGCTGCTGCAGGACACAAACTATATGGATATAAATGAATTCAGCTCGGCAACCAACCCATACATCCTATTACTCTGCCTTTAGTGCCTTTCCTGAATGCTTGGGCAAAACAATAACTTTTCAGCTGACGTAATCTTCATCAACACACACACACACTCACACTCATACTCACACACACACACACACACACGTACACACTCATGTACGAACTTCAGGACTTTTGCTATGGTAAAAGGAGAAGGTAGCCTCTGGGCTGTTGCTTAGCTAAATAATAGGAAACTGTTTCAGAATTTCATATATAATACATATCATTCTAAGTGACTTTCTTATCGCAATATTGAAGTCTGCAAATTTTCAAGCAAATTAATGTTGACTTAAAATTTTGAATGCATAATTATCTTAAAGCTAAATAACGATATAAGAAACTGCCTCAGCCGAAACAATTAAAATCCATGTGCAGCTCAACCAGCGACTCATTTAATGAGAACAACAATCATAACGTGTATCTTGAATGGCACATAAATGGATTCTGCACTAATTATAATGTAGCATAATGTCTGGACTGACATTCAGTTTGTTTGTTCGAATTCAAAGTGGAAATTAATCGGAATTGAATTACGTTTATATGCACTAAAAATTGAGTCTCTCCTTTCCAATTATTATTTCTGAAAATTTCAAACAAAAGGACTTCATTCATATAGACTTCATCTATACCAAATTGGCAATAAGTGCTTAGGTTACTAGATAGTATTATTTCTTGGACTATAAAACGGACAAAAGTGTTCATATCATTAGTTCCAGTTTCCAAATAGATTATTCAATTAATTATTCATTAGCTTAAACATTTTGAATGCCAAATATTGAGTAATTTTATATTTTTTAAATGGAAACCTAAATCTTAGGCAATTCTTCATTTCGTAATCTTTCTAGAGGTGATCAGGCCAAATTGAGTAATGCCAACATCCATCAACAAAAATCCAATAAAATACAAATACAAACTTTGTGGGACATATTAGATGTTTTTTTTTTTTCGGACAGCCAATGCAGATGCAATTTAAAATTTCCAAAAAGAAAAATGGGTGGATAAATTACCAATGCGGAAGAGCCTCAAACCGAAATGGAAAAAACCTCAAAAAATATAAAAAAGAAGACAAATAAGAAGAACCAGCAGCAACCAACTTCAAAAAAGCCAAGTCAAAGTTTTCAATAGCAGCTCCCTTCCTCTCTCCTCCCTTCTCTCTCTCGGCATGACTATCTGCATGTCCTTCCTTGGTCCTCCTCCCTCGGTCGACACTCTGTTGCCTGCCGATGTCTGGCCAATTTTTGTGTTTGCCAGTCAACAACTTTGTTTATTATTTTGTGTTATTTTTTGTTCTTCCTGGTTTTGGGTTTTTTTTCACTTATTTCTTTCTTGCTTTTTTTTTTGGCATTTTTTAACTTTATGCGGCAACTTTCAAAGGCAGCAGTGGGCGTGTCAGTCGGTTGTTGTTTTGCGTTATTCTCATTTTGCAATGGTAATATTTTCGGCACGAGAACCAAGCCACAGCCCCAGCCCCAGCCCCAGCAATGGGAATGGAAATGGAAAATGACAATGGAGCACAAAACTTGCCATTCATTACTTAAAAACTACAAAATTAGCGTGGAATTTGCCACAGCAATCGTTAAAAACTTTGTGGGATGTGCGGGGTTGATGCATCAAAGCGTTGGACTGCACGGAGATGGGGCGGGGAGGGCGGGGTCTTAAAAACTTTATTTTTACAACTAATTGGCAAACTTAAATATAAGATTTAATTTTGTTGTGGCTAAAGCCCGAGGACAGGGACCGAAAACCACACAAAAGCCGCTTGAGTCTTCATTAAAAATGAAGTAAAGCGAAAGAATAATGTGCCGACCTTTGAGATACCCTGCACAAAGTTTCCAACAAATCCACTTAATCCTCACTCAATATTCTTAAGGTATTAAAAGTCTTGTCTTCATCTAGCCACGAATTATCAATTTTTAATTTATTTTCTGTTCTTATCTTTTTTTCATTCTCATGAATTTTTCTTTTGACGATTAAAAGTTAAAAGACTTTCGCATACTTTGGATCAAAAATCAATCAGTAGATTTTTATTGTGAACAGAATATTGGATATTGTTGTTCGATCACTATTTTCTATATTTTCCTTGAGGTCCTATACATTATCTTGATTGTAGTATGCCTTATTACAGAATATTTACAGGGTGCAATTAATTTTTTCGTTGCTGTTGCCAGGGGGAAAAAGTTGTCATTTTCGGTTTCATGTTTCGGTTTGGTTTGGTTCAGCACAGTTCTGTTATGGTTCGGAGCGTTTCTCGACTTTCAATTTATGACCACCAACTGACGATGAAAATATTTGCCACATAAATAAACGTGCGACAAGTTGCCTAGGACATATTGACAGTAGAAAGAGAGCTGCAAAGAAGCGAGTGGAGTGGAGTGGGGTAGAATGGAGGGGAAGGGAAAGGGGCATAGGTAGTGGTAGCGGATGGAGCTGTCGCTTACCTGGAAACTTATACAACGCCACCTCGTTGCAATTAATCTCAATCAGCGTGCTTGTCTCGTTGGGCAACCCGGCACACTGGCACATCGAGTTCAATGGACAAGCATAGAGCACATCCTGCTGTTGAGAGCCCAATAAGGCTGCAGATCCTCGGCCAACTGGTGGCAATGGTGGTGGACCACGTGCCAATATACGGGCCTGGGTATTTCGACGTAACCTTTGGCCACCACCATCACCACCAGCACCACCTCCTCGACCGCCATGCCCATCTCCATCACTGTCACGACCGCCTCCGCCTCCACCATCAAATTGCCAACAGTGGGTGGAGCTGACCAGGCACCAGGATATCAACACTAGATACAGGTGCATGCTGCAAATAGACAAGATAGAGAGAGACGGTGAGAGAAAATGGAGAATTAGTGTGTGATAAAGAATGAACAGAGAATTGAGATGACAAAATCCCAAAGAAATCCATTAAAAGGTTGCTGGTGTAGGAGACACCGCTTTGCCTTCACCTGGAATTTGTTTATTTGTTGCTGCTTTGCATAAATCACACGTTAGAAAGCAAATGAAATGGCATAAAATTAACGTTAGCACACACGCATCATACGGAGTCATCAGCCTTTACAGTGGTTTCAAGTACTTCAAAATAAATTAAATTAATTACCCAGAGATTCCTATGACTTGTTCAGAAAATTTAGTCCTATAATATCAATAAGTTAGAGATCATTATAAACAACTCCAAGCAGTTATCATAAGATTGCTCATATTTATGACCATTAACGTATGAGTTTCTATTTAGAAATACCCTTCCTTAAGTGGGAGGGCAACATTTAATTGATAATTGAGTACTTTTATGTATAACATTTGCCTTTTTTTTAGATTTTTCTCTTACATAACAAAATTAACAACATTTTTCTGGTGTAATCCGAAGCGAAACTTTTTGCCTTCATCCAATTCCATGTAATACAATAATTACATGTACAACATTATCTTAAAGAAGATCTTCTTTACTTCAAGAACATGTTTTAGTGTACTTGGGTCATCCATTAAATGATTTGAATATCACGAATTTAGATCTCTACTAATTTTAGTGTATCTGAAACAAGAATTATTTAGTTGAGGGACTTAGCGACCTTTTAATTTCACTTCGCAGTTTTCTCTTTCATCTGCTGCAACATATTACCTCTAAGACACTATCAAAATAATCTAAGACACATAAGTAGTTAATATATCTAACATATCGATATTATAGGACTAAATTTTCTAAATAAGTCATAGGAATCTCTGGGTAATTTGGATTGCGACGTTTTTTTTAGAATATATAAGAATGTTGAAAGTTGTTACTTCGAAATCTCTCCCAAATACATGATTAATTCATTGATTAATTGATTATAGACACGGTAGAAACTAGAATAGAATCTGCCATGTGACTATGGGCTATCCAAATTTAGAATTTTAGAAATCGGATTATGTTTAATACTCACTTAATGAAAGGTCGAATTGTTTCACATATTTCGTGTTTGACGTATTTACCAAACTAAGTTTTAGACTTCTAACATCATAAGAATTATTATAATGATCATACTCATGTTTTTACTTAGAATATCTGGCATACCCAGCGTATGCGTTATATGATCAAAATATGATCCAATAGTATTTCATATTTTAATTACTGAATGAAATTTTCATTGTATTTATGAGAAGCTTAGATCCAAGGTATTGGGGCTTAAGTTACCTTCTTTAACATCATTGTCGATGAGTGTGTGTGTGTGTGTGTGATGGTGTGTGTTGATGTGTGTTGGTGTGAGTGAGGTTGATTTTTGGCCTAAAAGCCTGCGACAACTCATGCAAATGAGTCGCAGTCACACACACTCACTCACTCTGGCACTTTCGCAAACAATTCTCTGCTCACTCACATGGCGGCCATGGCTAACCTTTAAAAAACTGCGCAGCCACAGCACGTAAAGCCGCTGGTGAAGGTGGAGGACGTTCAAAAGACTGACTGACTCTCTACAACACATAGAGAAATGTGGCATATAAAACATGTTTCATGTACGCTAGATGTGTGATGTTTATTTGACACGCCAAAGAATATAATAACAAATAAAAACTTTGGCATACCTAGACGCCGACGTCGACGTCAACGCTGACGCTGACGCTCACGTCGGTGTGGTGAACGAGGACGCTGACGATGACGACGACAAATGCGACAAGGACGCCGCCGACGACGAGTACGGCCCATTAGCACGATTGTTGAGCTTTAAGACTCCCGGTGGTTTAGATTGTGGGGATACCTGTGCACATTACGACCGCCCATAAAACTAGAGCCACACACACACACACATACAAAAAAAAGAAGAAAATGTAAAGGATAAAATGAATGAAAAAACAAAAATTCATACTCGGAGAAAAGTAAGGCACGGCTCTCCTTATCCCCCTCCCCATCCCTCTCTCTCACTCCCTCGCAAATGTCCTCAAGTTATTTAAGTTGGCTCAGAAGTTTTTGGGATAAGTAAAATATATGTTATATATACTAATAAAATATGGCTATAGACCATGGTTTCGATAACAGTAAAAGAGGATTAACTTTTGGCAGGCCAAGAGAAAAAGTGAGCAAAAGTGAGCAAAAGTAACTCCAAAAGAAATATAGGAAAGCTACTTGAAGGAGCTGAAAAGAGATGTGAATAGTTCTAAGGTGCTTAAATTTAAAATACCTAAAATCGTTTCCTAATTTTGTAGTGTGACCAAAGCCCATTTTACATATAGTGATTTGCGTTTATTCAGCCCTGATTATCTGTCAAATATCAACCTGTCACTTGGAACTTAACTTTTCATTAACTTCAATCATTAATTTAATCCAGAATTTTCATCATGTCGAATCCAAATAGAAATTGCCAATCTGTGAGCAACTTTGATAAAAGTATTCTGAATCTAAGCTTAGGTAAGTAAATTTCTAACAAGTCGGAGAATCTTATTTGGAATAAGTATTTCATGCAGATGAGTACTATGAACGCTATGTGGCACAACCGGACAATTCCTGCAGGGCTCAGAAACGACGCCTTTTTCAACGCACACACTATTTTAGCCCCGACTATTCCAAGAGGCGTGCGATTCGTGAAACCAATGAAACATCCTCGTCTGAGGAACCCAATTTCGATGGAAACGATAAGAAGGAATTCAAATTAGAGCCTCAGGACTCTAATGTTGAATAGATCTCCATTGAGATGTCCATTTTTTTTTTTGTCCTGGCTGCTTCTGATAATGTTAGCATATTAATATATATTTCTTGTTCTCATAAATCGCTTTCGCTCTCTCGCTGTGCCAAATTGCATGCTGTTTTCTTAATCTTTAGCTGTCATATGCCATATGTAAAGAAAATGTAACTCAAATGACGAGTGTGGCGAGCGGAAGAGGGGGAAAAAAAGCAATCTTCAGCTTCAATTACCGCCCAGCACTTTTACTGATTGTTTTTCATTATGTTGATGGTGACAAATCGAAGTCTTTGACCATGTAAAACAAATGATACATCACACAGTCGACTTGCTGGGGCCACGTTCTCGGTTCTTATCAACCTTTATGCACCTTCCTTCCACATGTATACCCACACACACGCACACACACACACACATAGGCAGAGTCTCAGTCTCTGGGAAAGAAAGTCAGTCAAGTCAGGATGTTGGTCGACAGATGAACAAGAGAGGACGAAAAAGAACGAAACGAAACAACAACAGAAAAAAAAGATAAATATGTCGTAAAAGTTTTTTATTTGCGTTTTATTTTTGATACAGCAAATGACTAACTTGTTGGCTGACAGACAGGCAAACCGACATCGCCTAGAGCCAATGGGAAAGGGCATGTTCATGGGCATGGGGATGGGGCTGGCAAATGGTGGAGACCGACGTCTGTCACGCACACAAGATCCCCATGCGGGTGGCAGGAGATGGGGGGGGGGCATTTGGTGTTACCGCTGGCCCTCGAATTTACTATTTAATTTTTTTGTTTCTCTTACTTTTTTTTAACAAGAAAACAATGCTAAACGAAAGATGCATTTAGGTTCATTTTTGTATGCCCTTCAAAAGTGATAAGGTCAAAGGAATTCGACTTTTTGGTAAGGAGCCAATATACCCTTTTATTCAAATATGATTTTTTTTTTGCAAAACTGTTTCGAATTTTAAAAAATATGTGAAATGTTCTTCAATCAACATGTCATCTAAAAATTGATCCTATTCTATCCCCATTCGTTGAGCTTATCTTAATTCCGAATATAAAAATTTATCCTGACAAAATGAAATGTGTTTTTAGCTTAACAGCTTATTGGTCAAGTCTTTAGATGACTTTATTTATTTTCAAAATGATAAATAGGAAAAATTCAATACAGATATTAGGCGAGAAAAGATAATCTCTATAAAATCTTTAAAGAAAAAATGTGCTAGCCTATCATATATAAAATAAATACTCTTTAAATTGTTTAATTATTTTTATTAATTTAAAAATCATTGGAAAATTATTTGTCTTAACTAATTCTCCACTTGATAACCTACGAAATTGCTTAATAGATTATTAAGTATAAAGTTTTTACAAGAATTTTCAAAGATAAAGCAGTTTGTTTCTTAAAATGTTGCACATCTCGTGCGATTTGTAAAACACCCTTCCCTACTTTTAGTGTATACTAAAAGGTAAAATACAATACAATGCCCCTCCAGTGCCCTTGTCCCCCGCACACTTTTGTCGCTCTCATCATCGCCGGCAGGTCGAGAGATTGCTACGAAAAGGTCAACAACAGGCACAGGCACAGGCGACCACAAGTTTTTATTACGCATATAATGCCAGCGATTTGCCGGCCAAGAATAAGTTGCTGGATGGATGGAATATGGGTGGTTGGAGTTGCTCTCCAATGTTTTTATACTTTTAATTTTTTATGCCGGTGACACAGTGACATGAAATGTCAACGAGCTGCAAAAAACAAACAAACAACAGCAGCAAAGTTCTGGACTGAAGTCCTGCCAGCCAGCATAAATATGATGAACGTCCGTTGGGGATGTCGACTGTTACTAGTTGCCTGACGCAGAACACGAGTGGCAGAACTTCAGTTCCTGTTCCTGTTCCCGCTTCTGCTCCGAGTGCAGCGCAGAAAGAAAAATTGTGGAAAAACGTAGCATACATTTGGGAGCCGTTGGCTTAGCTCTCGCTTCTGGCTCCTGGCTTCTGGGCTGTGTCGAAAATTTGCGAGTTTGTGCGATAATAACATATGTAAGTTGCTTCCCTGCTTGCGTGTGCATATGTGAGTCTATGGCATGGGCTGGGTTTTAAATTTAGCCCATAAGCTGCCGCCAGCGGGCAACCGGCAAACGGCAAAAGGAAGACGAACGAACTGGAGGGTTATACAAAATTTTAAAGCCGCCGCTCAGACAGAGATCAGAACTTTAAACGAACTTAACGCAACCCTGGGCGTATATTTAGCGCAGTCAAACATGAAAAAAGAGATGGATCAGTGTGGGTGTGTGTGAGTGTGTGTGAGTGTGTGTGTATGTGCCTGGGCGTAAAGTGAGTGGGTTACTTACAGGATACATTTCAGTTAATCGGCAGCAAGTCAATTAAGAACGTGCAAAGTTCACGCAAATTGTTTGCCCTTGTGGTTAGGCTGGAGGAAAACTACATTTTTTTTTGTTTTGTTTTTGTTAGTTTGTTTTTGCTACAACGGATAATAACACTGAGCTTATTTCAGCTGCCACCCAATTTGTGGTTTTTGTGATCAAATTTGAAGTGTTGATTTGATAGTTGGACTAATTTAAATATGAGAGACGAAATGAACATTTCATTTAATATTCCACAATCCAACCGCAAACTAAATAAAATGCATAATCCTTTAATTTGGGGCTGCAGCTTACACAAATAATGTTAAATTGTTTCAATTGAGTGAACTATGTGCAATATGATAACATGATTACAATCCACTTATAACAATTTATTTTGCCCATTTCTTCTTCTTTAGATTTTCCTTTAAACTGTTTCAATTTGCAATCAACTTCAACATATGCAAACAAAAAAAAAATAATCAAGTGGAAATAGGACACAAAGAAAACTATCTATCTTCTTGGCATTTTGTTGGCTTCCCTTGGGATTCTTATGGAACCATTAGCGGGATGGCCAACTCGAAGACACATTCATCTCTGAGTCGGTTTTAAAACTTAACCTGCTCCACCCACAACACCCACATCCGACAAGCATATGAATTCCAATGCATGGCATAAATCACTAGCGAGCAACACTCTCAGTTCATTCAAGTGTCGTTTATCGTTTTTGCTATTTTGGCAAACGCCTTACGTGAACTGCTTCGTTTTCGCATTGGTCATAAATATGCCAATTTGGCAGCGAATACGCTTTTTTGCCCAACAAAACTTTAACCCGTACATAGAGCCAGGTGAAGGGAAAGATGCCAAGGAATTCGAACTCCACTTGTCGCTCGTCCGTCTGTCCGTCAGTCAGTCCTTCAGTTAGTCAGAGGCGAGTCAACGAGTCAGCATACCGAACAATAAAAATAAAATTTATTACTCAAAGTTTATGGCAAAGCAATAAATGTATCTTACTTCTGTTTTTTTGGGTTTTTTTTTTTTTTTGCTTGTGTTTTGTCAGAGTATCCTTAACCATAAATATGCACCCATTCGCACCTAAGAGGGGGTTATGGCCACATGTGGCGCTCTGCTTATATTCTATAGTTGCCTGCTGTTAAAATTATTATGTTGTTGGCTCCCATGACGAGTAGTCCCCCCCATCCCACATCCTTTTGGCTATCAGTGTTTTTGGGATAGAGCGACGAACCCTTGATTCGAAATCCCATAAAGTTGTCGAGTTTCTGTTGCCGTTGCTTTTGCTGTGATAGTTACCGTTTATATGGCTGGCAATTGCCGCATCATTAATCTTACTCACGGAAACGGCGCTTAGGTCAAAGTTTTTGAGTTTGGGTAATTTATCTTCGAGTTGCCGCAATTATGTGCCAAGGGAGAAGCAGCAAGCAAAAAAACCAAAAAAAAAACCTGTACAACTTGCCACCCGCACCTGAACTTGAAATGCTGATGGCAGACTTTCATCAGTAAAAACGAAAGAAAAAAGTTCTCACAGTTCCCACCGTTTCCACCCTTTCCACCCCCCCTTCCGCCTCACTGTCTTTGGCCTTCTCGCTGCCTATAATAATTCTTTTGCCTTAATAATTTAGCAGCAATTTCGCGCCCAAGGCACTAAAATTAAATTGAACTGTTTACAAACACATGAATTGCTTATGAACAATGCGACACCAAACTATGCATAGACCGCAAAATGGTAGGCGATGGGGGTATATGCGTGTGATCCAGGCCAGGAGGGGGCGTGGTCGAGGCAGCAATTTGTTTGAGGTGTATGTGTGTGTGCCTGTGTGTGTGTGTGTATAGTTATCAAGCAAATGACAGTGCAGAAGTGAAACGAATGATGACCAAGCAACCCGATCATAAGCCAGGCTAGTACACTGCCACAAAATACACTCAAAAAAAAGAGAGACTAGATAAAATAGGACACTCTCTGGATTTCTAACCAGGTGTGATTTATTTCTTCAAGTGCAATTTCCCATATTATTAATTCACAAACTTTGCCACACAAATTTCGCACACCAATGGATCTCACACCACTGTGCCGTGGTGCTGTTCGCACTACTGTGGCTACACTGCTGTTGGCTCAGCCGCACAATTAATTGCGTAAACAAAACGCTATGTGGTCGGGCCGGGGCATTGAATTATTCAAATCGTCTATAATTACAGCTGGCAGCCAGCCATCCCATTGGCCAGTGTCCAATGCGCAATGGTCCCAACGCCCACCACACCCAATCCCCAATACCCAATCCTCAATTCTCTCTTCTCGTGGCTTTATCCATGGCCGTCGCATTTATCAATTAAATGCAAACGCGGCAAAAATCCAGCAATTGCAACAATAATATTTTGTAAGAGCCTAGCAATTAAATTATTAAAAGTTTGTCATAAATAAAGGCAGGCACTTGACAATTATTAAAACGAATTACATGCAAGTTTTTCCTTTGCGTGTGTGTGTGTGTGTGTGAGGCCAAAATGATTGGCCCCAGGCCAGGATCAATGAGGGAGCGTTAAAGGATTGAACATGGTTGGGTAGAGAGGAAAAGGCCAAAGCGATATATGAGCTTTTAAATTTATGCGTTGCTTTATGGCCCATGTGTGTGTGTGTGTGTATGTGTGTGTGTGTGTGTTCGTCCTGCGGGTTTATGAAATGCCAAGCGGCTGCTTTTTTGAACTGTTTAATCTCAATTACCAGTGCGAAATATGCAATAAATCTGTTATTGTTTGTTTGTGTTATACCCCCCAAAAAATGAGCGTTGGCTTAGACGAGCATGTTAGATTCGTATTATGAATGTGACAGGCGAGACAAGCACTCCGACATGTCTGTGATTGACAGTTGACTAAAACATTTGACTTATTCATATGAAATTCTATTTAACCGTCAAAGAGTTTAGTTCGCTAGTTGAATTTCTGCTTCTTCAAAAGCGCTTTTCCAATTTGACTGAAAACTCATCTGCGTACCTATTTATTGGCAGTGGGTTGCAAAAAGGTCATTTTAATGATTTCAATCTTTTCACTTAAAGTGGATTTCATAAATTATAAAATTTCCAAACGCTTTTCTATTACATTGCTTCGATAAAGTGTTTCAATCATACAGTAAAAGGCTTTGAATTCGAGGTTTTTTATTCGTATTTCAACATTTTTTGCAATCATAGAAACTTATTGATTTTTTGATATTTTTATTTAATATTCCCATCGATTGTTTTCTCATTAAATTCATTTATCCCATAAACATTTTTTTGTTCTTTTACCGATTTCTTGTCGCTTGATATACTGAATCTGAATCAAGGTTTATCTGGTTCAAATTTCGTATTATTACATATCGTATCCTTGCAAAAATGTTGGCAATCAATTTGTTCGTTGTATACACAATTTTTAGCCACTTCTAGTAATTGATAAAGCTCGAATGTATTGACTCAATTATTTTTTGAGTATTCTTCAATATTGTTCTTATACAGCACTCTTTTTACCGCCGTTTTTGGTACTGTTAATTATTTCCCATTTTAACATTCTTCCTAAGGCGTCGAAATACTTAACTATTTAACTTTTGTTTGGGGCTTATTTTTTGCTTGCTTAATGAAGTATTTCTTTATAAGTTCCTCTTCTTTATGATTAATCCTTTGCCTCTGGTGCTGCTTATCCTTGCTTTCTTTCACTTCTCGATTCCTTTTGTATGGCGAATAATCTCGCCTCTTATACAATATTCTAGACTTATCTTTCGATTTTGTCTTTTCTTATTGCCTGAATCAGTGCCTTTTTTTTTATTAATGCATATTCCTTGTTCTTCTTTGTAGTAAGGAAATATTTCTGCAACTGTTCAACTTAATCCCGTGTTCAACTTTTCCTTTCTTTGTGGCTTTTCCCAGAGAGAATCCTTTCAAATCTTCACTTGGGTATCAGCTAGTCGAATCTCGGATTTGCAGTATTATTTATGATTATTTTTGTTGCTTTTGCTACTCCTACAGTTGCCACTGATGCTTATGTTGCTGTTGTTGTTGGTGCTGCTGCTGCTGCTGCTGCTATTGCTGCATGTGTCAGTGTGTCATCCATTCAAGTGCCTGCCGCAGTTGTTGCAAATTGCGGGTCCCTTGCTCTCGCTTTCCTCGTTTTTGTTTTTTATTTTCTCTCTTTTTCGCTTTATTTTTTTCCTGTTTTTTTATTATTGTTTCATGTATTGCGCAATAAAAACAAAAATAATGGCAGCAGTTGAGAGAAAAATAACACACAGAAAAAAAAAGACCAGAAATAACCAGGCAAGTGGAGTTGGAAAACATACGCAATTTGTGCTGCGTTTGGGGAATTGTTACATCCCTGAATTCAGCTTTTCTTTTTTTCGCTTTGTTTTGCTTTGTCGTATTTTTTCCTTATACCCTTCAGTCATAAGGTAAATCGGTTTATTGACGCAATCGAAAAGTCGAAAGAGACAGCATTCGCAAAGTTATTAATTTGCTGATTACACTCCCTTTTTTTCGAATCGAAATTCTGTATCCAATTCCGTACGGATGAGCTATCATATAAAAATTAAATTATATCGAAACACTGAGTAAGGTCAATGAATGAATGTTATTGATACCACTTTTCGATAGGTTTATTATAGAGTATCTAAAAGTCGTTATGATGACTTTGCTTTCCATTTATTTTGTTGGTTTTTTTTTCTCTTTTTGGGTATTTGTTTTCATGTTTGTTGGGCTGAATTAAAGCCTTTAAGCACATAATTTCAATTGCCGTACATAACACAAAGGGATTAACTTTGATTTTGACGTATGATTTGTATCTGTGTGTGCGTGTTGGCGTATTTGTGGGTGTGGCAGGTATTTGTAATGCCTTCTCCATCTCTTTGCTGTGTGTGTAAATTTCCAAATGTTTCACGCAGACTGTTGGGGCAATTTTTCATTCGAATGAGAGTCAGAATAGTAAGAAGCCAAAACACATTCGGAAAAGCCTTAAAAATCAGACTAACATGGCCAAGATTCTTGTTGGTTTCTCTTGTTTGTTTCTCCTTTGGTTTTGTTTCTTTGGTCCCAAGCCAATCTCTGTGTGTCGAAAAATGTTTAGGTAAGTTTTTTCTTGGCAAAAATATATGTACATACGAAGGAAAAGTGTAAAATTGTTCAGGTTATTTCCACACATGGACATTCCGATAAACATGAAAATTATTTGAATGTGTGTACAGCTAAAAATATTATTGTAACTTCTACAAACTAGGTCAATTTGTGTTGAGAAATGAAAATGGAAGAAATACAACTGACAGGAGATAAAGAAAGAAATAAACTTGTAAGAAATGTTGGCATTGAGTAGTTTTTTAATCAACTTTTATATCTAAATGTATTAAAGTTATGCTAGTTAGAGTAACTTGTGGCTGAAATAGTTAAATGAAACAACGAGAGGTTACTAAAGGTTGAAATAACACATCTTCCTAATCGAAAGAACCTTTCTATATTGAGTTGAACAATGTTTTAAGTGAATCAATTCGTCGTATTACTCATGTTTCATTGAAACAATCAAACAAAATGTTACTTCATGATGCTTATTATTAACTAGAATGCAAATTGAATTTAAAGATCTCAAACAGAGGACTCTTCAAGCTCTTTAGCATTGTCATTAGGACGCACATTCAACATTTCGCTCCTTATATATGTGGTAAGTACATGTGTATGCAAATATATGCCACAAAATGGCGACAGTTCGCTCACTCAATGGCTTCATTATGAATTAACGCCACACTCGCGCCCTTTGAACTGGATTTATGGTATTCTAGCATGATTTGGGCTAATCACGTGCTGCCATTACCCAAAATTATTTCACATATATTGTACATAAGCCAAAAACCGCGACAGAGAGAGAGAGAGAGGAGAGTGTGGAGAGTGAAGCGAGGAGGAGTTAAACAGGGGGGGGGGGAGAAGAGAAAAACATTATTTAAATATCTTAATGCCTTAAATTTACGATTGTATGCCATGTGAATGGCAGAATATTCAAATTCGTCTAGGTGTAGAATTAAATTCCAGGCAATTTCTGGGCACGCACTCAAATTGCTGTCGTTAAGTCTGTTCGCCCTGTTTGCTGATCGCCTGTTGTTGTGGCCAAGTTGAGCTCTCATTTTGGGAAGAAGTGAGCCTATCAGATAGCCAATGGATTGCACCTGGAGGTCCCAATGGATATTCGGCCTGGATGCCAGCGGTTAATGCCCAAGACCATTTATTCTGGGCTACTTTGATGGCTACCCGAGGTCCTTCTGCTGCTCCTGCTGCTGCTGCTGCTGTAGCGGCCGCTGATAAAATGTGTGTCAATGACGCCCTTGGGGCAAAAGTACGGGGGAAGTGCAGACCAACGCTGGGATGATATGCGTGCGTCGTTATAAACCTAATGAATGTATTAAAGTTGCAAGATGTGACTGTAAGTTTTGTGGCGTGTTGATATCGAGGGTTGATTGAGCAATACCCAAAGGAAGAAGAATGCAATTGCAAGGAAAGTGAGGAAAGTGCTCGCTAATTAATCGAGCAACCCTCGCTGGCATATGCGTGTGTGTTGTTTGAGTGTGTGCCATGTTTGAGGCGCTTTTCTCATTAAATGCGTAAATTTAATTGCCTTGAACGTAACACGTGGCGTATAATTAATGACGTGAGTCAGAAGAGTCACCCAGAGTCGCAGTCAATGTCATCATACACGGAGTGAGAGGAGAGAGAGAGACGAGAATTCAGCTCGAACATCAACTGAATAAGTCATAAGGTTTTGGCTTTTGAAACCAACCAACACCAACAACAACATCCGTAGGACACAAATAAGCCATATCACTGGCATTCGGTATTGACTGGCAGTTAACATGGCTTTCGACCCAACTAAAATAGAGTAAGTAGAGGCAGAGGCAAACTTTTCCCTCAGAGTTTTCCAATTGTGCTCGTGCATACCGAAAGAAACCTGCAAAAAACACAATTGCAACTGTCATACGCATACAAGTGGGGCTTCAGAAAAGTGAAGTAAAGGACGAATCCTTCCACATACATATGTATGTACATTTGGCAACAATTTATAAGGGCAATACGTGCAGGGCATATGCCGGGGCCAAGACTTCCTGTCGAGGACAACTAGAACTAGAACTACCGAGGACAACTATGCGAAGTCCACGCGTGTGCATACCAATGTCCCGGCAATGTTGGCAAACATTTAAAAAGAGACAGAGAAAAAAACCAAATAGAACTAGAGCACAAATCGTAAAGGAAAGGAAAGGAAAGAAGAAGGAATCATACAGGAACTGCAACTTACGCCGGAGGTCCTGGGTGGGTTCCGCAAAACAGGAACTTGGGCGGACTTGAAGTTCTTCAAATTGCTAGAACTGCGTTGGCATGCGCCTTCTCTTGCCCCTGTCCCTGTCCCTGTCCCCGTCTCTGCCTAACTACTTCTCCTTCCACATCGACTTTTACTCCTCAGCTCCTCCTTCTCCTTCCGCCTTACACAATTCGATAATAAATATTACAAGCTAGACAACAAAAGAACAACAACAAGAAATAAAAGAGAAATGTAAAAAGAATATATATATATATGTTTGTATGAATAAAAGGAATTCAACGGAAAAACGAAACGAGGGAAAACAAATTAAATTCGGTTTGCCGTTTTCTTCTCTTTTCTTGACTTTTTTTTAGCAATTACATTTTTTGAGGGGAATGCAGAGGAGGCAAACGATTTGCATAAGTTGGGCGTGGCATTTTTTTTTTTTGGGGTAGCTTGTCGCATTGATTACAAGCGTGAAAATGAATTTCGATTATGCGAAACTGTTGATGGCAAGGGGTGTAGAGGGAACGGGAGCGGAAAGAGACACGACTACACGACAATGTTGTCGTTAGCTCGGCTTGCCTCATTGTCATTTCTAGTCCTTGCCGCAAGGTATGGCATTGCTATGATTTTTGCACAATCTGTTGGACTGGGTGGGGAGAAGGGAAGGGCGCGGAAGGTGGGGGGAGGTGGCAACGATGATTGGAGAATATGCTTGCCTAACAGATTGGTACCAACATATGTAATTTGTGGTCGATAAATTGCAATGCACAATGAAATCGAATCGAAAAAAAAAACCGAAAATTCTAACGAAAATCCCATAGATATTCATTCGAAACGATGTCAAGTCTTTAACGAAAAGTCTTCAAGTTTAAATTGGCATTCTACTAATCGAAAAAGGTATCGTGACTTACACATTGGCTCTCTGACCTAAAAAAAAAGAAGAAATAAGTTAACACAGTTGCCTGGAATCGAAAGTAAAAGACCGAGCTTACGTAACTCATATCATTGCAAGGTTGTCAAAAATTGTGCAAATCCCAAAGAGATACTAAAAGTTGTGAAAACTGCATACCAAATATTTCCATGACACCTTACAAAAATTCTGTTTAAGCCATAAACTCCTTTTTGGGGTCAATCAAATGTCAAAAACACGTTTTCAACTTTCGTTTTCGTGGAGGAAAATTTTCCATAGCCGACAGAGCTTGTTCCTTAATGAAAATTGTCCTAACGTCCGATGAAAGTAATTGAATATTCTCCATATTTTTTAATTCGTCGACTTTGATCCTATTAAACAACATTATCTCAAACTGGACATACAAAAAAAAAAAAACAATTTATTCGATTGTCAAATGAATTTATTCATATAAATGTCTTAAGCAAATAGGTGCACACAGTTTAATTATTTTTCCACAAACAGTTTAATAAAATTAGTAAAATAAAAAATCACTCATCATGCGTTTCTATATAATAATGTATACATTCATAAGTGAATAAGTAATCTGATGGATAAGAAACTGAAAAGTTATACTTGTTTTCTGATATTCTATCAATTAATTTTTAAAGGTAGTTTAAACGATTACAAATAATATTTCAATCGTCTATAAAATGAAATTCAAAGAACTTCAGGTCGCTGTATTAAGTTTTCGGTGTGTTCTCCTTGTTGGAAATATTTCTTGCTGAGTTCTTAGTCAAGCCAAGTTGGCTGAAATGTGTCCTTGGCTGTTGCTTTGAATGACATCGAGTGTAAAAGTACTTGACGAGTTCTGAGTTTCAAGTTTGGACTTTTATTCGTTGGAAAGTCCTAGAGAGAAATGGTTTTAAAATTAAAAGAACAAAAAAAAAACAATCTTTTTTGCTATTGTTTTTCCTATTAATTTTGTATAATTTAAGTAAGAATACTCTGCACGCGTCTTTTTTGTTTTGTTTTGTAATATCAACTTTCATTTTTCTTTTTGTAGCAATCGTTGTTGTTGTTGCTGTTGTTATTGTTTGTGTCTGTTTTGTATTTGCAGTCGTCTTGAAAAATGTAATTTTTATGCTTCATTACATCGCGTCTTCCGGTTGTCAGTTTTTCTTTACATTTCGTTTAACATTTGTCACTTTTATAGCCGCATATTTGTGTGTGTGTGAGTGACTATCTATGTGTGTGTGTGTGTGTGTCTGCATATGCCTCGCAGCTGCCCATCTTCATTTTGGCATGTTTTCTTCTTTGCCTTTTTCTCCGCCCTGAATAGCTATTGCTCTTTCACTCTGGCACATCATCTCATGTTTCTGTTTCTGTTTGTTTTTGTTTTTGTCGCTCTCGTTATTATTGTTGCTGTCGTTTCATCAACAGCTGCTGCCATCCAACCAACACCAACACCAACATCAACGCCAACACATCAACACAAACACAAACTGAACACTTTGGTCTCAGCCTCTTTACAACTTGATTTAAGGTTCAGTTGATATGTCGTCCATGTTCGTTTTGTCTCACTGTTGCTGTATGTGTGTCTGTGTGTGTGTTTTTGTGTCTCTCTGTCTTTCTGCTGACAAATGTCATGTTCAAATTGCAGGCTGAACTTTTGACTTGATACAACACTGCGTATACTTGATATGATACGAAGTGGATTTATCCGCCGCACAACACAATGAAAAAAAAAATGAAGTCAAGGTCGTCCAGAGCAATGAGATGGATTGAATTGACAAGAAAGGTCGCCGATTACTTGCACAAATTTGATTTGCCTTCGATGTCTTTTGATTTTGTCAAAATGTTTCATCCATTTACCAAATTGGTCTCGTTTTATACATAGTTAATGCAGGAAAGTATCGAAATCATTGCATTTTAACTTTAATTTATTTATTATAAACATCTTCACAGAATTCATCAAATTAAGTCCATCCTAAACATAAGTACTTATATGTATGTATATGTATATGTGCAGTTTACTTGTTTTGAATATGCATAACAATTTGATCAAATTAGTATCATTGCCACAAAATTCAATAAAATATTTCATAATTTTCTTGCCAATTTATAATAAATTGAAACTCGATTTACTGTCACAACAAAAGTGACTAATCTACAACAATAAACATAATTGGCAAGTCATGCTGAAATAATCAAGCATAAATAAAGTAAATAAATATTTTCATTCTCTAGTGAGGAGAAAAAATGATTCTAATAATAAACAAGGTGTCAACTAAATAATTTTAAAATTTATTAGACCATTGATTGATGGCTTCATTTTATTACATTTTATTTGATAGCAAGCAATCGTTTAATTGTATAAGGCCAATTTGAAATATATCTTGCTATAATCTCTAATTTAAGTCTACAATATTTAATTTGATTTTGTTGAACTTGTAAAAATATATTTGAAAAAAAATAAAAGACAGTATCATAGTTTTATTTATAACAAAATTATATTCATATCATGCAGTCCTAAGTTGTCTAAGTGGCCCTGCTATAAAGGCAACTGAACAAGGAGGATCCAGGCTCGAATTCCAGGCTAGTGTACGGATGTAGCTATCGTTTAAGCCGATGGCCATAGTTGCTAGTGCTTGCCAAAATTGTTAATAGGTTACAACTATAACCTATACTAAATAAATAAATAAAATTTGATATTAACCCGATCAATTGATTAATCTATTCACAAGGAAAGTACCTCAGATGTTTAGCTATATGTGCAATGTGAACGTTCACTCTATTTGCAAGTGTGCCCGCTCAACGCCCTTATATGTTGTGGGCTGGCCTCTCTAGTCTTTGTGGTATATGGGCACACAGCCCGTGTATGATCGTGTTATCGATATTTGAGCACACTTAGAATAAGGCAAGAATAAAGGGAAAAATGTGTTTTACCAATAAGGACACGAATAAATGAGCAATCCTTTGGGACAATTATATTACAATACTAATACTTGACATATGACAAAGATCCTGAGGGCCCTTTCGATTGTCTGGATCGCTGCTTAACGCCTTGGTTACTTCCCTGTTTAGTAGGGTTCTTTCTATTGTGGAATACCAGATTATCTACTGTTTCTATGTTTTTATCACTCTTAATTCGCTGATTAGTTTAGTAGTTAATCTAACAACATTTTGGCTTTCAAATTGCTTAAGTACTTAATTTATTTTCTTAAGGCCCAGATACTTATAAAGTCGTTTGATAGTTACAGTATATATTGGTTATAAGCAACAGTAAAAATACATTGATTAAATGGAAGCCGCTAATTATTATTTCTTTTCATAAGTATAGCCGATTAAATTTGATACAAATTTGGCATGATAATAAACGTCGGTGCATATAAATTCTATATACTGTATATCGCGTAATTTGCTCCAATTAGTTGCTACTGTTTGATTTGTCATTGTTGATTTCTTAATATATTCCCTTTCCATAATGTCTTGGCGATAATATCATTCATGGGCCAGTCAGTGATTCATTCATTTATTTATTGATTTCCAATCATCAGTTATGCTAAAAGCAAGCCCTTAGCATTGAACTCAATCACATTAGCGTGTTAAACTACTTAACACACACAGAGACATAGATATGGAGGCATGGTGAGAGGGAGGAGGGATACATGATCCACTTTTACTTCCATCCATCTCTATTTAGATTTCTCATTCGCTCAGATTGAATTAATCAGCTTCATTATTTTGTACTATTTGGACTTTAATGTATTTACGAGCATGTTTCAATTAGGCATTAGGAAGAAGTCGAAGCAGAAGTCTTGTAACTTCTATCCAACAAATAAATACATGGCCAGAGATGCCGAATGTTTAATGTATGTAGAAAAGAGCTTTAGAGCCTTGCATATTGTATATACTTACTTACATACATACATACATATATGTAGAGGAATTTATGTGGCTACGTGCAAGGCATTTGCCAGGACATGGACGACAAGGACAGGGCAAGACGAAAGCTTCGTAGCTTCGGCATTTGTAGTATGCATATTTAATGCTAACCATTATTGAAATTGGTTCACAATAGCAAATAAATGCAAACACACACACACACACACACAGCTGAAATATCGTACAATATTTCTACGATTTCCCTAAGACATATTCAAATAAATATTTTCATTGGTTAATCAAAAGTTTTCATTTTCGTATTTTTGTCAAAGGAATCAATAAAAATTACAAACAATTCACATTGATGATGATGAAGCAGATGAAATTGATGATGATGATGATGTTGTTATTGTTGCACAAATTACACAATCAATGCTCTGGCAGGTGACAATATGAGCGCACACAAAAAGCATCTACAAGATACTTTACCCAACCAAGCAAAGACAGCACACACACACAGGCAGACTTATTTTGGCCATACACACGAATATTGTATTATTTTCAATAAGCAGGCGACATATTGATAACAAAGGCTTTGAAATATATACATTCCACCCCTCCACCCACCCCCCTGTTGACTCTCTTTATCCTACCATGTCTGAAAAATATTGAATATCCACCGGAGCAGCCCGGCCATCCGACCACCCGGTCACCCCACCATATATTCTGATATCGCCACACACAAAAGAGATGAGAGCATAAAACATTTTGAAATTGTCAATGAGAAAAGATGAACAAAATTGTATGGCCATGTCATTGTATTGGATGTATGTATATACATACATATATGTACATAGATATATATATGTATATATTACACTATATCCCATATTAGACTCTCCATGGAGAATGCTGCAGAATTTCTATTCAAGTCGGCAGCAACGAGGAGGAAGAAAGGTAGAGATGATGCCAAAATGATATGAATGCAATGACAGAAACCACAATAAAGAATGAGAACCACAAAATAACAATAGAGAATGGGTAAAAAAGCATTTAAAAATCGGGCAGACAAGATGCAAATGAATGTGTTTTATTTTCCATTTATTTTTTTGGACAAAAGTTAACGGGTTTTCCACTTGTTCTCTGCTTTTTCTCTCCCTCTCTCTCTCACTTTGCGTCTTTCTATTTATCTTTCAGTCAGTCACTCACTCACCAGGTTGGGGGGGTTGGGGGGATTGGGGATTCATTCCGTCTTCGATTACATAAAAAAGAGTGACATTTTTAGGTGCTGTGTGGTAAAGGATGGCAAAAAATAATAATACATATATGTATAACCTGGCACACAGAGCTCTCGGTTATTCTCGGCTCTCAGGTCGCTTTTGTATGGCGTCTGCTGCTGTCACATAATCCCCTTTTTTCAATAAGATTTAAATTTGCATTTGACACATATTGGTACGACGACAATGACGCACAAACATCCAAACCGAAACCCAAACCAAAACCAAACTATACCAAAACCGAATGCGAATGCGAATGAGAATAGAGAATAGAGTGTACATATATACAAGATTTGTATATATAAATGCATCTACATATATATAATCGATGGAATACAAATTGCAATATTTGACTGCAACGAAGATTACATGCCCTATAAATGTTCAGCGTTGACAACACTTTGTGTGCGGATTTTAGAAGAGGGAAAATGTTGGTAGAGTTGTAAGCACCATTCAGATGCAACAGAAAAGCTTTTGCAACACTGGGCTGTGAGTAAAAACGGATAAGAAGACGAGATATTCAATGGAAAAGGAAATAAAAATGTTTTTTCGCGATTGGGGATTACTTTTAAATCGGGTGAACTCAAGCATTATTTAATCAGATAAAAAAAAAATTGTGTTTGGAATATCTATTGTTGTACTTATTACAAGAATAAACTAAGAGACACTTCGTTTTCCTTTTTTCGTTGCGGATCAAGTAGGATTTGTGAGCTAGTTCATTTCAATTTTTACTCGTCGTTATCTAAACGGAAATATTAGTGAGAACAAATTATTTCATCCCACATTTTTCAATTAGGTTGTTCCGTTCGTTTTTTGCAACCACAAGAGCATTTAATATTCAACAAGGCTTAGAAGCGACTTCAATTCATCAGGTGAAACAAAACCAATATATGTAGAATCCAAACAAAGCTGCAGCGGAATGCAATAAACTAGCAAATTAGTAGTCGGGAATGGAGGTTGAGGTTTCAAAGTGAAAAATAGTCGCAGCTAACCACAAGGTAGCTTGGAATAAAGGAAACTGTGTGTCATTAGCATTAGCTAAGGGTATGGCATGGTGGTTGGGTACAAAGTGATGGGCCAGATATAGAGCTCGACATGTTATGTGATTTGATTTGGTTTCTCTGTCACTCTGGCACTCAATGGCAAATGGGGGTAAGTACACTTTGGTTTGAAAACCTCATTAGCCATGGCATTCGAAATATGTCAGGTTTATTGGATTGAAAAATGCGGTTACCAGAAGAACGAGCAGACGAAGAGACGGCAAGAGAGAAGAAGAGAAAGCAAGAGAAATGAAATGCGCTAATTGACAACTGCAAATTATGAAGGAATGACAGAGAATTTCTAAGAATTCTATGTTTTCTTGTATCAAAATCAATAACTGTTCACCAGCAATGGAAAAGTAATAAAGCAAAGTACTCAAAATACTTTTGTGAATTAAGATGAATAAGATTTCCTTAAACTTGGTTACCAAAAATATTATAAAACTGATTTAAAGATGCAGAATAGAGTCTTCGATTTCCGGTTTTATTACTACGCATTCATATGATGAAATGGTATATGAAAGTGGCCAAATATATATTCTTGATCAGTACGACAAGGGAATTTTATATTAATGTCCGTCCGTACTAACTTCTAAATCTCGAAAACTATAAAAGCTAAGCCCACAAAATTCGGAATGTAGGCTCCTGTAGTATGTACGCATGACAAGTTTTTTTTTGCCACGCCCCCTTGTGCCCACGTTATGTGCAAAACATAATTTTGAACACCTAAATCCCGGAAACTATAGCTATAACTTTTTTCATCAAAGAAAGCATCTGCTTGAGTTTAATATACGAATTTGGTTTTCTCCATTTAAATTAGTTTACTCATTCGGTGCACGACTTACTTACTTAATTATCCATGGAAATTTCTTTTTCTGTATGTTCTATTGCATTTCCTGGAAATGTTTCTTTTCCGTATTTTGCACCATTAAATCAGAACTACAGCTTGGTAATGTAGCCCATTACTTGTGGCAGTTAAATTCTTGAATTCAACGTTTTTTCACTTGTCCATGACTCTTTGTATCCATCTCTTGCTTAACTGGAAATTCTGCACTTTTTTTTCCCCACTCAGAAACCTTCATTTATCAGCTTTTGCCATCTGCAGTGGACCGTCTCATATTATCTAGCATTTTCTCTTCATCTAATTGCAACTCATCGTCACATTTCAATTTCATTTCTCACTCTCTTTCTATTTCTATCTTTATCTCTGTATCGAATATGTTCACAGTTTCCTTTTCCTCTAATATATATGTTGATTCTGGGCAACCATTCTTACTTATTGTGCCTTCTCATATACTACGTATATGATAACTGATTGGATGCCTGGCTGAATGCTGGCTGGCTGGATGCCCGACTGCCTGGGTGGATGCCTCCTTCTTGGCTCGCTTCATTAAAAAGTAAGCCCTTTTAAATTGGCCCTTCATGCCGCCGCCGCCAACCAATTGGCATTCATAGAAGGCAACGATTGCGTTTTTACTCTCTTATGACTTGGTGTTTCGTCTCGTTTTTTTTTCCACTTCCTTTCACTTTTTTGCCTTTTTTGAGTCCCTCTTCGAATAGAACTTTTCTCTGTGTGTGTGTGTGGGTGTGGGTGTGCGTGTCTGTTTGTGTCTGTGTGCCTGTGTGTGGCTTTCAATTTGCTGACTGCGTGCCCAGTTAGAGAAACATAATCCTGAAACGCTTTTCCAGCTGTTTTGTCCTGGCAAATTTACTGATATTTCTGCGTGTGTGTGTGTGTGCGCGCGTGTCTCTCTTTTGGCTAAAACGAACCGTCGAAGCATCGCCAAGAAATTGTCAAAAGGGTTAGATGATAGAATTTTGTTTTGGGCTTTTTCGGCTGTTTGTCATCAGTCTGCCGGCCAATTTACATTTACGAGGGCAGCCGTCAAATATGTTAAATAACAAACTATTTTGCATTTTTATTCCTTTGTTGGTGTTTCTTTCTTTCGTTTTGTGCTTGGCCTCGTCAGCGTATCAATGGCCAAAAGCTTTTGCCAAGGCATTAGGCAAATGTTTATGTGCGTCTATGGAATGCCTTGAAAAAATTTGTGTGGCTTTTCTTTGCTTGCTTTTCCTCGATTTGTTGTATTTTTTGTTTTGTGTTTGCACAACCATGTCAATTTAAATCTATGTCAAAACACACGACTTAGTTGAGGTTTATTTATCTATGTCGGTCTGTCTGGCATTTCCCTCCCCCTTTTCCCCTGCAGCTCTCTCTCTCTCACACACACTCGCATTCTTTAGAAAGCGAATTCAATAAAAATGAAAATGGTTTTTATTTGCATTTCCGAGTCACGTAAATGGATCTTTTGCACTATCAGGCATAATATTCGATTCCATTTCCCCCCACCTAGCACTTTCACATTTTCGCAGGTTTTTCACAAAATTGGTTTGGCAAAATGCAAAAATGCAAAAAACAACAAATAGGTTTAAGGGCCTAATAAAGCTCTAATTTCCTGCACAGTTTTTATTTTAACTGTTGCGATTAAAGTGGAAATCAGACCCAAATGTATGATTAACATCAATCACCAATCATCGATTGGTCAGATGGTGTGCAATTAAAAATCAATCAGTTGAGCGCAATAAAATTAAACGGCGGGGAGGTGTAGAAACAGAAAGGACTTTGTATTGCCTCCCAGCAAATGCTTTTGGGCCTGGTCAAGTGGCAATAAATGTTCGATTCGTTCGCATGTTTATAGTGAATTTGGTATGGGAATAGTATTTGATTTCTAATAGATATGCATCAATCATATTTGATATAATTACGACATTGAATATTGTATTAATCGGAAACATTTGAAGTATTTATAAAACATAAGAATATCGATCATTGAGGGAAATGAATACATAAAAAATGAAAGCCAAAATTAAAATTGAAATAGAGAATGATAAAACAAATGGGAAAAATAAAAAATTTTAATTAAAATCTCAGTAATTTCACTATTCAGCTAATTAGTTGATAATTTTTATTGTTAAAAACGTTAAACTGGAAATTCAGAAAGCAGAATTTGGACTAAGTGGGACAAAGATTTCATCACACATAAATGAATATGTTATTGAGCCTTTTTGGGTTTTGCATGAATAATATTTGTATATTCAATTCTCAGAATATGCTTTTTTGTATGCTGAATTCTAACCATTGAAGAGTTTTAAATTCAAAGACAATTTATAATTGGGCAAAGTCCTTTCTTACAAGATCGCTGACGAGCATTCTAATGAAATGAAATAAGAAAATGTTCAATACTTCGAGTTAAAACTGATAAAACCTCTCAGAAAAAGAAAGGATAATGAACAGCAGCATTTCTTCTATGGGTTCGATGCAAAACTAGTCAATTTAAATGAAGATAGTTTTCTAAAACTCATTTAGAGTACTGAAAAATAATCATTAAAATAATTTGAGTCAAACCAAACTAAAATTAAGTTAAAATTACTTCAAAAATCTGAGAAAGCATTTTTCGCATATATCCAATATATAACAAAATAAATAATATATAATAAAATACTTAATAAGTCAAGTAATGTTGTCCTTGAAAAGCATTTTAAAGTATGAACTTGTATTGCGTACTTTCTACCATATATACATATAGAAAGATATGTTCGTCATGTAATTGAAATTATACCTAAGCTGCCTATTCGGTAATTATTTAAAGTATATTGCCTAAAGACCTTGCAGACATCACTTTGAAGTTATTTCTTTGGAAGAACACAAAAGAAAGCGGCACAAAAATCTACCCATTACACATTTAGCTGACAGCTCAGCATGTGAACATGACGTATGGGAGCAACAAAGGCTTAACAACAGCCTCGAGAGTATAAAATCAAAATGAATTATGGCTCTTTATACCACACACACATACACATACACACATATACAAACGTACATATAGTAGGTATGCAAATGATAACTTAATTACAAAGTGAAAAAAATCAGACGAAATTCAAGGTAGGGCAGCAGGCACAAAAAAAATATAAAAAAATTTGAATAGCTAGGACACAAGTAAAAAGCAAAAGCAAAAACGAAAGAAAAAAACGAGAATATCCTTGTTTATGATTACTTTTACGCCTGTCTGGCCGTTAACCTCTAATAACTTCTAGCACATTTCGGGGACAAAGCCTCCTCGAACCGTCGTCTTCCTTGTTGGCAGTTAAGGAAAGGAAAAGAAGGCAAAGCCAAGCATAAACAGATCAATAAAACAAAGCAGAAAGCAGAAAAGTTAGGGACAGGCCACAAAACTACCCAAAGGACAACAACAACAACAACTGGAGTAGTTCCCATGCAAATTTCGCAACCAACAAAAATTGTTTGCCTGTCTATATGTTTGTACAAATAATGTGTAAGCAGGCATATTTTTTGTCAACGAGGCTAATTTCTGTCAGAGATTTACGTGACAATGGCCCAGCGAAGGAGCCATGCGAAGAAGCCAAAAAGAAAAGCCAAACCAAAGCGACTCGACACAAAAACAATTACAAAACAAGTTTCATCAAAACGGCGACAGTGGGTTAAGGTGGCTAAATACCCTCTAAAATAAAAGGTATTTCAAATTCCATGACAGAAACAAATTAACCCATAGAGTTTCGATTTAGACAAGGACTCTCTGGTCCTTAGTATAGATTTTCAAAGTACTTAGTTCTGAAATGTTATTAAAACATTAATGAAAAGGTGGTATAATTTTCGACCTAAAATTAGTAATGGATATTTATGAATTTAATATTACAATGCAATGGGTATCCTCAAGTCGTCGCTCAATTATTACATATGAAGTTTTCTTTCATTCTTTTTTCGTTGGTCTGTTTTTGTGGGCATTCAGTCAAGTTATAAATGAAAAGAAAAGCGAAAAAACTGGGTTAGGTTAGTTGGCGAGAGCGAGAAGAGATTTCATCATTCATCCAACCGACCAACCGACCAACCACCCACATTCACGTCCACATCACCTCCTCCATCATCATTGTTATGTGTTCTTGTTCTCGCTTTTTTTTTGCACCTATGCCATGTTTTGCGCTTTATGAATGATGTGTTCTTGCTCTGTTGTTGTCAAAAATACAAAAAAAACAAAATAAAAATATATACCATATACTACTGTATACATTCACATATAGAAAAAGACATTGTTGAATGCATGACACATATGCAGCAGTTGTTCTACTTTTTTTATGGGCTAAGCATCTTATCTTTAAGGTTTCGTGTAACAAAAATAAATGCTGCAACAAAAAATGAAACAAACTACAAAAGAAACTTGAATATGTGAGCAAAGAATTTTTTGCTTTTTCGTATTTCAATTTTATAATATATTAAATCATATTGTAGTGGATATATGATCCGTAAAGTGAATGCGAAATGTTTGTCCAAATAAACTGGATTTTATGCATTTTAACCCTCTGCGAATGACACCGCAAAATGTACAATATATGAATATATTTAATATATTTAAAATAAAATAATTTTTTTTCTGTTTCTTCAATAAACTTAATATAAAGAATAGACTGCAAATATAATAAATAGAAATAAAATAGATGTATAAGTTAATTCTAGTTAGTTGAAATGGTTGTCCATGAATCGTTAAATTTTAGCCACGTCAAAAGCAGAGGGTTTACTTTGTTTTCTAATAAATTTACTTGAGTAAACAACAAACATTTGCCGACTACAAGATCCACTTCCTGCTATATGATTAGATCCCATGGATGCACAAGTTGGAGTTCATTACCTCTTGATAATAAGGTGACTGGCGGACCAAATGCATTCAAATAACCTGCAGCTAGACTAGATTTCACACAGATCACTGGCATTTACCACAAAAAGGCAACAAGCATCTCACATAGTACATATCACTGGCTCATCATAATCATCGTCGTCAGCCAACCACTAAATGGATATTCAAAAAGATATGTACGATGCGATGCCTGCTGGATATGTGCGAGTCTGTGACAGATATGAAATGTGGACATTTCATTCATTTTTCTGTGACCGGCTATCGTCCGTCGTCCCCTTCCCCGAAACCCGAATGGCTTGTTTATTGGCTGACAAGTGCTGCACATCCGGGTTGCGTTTGGCGGAAATGAGCAAATGACTAATGACTGACCACTGCCATCACCACCATCGCTACCACCACCACCACTGAGGACAGCACTAACATAGCCACGGGGAACTCTGGTATGCTCATCTCGTTGTTTGCTCTGCTCTTCAATTAAAGCGTCTTACAGGAAATTGAAGTTTTAGTCAAGTGGATAGGGGATGGGGGAGGGTGAAGGGGGGAGGGATGGTTACATACTTGATTTGGTGGCGCGGCTTAAAGCTTAACGTGCGTATCCGTATCCAGTTAGTAGAGCATGTGTTATATTGAATTTATTTCTTTTACTTTCTGATTGAAGACTTCCTTTAGAGTTTGATTATCACTTCACTACACAATTTAGAAATATATATATAGAGATATATATAGCGATATATATCTGTTGAACACAATTCAACACATTCCATTCGGCATTTGGGGCTTAAATGCCATTTGCCACATTTAACTTTTTGGCCTTGTTTACCGCTAAACACTCAGGTTTCACTAGCCGCGCCATTATCACGACACCGCAACACACACCGTCACTGATGATGACGTTACGGTGACCACGTTGGTGCGCTTCATTCAAAACAGTTTCCTTCTTTCCGGGATGATGTTAACCCGCCAAATAGCAAACGTGTACTGACACATCCGTGCAACATTATGCGGATTTTAATGGCACGACGACGAGGCAAGCCAACCCAACCGAATGACCGACTCTGTTGACGACCTTCGTCCCATTCACTCACGTCGTTTCGTTTTTAGATCACAGCCGAAGTTCTGCCAATATGAAAAATGTTGTCCTAGGCGCAACAGACGACAACCCGATGACTAACAACAGAATGTTCGTGATGTAAAAACCAAGCAGAGCATTACTGTGTGGGAGAGCGGACGACTGGAGCTGAGAGATTGCCCATGCGCGCTTTTCGTGACGGAGCATTTCACTCAGATTTAAGCTGGCAATGCTGGCATAAAAATGAAACCATCGGACACTGATTTGATGACGATGAAGATGAATGGGAAAGCCGGCTGTGGAAGGGGCTGATGGGCAGCTGGAATTGGATAGCATAGAAGCTTGGCCCTTTGACCGCAAAATACCGGCACCGACCGGTCTAGCTAATAAACTCAAGAGATTGCCCAAAATAAAAATGGCCTTTTCGAAATTTATTGTAAAACATTTTCTTCCCTAAACCTCAAACTTACTTCTAAGACTGATAAATGGGCACATGCAAACACACAGATATATAGAGAGAGATGGAAGCAATTTTGCAAGTTTCTAACCCCAAAGTTTGTTTTCTTTTTAATATACAATATTAGCCGGTAGTGATGTTTCAATTAATTTTTAAGGTTGACCCATTCCCCACCCCCATACCCATCCCCACCCTACCAGGAAAGATGGATAGTTCAAATGAATGAGAAACAGGAGCGGAAGGATGGATGCCTTGGCAGTACCAACCGCATGCTAAGATATGATGGCAGATGCCAAGCAGACAAATAAATGGCCAAGATGCAAACTTTAAATTTTTCATTGGTGGCTTTGGGCGTTGGTTTTGCCTTAAAGCAGAGGACTTTAAAACGAGGTGCAAAGAACACGTAATTTTAACTCTCTGATGACCACAATGGGGTCGCTCAAATTGGGTATTTAAACTTAATATCTTTGGGGCTTTTCAGCAATATTTACGTGAACATACATATCTAAAGTTTAACAATGATATACACACAAACATATATCAATTTATAATCACACCAACTTTGATGACTAAAAATTTCAATTTACTTTAAAGTTTGATTGACTATGTTACATTGGCAACGAAAAAAAACTGTTCTACTTTTCATGTATTCAAAATGGTTGTTGGAAATTTCTGAAGCTATTGTTACATTTAATTGAAAACGAGAACAAATCGACAAAATGTCGATATAACATGCACTAAGTGAAAAAACTAACTCAAATTTTGAAAACTAAAACTATATTAAATTCCTTTCGCCTTTCTGGAATTCGACTGCTATTTCACTCCGGGTCTTACTCATAAGCTGAAATCTATTTAAATATATAGAAATCAATAGAATATTTAAAACTCTATGGAATTAAATAGAAATCTATGCGAATAAATAGAAATCTATGAACATATATAGAAAAAAATAGGAATATATCTAAATCTATGGCAATATATAGAAATCTATGGCAATCTATGAAAGCTCATAAGTATAATATATAATATAGTATATATATATTATATATACGTATACAGCATCTTTGAAATTACCGCAGACCGATTTTTATGAAATTTAGTGGAATGATAGACATTCATGACATGTATTAGTGCACTGATATGAATGTAAAAATGAAATAGGAATTATATAAAAACTTTGTCATTGGTTGAAAATTGTCGAAAATACAGCCTAAAGAAAATGGAAATTTTCACCAAATTAAACAATTTTTCAAAACATTTAAAAGTAGATAAAAATCCCATAAAAACAACATTAAAACTTTGAAAATCGGTAGCAAATTGTCCTAAATACAGCCTTAGGAAAATTTCAATTTTGACCAACAAATTTTCAAAAACTGTTCCAAAATGTATGCAAAAACCTCAACTTTCCACACCTCTAACTATGCCAATTTTTGGACGATTTCAAAAAGGCATGTCTTTTTTTGCTGCTCTGAATGTGAGTTATAAATTGGCATTCAAATCTGAAAAACTAATTTTGACCCGATTTTTGAAACAAATTACAGTGTATACACTGTCAAAATTTTCAAAAATCGAGCCGAAATTTTTTTTTCCAAAATTCCAAGATTTTGATATCATTTTCAAGTATGTAAAAATGCAATAAGAATTAGATACAAATTTTGAAATCGGTTGAAAATTGTCTAAAATACAGCCTAGAGAAAATGGGAATTTATACGAAATTAAACAATTTTTCAAAACATTTTCAAAAATCCCCAGCGTTGCAATCTTTTAAAGTTTTGATGGCATTTAAAAGTAGATAAAAATTCCATAAAAACAACATTAAAACTTTGAAAATCGGTAGCAAATTGTCCTAAATACAGCCTTAGGAAAATTTCAATTTTGACCAAAAAATTTTCAAAAACTGTTCCAAAATTTATGGAAAAACCTCAACTTTGCAAACCTGTAACTATGCCAATTTTTGGCCGATTTCAAAAAGTCATGTCGTTTTGTGCTGCTCTGAATGTGAGTTATAAATTGGCATTCAAATCTGAAAAACTAATTTTGACCCGATTTTTGAAAAAAATTACAGTGTATACACTGTCAAAATTTTCAAAAATCGAGTCGCAATTTTTTTGCCCAAAATTCCAAGCTTTTCATATCATTTTCAAGTATGTAAAAATGCAATGAGAATTAGATACAAATTTTGAAATCGGTTGAAAATTGTCTAAAATACAGCCTAGAGAAAATGGGAATTTATACGAAATTAAACAATTTTTCAAAACATTTTCAAAAATCCCCAGCGTTGCAATCTTTTAAAGTTTTGATGGCATTTAAAAGTAGATAAAAATTCCATAAAAACAACATTAAAACTTTGAAAATCGGTAGCAAATTGTCCTAAATACAGCCTTAGGAAAATTTGAATTTTGACTAAACCTTTTTCAAGTACTGCTCCAAAATTGATCCATAAACCTCAACTTTGGAAACCCATAACAATGCCAATTTTTGGCCGATTTCAAAAAGTCATGTCTTTTTTTGCTGCTCTGAATGTGAGTTATAAATTGGCATTCAAATCTGAAAAACTAATTTTGACCCGATTTTTGAAAAAAATTACAGTGTATACACTGTCAAAATTTTCAAAAATCGAGTCGCAATTTTTTTTCCCAAAATTCCAAGCTTTTGATATCATTTTCAAGTATGTAAAAATGCAATAAGAATTAGATACAAATTTTGAAATCGGTTGAAAATTGTCTAAAATACAGCCTAGAGAAAATGGGAATTTATACCAAATTAAACAATTTTTCAAAACATTTTCAAAAATTCCCAGCGTTACAATCTTTTAAAGTTTTGATGGCATTTAAAAGTAGATAAAAATTCCATAAAAACAACATTAAAACTTTGAAAATCGGTAGCAAATTGTCCTAAATACAGCCTTAGGAAAATTTGAATTTTGACTAAACCTTTTTCAAGTACTGCTCCAAAATTAATCCATAAACCTCAACTTTGGAAACCCATAACAATGCCAATTTTTGGCCGATTTCAAAAAGTCATGTCTTTTTTTGCTGTTCTGAATGTGAGTTAAAAATTGGCATTCAAATCTGAAAAACTAATTTTGAACCGATTTTTGAAAAAAATTACAGTGTATACACTGTCAAAATTTTCAAAAATCGAGTCGCAATTTTTTTTCCCAAAATTCCAAGCTTTTGATATCATTTTCAAGTATGTAAAAATGCAATAAGAATTAGATACAAATTTTGAAATCGGTTGAAAATTGTCTAAAATACAGCCTAGAGAAAATGGGAATTTATACCAAATTAAACAATTTTTCAAAACATTTTCAAAAATTCCCAGCGTTACAATCTTTTAAAGTTTTGATGGCATTTAAAAGTAGATAAAAATTCCATAAAAACAACATTAAAACTTTGAAAATCGGTAGCAAATTGTCCTAAATACAGCCTTAGGAAAATTTCAATTTTGACCAAAAAATTTTCAAAAACTGTTCCAAAATTTATGGAAAAACCTCAACTTTGCAGACCTGTAACTATGCCAATTTTTGGCCGATTTCAAAAAGTCATGTCGTTTTGTGCTGCTCTGAATGTGAGTTATAAATTGGCATTCAAATCTGAAAAACTAATTTTGACCCGATTTTTGAAAAAAATTATTTTTGAAAATTGAAAATTGAAAATTTTCAAAAATCGAGTCGAAATTTTTTTTCCCAAAATTCCAATTTTTTGATATCATTTTCAAGTATGTAAAAATGCAATAAGAATTAGATACAAATTTTGAAATCGGTTGAAAATTGTCTAAAATACAGCCTAGATAAAATGGGAATTTATACCAAATTAAACAATTTTTCAAAACATTGTCAAAAATCCCCAGCGTTGCAATCTTTTAAAGTTTTGATGGCATTTAAAAGTAGATAAAAATTCCATAAAAACAACATTAAAACTTTGAAAATCGGTAGCAAATTGTCCTAAATACAGCCTTAGGAAAATTTCAATTTTGACCAAAAAATTTTCAAAAACTGTTCCAAAATTTATGGAAAAACCTCAACTTTGCAAACCTGTAACTATGCCAATTTTTGGCCGATTTCAAAAAGTCATGTCGTTTTGTGCTGCTCTGAATGTGAGTTATAAATTGGCATTCAAATCTGAAAAACTAATTTTGACCCGATTTTTGAAAAAAATTACAGTGTATACACTGTCAAAATTTTCAAAAATCGAGTCGAAATTTTTTTTCCTCAAATTCCTCGCTTTTGATATCATTTTAAAGTATGTAAAAATGCAATAAGAGTTAGATGCAAATTTTGAAATCGGTTGAAAATTGTCTAAAATACAGCCTAGAGAAAATGGGAATTTATACCAAATTAAACAATTTTTCAAAACATTTTCAAAAATCCCCAGCGTTGCAATCTTTTAAAGTTTTGATGGCATTTAAAAGTAGATAAAAATTCCATAAAAACAACATTAAAACTTTGAAAATCGGTAGCAAATTGTCCTAAATACAGCCTTAGGAAAATTTCAATTTTGACCAAAAAATTTTCAAAAACTGTTCCAAAATTTATGGAAAAACCTCAACTTTGCAAACCTGTAACTATGCCAATTTTTGGCCGATTTCAAAAAGTCATGTCGTTTTGTGCTGCTCTGAATGTGAGTTATAAATTGGCATTCAAATCTGAAAAACTAATTTTGACCCGATTTTTGAAAAAAATTACAGTGTATACACTGTCAAAATTTTCAAAAATCGAGTCGCAATTTTTTTTCCCAAAATTCCAAGCTTTTGATATCATTTTCAAGTATGTAAAAATGCAATAAGAATTAGATACAAATTTTGAAATCGGTTGAAAATTGTCTAAAATACAGCCTAGAGAAAATGGGAATTTATACCAAATTAAACAATTTTTCAAAACATTTTCAAAAATTCCCAGCGTTACAATCTTTTAAAGTTTTGATGGCATTTAAAAGTAGATAAAAATTCCATAAAAACAACATTAAAACTTTGAAAATCGGTAGCAAATTGTCCTAAATACAGCCTTAGGAAAATTTCAATTTTGACCAAAAAATTTTCAAAAACTGTTCCAAAATTTATGGAAAAACCTGAACTTTGCAGACCTGTAACTATGCCAATTTTTGGCCGATTTCAAAAAGTCATGTCGTTTTATGCTGCTCTGAATGTGAGTTATAAATTGGCATTCAAATCTGAAAAACTAATTTTGACCCGATTTTTGAAAAAAATTATTTTTGAAAATTGAAAATTGAAAATTTTCAAAAATCGAGTCGAAATTTTTTTCCCAAAATTCCAAGCTTTTGATATCATTTTCAAGTATGTAAAAATGCAATAAGAATTAGATACAAATTTTGAAATCGTTTGAAAATTGTCTAAAATACAGCCTAGAGAAAATGGGAATTTATACCAAATTAAACAATTTTTCAAAACATTGTCAAAAATCCCCAGCGTTGCAATCTTTTAAAGTTTTGATGGCATTTAAAAGTAGATAAAAATTCCATAAAAACAACATTAAAACTTTGAAAATCGGTAGCAAATTGTCCTAAATACAGCCTTAGGAAAATTTCAATTTTGACCAAAAAATTTTCAAAAACTGTTCCAAAATTTATGGAAAAACCTCAACTTTGCAAACCTGTAACTATGCCAATTTTTGGCCGATTTCAAAAAGTCATGTCGTTTTGTGCTGCTCTGAATGTGAGTTATAAATTGGCATTCAAATCTGAAAAACTAATTTTGACCCGATTTTTGAAAAAAATTACAGTGTATAACTGTCAAAATTTTCAAAAATCGAGTCGCAATTTTTTTCCCAAAATTCCAAGCTTTTGATATCATTTTCAAGTATGTAAAAATGCAATAAGAATTAGATACAAATTTTGAAATCGGTTGAAAATTGTCTAAAATACAGCCTAGAGAAAATGGGAATTTATACGAAATTAAACAATTTTTCAAAACATTTTCAAAAATCCCCAGCGTTGCAATCTTTTAAAGTTTTGATGGCATTTAAAAGTAGATAAAAATTCCATAAAAACAACATTAAAACTTTGAAAATCGGTAGCAAATTGTCCTAAATACAGCCTTAGGAAAATTTGAATTTTGACTAAACCTTTTTCAAGTACTGCTCCAAAATTAATCCATAAACCTCAACTTTGGAAACCCATAACAATGCCAATTTTTGGCCGATTTCAAAAAGTCATGCCTTTTTTTGCTGTTCTGAATGTGAGTTAAAAATTGGCATTCAAATCTGAAAAACTAATTTTGAACCGATTTTTGAAAAAAATTACAGTGTATACACTGTCAAAATTTTCAAAAATCGAGTCGAAATTTTTTTTCCTCAAATTCCACGCTTTTGATATCATTTTAAAGTATGTAAAAATGCAATAAGAGTTAGATGCAAATTTTGAAATCGATTGAAAATTGTCTAAAATACAGCCTAGAGAAAATGGGAATTTTCACCAAATTAAACAATTTTTCAAAACATTGTCAAAAATCCCCAGCGTTGCAATCTTTTAAAGTTTTGATGGCATTTAAAAGTAGATAAAAATTCCATAAAAACAACATTAAAACTTTGAAAATCGGTAGCAAATTGTCCTAAATACAGCCTTAGGAAAATTTCAATTTTGACCAAAAAATTTTCAAAAACTGTTCCAAAATTTATGGAAAAACCTCAACGTTGCAAACCTGTAACTATGCCAATTTTTGGCCGATTTCAAAAAGTCATGTCGTTTTGTGCTGCTCTGAATGTGAGTTATAAATTGGCATTCAAATCTGAAAAACTAATTTTGACCCGATTTTTGAAAAAAATTACAGTGTATACACTGTCAAAATTTTCAAAAATCGAGTCGCAATTTTTTTTCCCAAAATTCCAAGCTTTTGATATCATTTTCAAGTATGTAAAAATGCAATAAGAATTAGATACAAATTTTGAAATCGGTTGAAAATTGTCTAAAATACAGCCTAGAGAAAATGGGAATTTATACGAAATTAAACAATTTTTCAAAACATTTTCAAAAATCCCCAGCGTTGCAATCTTTTAAAGTTTTGATGGCATTTAAAAGTAGATAAAAATTCCATAAAAACAACATTAAAACTTTGAAAATCGGTAGCAAATTGTCCTAAATACAGCCTTAGGAAAATTTCAATTTTGACTAAACCTTTTTCAAGTACTGCTCCAAAATTAATCCATAAACCTCAACTTTGGAAACCCATAACAATGCCAATTTTTGGCCGATTTCAAAAAGTCATGTCTTTTTTTGCTGCTCTGAATGTGAGTTATAAATTGGCATTAAAATCTGAAAAACTAATTTTGACCCGATTTTTGAAAAAAATTACAGTGTATACACTGTCAAAATTTTCAAAAATCGAGTCGAAATTTTTTTTCCTCAAATTCCACGCTTTTGATATCATTTTAAAGTATGTAAAAATGCAATAAGAGTTAGATGCAAATTTTGAAATCGATTGAAAATTGTCTAAAATACAGCCTAGAGAAAATGGGAATTTTCACCAAATTAAACAATTTTTCAAAACATTGTCAAAAATCCCCAGCGTTGCAATCTTTTAAAGTTTTGATGGCATTTAAAAGTAGATAAAAATTCCATAAAAACAACATTAAAACTTTGAAAATCGGTAGCAAATTGTCCTAAATACAGCCTTAGGAAAATTTGAATTTTGACTAAACCTTTTTCAAGTACTGCTCCAAAATTAATCCATAAACCTCAACTTTGGAAACCCATAACAATGCCAATTTTTGGCCGATTTCAAAAAGTCATGTCTTTTTTTGCTGCTCTGAATGTGAGTTATAAATTGGCATTCAAATCTGAAAAACTAATTTTGACCCGATTTTTGAAAAAAATTACAGTGTATATATACACTGTCAAAATTTTCAAAAATCGAGTCGAAATTTTTTTTCCTCAAATTCCACGCTTTTGATATCATTTTAAAGTATGTAAAAATGCAATAAGAGTTAGATGCAAATTTTGAAATCGATTGAAAATTGTCTAAAATACAGCCTAGAGAAAATGGGAATTTTCACCAAATTAAACAATTTTTCAAAACATTGTCAAAAATCCCCAGCGTTGCAATCTTTTAAAGTTTTGATGGCATTTAAAAGTAGATGAAAATTAGAAAAAAAACTACATCAAAACTTTGAAAATCGGTAGCAAATTGTCCTAAATACAGCCTTAGGAAAATTTGAATTTTAACTAAACCTTTTTCAAGTACTGCTCCAAAATTAATCCATAAACCTCAACTTTGGAAACCCATAACAATGCCAATTTTTGGCCGATTTCAAAAAGTCATGTCTTTTTTTGCTGCTCTGAATGTGAGTTATAAATTGGCTTTCAAATCTGAAAAACTAATTTTGAACCGATTTTTGAAAAAAATTACAGTGTATACACTGTCAAAATTTTCAAAAATCGAGTCGACATTTTTTTTCCTCAAATTCCACGCTTTTGATATCATTTTAAAGTATGTAAAAATGCAATAAGAATTAGATAAACATTTTGAAATCGATTGAAAATTGTCGAAAATACAGCCTAAAGAAAATGGGAATTTATACCAAATTAAACAATTTTTCAAAACATTTTCAAAAATCCCCAGCGTTACAATCTTTTAAAGTTTTGATGGCATTTAAAAGTAGATGAAAATTAGAAAAAAACTACATCAAAACTTTAAATATCGGTAAAAAATTGTCATAAATACAGCCTTAGGAAAATTTGAATTTTGAATAAACATTTTTCAAGTACTGCTCCAAAATTAATTTAATTTTCAAAAAAATTTCTTTAAATAACGTGAATTTTGCAATTCTCTAACTATGCCATTTTTTTCTGAACCTTCGAAAAACTCGATATGTACATATTTTGTTAATAAAAAAATTCTTTTTTATTTCTAGCTCCCAGAAGAACCTTCCTGGATTTTATAGTGACAGTTGCAACTTATAATGGACTTCAATCAGACAATAAGATATTCGGACGGATAGAATGACATCTGAGGTTTGTTGTGATTTTTTGGCCATTTTGACGAATAAACCCCATGCAGAAAATTCGATGTACATACATTATAAAAAAACGCATATTTATTGATTGTAAATTGTTAATTACATATAATAAAATTAGGTGTTATTTATAGTAAAACGAAAATTTAATAATAATAAAAACAATAATGAAATTGGAAAAAACATGGTTTTATTTAGACATAGCACCGCAGGACATGCACCGATTCCTTCAAGATTTTTAAGCTCCTCCAGGAACAATTCTTTACCACATTAAAGTCCATGGTGATAAACGTCGATCCTGGAAGGTTCATCAGGGAGCTAAAATAGAAAGATTGTTTTATTTCAGTATCGGTAAAAAATTGTCATAAATACAGCCTTAGGAAAATTTGAATTTTGACTAAAAATTTTTTAAGAACTGTTCCAAAATGTATGCAAAAACCTCAACTTTGCAAACCTCTAACTATGCCAATTTTTGGACGATTTTAAAAAATCATGTCGTTTTGTGCTGCTCTGAATGTGAGTTATAAATTGGCATTCAAATCTGAAAAACTAATTTTGACCCGATTTTTGAAAAAAATTACAGCGTATTACACTGTCAAAATTTTCAAAAATCGAGTCGAAATTTTTTTTCCCAAAATTCCAAGCTTTTGATATCATTTTAAAGTGTGTAAAAATGCAATAAGAATTAGATAAACATTTTGAAATCGGTTGAAAATTGTCGAAAATGCAGCCTAAAGAAAATGGGAATTTTCACCAAATTAAACAATTTTTCAAAACATTGTCAAAAATCCCCAGCGTTGCAATCTTTTAAAGTTTTAATGGCATTTAAAAGTAGATGAAAATTAGAAAAAAACTACATCAAAACTTTGAAAATCGGTAGCAAATTGTCCTAAATACAGCCTTAGGAAAATTTGAATTTTATCTAAACATTTTTCAAGTACTGCTCCAAAATTAATCCATAAACCTCAACTTTGGAAACCCATAACAATGCCAATTTTTGGCCGATTTCAAAAAGTCATGTCTTTTTTTGCTGCTCTGAATGTGAGTTATAAATTGGCATTCAAATCTGAAAAACTAATTTTGACCCGATTTTTGAAAAAAATTACAGTGTATAGTCAAAATTTTCAAAAATCGAGCCGAAATTTTTTTTCCCAAAATTCCAAGCTTTTGATATCATTTTAAAGTGTGTAAAAATACAATAAGAATTAGATAAAAATTTTGAAATCGATTGAAAATTGTCGAAAATACAGCCTAAAGAAAATGGGAATTTTCACCAAATTAAACAATTTTTCAAAACATTTTCAAAAATCCTCAGCGTTGCAATCTTTTAAAGTTTTGATGGCATTTAAAAGTAGATGAAAATTAGAAAAAAACTACATCAAAACTTTGAAAATCGGTAGCAAATTGTCCTAAATACAGCCTGAGGAATATTTGAATTTTAACTAAACCTTTTTCAAGTACTGCTCCAAAATTAATCCATAAACCTCAACTTTGGAAACCCATAACAATGCCAATTTTTGGCCGATTTCAAAAAGTCATGTCTTTTTTTGCTGCTCTGAATGTGAGTTATAAATTGGCATTCAAATCTGAAAAACTAATTTTGACCCGATTTTTGAAAAAAATTACAGTGTATAGTCAAAATTTTCAAAAATCGAGCCGAAATTTTTTTTCCCAAAATTCCAAGCTTTTGATATCATTTTAAAGTGTGTAAAAATACAATAAGAATTAGATAAAAATTTTGAAATCGATTGAAAATTGTCGAAAATACAGCCTAAAGAAAATGGGAATTTTCACCAAATTAAACAATTTTTCAAAACATTTTCAAAAATCCTCAGCGTTGCAATCTTTTAAAGTTTTGATGGCATTTAAAAGTAGATGAAAATTAGAAAAAAACTACATCAAAACTTTGAAAATCGGTAGCAAATTGTCCTAAATACAGCCTGAGGAATATTTGAATTTTAACTAAACCTTTTTCAAGTACTGCTCCAAAATTAATCCATAAACCTCAACTTTGGAAACCCATAACAATGCCAATTTTTGGCCGATTTCAAAAAGTCATGTCTTTTTTTGCTGCTCTGAATGTGAGTTATAAATTGGCATTCAAATCTGATAACTAATTTTGACCCGATTTTTGAAAAAAATTACAGTGTATACACTGTCAAAATTTTCAAAATTCTAAGCTTTTGATATCATTTTCAAGTATGTAAAAATGCAATAAGAATTAGATACAAATTTTGAAATCGGTTGAAAATTGTCTAAAATACAGCCTAGAGAAAATGGGAATTTTCACCAAATTAAACAATTTTTCAAAACATTTTCAAAAATCCCCAGCGTTGCAATTTTTTAAAGTTTTGATGGCATTTAAAAGTAGATGAAAATTAGAAAAAAACTACATCAAAACTTTAAATATCGGTAAAAAATTGTCATAAATACAGCCTTAGGAAAATTTGAATTTTGACTAAACATTTTTCAAGTACTGCTCCAAAATTAATCCAAAAACCTCAACTTTGGAAACCCATAACAATGCCAATTTTTGCACGATTTCAAAAAGTCATGCCTTGTTTTGATGCTCTAAATGTGAGTTATAAATTGGCATTCAAATCTGGAAAACTAATTTTGACCCGATTTTTAAAAAAAAAACTGTCAAAATTTTCAAAAATCGAGTTGAAATTTTTTTTCCCAAAATTCCAAGCTTTTGATTTCATTTTAAAGTGTGTAAAAATGCAATAAGAATTAGATAAAAATTTTGAAATCGGTTGAAAATTGTCGAAAATGCAGCCTAAAGAAAATGGGAATTTATACCAAATTAAACAATTTTTCAAAACATTTTCAAAAATCCCCAGCGTTACAATCTTTTAAAGTTTTGATGGCATTTAAAAGAAGATGAAAATTAGAAAAAAACTACATCAAAACTTTTAATATCGGTAAAAAAATTGTCATAAATACAGCCTTAGGAAAATTTGAATTTTGACTAAACCTTTTTCAAGTACTGCTCCAAAATTAATCCAAAAACCTCAACTTTGCAAACCTGTAACTATGCCAATTTTTGGACGATTTTAAAAAGACATGTCGTTTTTTGCTGCTCTGAATGTGAGTTATAAATTGGCATTCAAATCTGAAAAACCAATTTTGACCCGATTTTTGAAAAAAAATTACAGTGTATACACTGTCAAAATTTTCAAAAATCGAGCCGAAATTTTTTTCCCCAAAATTCCAAGCTTTTGATATCATTTTCAAGTATGTAAAAGTGCAATAAGAATTAGATACAAATTTTGAAATCGGTTGAAAATTGTCTAAAATACAGCCTAGAGAAAATGGGAATTTTACCAAATTAAACAATTTTTCAAAACATTGTCAAAAATCCCCAGCGTTGCAATCTTTTAAAGTTTTGATGGCATTTAAAAGTAGATAAAAATTCCATAAAAACAACATTAAAACTTTGAATATCGGTAGCAAATTGTCCTAAATACAGCCTTAGGAAAATTTCAATTTTGACCAAAAAATTTTCAAAAACTGTTCCAAAATTTATGGAAAAACCTCAACTTTCGATTTCAAAAAGTCATGTCGTTTTGTGCTGCTCAGAATGTGAGTTATAAATTGGCATTCAAATCTGAAAAACTAATTTTGACCCGATTTAAAAAAAAAATTACAGTGTATACACTGTCAAAATTTTCAAAAATCGAGCCGAAATTTTTTTTTCCAAAATTCCAAGATTTTGATATCATTTTCAAGTATGTAAAAATGCAATAAGAATTAGATACAAATTTTGAAATCGGTTGAAAATTGTCTAAAATACAGCCTAGAGAAATTGGGAATTTTCACCAAATTAAATAATTTTTCAAAACATTGTCAAAAATCCCCAGCGTTGCAATCTTTTAAAGTTTTGATGGCATTTAAAAGTAGATAAAAATCCCATAAAAACTACATTAAATCTTTAAAAATCGGTAGAAAATTGTCCTAAATACAACCTTAGGAAAATTTGAATTTTGACCAACAAATTTTCAAAAACTGTTCCAAAATGTATGCAAAAACCTCAACTTTGCAAACCTCTAACTATGCCAATTTTTGGACGATTTCAAAAAGTCATGTCTTTTTTTGCTGCTACGAATGTGAGTTATAAATCGGCATTCAAATCTGGAAAACTAATTTTGACCCGATTTTAAAAAAAAAATTACAGTGTCAAAATTTTAAAAATTCGAGTCGAAATTTTTTTTCCCAAAATTCCAAGCTTTTGATATCACTTTAAAGTATGTAAAAATGCAATAAGAATTGGATACAAATTTTTAAATCGGTTGAAAATTGTCGAAAATATAGCCTAAAGAAAATGGGAATTTATACCAAATTAAACAATTTTTCAAAACATTGTCAAAAATCCCCAGCGTTGCAATCTTTTAAAGTTTTGAAGGCATTTAAAAGTAGATGAAAATTAGAAAAAAACAACATTAAAACTTTGAAAATCGGTAGCAAATTGTCCTAAATACAGCCTTAGGAAAATTTGAATTTTGACTAAACATTTTTCAAGTACTGCTCCAAAATTAATCCAAAACCTCAACTTTGGAAACCAATAACAATGCCAATTTTTGGCCGATTTCAAAAAGTCATGCCTTTTTTTGATGCTCTGAATGTGAGTTATAAATTGGCATTCAAATCTGAAAAACTAATTTTGACCCGATTTTTGAAAAAAATTACAGTGTATTACACTGTCAAAATTTTCAAAAATCGAGCCGAAATTTTTTTTCCCAAAATTCCAAGCTTTTGATATCATTTTCAAGTATGTAAAAGTGCAATAAGAATTAGATACAAATTTTGAAATCGGTTGAAAATTGTCTAAAATACAGCCTAGAGAAAATGGGAATTTTCACCAAATTAAACAACTTTTCAAAACATTGTCAAAAATCCCCAGCGTTGCAATCTTTTAAAGTTTTGATGGCATTTAAAAGTAGATGAAAATTAGAAAAAAAACTACATCAAAACTTTAAATATCGGTAAAAAATTGTCCTAAATACAGCCTTAGGAAAATTTGAATTTTGACTAAACATTTTTCAAGTACTGCTCCAAAATTAATCCAAAACCTCAACTTTGGAAACCAATAACAATGCCAATTTTTGGCCGATTTCAAAAAGTCATGCCTTTTTTTGATGCTCTGAATGTGAGTTATAAATTGGCATTCAAATCTGGAAAACTAATTTTGACTCGATTTTTTAAAAAAATATTAAAATTAAAATTGATATTTAAATTAAAATTATTATATTATTATTATATTAATATTATAATTAAATTTAAAATTTAAAATTAAAGTTAAAATTAAAATTAAAATTAAAATTAAAATTAAAATTAAAATTAAAATTAAAATTAAAATTAAAATTAAAATTAAAATTAAAATTAAAATTAAAATTAAAATTAAAATTAAAATTAAAATTAAAATTAAAATTAAAATTAAAATTAAAATTAAAATTAAAATTAAAATTAAAATTAAAATTAAAATTAAAATTAAAATTAAAATTAAAATTAAAATTAAAATTAAAATTAAAATTAAAATTAAAATTAAAATTAAAATTAAAATTAAAATTAAAATTAAAATTAAAATTAAAATTAAAATTAAAATTAAAATTAAAATTAAAATTAAAATTAAAATTAAAATTAAAATTAAAATTAAAATTAAAATTAAAATTAAAATTAAAATTAAAATTAAAATTAAAATTAAAGTTAATTACTATTAATATTAAAAAATTAAAATTAAAATTTAAATTAATTTTGAAATTAAAATTAAAATTCAACTTGAAATCGTATGCAACTCACAATAATAAAAAATCCCCAGCTTTGCAATCTTTTATAGTTTTGATGGCATTTAAAACTAGATAAAAATCCCATAAAAACTACATTAATACTTTAAAAATCGGTAGCAAATTGTCCTACATACAACCTTAGGAAAATTTGAATTTTGACTAAAATTTTTTCAAAAACTGTTCCAAAATGTATGCAAAAACCTCAACTTTGGAAACCCATAACAATGCCAATTTTTGGCCGATTTCAAAAAGTCATGTCTTTTTTTGCTGCTCTGAATGAGAGTTATAAATAGTCATTCAAATCTGGAAAACTAATATTGACCCGATTTATATATATCATTTTAAAGTATGTAAAAAATGCAATAAGAATTAGATAAAAATTTTGAAAGCGGTTGAAAATTGTCGAAAATACAGCCTAGAGAAAATGGGGATTTTCACCAAATTAAACAATTTTTCAAAACATTTTCAAAAATGCGCAGCGTTGCAATCTTTTAAAGTTTTGATGGCATTTAAAAGTAGATAAAAATTCCATAAAACCAACATTAAAACTTTGAAAATCGGTAGCAAGTTGTCCTAAATACAGCCTTACGAAAATTTCAATTTTGAGCAACAGTTTTTCAAAAACTGTTCCAAAATTTTTCCAAAAACCTCAACTTAGCAAAAAAACTTGAAGCAAATCCGCTGAACCCAATACGCCCGAGAGAGTTGGCGTTCCTCATAGAAAATGGGTTGACGAAACACCAATACATGAACATCAAATCGTTAAATAAACAGCATGGATCTGAAAAAGCTCTAGCTTTTATAGTTCCTAAGATCTTTGTTCTGTTACTCACATGGCTTAATCGGCTTCTCAAGGGTCGGAAATGCTTCCTTTTGCCTGTTACATACATTTTGGCGACATTAAAATACCATTTTATCCTGAAATCGAATCAATGATACAAAGCGTCGAAATCCTGAGCATTCTTTGAGGCGGCGTTTTTTTTTTCCTAATGGAATGAATCCCACCAACTTTTGATATAGTCTTGCGGCAAAGGCTTAAGTTTTTTAACATATTATGAAAATAATCATTCATTACGGTAAAAAGGGTTTGGGATTGTTAAAACTTACCACTAAGCAGTGCATGAGTATGTGAAATCTATAGTTTTGTGGCAAAACTTTTATCAAGCATCATAAATTTTATGTTACTCTCAGAGATAATCCACATTGTATATAGCATTTCTTTTGTGTAAGCGACCAAACAGCATTAGCTAATCCAAGCCAGAAAAGTAAAAAAAACCGCGACAATAAAAATAATTTACTGAAAGCCTTTCTTGGGACACCGAAGATTAAATACCCTTCCGCTTTGACGTCAAAGGAAAGTATTATGAAAATTAACCAAAAATTTCTACATGAACTATATTCGACTTCTTTCTGTTTCAAGATTCCTTTTAGTAGTAAATAAGCTTTAAACTAATAGCAACGTATTCATATGGTAGATTTTTTAACCCACTGGATTACTAACATGAGGGAAACAATATCGATTTGGCTGTTGATAAAGGACTGGTTAAGCGACTTAAATTCTTTACTTCAACCTAAACTCTTAAAGACGTTACAAGCGCTAAAACCATTCTTTAATGACCACAGAGAGGGTATTTTAAAAAATCAGAAACATTTGCAAATGTCTTTCTTAGTCTTTCCTGCACTACAAACAATTTTCAGTCAATTTTGTAAGGACACATTCGCCAGTCCGTAACATTCAGTTCCTGCCCCTTCCACATCTAGCACCCATTCCCTGGGTCTGTCTCTGCCCTGCGTTCCTCCAGATTGCCCACTTCATGCTTGTTGTGGTTTAATGGATTTGCAGTTTGCAGTTCCTTAACAATTTCAACTTATTTTCGCTCTTTCACTTCGTTTTCGCGCTTTGCCCTTTTCATGTTCATGTTCAAGCTGAATTTGCTTGCTTCTTTTTCTGCTCAATTCCTTTTTGATTTCTATTTTCTTTTGACTATTGTCTTTTTTGGTCTTTTTTTGGTAATTGCTTGCCATTGTTGTGCTTCGATTGCAAAATGTTGCAGGACAGAGAAGCTCTACGGATTGACTCCCACGAGGAAATCAAATTGCACCGCATTGTCGAAGCAACTCTTTAAATATCCTTTAGTTCCTGGCGCAATTCTAACACAAATCAGGGAAGAAATCCGTGCTGCCAAAATTAACTCATACCCAACACGTATCTAATTTCATTTTCACTACATGCGAGCCACATAAAAAACTAATTCAAAGCGCTCAATATAATTTATATCCTTTGCTGGCTATCTTGCAACAAAAAAAGGACCAGGGACTCCTCTCAATCGCACACCAAATCAGACCAAAACAGAGAGAAAGAAAGAAAAAAAAAGCCCGAAAACAGAAAAGGCGAAAGAAATTTTTGTAATTTTTATGACCCCAAAAGACACATCAATTCCGAGGGCAACTCTCGCACAAAGGACACCAGGAGATTCAGAGCCAAAGCTAAAGGCAAAAACAAACTTATTTAAAGATGTAAGCGCAATAAAATAAAATAATAAAAATACAACTTTCGGTTTCTTCTTTTTTTTTGTTTTTCTTTCTTTTTTTTTCCTTGTATGTGGATCACTTTGGGGAGCTAAATCCATTTCCATCCTATACCCGGACACTTTGTGTTTTTTTTTTTTTGTTTTCCTTGGTCTGGTAGGTGGAGGAGGAGGTGCGCCGACTATAAACTGTTCCAAGTTATCTAAAGTGTTAAATCACCTGATGCCGTCAGCATGAAATTTACGCACATAAATCTTTTCAAGGGGCACGGCCCGAGTCCGAAACTGGGAATGAGTTTTCTGCAAAAAACATAAACCAAACATAAGCAGGGACCAAGTACAACAAAAATGAAAGCAAACACGACCACGCTATGAAACGAGGGCGGTATTTAAACTTTTGTGAATTAATGACCAACATTTAAAATAGTGTTAAACAGAACGAGTTGACCTTAAATGACAAGCATGATGTGATAAACACAATGTTTGGCAAATGTTTCGTCTATTATATTTAATTTTGAGAATGTTTCCATTTCGAATTTCCATAATTTATAACCGAAAAAGCAATCAACATTGGCTTTGTCTACAAAATCTATCGACTGATTTCTAAGTTAGGGTAATTCGATTATTATTTTAGTGTTGATATCAAGCAGATATCGACGGAGAGTCTGAAATGTAAAGCTCACAAACGACATCCAGTTCAAATGCTAAAACTAAATCAAAATTATGTTTTGTCTTAAATTGAAAATCCTTTTTTTAAAAAATAAATAAACGTTTAATTTTTAATTATTGTTATTTACTAAATTGAAAACACATTTTGCTAAAGAAATTTTACTTAATAAACAAAATAGCAATTAAAAAATTAATGATTGATAAATTTTTTAAATTTAAAAGTTATCGTCGTGAGCCAATCGTTATAGTCCAGTATTAGTATTAATGTGAATAAAATAATTACTAATAATTATTCAAAGGTTTCTAAATACCAATTAATAAAGTATATTTGATGTAGGAATTGTTTTACTTCCTTTGGGATTCGAATTCTTATTTAGCCATTATATAGTTAAGGGAATCTGATAATTTTATATAATATATGTTGCGATATTATTTTATGTTTATATAACCATGTACGGCCATGTTGTGAGATTTCTAGTTCAACCTTTTTGGGCCATTCTGCTTTGGCCACCCTCTCTCGTTCACTATGCCTATGAGTTGTTTAAAACAGATTGCCAAAACGACCGTTGACAGTGCCATATCCAAGGACCCTTCTCCAATCGTGCAGCTCCCCCTCCCCCCGCCCAAAAGGAAAAGGTTCACGCACAGTGTTGCCAAGGTTCGCACACAGTCAGTTTTGCTTGTGTATATTTTATAGCTTTATAAAAGCGCTTTGACCTGTCGAACTGAGCGGGGTCAATGCTAAGACACATCAGGGTTCAACATGTCTGGGACTTAACATTTTGGATTGCTTGGGTTTGGGTTCGCAACGAGTCGACGAGGTCGACTATCATATGCTCAATGATTGATGCTTTTTGTGGGGTGGGGTGGTTGGTTGGGTGGTTGGTTCGGTGGTTGCCATCCGGAATAGGAAGCTGCTCAACTAGTTTGCAATTGCTAGCTATTTAAGCCAACTCAGCTCGATTGCTTGGCCCTTGTTTTCGTTTCCGTTGTTTCTACTGCTGCTTCCACTTCATCGTGTCTTTATTTTTGGTTTTTGTTTTAACGACAAATGGCGTAAAACTTTTACCAAAGCACCTGCCCCGGCAGCAGCAAGGATTAGGAACGGCAACTGCAAAATCAACAAACAGCGCAGTAAAAAATACAAAAAGAAAATAAAATAAAAAAGCAAAAAAGGAAAAGTAACTGGCATTATAACACAAACAAACAAAACAGAAAAAAAACAAAAAAAAGAAACGCTAACAAAACAAGAAACCGATGCTTATTGCTACAGGCAGTGGGTGGCAAAGGAGTGGGGTAGACAGAATGGGAAACGGTTAATGTAATGAAAATGGCAGCGACAATAAAAACAACATTGGATGGAAAGCTCCTGTTGAGGGTGCAACGTCGACAATCGGGGAAAACTTTTCCTTGCTTCCCCTTTCCCTTCCCTTCCTTCCTTCCTTTCTTTTCTCACCGTTTTAGAGCTCGACAATCAACAGTCAAAGTTGAGGGGAAAGCACGGTAATGATGTTCCCCTAAACACACAAAGATACACACGGAATTAAGAGACGGGGCGACGAAGATCATAAGATAAATACAAAGTTGAGTTTCGAAAGATTAACCTTTTCTTGCTTCAATTTTTTCCGGATTGCCGCTGTTTGTCGCAACATTTAGTACTTGGATAATGTGAATTATGTTTTGGGGTGTTTTAAGAGTTCATTTCATAGAGGTATAATGGAAGAAAACCAAACAATTGCCAGGAAAGGTAATTGCTGGAAAAAAAAACAGCTTTGAACGACCTCTAGAATTTTTATACCATGCATCCATAGGATGAAATGGTATATTAAAGTCGCCAAATTAAATGTAACAGGCAGAAGAAAGCTTTTTTCGACCCTATAAAGTATATATATTCTTGATCAGCTTTAGAAGCCGAGTCGATTGAGATATCCCGATCGTCTTTGAAATGGCTGAGGTTTAATGACATTTATTGTTTTCTTGTGACTTTTTGGTCATGAAAGAATTTCTAGGATCTGCTGAAGCAGGGCTATCGATATGCATTCAAGGATTCCTGATTCCTGGCAAAATCGGTAAATGTTCTGAGGAGTTATGGGTTGGAGAAAATTATCCTTTTTTCATTTTTTAGCTCTAAAATCCTGCCTCAGGACATGATGCTGCATGGGCTGCATCATCTAAGGATGTTTTTTTTTATAAATAAGATAAGGGGAAAAATTGTAACGTCCGTCATGGAAGAATTTTTAAAATTGTGGCTAAACCAATAATTTGACAAATCTAATTTTTGGAATTTTAAAGCCCTCAAATATTCTTCATTCTTTTACGTTTTCATGTTCTTTCACGTTTCTATGCTGGATTCGCTAAAAATTGAAGAAATACATGTTCACCTCACAACAGTGTTGAGAGTATCATCAATATACCTGCAACACAACGCGACTAAGACTATAATTGGTAAAAATAATTATAATATAAATAAAATAGATTTGCCCATATATTACATAAATTAGTTCTCATTTACTGAGGTAGTTAGAGAAACCATTAATATCACATTTTGAATAATTTTGTGATATTTCTTAAATTTTTATTGACTGTAATTGAATTAAAAACGTAACTTAACTGACAAATACACTTTATGATGGAACTTTATGTATAGATACTCGTATATGTACCCATTTACTATATGGTATTCGTACATAAAGCAAAGTTAACTCAAAGTATGCTCTTTTGCTGCTTTGGTTGAAAGATTTTTACCCCAGTTGTTCGGTATCTGGTTAGAATGTTACCCGTGAGACCTTCAACTAAAAAGAGAAATGAAGAGGAAAAGCAAAAAAGTGAAGAAAAAATGAGGAAAAAGAGAAAATAAAAGAACGAACCAAACTTGGCATCGCAAGTTACCTTGCAAAACTTGCCAACAAGTTTGCTTTAGCTGCTTTCAACTGGCCTCCATTTGTCCCTACACCCCACTTCCCCACTGGCATTCCCTCCCCCTCTGTCCTTCCACTCCACTCTGGCAACAAGGTAGAACCAATAATGAAAACTACTTCAACATGCAATAAAGCAAAGTGGCAGGTTTTTGAAAGCAAAAATACGAATAATAATGAATTAATTGATTACAGTTAAATGGCGCATGCAAATGGTAAGACGATGGGAGGGATCACCCCCCCGCGGATGGGTAGAGGATGACAAGAGGTTGTACTAATAACAAACTAAATAAATAAATAAACAAAATAAACCTTTTTCACAAGTGTGCAGCAACAACAACAAAACGGCAGCGGTAGCTTTTGGCAATGCCACATCAAGAGTATAATAGCGCCAAGCCCCAATGAACTTTCACTAATGAAAGGTATTTTGATATATAAATGGGGATATATATTTCCACCACACACACACACACACACACACACACAACCATGCACATCAACATGGTCTAAATAGAAACTGGTAGAAGAGGCAGGCTAATTAAAATTTAATTGCACATCTAAACGAAATTTAAAATAAACTAGCAAAGAGCGAGAGCGACTGGTGAATAAACTACAAATGAGGGAAAAAGGGATTGATATATAGAGAAAGACAGAAATAGATATATGAAGAGAGAGAGAAAGTGAGAGAGAGAGAGCGAGTAACAGACAGACAGAGAGAGGGAAGGGTAACGGAGCAGACAGTCTAACAAGTATCACGCATACGCATCGTGGTACTTATAATGAGTGTTTGTGCGTTCTGCCTGAAGGAACAAGCAAAATAAGAAGTCGCATTTGCCAAATCAGTGGGAAATTGTTGTAAATACCCTTGAAAGTTTATAAGACAGACGATTGATTTCTCGATTTCGTTTGAATTTAGATAATTTGATTTATTGAAAATATAACTTGACAAACACAGCTTAATTTTGAGCTTGTGATCTTTCGTTTTTCTATTGATCATTGGAGCATTTTAGTCTCTCCTCCTTTACTTTATACTACATGTTTTATTCACATCTTTTGTCTGTTTCTGAAAATTCTGAACTTTCGTATCTCGAGTCCCGGTCCAGAATCCTTTGGAACCAACAATAAAAAGTAGAAGAAACTTTTCAATGATGTGAAAGAATGTAGAGTATGACAAAGCATTATTTAATTTTAAATTCAATTGCATAATGCAACTGGCAAAGTGGCAAACAAGCTGGCCACGCCCATTGCTACCCCCCTTTCTAGCATCCCAAAATACGAGTTCAACAACTCTTCTCACACAACAATTTTGCACAAAATGGTTTTCCAACAACATTATAACTGAAAACATTTACACACACTTACAAACATACACACACAGAGCCAAACACAACACAGTTCATAGAAAACTCTGCACCAAAAACTATTCTTTACATAATTTATACAAAATTTTGCACTAATTGCAATAGTTAATGCAGATTTCAACCGCATTTGAATTTGTACGTGCAACACCCAACCACCTAGGCCCCCCCCCGTTTCCCCACACCTTCACCTATCCACCCAGCAGCCTCCTGCCAATGGAACCAATCCCCCCCTCAAAAGCCACAAAATATCTCATTTACATACAACGAAGGCCTTTCGCAAAGCTGACCAAAAACTGAAACAAAATTCAACTGTGTGCGGACCACCGGATCGACCGCTCATGTGAATTGCATGAAGTGCTACCACGTGCTCATCCTCTGCTCCCCGAAACAACACCCCATATATGCCCAGAGTGGCCATTGAACTAAAGTGAAACAGAATGAGATGGAGAGAGAGAGAGATAGAGGGAGGAAAGAGATGGAAAAGCAACCGCAATTGATTTTACGGGGTGTCATGTTTTGCGTATATTATTCAATTTACTCAATGGGCAACAACAGCTACAAAAACAACAACAATAAAAAAACTATAAGATATATTTATTGCACTTTTTTTTTAATGTGGGGGAAACGGGGGAAGTGACAGATGCATGCACTTTAATTGGAGAATCGATATGTGGGATGCTTTCTCAAGCTATCGACATTAATTTCATTCCAAATCGAGGTGATTACCTCAAACCATAGCAACAGAAAGCAGTAATTGGGATGGAATTAAGTTTTGTTAATGAATACTAATTAAGCATCCAAATCTAGACACTCTACATTAAATAAAGAATATCCGAAACATGAGTAAATCTTATTTATATTTTAGTATATTGTTTTCTTAATATATAGATAAAGAGCCTTTGAAACCTTTGCCCAAACGGTTTAACTGATGAGGGTCAGAAATGACTATATACCATGTGATATATGCAACAGTTTTCTTTTCATAAGATATATTTTTTATGCTTTTGTTTTGTTTACTATTTGAGTGGAAATATAAAAACTTATGATCATTTATATTAAATATACCAATCGGAATAAAGTCCCATTTGAAATCTTATACCACGTAATCAATATTTCTAAGTCCACCTATCTTAGATCAAGGTTTCGTAAACCTTTCGAATTATAGCATTCAAGTGAAAGCATAATGAAATCTTAGGATTAGGAGTAGTCTGGATGTAACTTCAATATTTTTTAAGTTAAAACTGAAGCAATTATATGGAAACTTACTTATTTTAAAGATTACAAACATATCAAATAATATATCTTAGAAAGGTCGCCAAGAAAGACACGCCCTTACACTCGAGTGTTAATTATCATGTGTTTTTGCATACTCAGAACAAAAGTTCATACTTTTCCATAAGGTGTATACAAAATATAATGCCATTATTTTGATTATTAAAATGACAAAGCACTTTTAGTAATTCAGTATGCACACAAAAGGGGGACTCTGGTACTGCACTTTATTTTGACGTGATTTCCAACTAGTTTTAGCGTTGAAGGACTGATATGACATTGCAATTCTAGAGTCGACAGCAAAGTCTGCTGATATGAGAGGACTTCTGGAAATAAGGCTAAACAGAAATACATATTTCTTCTCGCTTATTTCATATTTTGTCTTATCGTTTCTGTTTCATCTTTCTTGGTGCTGAAATGAATCTACGCTTTCTATTGGCTTAAAATGGTTCGAAATTATAGAGCGACTTTAGGTAACCTCATCTTAATCGCAATGCGTGCCAACTACTTGATTAGATTGTCAATCTGGCACTTACACACACACACACACATGCAACTGGCACACTTTGGACAAGTATGCAGTGAGAGGGTAAATGCAATCAAGATCGTTTTGGTGTGCCTTCAAATGCAACGGCAAAATTGAAAATGCCTTCGCCTTTTCCCCAAATAAATTCCACGATTTGTTGGTGCGTAAATCTGCAACCAAAGCATCGCCGCTTAAAACAACAGCAACGAAAGACAGAAACGTTGCCGCTGTCGTCGTTGTCCTCTGGCTCATCGCACTACCCTAGGACCCAAAAGCAGCTGTTCGTGTGCTAGCTCAAAGGATTTGTGCCGGATTTGGGCATAAGCGACAAAAAAGAACAAGAACAACGAACAAAAAATAAAATAAAAAGAAATAAAAAGCGAAGTTTTGAAATTAAATTTAACCCGTAGCCGTTGCTGGAGAACACCAAGCTAAGCGTTTTCCCGGCAAACGAGTTGAGCGAGTTATTTACCATCCGCTCCACCCCTCCCCCGTCGCCGCTTGTCTACTCTCCACTCTAGTCAAGTGGCACGCCCGCCCACACACACACAGTTGAGAGAATTTCAATTTAAAAATGGCAAATATTGGTGAAAGCAAAAAAAAAGGTGCCAAAGCGGTTTGGTTGGCCGCATTATTGACACACAAATAAAAAAAAACACAACAATTTTACAATAAAAAAAAAAAACTGTCATATAGATTTGTGAAATTGGTAATTTAACAAAATATATCACAGCGCCACACCCACCGCCCCTCGCGTCACTAAAATCACACACACACAAACCCATGTCAAACAACCAAATGGGCATTCAAAATATGCCAAAACCAAAATGCACAAAATGTTTGGAGAATTAGAGATGGCCAAGGATTGACAACAATTTTGGCCAGTTGAGGTGAATGTGGTATTAGACAAACAGTTACTACTCGAAAGTTGGCTTGATTGACTTTGATATTAGCAGAAATGTTGATGGTAACAGATTAAAACTCAACTTGAAACCTCAAAAGACTACATTAAGATCTTCTTTAAAGCGTTCAATTAGTTCAGTCAATTAGTCAAAAAATTGTTTACAATGTTCGTTGTAATTTGCATTTGTTTTATGTACATTTATTGACAAGTTGCAAATATTTGGGATATTTTTTCATGTTAAGAAAATGGCAGGAAATGTTCATGAAATCAGCTTTGTGAAAGAGACATCTTAATGCAATGACATATTTGTGATTTAAGTGAAATGTTAACCTATAATTATAGGAAAATGTAAAACTTATATGTGTGCATTTTACTCCCTACTGAGATTAATGTACAACTAAGCGATTCTAAAGCTATTTGATGATCTAATATTTTTACGCCGCATTTCCGGAGTGCTTCACCTTTTTATGTTGCCTTAAAAGTGTCTATCAAATCACTGCTACCTAAATCTTGTGAGTCATCTCGTACATTTTAAGCAAAATTTCAGTCATTTCTCTTTTACACTCTTACACTTACATGTGTGCCCAGTTAGCTCATCACTAAACTTGCACACCTGACGAAGGACACATGGAACACTCTCCATCTCTATCTCTCTCTCTCTGTTTCCATCTCTTTCCAATTCTATGTCTCTCCTGTCATTCCATTCTATGAGTAACTTTGCCCTCTGTCTGGTCTGGCTTGGCCTCGACGCTGGGGAGTGGGTGGATGGGGGGGGAAGGTCGATGCTGATGCGATCCAAGTGATAGATGTACACAATTTTGCCCATTTGCATACGCAGTCAAAACGAAGCGTAACGCATCAGTTGCGAAGCAGCGAAAGGTGAGTGCTGGGAAGGTGTAGGAAGGCAGGTTGAGATGGCAGGCGGGCAGGCAGAAAGGAAGGATAAGTTGAAACCAGCAAAATGATTTTCATTTCAATTATTTATTGATTGATTTGCAATTTGTAACCGACCAAAAAGCTGCACACCTGCACATAGTACGTATATCTGTATAGATATACATACATACATACATATATATCAATCGACTTTGCTCAAATTGGTTGGGGAAAGTGGGCGTGTGTGTGTGGGAGGCGTATGTTCAGCTGTGTTTGCCGAACTGCGCATATTTAATTGAAAATGTTACCGCATTTATGAAATTGTCAATATGCAATACAAATATACAAACAAAAATACACCCGGAAAACTCACCCACACACATACATATGTACTCACGCACACATGCAGGTGTTGACGACATTCATTTGACATATTTACATACAATTAGTTTGTGAAATTTTTGTACAAAACAAAAATGTAAATCCTACCGCACAGAGTAAAAACAACAAAAAATCGCAAGTACTTGCATTACATTAGAGCCTCGGCTTGCAGATATCCTGTTAGTTAAAATTCAAACAACTTACTCTTATAATAATTGTTGTCCCCCCTCGTGGGCTGAATTATACTTTTGACAATAAATTTTCCAAACAGAATAAACGCATCATGTCCATCAATAAACTTTTCCCATCAATCACTTCTTAAAATTCCGTTTCTGCCCACTTTCCCTTAGTTATGCTTATTTAAAAGAGAGTTTTCTCGCTCTTTAGAAATAACCACTGCGACCATTTAAGAATCCAAGTTAATTGATGATAATCGATTAAATAACTTTTTTTTCAAATGTCCATGCTATTTATTGATCTGTTAACCATACTTGCACCAGTAAAAATATACCCTCTTCGTTGGCTTTTTTATAGGGTATAAAAAGAAAAGTTGAATAGAAATAGCTGCAAGAACTGAGCAACTTTTTTCCGTTGTTGTTTTGTTGGGCCTGGCAAATGTACAGCAAAAACAGAAATTTCTGGCAACCTATTCATGAATTTCTTTTTCCAACTTTTGGCAAATGCATAAATAAAATATGTATTAGCATGGATTGGTTTGCCAATCAATTAGCATGTGTAATAATAATTCTATAGATTTTTTGTTTATACAAAAGTTTTTTTTTTTAGAAATTTGTTTTTCCAAAAGAACAATAAAAATATGTGTATATCTTATATTTCTTTAGCGGAATATATTAGTTCATGTTCATTTAGCATATTTACTTTTAACAAGTTAGGCAATAACGGTGGAAAAATAGAGAACTATTAAATTTAGAGGTGACTTCCCTCAATAAATAGATCAGGTATAAATTATCTAGAGAATTTCTTTCTATTGGAGTTTTGTAAAGTAATCGTATCTACACGATATGGTAACGCTGCTAATTATATTTGATATACTAATCCCTTGTCAAACTCCTGGCAATATCTAATACAACAGTCTTAGGAAGCGTTTGTTAAGTGACAGTGAATTGTTTTCTTTTTAAAATCTTTTGAATTTGATTACGCGTAATTGGCGAAAATAAAACTACGACGTTTTACACAGTTGCTATTGTACAATATTGGAATATTAATTCACAAACGGATATAGAAGCATAATTTTAAAAAATGAGCTTTGTTTACAGACAGACAAACGGGTTTTTCATTTATACTGATATCCTTTAAGATTTCTTTTATATTAGGATGTTAAACATTGCGTTCTGGTTTATTAATATAAATTATAAGCCAACACTGACCAACGCATCCACCCAGCATAATTGCTCCGAATAACGATTGTCCAGGAGCTTGGCCAATGTACGGATTGACGCATTGCGACTTCCTTGTAACTCGTCTATGACAACTTGGGTCTTGCTCTCCCTTAGGGCTAGATTTAGAGGAAGCTTCAAATGGCGATAGCTCTCCAAAACAAGTAAAATCACCGAGAGTAGGTTGCGCATTAATTGAACTGGTGGATTACGATGGAATATCTCACAGATGGCATTAAGTCCGCCCATTTTGAGGAAACATGGAAAATACTGACTCTCCAAATGCATTGCCAGACTGACCAATGTCCAACTGGCGGCGAGGCGAACAGCTGGCTGCCTTTCCTTCTCACTGGTGCACTGCATGATCCGCTTCAGCATGTTCAGCATTTTACTGGGTCGAATACAGCGATGATCGATAATGCCGCCCAGTGTATACTGCACCAAAATACGATTATCCACTGGGGCACCAAGTATTAAATCATGCAGAGGTATTAGAATATGCTGGGGAAAGCGATACAACTTGGCTTTCTTTTGCTTGCGATGAAGTTGGCACGTATTCCCCACAATGAACAAGGCTTCACGTTGAATCTCGGGAAGTGGACTGCTTAGGAATCGCGTGACACGGTCGAACAGCTTGGTCTGGATCATAACTGGAAACATGGCCGAATGGTACTCTGAGATTAGGCGAGCAATCTTCAATAGCGACACCAGGACATCAGCATCTTCTCCGAGAGAGAGTAACGAGCCCACAGTCTTGGCTATCTGCTTAAGGTCGTTCACAGCCGGACCGGGCAGTTTATATATTAGGAAATGATACAACAGCCACAACACTTGTCCCAACACAGGCTTATGCTTCGACGCTATAGTTTTCTGATTTCTCATCAGCTTCAATAACTCATAGAGCAAGCCGGATTCTCCAAACGCATCACGAATCCTCCAACCGCACAGTATCAGATTGCTCAATAGGTTCAAGCAACTGCGAACAATAGTCCGACGTACATTATGTGTACCTAGCATGTTCTTCAGATGGACCATTATATCGGTGGATATCACCAGGCGTCGGATATCCACTTTGGTGCAATGCGTGGTAATCTCGTGGAGCACTCGCAATGCCTTCACGCACTCACGTGACCTGGTAAGTGGTTGCGGCATAATCAAATTCGCCAAATATGCATAGACTAGACGGCCGCGCCAAAAAATATCCATATGAGAGAGGACCCAAGTGGCATATTTCTGGGCAGACTTTGGTTCATTGTCCATAAAGTCAAAGGCAACCAACTTTTCGCAGACTAAGTTTATTTCATGCGAAGCCATGGTGCTGACAACTTGAAAGAAATAACAGAAATATTGTTATGGCTGGAAGAATTAATAAAGTGAAGAGCGTTTTATTCTGTATTACCTTCCATTGAGATGGATTAGCAATTCCTGCTTGCACTGGATCACCGATTTTCTCTATATTATTGGAAAACTTTATGTGACGAACTCGTCGAATATTATTAAGGAAAATCTTTCGACTACTTAGTTGGGGTTAAGTCAGCCCTTTGAATGAACCCAAATAAAAAGTTTTCTTCTTTCAATTTGACAGGAAATGTCAAATATTTACAAGGATCTGGCAGCTCTACTGAATGTAATCGATAATTTCGACAATCCAATATATATGCCCTTAATTGGAGTTGCCATGTTAAATATCGATAGCATTTCTTGTGTGTGGAATGAGATGAAAGTCTTTCGATTAGTTTTCATAGACAAATCCGTACGAAACTCATCATAGATAAATATTTTTGTGATTGTAGCTTATTTAATCTTTTCTCGATCGATCATTTTAATGGAAAATAATCGGCCGATATGACTAATTGCAAACTATTCATGAATAATTCTAAAACGGCGCTGATCCAAATACACTGACTTCCTTTTTGCAAGAACATAAAAATGTCATCTTGGTTTATCGTTAAAAATAATTGTTACCCTCATTATTCCCTCTCCCACATTTAAGTTTCACTAATGAATTCCTTGGGTTTTGTTTCATATTTCCTCGCACTTCGCCCTTTATGTAGTGCAGAGTTCCCATAGTAACTTTTATTTAAGTGAAACCTTATGAATGGCTTTGGCTCAGTTTGCAGGCCTTATTTGACCTTCATTTTGTGTGGGCTTAACCGAAACTCAGTTGCACATTTCAAGTGGGTACGCAAACCCGCCGAACACTTGAGAGTTTTCTTTCTTTAAGACCAACTTGGCCTCGCTTAATTGCCTTGACTACTCAACCTCTCCACAAATCGACTGGCTTTCGCCGAGATTCGGTCTGCCCAGTTGGTACACTCGCCCTCCCATTCCATCCGTTCTAGAGCTTCTGCTGTACTCTTATTAAATTTACAATTGCATGGATTATGTCAGGACTGGCAGCGTTAAGCAGCTCAGCTGAGGCTCAATGTAGCCACTCTACTTCGATTTTTGCTGTCAGCCTCTTCAGTTTCGGCTGCTTCTGCTTCTGGTTCAGCTCCAGCTACAGCTTCTGGCTCTGATTCTGATTCCGCTTTGCCAAGAGAGCCCAAAGAGCTCTCCTAAAGAGCTTTAAATGCCAATCAAGTCGTTGCTGTGATTGTGTAGATGTGTTTGAAGGAACAAGCGAACAAGAGGACGAGAGATGGGGCCCGGGTATGTTGTGGGTAGACCATGTTGACCTCGGACCAAGACCAGTTGATAATTAATAAATTTCTTGTGCTGTCTTAAGTCCCACACGCGCTATGCATACATATGTACATACATACATATGTGTGTGTATGTGTGTAAGCCCTGTTGTGTGCATGAATATGTATATTCTCTTTATTTAATGGTCTTCCCTTTCTTGATACGGGTAACATTTATGGGAGACTAGACCAGAGGCAGAATTTGTATTCCTAGACAAAATGTCCTTGGGGAAATTCATTAACAATAGTATTGTTAATAATCCCATTTTCAGCAGACGAATAATATAAGATAATATATGGTTAGAGTTCAAATTAATATTATTTAAATTAAACAGAAACAGCTCAGCATAAATCTACTTATTTATGATGCGAAACGAAGCAAACTGTCATTCTTGAAAATGTTTGTTGGCCACACAGACTGACGGACCCACAAAATTGTTTTGAGAGGTCGTCCCGACCCGACTACTTGAGACTTGCAGGGATTATTAAATAGTTTTTCTACTGCAGAACTACAACTACATAGATAAATAAAACAAATATATATTAAACAAACTGAATTTACAATAATCCTTAAAACTCCTTAGATGAGCTAGCGTCTTTAGCTTTACTAGCATTTAAAATTAGTAATTAATAAATGTGGCAACTGTACTGCAGAATAGAGTTTCCATCGATAATTCCAAACATGCCCAATCACTCATATAATTTGAGGTTCTCTGAGTAACATAAAATGTCGAAATATGACTTTCACCATAAATGACTGATTCGACCACAATATACGCATCTGATCAATACAAAATGATAAGAAGACTTAAGCTATCAACACTCTTTTAAGTTTTAATTGTACAGCTACCCCTGTGAAATATGTCAAAGGAATATACGTACATACATGCATACGTGAGCGGGTGAAATTCCACAAAAATAATTTACAATATATTTCTTCTTTGTATTAAATATCCACAAATCAGTAATTTCTCGTAATTAAATTCCTTTTAATTGCAGAGCACTTTAAAAGTTGATCATTATTCGGCTTCACATCGATATTACTTTATTCGTAATCTCGCCCTTCCTCCACCCACTGTTACACTGTCCCCACTGTCGCACTTATGTCTCTTTGTGCTTGTCAGAACACACAATATTTTCTCTGCGCTTGTCATTTGTCTCACGTTTCTTAATTAGCAACAGGATAATGGGCTTCGTGCACATGTTCGAGGCAGCGCCTGAGTGTATGCAGTAGAAAATTTTCTCATTAATTGTTACGCATACTCGTAATTGCAAAGCAATTGGGAAAAATTTCATTACAATCTCTGTGGACGGGAGAACAAACATACAGAAACGCAGAGCACAGAACAGAGAACACAAGACCCAGCAAAACAAAGACCAAAAGAAAAAGGGCTGAAAACTTTCTGGTGAATCCTGTGAACGGAAATTTGAGACAGGATTATAAATCAATTTTGTACAAGGCAAGACAGGAATGAACAAAGTAACGACAACCAGAAAACAAAAAGAAACATAATAAAAATACAACCAAACCAAACAAAACAAAAAAAAGAAAGAAACAACAACAAAAAAACCAAGAAGAACGCCTTTAAGCTGCTTTTGATTCCCCACAGAAGCAATTTCCTCTATATATAGACCCCTATATATGAATTATATATGTACACCTAAATATATATATATGTATATGTATACACATTAGACAGCTGCATGACTTCATTCACTTAATAAGTAAAATAGAGTATACTCGGATAGAATTGAATAGAGTGAGTGACAGACGCACAATGAGTGAGTGTGTATGAGTATTAGTATATTTTGGTACTCATACAAAGCAAATTGAATGACACTGAGTAATGACTGAGTACTCAGTAAAACGGAGTGTCAAATTTGACACATCTAAAAACTTTCGAGTTATCCAAGTATCAAAGTACATATTTTGTGTATTTATTTTCTTTGCATCGTTGAAACACAGCAGTCGCAAAAATGGAAGGAGGAAAAATGCTGTGTCGGCACCTGTCATTCGGATACATTCGAAACATACTTACTTATACTCACTTATACTCTCTGTTTTAACATTGTACGGCCGAGTATAAAGCAAGCCTATCCACTCACTTATACTTATTCCGTTTCGCACTCATATTCACTCAACTCAATTTGAGAGTAGTATATCCGAATGTCACTTTTTTGACATTCATGCAGATGTCTAATACACATATAGGCGTTGGCGATTTGTTTTGTTTGCCATTAGGTTTTTGGCTATTGAATTTCATTGTGCTGCTCCCAGTGCCGTAATAAATTTAATATGGGTCATTTGTATGACATTCTGGCTAGCATCTCATTCAGTCTCCTCTCCCTCATTCTCTCTCCCTTTCTTGTTTTTTTACTTCTCTTCCTGTTTCGTTACCTATATAGCTTTTTTCTCCTTTTTTGCCTTTCTTTGCCATCGTCTATCACTTTGTATATGGCTCCTTTTTTTTGTTGTACAATATTAAAGGTTGATTGAAAAGTTATTAAGGTAAGGTTTGGGTGTAATTCTCGAATTCATTAATTTTAAGGCATGTTAATTGATTGCTGACATAGAAACTTTCTTCATATATTTCCCAAGGATATTTCCAAGTTGATCCAATAGCAGATTGTTGGATTTTCCATACTTTTTTATGATCATTAGCAGCAGAAAAAAATAAGAAAAAGAAAAGCAATATTCGGTACTAATTTATAGTCCGAAATAATTTTAAATTTTAAGTTTGTTTTACCATTCGCTTTTAGATTAATTAACTATTTAGTCCTCTTAGAATATATGAACTTATTTGAAGTTTCTTTTATTAAGCTTTTCATATTTAAATTCATAACTCTCTATGCATAACTTTTTGGAAATGCCTCAAACAGCCCTCGGGTTTTTTGGTTTTTGGGCTGTTTTGCCTGCGCTTCGTGTTGAGTTTTTCTTTTTATTATTTTCGGTTTGTTCTGTTGCTGCTGCTGCTGCTAATTCTGTTTTTGCTTGGGGTTTTCAGGACCAGGGCGCAAAAACCCAACAAAAGGCGCAACAAAGCGTGCTCTCGTTCTTAGTTCTCAGCTCTCGACGGCTCTGACGACGTCGACGACGACGACGACGACGTTCCACGTCCTTTTTTTTTGTTGCTTGTCTTTCTGCCAATGACATGTTGCAAATTAAAAAAGGGTATATGCCTGAACAATCTTGTTGCGGTTAGCCACTCACTCTCTCTATGGCTCTTTCTGCTTCCCCGCCCTTTTCTGTATGGGATGGCCTGTCGACAGGATGGCCAAAAAGTCCAACTCTGGGGTCAAGCGGTTGGCCCCCCCAAGAGTCCGGTAACAGCATTTTAATGATGGCCAACAAAAGCCTTACACATAATTTGATGACAAACAATTTGTGCGTAAGTTTCGTTTGCCTTTAAAGTTTATTTACTTCTTCTCCCTCGCCCTTTGCTATCAACAAAGGACCAAAAAATAAAACGAAGGTTACCACAAAAACTCCAGCAAGATGAAAAGGCATCTTAAATATTCCTCTGTTAGAAGTGAAAAAAAAGAAAACAACTTTTGGAAAACTGCCATAATTTTGCAGAGAATTTACCAAAAAGAAGCCAGGCGTCTAGCAGTTGCGACCAACTAAAGACTTGCTAAAGCTAAGTGGAATTTAATAAATGCTTCCCTGTAAGTTTACCTAATGTTCCTTTGAAGTTGTTGTATTTTGGTTTTCCCCCCTGCCAAAATGGGAATCTGTAACCGCAAAATGAAATCTGTCAACACACACAGACACACACAACAACACACACATACAGAACTGAGCCAAGTTGATTTCCGGCTAAGCAAATCTCAAGTCCCTTGATAATATCGATTACTTCTGATTAATTAAGTAGTGTAAATAGTAGGCAAAGAAAAGGTTAATTGGCACTCAAATCGAGAATGGGGAAATCTAAAATAATTAATATGCCCTTTTTGTTATAATTCATTGGAAATCAAAGAGCTAAACTAACTTCTACTGTTTTTCTTAATACTCTTAACACTCTAAGACTTAAGATTGGCTCTAGCTACTTATTATATAATCAATTACAGCGAGAAAATTGGAAATTTTTTATGCTTTTTTGTAAGATTCAAAATAAATATATATAATCGATCGCGCTCAAAATTTTTAATGTGAAAGATATGCTTTTTTACCATTATAGTATATAATAATTTTAAATAATATTTTTTTCCACTGAGAGCCCCAAAAATCCTTGGGGCATCTTTATCAGAACTCAGGAAGTCAGGAGCCACAATTGAAAATATATTAGAACTATTTTCATTTATTATTTTAGAAAGTAGTCTTAGAGGGTTAAGGATTATTATTTCGACGGACTAGTTAAATGCAATTTATAGCCTAACAATTGTCTATATCCTAGAGTCAACCGATTTCGGTCGATTGTGAAATGAAAGATGGAATACAATAGTTTTCTTCGAACTATTGTTTGGCAGATGATTACTTTGGAAGCCATATTGTATAGCATAAGCTGAACTTCACTTTTGACTACTCAACTCAAGTGTGACATAATAATCATTTCGTTTTTGGTCCACTTGAAAAGCCATGCAATTTGTGCTTAGTACTTAAATTTTATGTAGTTGTCGATAGGCGGCAAAGACTCATACATAAATGGACAACAACAAAAAAAAAAAAAAAGAAACGAAGAAATAATAATGCAACTTAATCTCTGTGGGTTGTTGTTGTTGTTGTTGCTCTATGCCTGTGCCATGACAAATCGTTCTTATCGTTGGACATATAACATAAAAAATATATATATATAAACCTACCAAAACCAGGGGGAACAATTCACACGCACCAGAAGCTGATAAAGATGTTTGCCTCGTTGTCTTTTTTTATGACTTCAATTAACTGCCGTGCCGTGTCCGTATCCGTGTCCGTGTTGGCTGCTGTCCGTGTCCCGAGCTGAGAATGAGGATTTGCGTTCATAATTTTTTATCTGCTGCCTGGCTAAAGTTGTTCTCATTGTTGTTTCATTCATGTTCTTGTTCACTTTGGTGCTTGCTGTTGCTGTTGTTGTTGTTGTCTTTGGCATGCATCATTAGTTAGCTTAATGTAGTGTATGGATATCGTTGTTGGCCACGCCCATATAGGAGCAGGTGCCCCATGTCCAATATTCCCATCCCCACCTCAATATTCGTTCCCCAGGACGGTCTTTGTCGTTTTGCCTCTCTGCCTGAGTGGCTAGCTGGTCATCAGCAAGAACAATAATAGAGGCATATATAGACATGGATATAGAGATACCAATCACGATTTCAACACACACACACACACACACATACTAGAGAGAGAGGATGATGAGAGGATGTTCAATGTAGAAAAACGGCAATCAATTGCCAAAATTGAACAGTCTTAACGTTTCGCTGGTTTTTTCTACACATTCTGCATACAGTGAAACTTCCCTAAAAAGCCATCCATAAATTAGACAATTTTGAAAGAAAATTGGAGTTTAAATGAGTAAAAAAATAATGAAATCAAAGAAATTAAAGAGAGAATACACTAGATTTGTGATTTGAATAAAGGAAAAGAAGCTTACGATTTTGTAAAAGTGGAAATAAATTTACCGATGAAAACAAATAAAAACCCATTGAAATTTATCCCAACCTAAGAATTGGTTTATCGTCTATGGGGAGAGTTTACTGTGAATATTCGCTTGGCCGAGATAATCGCCACAAAAACGGCTCCACTTATGCTCACTGGGCCATTTAGACGGTAACCAGCATCGACTCTTGGCCATGGTAACGACTCCAACCACGGTCCTAGCCCAACTAAAACCTAGTGTTTAGCAGCATCATCTTCCCTCTTCACAGTCTAGCTCGTTCCCTTTCTATCGTAAAGTTCTCATCGCGGCCTTTGTGTGTTTGACGTTTATGTTAACATGTGTGTGTGTGTGGGTGTGGGTGTGGGTATGCGTGTCTCACTCCCACCCCAAAACGTATGTGTGTGTGTGTACCTCATATTGTGTGTGGGTGGCGGAGCATCTGCGGCGTGCCAGGGAGCTTGGGTCTGGAGCAGCAACAGAAGCTGGAGATTTTCCTAACCATCCGCTTTATGTCTGTCTGTCGCGTGGCTGATTCGCTGTTGTGTCTCTGTCGTGCAGTACGGCACAGTGGGTCAGGATAAAGCATAAATCGGATAATATTCAAATGCGTGTGACATGCATATTAATTATTGTTAATTCATTTTAATAGTATTGACCCAATTAGATATAAACTTTAAGACTAATGAACTAGAAGGATTATCTTCAAATTAAGATGAGTTCTTACATTGAGCAGATTTTTATTGACCTAGAATCTAGGTCCTAGATAATAAGTTGCGGAATGCATGATGATTTGAAGACTTTCTTCCACATTTTTGGCTTACCATGAAATAGTTTAGTATTAGAAGGGAGTAGAAAAACTGAATCAATGAATTCTTTAGAGCACTCGAAAACCAAGTTGCAAGTTCATTTTCAGATGAATTTCCTTAACCTTAAGAAAGTCAGAAAGAATAAAAAAGATGCACTTTCAACACTCGTTAATTGGTATGGAAACACTTAATAATTTTCCATTTGGCAATGCTTTAAAGAAATTAAAACTTAATTAACACGACTAACAAATAACATAAAAACTTCAATCAAACCTTTGAGGAGGTTATCAAATAAATTTAATAAATATCATTTAGATTTTTGTGCATTGAGAAATTAAACCACTGTACCTTGTTGTAGCCTTTGTTTAACTTTCCCGTTGGCTTGTGCCTTTTGTTGTTGTTGCTGCTTTGTTTCGGTTAGGAGTTAAAGTTGGATTGGGTTGCTTTGTGGGAGACAAGGCGAATGGAAGGATGAACAGCGTTGGTGGATGGGCAGCGGGTAGAGGGGGGAATACCCATAAAAAATGCTCGAGGTTGTTAAATTGACAACGTTAAACACTTTGTTTGGCATTTTCTGCATTATTAGGCCGAGAACTGGCGTCGTCTCTGTAATTGATGCCCAACCCCAACGAAATCCTCCTCCGCCTTTTTCTCACTCGCTTTTCACTGATTTAAATGGCTCAAAAGTTAAGTTTTTGTAATGCGTAAGCGGCTTAGACATGAGGAAGCGGGCGAGAGAGAGACGACTCATATATGTATGTATATGTATCTGTATTATGGCGGATGACTCTCTATATGTACGTTTTTGGGGAGAAACCTTTTGGCTTTTGGCCTCGTCACTTGATTTCACTGTCAATTTAAAATGACATTATTATTTTGAAAAGTTTTTAATCCTTTTAAGTAGCTGCTGAAAAGGAAGTGAGATTTTGCCGCTGCTGTCCACAGCTTGTTTTATGCATAAATTCGATTAAGTGGCCCGAGGAAAGAGAGCAAGAAAGAAGAATAACAGCGAAAAGGGGGGAAAAGGTTAAAAATCTCTGACTCTGACATCCTGCGCATCCTGTCCGATGCGCTTCTTTATCCTTAAATTAGGCACGAGCGCACGTAAAGCTGTTGAATGTCAGTCATGTCAAGGAGAAAGGGCCAAGTCGCAGAGTCGTAAATTTCTACAAGCCCCCTCACCCATACCCCCCTCCCCCCCCTGACTCACGACCCTGCAAAACCCATTCCCTTGAAGTTCTTTTTTTTATGACAAAAAGCAAAAGGATTATGTTCGCCCCCACCCGCCCACATACATCTTCCATTCCCAACTCCGCCGCGCCCCCTCACTAACCGTTTCAAGCAAATCACATAAAATGCAAAAACGTATTAAAATTGACAATAAAGCGGCTTTTTATGTTTATATGCATGAAATGACTGACTCGATGGTTGGATGGTTGGGTTGGCTGGGTTGGTTGCTTTCGTTGAGTGTGGCAAACGATAAGAGATCGCGCGGGCAGAGGCCAAAAGAAGGAACTTTAAATTTTTTAAAAGCCGAACCACTTTAAAGCTCGTTATGCATTTTTTATGTGACCTCGCTTCAACAACAACAACAACAACAAAAAGAAACAATAAAAAGTATAAAAATAAAAAAGGAAGAAAAAGCAAGTTAGGTCCTGTTTATTTGCCACTTAATTTGCCACAGTCTGTTTGTTGGCCCCCTCTCCCCCCACCCGCAACCTTTTTTGCCATCCTCTTCTCCTCCATCCTTATGTTCGCCTTGTGTTTTCTCAATTGCTGTAGCCACTGGAGTACAAAGTATCCGCTCAGCTGCAACTTATGAGCACCCTCTGCATCACTCCTCCTCCTCCACCTCCATCTCTCTCCACCTTTACCCATATGCATATACACATACACGTGTCCTGCCAGCTGTTGTTGTTGTTGTTATTGTTGTTGCTGGTGTTGCTCCTGTATACTCAACTCAATTCCCTCTCCCCATTGGCCACCCCGCAACTTGAATGTTATTTGTTCGTTTTCTTTGGCAAGTTTCCTTTTGCATACTCTATGGGGAAATTCATGGGATTAGCTTTCCATATGCAACTTGTGTCAATTGAATAATCAACAAATTAAATCAGTTTTCAATTGCCAGCGACACTTGCTGCACATTTCATAAAAGTTTATTTCGAAAATCATTAATATTGATTTGTTTGATTTCTCTTTTTTTACTGATAGCTCCATATTGTGTTTCTATCTGAAGATTTCTTCACACTTTCACTGGGTCCTGGGAGACTCAATTTCTTGTTTATCAATATATGCACATATGTACATATGTATATAATTTAGTATGTATAAAGAATAAGGAAATACAATATAAAAATATTTTTAACAAAAAACAATTGCTCGTTTGATAGGCTCTTTTTCTTCCTATTTTTTTGCATTCTTCAAGCCGAGTGAACAAAATTTATGAATAATAAACTAAATTAGAACTAGTTAAAATAGCATTTGTTAATTGAAAACCACCCCAAAAACTATTTCATAACAGCTTTTTAATTTCAATTGTGAACCATATGCGAATTATATACTTAATAAATTGTATATAAAAATGAAATTAAAACATTTATTGCTAAATACAGAACATTTGAAGGCAATAGCCAGCAACCGGTGTATGTAATAACACTTCTGATATAGACTACCCAGCTTTAGTTAATATAAATTGGTAGAATATTAAAACTATAAAAACTTTATACTTTGTTTAATTTTTCAGATATTTTAACGAACTTCTAGTACTTTAATAAATTAGCTGTTCCAGGTACTTGGTAGGGAGCGTTTCCTTTTATATAACCATTATTAGGAGTATACAATCTTCGGTTTTGTTTTTAGTAAGTTGCACTCATTCTTTTATTTTTCGACTATTCTTATGGGTTTTTCTACTTGTGTTTTTTTTAAGAGTTATTACGGCAACTTTCAAAGCATAAAAATTTCTTACTACTTGCCGGCAACGAAGCATAAAAACTTATGACTTGTCTATTCGACACACACACACACACATTGGCAGTCCCAGACCCAGCCGAGAGCCGTTTGAGGAAGGAAGATCCATATCACCACCCCTCGACTCCCTACACTCTTCAGACATTTTTCGAACCAGCCTTTAGCTGCTTGCTTGCCGCTTGCTGTTGCACTTTGTTTGTTTGTGCCGGTAATATTTCCTTAAATCGAGTAAACAAGTGGAATTCAACAAAGCGGAAACGGAAGCACAATGCGTAGCTTCTGCTCTATGTTGCTAGTGTTGGTCTTACCTACACACAGATACACACACACACACACACACTCGCACACAAATAGCCATATATGAGTGTTGCTTCCTTCACGTACGCGATGTTGTCTCAAATATGGCGGCAAATATACTCAGCTGCAGCAACAACTCGAGATGATGATGCTGATGTTGCTGCTTCTGCTGCTGATACTCTGCTTGCCTCTCCTCTCGACGTGGATTTTTTGTTTTTCCTGGAAATTGCTGTTAAAAATAACAAAGCTCATCGTGAGTTTTCGCTTGCTTGCCAAGTTGCTTCCTTCCTTCCTCCACAGTTCGTTTGCTCCCTAGATCCTTTTGGAATCCTTACTTGTTCTCTCCATGCCGCTATGCCGCTTCCTGCCCATGCGGCCCACCGCATCCCATTTGAAATTGAGACATCAGCAAATGGCAATCGTATCTATTTGCACTGCTAAATGGCATAATCGAAGATGACTCCGTCCAGGAGTCCAAGGACAAGAACAATTTCATTCTCTGGCCAGTAAAACAACAACTTCAAAAGGATCGAAAGCACTTGTTTGGTTTAAAGCATTCTTGTTGAGATTGTCAATACATTACCAACAGATTCATCATTAGAACTCCTTTCATAAATCAGTTGAATACATTGTTGGCAAAATATTGATTTCCAGTTCATAGATTTAGTTATTCTCCGACATTATAAATTCATACACTCAGGGATAACTCGCAATTGTTGAATCGATTAACTTTTTATCGAAAGTTCAACAAATCAACAATTTGTTGAACTTTTGTTGAATCGCTTGATGTCATTGTTATCGAATTTCTTACAGCATTGTTGTTATATACAAATAATGCCAAGAAAAAGTACGTTAAGACATGTGAAATACATCAGAAAATCAATTATTTGTTGCTTTTCCACTTGTCCTTGTTATTTTGCAATTGATATATTTGCTTCTTTTTTTGTACACTTTCCTCAAATGAGTTCAGTTTGCAATTAAGTAAACATCTGATTACAAATTTTACCCGCCGTATGTTGGGTCATAGCCCCAACTGATGATTTGTAGTTGAAATGTAACACTAAGAAGTTTTTTTTCAGATGAAAATAGTTTTAAAACAAACTTAATGTGTTTCTCACTTAATTTTCAATGTATTCCTAAAGAGAGCGAGGTTCTTAAATTAAAATTGTCTTACTTGTGTGTACTAAATAGGGGAAGGGTAGAAGGGGAGTGAAAAAGATGCTTCACACAATTATAGCTAAAGTATACATATATATGTATATATATATATATATATATATATATATATATATATATATATATATATATATATATATATATTATATACATATGTATATTTAAAAAATAAAATAATTGGAATTAAACAAAAAGGTGTTTTTTTTTTTAATTTTGTTCAATTTTGAGCTTTTAGCCTCTGTTTGAAGTCAAAAATTTAAGTTTACGCAATAAATTTCTTAATTGTATAATTAAAAAAAAAACTTTTATGTTAATAAAAAGAAAACTTCGATCGTTTTGAAATTTTAACACATAAGAAATCGATTATATATTTTTATGGAATATTTTCCATGAATTGTATTATTATTCGATTCCGATTTCTACATTGCGTTATGAATCATTTGATATAAATGTTATTTGGGGAGTTATACAGATAGTTATCTAAGGGTAGTTTCAAAATCAGCACACTCAAACTAGTAGAAAAACTCAATACAAGGGACAAGCTGTTGTCCCGTGTAATCACTAGAAGCAAATTGAACCACAAACTTTCTTGCAGTGGATTTTAAAGCTAACTGAATTGGCTTTGGAATGCTCACACAGATCCAGCTGCGCTTAACTGGATGTTATTTCCACCAGTGTTTCCTCTGCGATAAACGAAGCAAATCGAAGAAATAGTTTGCATAACAATGCCAATCAACACATTATTGTGATTATCCTTTATGGATATGTACATACATATGTGAGTATATGTTTGTATGTAAGTACCCATTGATACAGTTTTTATTATTTTTTATTCTATTCGAAGACTTTGGTGACTGATTGTTTTTTTCGATGTTCATTAAAATGTTTATTTTTTCCCTAAGCTCCTCATCGTAAGTACCTTCTCATGTTTCCAATTATAATTCATCCCATCTACATACATACTACATATGTACGAGTATATGTGGAATATGTAGAGTTATGCATTATCTGCATGCAGTCGCATGTTGAGTCTAGTATAATGTGGAGGCAACAATGAATGAGCATTTTTAGTAGCATTAATTATTCAAAAACCTCAAATGGAATAACTTGTTTTACACAAGTACCTACTCCATATTGTTGGTTTGACTGCATCATATGTCCTGTGCAGCACACCCAATCGCACCCACTTCCATTCACAAACATTCAACCCGATTCACAGGACAACGTTGTTTTTATTTTATGTTTGTTAGCTGCTTCCAGCTCTCAGCTCTCAGCTCCAAGCTCCCAGCTTACGGCTCTCAGCCCCCGGCTGGCAGTTCGAAACACTTTATGTGGGCGTCGTAGTCGGTCCGGTCCTGTCCGGTCCGGTTCAATGCAAACATTGCATGTCCAAGCCAGAAAATGTTGCCTCTCCGGCCAAGTGCCTCCACATATTGGGCTAGTCTGGCCTGTCTGGCCGGGTGGGGTGCTGTCGGGGCTTAGCTCAGTGGCAGGGCAGGGCAGGGCAGGGCATTTCTGGTCCATCAAATTGTGTGCGGCATATTGGGTCAAGAGTGAAAAGTTGCAACGCATTAGCTTATTGATCATTGCGGGTCAGGTGGTTTTGCTAAATTGAAAATTTTCCCATGTTCTATACATTTTGTATGGCTGGCTGGCTTTAGCAATCTTCATTTTCATTTTGGTTAGTATGTAATATTATTATGGAAGTGGATCACACTCAAATAAATTGCTGGTATAGGTTTTTTTTCTCGTTTTGGCCAACAGAATTGTACACCTGTGAGAAAATTATGAAAGGAACTTCATGATTGATTTAAGTTCGAAATGTAGAAATATATATTAACAGACATTTATTCACTCCGAGCTCAAGTCATTCTTGACTTTCTAGCTTCATTACCATATCATAAAACTAAATAACATAATATTCCAAATATTTCGAATTCAAAATTATGTTGCCAACTCGTATATCAAATTCGTTATAACTTTATCTTCATGAAATGTAATTGTTCTTACCCATTCAAAATTGAAATTCGAATTTAAGTTTGCTTAAAAATTTGTTATTAATAAGAAAGCTTCATAAATACGTATTTCGGAATCTACATATTTTAAAGATAATAAACTATTAAACTTTCTCAAAGTCAAACATTGTTGTTAAAATCAGTTTCATGTTGTTATTCAACTTATTTTTATCAAAACAAACAGAAGAAGAGTTTTTTGACAATATTTCATTAAACAATTTTAATTGAAACATTCATTGTTTGTGAGCTATATAGTAACTCGAGCTTAAATTTATTTCATTATCGGCATTTGAAAGAAAAATATTTAAATCTTAGTTTTAGTATTTAGAATCAGTAAATTTTGTTTACTAAAAACTACGAACTTTCTTGAAAGCAATCCCCTTAATAAATCTCCAAATAATCCACTGTTTTTTGACAAATGCCTATATGTATGTATATAATTATAAAAATTGATTTAATATTGTAAAGCTTAGCTTAATTTAGAACAAATAAATTAATATTTCTTAATTTCTGCGGGAAAACAGGCCGTTCAAACTTCTCGTTCATCTTGTCGGGGTAATTGAAAACTTTATTCTTTATATGGTTAACAAGTTGTTGAACCATTAAATGAATATTAAATTTTGAATGAATTTTTTGTGTTTCTGTGCATGCAAACATTTCCCGCTACAGGGCATTAAAAGGACCGCACAAAATCAAATATTTTAGCATTGCCCATTGCCCATTGCCCATTGTTTCGCATTGTTTAATTGTTAATGCAAATACGAACACGGCGGCAAAACACAACAAAGCACAGTGCGATGGCAATAGCAATAACAAAAGCAACAAAAATGGCTTTTTGTTTATCTAGCTCTTGTTGCACAAAGACACAAGTGTCCTGTGACAACAAACATGAATAGGCCTTTAAGCCTGGGACCACGCCCCAACCAATTATAATGAATGTTGGTGGAGTCAGTCTGGCGAGCGAGTGTGTGAATGAGCGACTGTAAGTTGATATGTTGGAATAGAGTGGCATAAATGTGAAGTCAAAGTGGGTTTGGTCAAGTGGTTTGGGGGGGACTGTGCTGTCCGAAACGGGGAAACCCCCAAAACGATAATAATCTTCATTTGCTCGAACTTGGACAGTGGCCCTGGAGTCCCTGTCTAGTAGTTTGTATGCTTCGGATCCTGGAAACGGAATCGGAATCTGTTTGTGCCCGGCCAACAGGACAACATGTCCCCAGCCCATTGTTGTCCATATCTCTCAAACTCCATTCCATTCCCAACTTCTCGCACTCTCTTTCCCTCCTCTGTGTATACCAATTGATGTTACTGTAACTGACCAAAAATGTCCGACGTCTTTTTGACTGTCTATTTAGCCAGTGATTTGTCTCTCTATCGCTCTCTCTCTCTCTCTTAGCCTTTTTCTCGTCACCATGTGTGTGTGTGTGGAGTTTTTCCCACTCCCATTCGCAATGCCCAATCCTATTGTTCAACTAATTGGCAGTTCAACAACCCAACTGTCCAAAAGTCGACTCGGAAGTTTGTCTGTGTGTTTGTGAATCAAATGATTATGCAATTTCAATTAAGATTATGCAAGTGCATTAAATACAATAAAGCACTTAATAAACATGGTTATCTATTTGATTACTGACAAGTCTTTCCAGCAGGCAGGGGCAATTGTCTAAGCATGTTTTACTATGGCAAGAGGATTGATGAGGTGGGGGGCACACTCACTCGTCAGTCTGGACTTTAGGTAAAGCTTCTTATCCAGAGTCTCGAATAGACCATTGTGGTGTAGTCCTAAATGGTTGCTACCCATTCGCTTTCCGGCTTTCGGTTGAGATGACTCAAAGAACCAGGGAATGAACCTTTATACTTAGTTCGGAGCAGTTGCAGATTCATTGGTTTAATCACTTTAATGCATTCATTTTTAAATTAACTTTACTACAATTTTACTATATATTAGCTAATAATATATTGCTAATAAGCTAATAACTAAACATTAAATTTACTTGATAAGTACTCATAGCCAACAAAAACCAAAGCTTATCTTAAAGCAATTCTGATTAATTGCTACCTTTTGCTAGAAAACATAAAACTTTTATTTATAATAAATACCAGTTGTCAACACTGTGTGATAACATTTTTAACATGTGTCGAAACTATGAAAAACTATGAAAAAATGAAAAAGAAAAGTTCAGGACAACCCAAAAAGGTTCGGCAAAATTCCTTTTTGAGAGGTTAATGTGAATACTTCGCCATAACTTAAAAATATATTATCCATTTTTCTTTATTCTTTGGGGTTGGATGGAGGTAAAATAAAACCCCAAAAAAATTATAGGCAATGGTAGACTTTTTATGTTGTATCGGACCTCAATATGAATTAGTGTTGTGAAAAAATAAGATTTCAAGTTCTCTCATTTGTTATTTCGTCGGTTTTGTTTTCAGAAAATTAGACAAAACTTCGTGAAATAAGAAGGACTTTCCTCTATTCATCCGAAATATAATGAAAATCGGCTTAAAAGTTTTAAGGTAATTCATAAAGTGGGAGCTGAAAGTCCCTTACACACGGTTTACAATCTCTCGATCCTAGTTTGTGCAATTTTAAATATTTATTTATATTTATCACACTGTGTAATTTTATCAGCTGGTCCAGCTATACTCTTTCTCTTGGCTCCTGATTACGGCTCCCTGATTCAATGTTCCATTAAGAGTTAGTGTTATAATAGGGACCATGTGGAAAACTCATCAGCCGAGTATTTCACATTTCAATAATTTCTGCCTTAAGGACTTATGCTAAAATTTTAATTTCTAAATAAACTTTTGCGTGGTTGTTTTTTATTTTTTCGTTGGACTACGCTTTGTTGGTGTTTGGTGCTTGTCAGGAGCAAAGAAAGAGAGAGAGAGAGAGAGTGGGAAAGATAAGAGGAAAGAAAGCGGGAAAAAAGTTATGATGTAGAAGAAAACCAAAAATAAACCCGAAAAAACCCTTCAACCGAACTTTTCCCTTCTCTTAGAGCCAGTGCAAATGAAGTAGTGCATGAGTGAGTGCGAGTGCATGTGAATACTCTTGCATGTGGGTGTGAATGTGAGTGTGCAAGTGTTTTTATTAAAACCAAATGACAAAGTTTTCCCTTGAACAGCAGCCAGAGCCAGAGCCCAACAATGTCAACAACAGCCAAAAGCTAATTTACACTTTTGTTGTTTCGGTTACTTTATATATGTGTGTGTGTGTGTGTGTGTGTGTGTGTGTGTGTGTGAGTGGGTGTGTGTATGCCACGCCTCTCTACCAGTTTTTCGCCATAATGGAAAAACTATTTTGCTAGGAACAAATGTTGTCAAAAAATTTGTGAATGCTAAAAAACACTCAACACAGTCAAGTGAATGGTGCAGAGAGTAAAAAACAAAAAAATACCTCGAAAAACCAAAATGGAGAGAAAGAGAAAAGAGTAAATGTGAAAAAGGAAAAACAAATCAAATGTGTGAACTTTAACACTATTTACCGCCAAAAGAGTGTATGCAACGGGAAAAAGTTTATTCATTTAGCTGAACGAGCGCAGACGGCATCTGCCACGCCTCCACAGCCCCAGAGACCACCCTCCTCCACACACACTCTCTTCAGCCATAGGTAGAGCCTGAGAATGGCGTAATTCGAGTTCATTTGGCGCCCAAAAGTGGTCTCACTTCAAATTACTTATGTAAGCATGTAAGCTCATTAGAATGATATTGAGATACAAACGTATACACGTGCATAAACGAGATAGATTTGTATCTTGATATACAGCCACCTTTTGTTTAGCATGGCGATAATAAGGTGACTGGCAATGGGAGATTAGGGCAAAGCCAATGAGGCTTGACTTTGAGAGAATGGTAATTAAATGAGCAGAATGGAAATCCTTGTTAGATCCAACGTAAAGCTCATTATGAAATTGGAATCTAGCAAACAAAAAAAAATACATCTACATAAATGTTGCTTTTAACATTTCAATCATATGATCTAAGAGATAAACTCATATTTATATAATATATTAAAACAATAAAATGGGTGAAAATTAAAATTTGTATATGATATACACTCGAAATCTTATAATTTGTAAGTTATCCTTTATAAATCTAACAGGAAAAAATGTGTACAGTATTAACTAGGAAAAAATATTGATTAAAAATTTTGTATAGTCCGATTTCCATATTAAATGTTACTCAATAACTTACCAACAGTTGGCTATCTAATTAACTACTGGATAATAGCATTTCAATCATCTATGCCCAGGAGTAGTCTCTTCATATGCCTGCCAATCTCTTGTATTCTTTTATTCTGTTTAATCCTTCTACCTTCCAGCAGCTAGCAGCTAGTTTCCTGCCTTTTTTCCATACGTACATGTATATCCATGCCAGCAGGAGGAGGCGAGTCGGTTAGAGCAAAATTTCACACGCCTGTCCCTTGCACGGGCCTTCTCCCAGTTTGAGGTTGACACCATGCTAGCGTTGAACAATTTATGCCTGTGAGAGGGAGCACTAAACAGCAAGAGAGGGACAGAGAAAAAAAAATGGGGGAAAGAAAAAAAAAGAAAAAAAAAAAAGAAGAGATTTGGTCCACCTACTACATGCGAACAGAGAAAAATGCTTTTACCAAAAACCGCAAGGCGGCAGCAAAAAAAAAATGCCCGCGGACTAAGCGGCTAACCAAGCACCTCCTAAAACCCCATCCAACCAAACCCAATCCAAGCGACCGACTCTCTCTCTCTCTCTCTGCCCGCTGGGGTAGGGGGTGGCACAATAAAAACTAGAAAATCTGTGGCCAGTCAATGCGGGTGCTCAACTCGTTTTTGGGGTTGCTTCGGGTTAATTGTTTTTTGTGCTGACTGTACAATCCCAGACCCAGACCCAGTCCCAATCCCCTCCATCAGGTCATCCGACTTAGGCAAAAAGGAAAAAAGAAATATTCTCACAGCTTTGAATAACTTTAAGCAGCCACAAAATATTGGCTTAACGTGCTGGGCGTTATATTTTTGGTTGGCATGCAAAAAAAAAGTTGGTTACGAAGGAGCCGAGAAGAAAAAAAAGAGAGAAAAGAACGAGTCTCCAGGTTCTCCCGCCTCGGGCCAAGCGACTACATGTGGCGGCATGGCCAAAAGACTAAGCCACGACCCAGCGACAATGGCGTCCAAGTTCATTTGCAGTTTTTCTCCATTGCAATGCGAATTATGTTTAGATTCGGGTATCACACAATTGCCAAGTATGTTGCCAAGTGCTGTTCGATGTGAAAATACTTTCGAACTTATAAAACTCTATTAAAATTTTAGTCAAACAAATCAAACTTCAAGGTCTATTAAAAATTTAGTCAGACAAATAAAACTTTCAATGTAACTTCATATTACAATCAGTCAAAAAATACTTACTTTAAGTTAATTATGAACCAAATATAGAAAAAAGCTAAATTAAATACATTTTTGAAATTATAAATAAACCAAACATATTAGTAATGTGAATAATGACACACTGGATCTGTTTTCGATTCTTAAGATCATCTAAAAATAATATGGATCAGACTCAGTCCTTTATTTTATATATATATATAATATATTTTCAAAATTAAATCTGTTTTTTATTATAATAACTTAAGTTTTTATTAACATTCTAATTTGCATACAAGTATTATCGAATCAAGCTAGATAACATTGTCAGTATCAGAAGCAGCCAGATTTCATATTAAAATAAAGTGGAAATATGGTCAGGATAAACAGAAGATATAGAAGGGTTTTATCAGTTGAATACGTTTATTTGAAATAGTTTGTCTAAGCCATTCCCTTCCATAAAAACAGTCTGAAAATGTACGACTTTTAACAGTTCAATTCAATTGTTTCATCAAACTTTCGACTGATTAGTTTTGTGGTCATTGATTAGTAGCAATTTCAAAAACTATCAAATTTGAATATCACCATATATAGATCCCTTTTCATAAGAGCAGCGTATTATTATTTATTTTGTAAACCTAAATTCGGCCTAAAACTGAATGTTCAGTTTTTTTTTGCTTGGTCCAAAGTTTCATTACCTAATATCAAAAACAAAACCTACTGATACTTCAATCACTTTGCCTTATATGACTTTGTGAACCATATTTGTCCCACATATATGTACATACATATGTAATGTCATTTCTTATAAGCCAATTAACGTTAAATTAAGGCCATCGAATTAACAGGTTACTTATAGCATCAAATGGATTTTTAAAAATTAACATTCATTGCAAAAGTGCATTAAATTTATTTGTATATGAAAAAGCCCTTACATTTTACAATTTTCCGTGTTGTCAATTAATTGAATATACTATAGCACTATATTTATTGCATAATATTTTCCTCTATTTTTGTATTGTTTCTCCAGCGCAGAGCAATTATACGGTCGCCTATGTTGTCGAAAGGAGGATCTTTTCTTTTTTACAATTCTCGCTTTTTTAGCCCCACAATTGCAATGGCAACGGCAACGATTGTTGTTGTTGTTGCTGTTGCTTTTTGGTGTTGCTGTTGACCCATTCCCTAGCCTAGTGCTCATGTATTCCCTATAAATTTTTTACGATTTTATGCAATTGTATAGTTTGCAAAAGTTTGCAGCAGCTATTTTTCGGTGCCGTCGTCGTGGCATTGTTTTAAACAACAACAGCAGCAACAAAGCCCAACAGCAACAGCAGCAGCAGCAACAGCAGCAACAATATACTGGTCGACCCCAAAACCGACACGCCCACTGCTTTCCCACCCATTCCCCCTCCCCCACTGCAACCCGCAAATGCGCCGAACAAATGAACTCGAATGTCCTTTATATGCGTTCAGTGTTTATTGTGCCATTTTCTACGCTCACTATCCTAGGCTCTTTTCACTGAGCTAGAAACTTGGGCAACAATTTGTTGTTGCTTTTCTTGCTCTTGTTCTAAATGTTGTAACATTGTTGTTCCTGCTGTTGTTTTTGTATTTGTTACTGTTTTGGGGGTAAGACCATCTTCAAGGCCCCGACAGTGGACCGACATCGATCTTGTTTTATTTTGTTTCTTTTGGGGCCAAAGCGGCAAAGCAGTGGAATTAAATTCTACATAATTCATGGCCAGAAGGAAGAGAAAAACTTTAAGAATTGCGTGAGGCAAAAATGAGAAAGGAAATATTCCTTTGTCGTCCGACACAAAATCTAATTGCTCTGATAGTTGTAACACTGAAAAATGTGACAAAACTTGTTTAAAGAAGACTTAGAAGAAAAGTTTTAAGTTGATTGAAAATTTCTGTACGTAGTTTTTAAGCAAACGCAACGCAAGGACAAAAAGGAGACAGAAAATGCATTTCATAAAATCTTAAGAAATAGTCCTTGTATTTATATAAATCGCTAACAAAGATGTTACATAATTTTTAAGCATCATGAAACGGGAGGACCCAGTCCAAGAATCCCTATTAAGTCCTTTTGAAATAATATGTTTATCCTTATCCTAATGGTTGGAATTCTAAAAGGAGTCGTTTGAAAATATGAGTTTATAGAATCATGATGCCGAGCTCTCTCTTCAAGACAATCTTTGGAAGGTTCGGATCATATTTATATATTTTGCCAAAGGACTATAAACCTTCTTCGGATTTTAAGATCCTTGTAGACTGGTTATGCAATGCCAAGTGGAAATTTGTTTAAAAATATGTTAATTGTTCAATAAACTTTTACATTCTTTGTTAATTATTTGTCCCAAAAATTATATTCTCAGTTTTTTGTTTTTCCCCCACCAAGTTGCCTCCCATTTTACACGCACTCGTGCATCTTAAGAACAATTTGAGCATCAGATGAGAGGATTCGCTTGCAATTCTTGCTAACAAGTCCAAGCCAGAGCAGAAACTGGAGCAGAGGCAGCCGTAGGACGAAGGACAAGGAGATGACGTCCAACGTCGTTGCTCATTAAAACTTTTTCATCCAGTTCGAACTTTTAAGACAAGAGATAAACAACAACAAAAATAAGTGAAAATTATGAATGCAGAAAATAAACACAAAAAAACGAAAAATGAAACGCGAAATTTTGGTAAATGTTAAATTGGAAAAGCAGTTGACTTGAGGGAAGGAAAGCCCAGTTGGAAAGTGTAAGGCTTAAGTTATTATGAAAAGTATGAATATAAGAGGCAATTCTTAAAATATTAAGCCTGAATATAGAAATATATTGTTGTATAAGAGTGAAGCGGACAAACAAAAAAATATTCCCGGCGGAAAACATTTCCATTGCATATTTTAATCAAGGGAAAATTGTATTGAAAAATATTGTTAACAATAACAGGCATCGGCGACAAGGGCAACAGCGGCATTTTTAAATGACCCAACAGGCTGGACGGCAACAACAATAAGAGCGGTGGCAGCGGTGGCAGCGGCGGCGATGGCGATGGCGGCGGCGACAATTAAAAGTTTTTACTAGCATTCAAATTTTTCAATATAAAACCGAATGGGCAATGTGCCCATTGGAACACAAGCGTCGGCAACCCGTAACTGACCACTGGCATGAAAAAAACGTAAACCAAATGAACGAAACCAAACAACAAGAACAACAACAATCGAGCAAAACTGTAAAATAAAAGAGTAAAGGAAAAGCCGCGCAACATTGCCATGCAGTGTAAAAAGAAGCCAGTGGCCGTCATGGGGGCACGAGGCACGAACGGGGGCACGGGCGAGGGCATGTTGAAAGCGCCGCTAAAAAAAAAGAGGATACGAACGTGCCTCTGCATGGGAAAAGTGCAGAAGGCCCGCCGCCAGCCAGATGCCTGTGCAATATTTGTCTATGAAAGAAAAGTCGTGACAACTGCAAGGGGGTTGGGGAGGGGGACTGGATACAGGGGGGTGCTCTCGCATTGCCAATATAATGCTGAACCGGATGCATGACAGTTGCCTTAATAAAGCTTTAAAAGTGAGTCTTATATGCTCAATAACATAAATCGGTAAAAAAAAAATTGACAAACATTTTTTCAAACAGAAAATTCTTACATGTCCATATATGGATGTATGACTACATATTATTCATAATGGATGATGGAAAGATATTACAAGAAAATTAACCTCGATTCTCTATTAGTCCTCTGTGGACGTGAAAAGTAGGCTTAAATTAAATAAGTTAACAATTTGGATAATATTCCTGAAATAAAATGAAATAAAGTAGTAGAAAACTTCAACATAGGAAATTAGAAAAACATTCTTAAACTTTTTAAATGATTCTTTTTATGAAATACAATTTGGATAATATAAAACAAATCTTTCAATCGCTTACTTGATCCTTAGTTTGATTTAAGTACATTACAGATGCAACAGATAGAAGCGAATTAATTGAGTCAGTTTATTTAAATTATTTGTCTCGTTTAATAAATGTTTATTTTTTCTAAACAAGTGAGCACCACTAACAGTTCTACTGTCCTTCGAATCCAACTATTTAGTCTAGAAATAATTTCGTAAGTTAAACTCAGAACTCAGGTGTATTCTAAATCATATTATCTTTTATTTAAAATAAAAAATGTCTCTGAAAACTATTGACTATTCCAAAGCAACTATAATGAAACTTGCCACTAAGATTATGAAGATTTTTTTATTGAGGTTTGGTAATAGCAATGGCTGCTAAGGCCCCCGACTATGTTAAAAGGATGTAGGAGTTAATTGCTTCAATACGAAAACGAAGTTATCAACCCAAAAATTTTACAAAATTTAGGCATAACAAAAAAATGGATTTTAGGAATAATTTTAGTGGAAAATGGGATACAATATAGCAAGGCAAAATCCCTGATTTTAAGTCAAATTTGTCCTTTATGTTGAAGAAACTTTCAGATTCATATGAGGAACCTTTTCAATGCAATTACCAATTGCAGTCGCAAAGATATAAGATTAGATTTTTCCACGTTCAATACGTGTCCAAAATTGATTTTTTTGGTTTTTTGAGAAATACTTGCATTAAATTTTAAAAATATAATGTAAAGAAACGAACTTCCTTTCTGTTAATTCCTTACCTTTCTGACCACAAAGCTGGCATTAAACCTAAGGTTTAGCTAAACTCAAAATCGTTGACCAGTATATAATTTTGTTCTTGGAAAATTCAATCACGGTTGCGGTTTTGCTTCTGTCAGAAACAGTTTACTAAACTCAAAGAATTTAGAAGTTAATGAAGTAAAGTTCGCTGAACTCACCGAATTTAGCTGCTTAAGAGATATAGAACTGTTCCCTAAAGAATAGGATCTAACTTATAAATTTATTGACTATTCAATTATTAAGTGTTTGTTAATTATTGTATTATTATATTTTTTATGTACATTTAAATGGAGTTAATATATTCGTTTTATATACAATGTATCACAAAACTCAATTTCTTAATACATTATCAAAATACAAAGTAATAATTGAAATTTCCGACTTACAACATTCTTATTTCTGGCACTTGCAATTGTGCATTCAATTCAAAAGCTGCAGGTCAAGTGGCATGCAACAAAACCACAAAGAAAAGAGCAAAACAAAAAAATCCGCATCATTGAGAATGTGTTCTAAAGGAATAAGTTACTCTCTCGCAATAAGTGGAAATTCTCTTCGTTCGCTCATTTTAGTCCACTTCATGATGCGCCGGCGTGGAGAGCAAATAGCGGTCTCCATTGCATTCCTCTCCTCGGTGGACTTCTTCGTGTCTCATCTTACATTAGCAATAGTTGCAGTTGTTTTTACTTTCTTGTTTTCTTTTTGCTTCCAAGATTTGCGGCATTTGTTTAAGGTGGCGCGCGCCAAGCTCGAAGCATGCCAAGCTGTCAACAAATTGCTAGCGATTAGAACGCCGGCTAAACCACCCACTTAACCGCCCACCCAGTCACTCAGTTATCTTGGTAATGGGAATAGTGGCGTCGGAGGCCAGTTTAGACATAATTTCCAAGCGTCGTCCCACACGCAAAATTCGTGGGCATCGCTTACGCAACCTGCCACATGTCAAATTATGCAAAGGTGGTGCACCATCCTCCATGGGGACTCAACCAGCCACATCCCCATCCCATGCTCCATAAATTGGCATTAGTGGTTCTCGGCTCTGGGCTTTTGGGTTTTTTGAGTTGCAGTTACGTTCGACTCGATGTTTTTAGTGCAACGCCAGCGGGGCAGCTTAATAACTTTTATGCGTGTTTGCATATCGGTGATATGCATCGCATCGCATTGATGGAAAATTTTAGTCAAAAAATGGCAATAGAAAGTGTTTCAGAGCCAACTTTGAGTTACCCTTTAACCATTGAATTGCTAAATCTTCTGGATTTTCAGCTATTTCTATACCAATTTAATATCTCCGTTTTCTTTGATCACTTTAAAGGATATTTTCCATGTGGCAAGAAGAGCTTCTGTTTCTTATTCACTGGCTTGGAGGCTTGACTGTTGCGCACAACATGATGTCTTCAATATACCCCTCTACCCTATTGGTTTAGTAGGGCATACAATGCACCAATGCACCAGGGTAAAATTTGGCAGAGTTTTTGTTATAAACCAAATAGATACTCAAAGAGATTTTGCTTGATTTTTTCATCTATTTTTTAGGTGATTGGAAAAAATTCAATTCGCATTGGTTACAAATAGCATTTCCTTTGGGTTTCATTGTTGCTGCCTAATTGGATTTTAACAAAAGGGAAATCGAATTGGGATTAGTATTTCAAAGCTTGTAAAATCATAATTATGTGCGAAAAACTTTGCATTGATTTGCGTTTTTTCGAGACACATTTTTAAAATGTTTGAAATGTTGATTTGCATTGAATTGGGATTAGTATTTCAAAGCTTGTAAAATCATAATTATGTGCGAAAAACTTTGCATTGATTTGCGTTTTTTCGAGACACATTTTTAAAATGTTTGAAATGTTGATTTGCATTTGCAATGTACATCAACTGATAGGTTTTGCATAATGAATTAATGCAACCAACGTTTTATTTCCTAAAAAAAACAATACTAAGAGGCATAAAATAAAAATAATAAAATATTTAGAAATATTTACATAATGTTGGTTTTGTATCACATTTTTCCAGTTACTTACATGTAAACTGAAACTTAACAAAATTTAAAAAAATAAACCTGAAATTAACAAGCGAATAAAACGGGTTTTTATAAAAAAACTTTTCCATCAAACTAAATGTAATCCCCGAATTCTTGGTGTAAGTAAGACCAGTAATTTTTGCAAATTGTTACTCATAGATGGAATTGTTATTAGAGAGATCAGAGAGAGAGAGAGAAATTTAAAGTAAAAAAAGTAAATCATATAATTCAAATATTACTTGTTGTATTTTTGCCCACAGTGCGGCAATGCATTGAACAATAAGTAATGATAATCATGTGATGATGGCAAACCAAAGATAATGATGACCATTGAATATCGTCTACCAGGATATGATAAAATGATTGTCTATATTGGATTTCATATTGTGACTGGACTGACCTGTCGCTGGTCGGGCAAGAAAAATTGTATTTCATATATTGGAACTTCGATTACACACACACACACACACATGCATATGTATTATACATATTTATACAATTACAATGAAAGTATTTACATATATACGTCCTATGTATATATAAATTCATTTCTCTGGCACATTGCACTGAATGCAGCTCTCCATCTGGGCCGTGTAATCCTCGATTTGTATAGTTGTCTCAAAGAAATTGTAACGCAAGTGCACAGCCGAGGTGGCTGCATCCAGAATCTGTTTAGGATTGGCATTGGCAGCTGATATATATATAGAATTGTAAATAAACAAGAAAAGAGAGAGAAGGGATAACGAAACGATTAAAATTGTTGGCAGCTACGGCAGGGAAGGTTGTCAGAGGGGTTGGGCGGTGGTTTCAGCCGTTTTCGCCAAAATTGTCCGCGCTTAAAAAGCCATTTCAAAAATAATTAAGCTAATTGCGCACTGACCGTGGTACATGGCCGCCGTTTGCCGTTTTTGCAACGACAAAAAGCAGCAACAAATCCATTGGGATAATTACCATGCCCCCAAAATACAAACACACATACACACACACACATATACAGACGCATACTCGCCCCGCCCCATGTGTCCCCTCCATGTCTGGGTCTGGGTCACCTCACTCACCAATGGCCAAATGTGCAGAGAGCGCCACTTTATTAATGCTCAGGGCCCAGATCCGCAAATTGTGAACACGCTCAACGCCTTCAATGCGTTGGAAAATCTGCAACACCTCCGCATAATGCATATAGTTAGGCGTCCCCTCCATCAAGACCTGTCAAAAGAGAGAATTTCGGAGTTACAATAAAGATTTGGATACATTCCATACGATAAGAAATCGATTGGAAAGGCTTTAGAATTATTATTTTAATAAGTTTATGAGTATTCAAAGAGAATCAGTAAGATAATTCTTGAAAAACTGCAATTATCCGGATATTCGTTTAAGATTATTTTTTACAACTTGCACAAAAAGGTGAACTCTAGTATTGTAAGCTTTGCCTATTTTTTTTCGCTTCATTTAGTTGCAATTCCCAACTAGTTTTAGCGTTGAACATATGGTATGGCTATTGCGGTTCTGGAGTCAGCTGTTTCAGGTTTTCATTTAGTCATTTGCTTCAGGTTATCTTATGTGCATTTACTTCAAGTTATATTTTATGCATCTATTTCAGGTTACTTTTTTACTTAAGGAAAATTGTATGTTAAATAATTGAATGGGTAGAACTTTCAATAAATATAATTTGACTTAGATTTCGGCCTTATCAAATTTAATTATATCTTGTGTATTAAGCCAGCTCGAGGTCAATCTTACAAGTAAAATTGAAGATTTTGTATGGCCATTCTGGAGTTTTAAGCAAAGACAACAACCTTTTTGTGTTGCTAATGATTTTAATATTAAGATTGACCTCGAGCTTGCTTAATACAATGATTGGATTTACATTCAAAGAGATCTAAGTCAAAATCAGGTAATTGTTTATTTAGTTTTTAAAGATTGAACAATTTTGAAATGCAATTTTTTTTAAATATTTAAATATTTGTATGTGTATTGTATATACACATATTGTTGAGTCATTGCGGAGTAGGTAAAGGGATTTAAAAAAACCTATTGATGTTTCATTTCTCAAAATATATAATTCTTTAATTATATATTAAATTTCGTCTATAAGTGGAGTCGATTCACATGGAGAATCGTATTGAAAGTTCCCATCTGTGCAAGAATATAGGTAATTAGCCCTTTTGAACTGATTAAAATCGAATTCAAATTGTAACAAATAAGTAAATTACAAGAAAAGTCTACTTAAATTCTCTTTTGAAATGCAGAGATAAAAATAAAAGAAGTTCCAAGTTAGTCTCGTTTCTTGTTTTAAATTCAAGCGCTCAAAATATATTGGATATATATGGAAATCTGGATGAGTGAGTTCAAATTAGTTGATTAAGACTGTCAAGCCAATTACTCACCAGCAAGGCATCCTTCATAATTGTAAAGGTCGTGAAGAGGACAATGATGGAGAATACGAATGTACAAATTGGATCCACAATAGCGTATTGGGGCCAAAAGTATATCACAGCGGCCGCAAGAAAGACGCCCACACTCTGGACGACATCGCCAATCACATGGATGAGAGCGGCTCGCACATTCATATTGACCGCCTCACGTCCCGCGGAGCCGCCATGATGATGGCTTCCAGGCGCCGTTTCAGCCATCACGGCTGCAATTTCCAAATCCAAGTTGGGATCCACTAGCTTGGCATTCTGATACGAGTATGTGGGCAATCCACTGCCAGGCAACTCGGCATCCTCCGGTGCAAAGGCGGCGCCACCCTCAAGACGCAGCGTTGGCGAAGCGGCGCACGGTGTGGAGGTCGCATTCGCATGGCCATGGTTTGTGGTCTTCTTTTGCTTCGTCGACTTCTTCTTGTTGCTGCCATGACTGTGACCATGCCCACCGCCCAAAGCATGGGAATGGCCATGCTGCAACTGAACACCCATGCTAAATGGATGAGACACAGAGCGAGAGGGGGGTGGGATGTGGAGGGATATTGAAAACGTTATCACAAATATTTAATATACTTGAAAATGTTGCAAGCTATGTTGCCGGTCCCCATTTCCCGCAGGTTACCCCCAACGACCCGCCCCCTCTGCCGCTACCACGGATAGCCTGGCCGCAGTACCAAAACAAAAACGCATTCAAAAAGTTTTCCTCGCTTTTTTTCTCCTTTGGTTTTTGGGCGGTATGCGGCCAACGCTTTGGCATTGTTTGGCATTTTATTTCAGCATTTTAATGCACCAACAGCCAAACCAACGATGCTCCACAGCACAGTGGGCCAACATATGCAGAAAAAGGAGACGAATTTACGATAAAGATTGCAAAGCCATCGTATAGGAAATGATTATCAAGGGAAATTCAGGAGAGATCAAATAAGTAATGAAAAAAGATATTAAGAAACGGTTTTTGAAATGATTGGAAAACACATATTAAAAATTCTGGAGATAATTCCATTACTTAAGAGGCAAATAAGTTTTTAGACATAAATAAAGGATGACAAGAAGTGGATAAATAGAAAAATATTATTTCAACCTAAGTATTTATGTACAGATACCAAAAAGGCGGATTGTCAGACAATGAAAAAAGCATTAAAAAATAGAAGAAGATATTAAAGAGAGGAAAACCGATAATACTTGATTATTGAGCAGGTTTCTTGTAATATTTTGAACCACTATGGAATTTCACATAAGCCACCCCAGCCTGAATCCAATGTTTTTGGTGCTCTGTGTACCGGAAGGTGTGTGCAGACCGCCGCCGTCTCTGACCGATTGTCGTGGAACTTCAGCCAACCGACCAACCGACCAACTGACCGACCAACCGCTCTGTGTGTGGACCCCAATGCAATACGTCCGGATGCACTGCCGCATGCAAATACAAATGTATTGTCGAAAAATGGCAACCGGTTGACTAGCCCTTCCTCTGGCCCACTGTGCCGCCCCAGTAAACAGCACCAGGCCATGCCCCCTACCCCCCCAACTCATTGTACCTCCTACTTTTCCCCACACGGCATGCATCAGGCAGTTAATAGCTCGGCACATTGACTTTTTATTCATTTTAAATGCTCCGACATTGCAGATTTATGGGTTTTCTATTTGGAGGGAAAAAGAGGGCCATGGTCGTCGTCCTCGTCGTCGTCCTCATCGTCGTCGTCCTCATCGTCGTTGTCCTGGTTGTTGTCGTCATACCAGCGGTGGCTGGTTTGTTGGCCTGCACTTAGCCGGCTTTTTTGTTGAAACAATGCAGTCCAGGGGCATCAATAAATAAACTGGCATAAATTACATACAGCCATTGGCCACACACACACACACACACACACACACTCACACACAAAGACCCCAAATGAACGGAGATCAAATGAAATGAGATGAGAAGACTGAGCTGAGGCCGAGTTGAGCGAATGACATCCGCCCACTATTCACTCGCTCAGTGACTTCGATTTGCAACTAATTGACGTGACGTCACTACCGAGACAAAGACAATTTAAGTGCACTAGATGGAGCTGAGCACGTAACGCGAATGTTTTAAAATTCCATTATGGCCTTCTATGCTTTAATGGAAACTATGTATGTATATAGTGCAAGCAGAGAGATGATTTTAAAAAGCATTACAGACAAATGGTGAAACTAATAAAAAAAGGCAGAGTGAAACTTGGTTTTATGTATATTCCCATGGCGTTAGATAAATAATACACAGCCCATAAAAAACCAGGTCATTTCGCTTCAACTGAGTGTTAACCCATACTTTTACTGCAACCTCAAATTGGGGGTTTGTTTCAGTGAAGATCTGTTCAATTGACACAAATCTCGTAACAACCGATTTATGTTCGGAAAGGGCAAACAATTAATTGGAGACAAAACCTATTAGAGTGCGACTATAGCAAGAAGAAAGAGTGTTCGATCAAACGGTTCATTTTAGTGAGTTTACATACTCACCCAGTTGCTCACACACTTTCTCAATTGTTCAGTTGCTCACTCACTTGCTCACTTTTTTAGTTATTAACTCACTTGGTCTATTCCACTATGTTATTATTGAAAAATAACAAAAAACAACAACTGAAAAGATTTAATTAAAATATAATCCACAAAACCAACATCTTTTCAATGGATTTTTTTTATTTTTCAATAATAATATAGTGGGATCTTTAAATTCAGTGAGCAAGTGAGTGAACAACTGACCATGTGAGTGAATAACTGAATTTTTTCACTCATGGAAAAGTTGAAGTGAATTGACTAATTATAATAATAATAATATAATGGGATCTTCAACTACAGTGAGCAACTGAGGAAGCTATTAAGTAAGTGAGCAACTGATCAAGTAACCAAGTGAGTAAGAAAAGGAAACCAGTTAAGTCAACATTTTCACTTATTCATTAAAGGGAGTTGCTTACTTTTGCTCACTCACTTATAAGCGATTTAATCCTAATATGTACTTTAAATATTTGGGAATAATTAAAGAAGTAATAATAGAGTTTCCTCAAAATAACACCAGATGATAAAGAATATGAAAATAATGTAATTAATATCTGCAAGCTTTCTAAAGTTAGACTCAATCCACCTAGCCTATGGCCAACAGATTGCTATACAGTAGAAATGACAAATTCTAAATGTAATATACACATTATTGAAGAAAGTAAAAGAAAATCTCTTAACTGATTACTTGCTAAAGTTTACTTAGTTCACTTAAATTGTTTAGATTTTGGAAAACATTCCTCAAAAATAGAAAAGATTTACCCAAGACACACTCTCGAAGAACAAAGTGATTCACTATTGAGAAAGAAACAATGCGAAAAAAGATTTCAAATGATTTGCTGTTGAGAAATTTTAATTATTTATATTAAGTTTCTTTACGCTCTTCGAAATGCTTTGGGGGGGATCTTTCTCTGCTTCACCCATTTTTATTTTCAGGCTGTCCAAAATCTAGGAGGAAGGAGCAAATAAATAACAAAAACACTCGGTTGTAAAATGCGCGCTAAGATGAGCGTAATAAACGTGGCATGCCGCGTCTCCTGGGCGAGAGAGGGGAGACAGCTTAACGAGCTTCTCAGCCGGGTGACACCAGACCAAGCGATGGCATTCCCAACGAGCCCGGAGACATGCTCAGCACATAAGTAAAAAAGCGAGAGAGAGAGAGGGACAGAGAGGGGAAAACACAAGACCAAGTCGAGTCAAGATATGCGCTAATATTTATGTTCCTGTCAATTAAATCAGGACATGGCGTATATGCCACGTTTGCCAGTAACCAGCAGGTCCTGGTCCTGGCTCTGGTCCTGGTTCAGCGTCCGTGCGTCATGGTCCTGGTGACTCTACTGGTTCTGGTTCAGGCTCCCGGTGTTGGTGTTGGTGTTGTCATGGCTGCTGTCGTTTGTTGGCCACTAACGAGGCGAGTAAAGATGCCGCAAAATCAAGGGAAATGCTTCATTGCGCGCTACAAATTACAGCGACACAGTTGGAACAACAATGGGGCAGAGCTCCGAGGCGGGGGACTGGCCAAAGAGTACCTACTGGGGTAAACTTTAGGGGAGAGAACCAATGGCATTTTTTGCGCTCGAGGACACAGCACACACACACACACACACACACACACAGAGAGAACACATTGCCTCGCCAATCGGATGTTCAAAGTCAAAAAGCGTATGTGCCTGGCATTGAATCCCTGTGACTGGGTACACTAAGACCTCAACTGACCATGGAGCAGGAAGCAGGAATTGAACTTGCTTCTGTAGTTGCTACAATTTATATTTAGTGCCCATCAACGCGTATTTCTTTTATTTATTTTTATTTTTATTTTTTTGACAAATTATGGCCACATTTGCCCCTTACACTCACACACACACACGACACAGCAAATGTTTACAAGAAATTGAAAATGAAATTGAGTTGCCAGACTAACAAGCTTTGGGCTTACAGTTAGTTTCCAGGTCTCAAGTGGCTGCCGCTAGAATGTGCAACAAAACAAAATTAGATACAAGAATTTTTTTTTTTGAAAAGAGGCCAAGTAACTAAATAGGAAAACAACTGATGTAAGAACATTTTCTATTACAACATTTTGCTAGACAACAGGCAACATTAAACACATTCCATTTTATCTCATTTCGTTGGTAAAACTTAACGCTATATATTGTATTTATTTACTGAAAACTTATATAAATTTTTGCAATATGGAATTAATTTAATATATTTTACATTCTAGATAAAACACAATAGTTTTAAGAGATAATTAAGGTGCACATATAATCTGAAGAGGATAAAAGAAAATTTGTTTCCATGGTAAATGGTTGCCATATTTTTCTTTCCTATATAAAAATCTGATATAGAAATTCGGTAGAACGCTAAAAGAGCATTTAAAAGAAATTGGGTAATCGTTTACAATTATTAATTAATTAATTTACACTTAATTCAATCGAGCTTGCAACAAATTCCTACTTTTATAATTAATATGAAAATTCGAGTGAAATTGAAATAATTAAATCGTTTTGCTTTTGAAGAGAAAATCAGATAATTTCTCCGAATTTCGGGTTTATTTAAAATCTAGAAATCTTCTCACATCTGAAATTCGGAATTTATCATAAACTTTTTGTTGGAATTTTTATACCCTTGCAAAAAGGATATATTAATTTTGGTCAGAAGTGTGCAACGCATAGAAGGAGGCATCTCCGACCATATAAAGTATATATATTCTTGATCAGCATGACAAGACGAGTTCAAATCCGTTTGTCCGTCTGTCTGTCCGTCTGTCCGTCTGTCCGTCTGTCTGTCTGTCTGTCTGTCTGGATCAACAGCTTCTCCTCCGAAACCGCTAAAGCTACAGAGCTGCAATTTTGCACGAAGTCTTGTATATACTGCAGGCATTGTATATCTCGGATTCATCCGGATCGGACAACTATATCATATAGCTCCCATAGGAACCATCGGTCGAAAAATCAGTTTTAGATCAACAACTTCTTTCTTTTTCAGCCGATTATCATAAAACGTAACATTTGGCAGTTTACTATACACCTAAACATCCGTGCGAAATTTGATCAAGATCGGACTACTATATCATATAGCTCCCATAGGAACAATCGGACCAAAAATATTTTTTCTTCTAGAAACTTTTTTGTTTCTTGAGCGATCATCGTCAAACTAAGTAAATAACATTCTCACATAGAAAGCTATAATTTGGGTAAATTTGATCAAAATCGGATGACTATATCATATAGCTGTCATACAAACATGTGAAAAAATTGCATGCTGCATGTCTACATACATGCATATGTATGCGTGCCGTGCTATGGCGTGTAAAAACGGATTTTTACACCAGGGTCTTTACATTTAGATAACTCTTTTTAGAGATCTAGTAACACAAGAGCTGGCAAGGGTATACAAACTTCGGCATGGCCGAAGTTAGCCCGGCCTTCTGGTTTAAAATTGAAAGAGTTGTGTTTTGGTTAATAATTGCTTAAAAGTGTGGCAAATAAATCTGATCTGATCAATACGAACATTTGCAGAGGTCTTTAAATCTCGGCATGTCCCAAGAAAACTCAGCTGCTTTTCTGTTTTATTAGATTAACGATATTCTGGTCTAGTAGACTGATTCAAATTGGAAACTTTATGTACAAAATCATCTTATTACTGGGATAACAATTTGCATGAATTTTTAATAAACAAATAAACATGCATATATTCGTAAAGACATTGTTATAAAGTTGGCAACTCGTTTTCGCTTCCCATGCGCCGCGTTTTGTAATTGCTTTAGCACCTAGTTGCCAGCCGCCCTTCTCCTCCCCTTTGTCGCGTCATATTTTCGTGGTTTTTTGCTCACTAATATGCCGCTTGGTTCTGTTTTCAGTAGGTTTGCCTGCCGACTGTTTTGTGTGCGTGCAGCAAGTTTCTGGCATACGCCACCCACCCTTTAGTCTCCCTCTGCCCTCGTGCTGGCCTTGCTCCAGCTAATGGCCGTTTTAACGATGTGGAGTGGAGTGGAGACCCAAACGAAGACCACTCAAAAGTTAACTCAACAAAAGCCAGCACAAAAGTGGGCTTTGTGCTAATTGAACTAAAAACTCACTACTAACTAAATGAAACTAAGTAAAAAGCCTTCTTCAATAACAGGACCAACAACAACAACAAAAACAACAACAATACCAACAACAGCAGCAGCAATGGCAAACTGAAGCGTTTCCTATAACGGTAAAAGGTGGCCATTTAATTTCGTTGTTCGAACACGTTAAGCAAGAAAATCTTTCGAGCAGAGCGTTGACTTGGCTTTTCTATTTTTGTTGTTGACTTTTTTTTTATGGCAGGGATTGTGGAATGGCTAGAATGACCGAGATCCCGCCCCGGCCTCCCCTCTCCCAATCTCAACTGCTCGGTGGTTTCGTCCTTAAGCCAGGAGTTGCTTCAGCTGCACGTTTTTCACAATCAATTCACGTAATCAAACAATTCAAGTGGCAAACACTGAAAATGCCAACGTCAACTGGAAAATTTTTGCGCTACTACCAACAACAACAACATCATTGATGGCGCCAACAAGAAAGCTTGGAACGGGAAAGAGGAGGCAACTAACACACACACAAACACACATGGGCAATGTGCTCGGCATTGAACGTTGCGATTTATGCGCCAAAAACTATGCTTCGACAGCCACATGAATGAGCAGAATGTAGAAGGCGGAGCCAAGGGGAATGCCATGGAGATGGAGCTCTGCGAGATAAGGGGCAGAAGGCGTTTGGTGGCACGAAACTTGCAGGTGCTGCAATCGACGAAATCAAAACAAACAAAGCGGATAAACAAAGCGTCCACCGAATACCCTGTAATTACCTAAAAATCCTTAAATATAATGAAGATAATAAGTAGTTAAGCTCCAAAAAGGAAGTTCTACAACTTTGTTATGCGCAAATTAAATGCTCTTAAAGACTATTAAGATCCTTGGGAAACTTAGATAGTTCGATTTTATCCAAATCCAAGAAATTCTTAATATTATACACTCAAACCCCTTTTTGGAGTAATAACTAAAAAAGGAGGCAACTGCAAGCCATTCAACATAAAGTGCTAAATTAAACAAATCTGTTTTTTTGTCAAGATAGATAGATACTTTGTACTCCCTTTCATATATACAATATGTTGAGCAAACAAACTTATTACAAAATTCATTTGTTCGTAGAAGCAAACTTTCTTTATATTTCGACAGATTTCGGAAATTCTTATTAAAAGTAAATTCTGCTCAAAAAATAGGCAAACATCTCAAAAGTCAAATATGCAAATAAAGTTTAGATATAGCTTTAGTTTAAAAGGATAAAGACTCGAAGGACATTTAACAAATTCATCAAATTTGATCATTCGAGAAGTATCAGAAATATATCAGCCATTTGTAGGGCTCTTTATTACACAAATGTCGATATACCCGATATACCAATTCAGAGCAATCTCCACCTTTGGGGCCAGCCAACACAAACACAAGCAAAATCGTTGTCGTTGTCGCTTTTGCCTTTTGTTGACGCAGAAAAAGAAAAAACGAATTCCAAAAAAAAAATTCTCACAAAGAAAGAAAAATTCTAAACTTGTGCAAAAAGTTGTCGCTAAAATGTGGAGAAAGTTGCTGCAACAACTGTCGGATACCGCCATAGAGAGAGCAAAAAAAAAAAAACAGAAAGAAGACGAAGGAAGAAGGCACTGCAATTGGAATTGGGAGCAGGAATGGTAAGAGAGGAAGAGAGAGGGGGGAATGTTGACCCATTTGCTACTGCTGCCGGGGGGGACAAGTTGATTGCGGCAATTGCAATTGGAAAACTGCCCAAAGGGAATTCTCGGGATGGGGACACAAAAGTTTTTCAGTCAGTTAGTCATATCTAGCGGGAAATACTTACATGACATTTACCAAAATTGCCAGACCCGATGTGATCAACATGATCTTCGCGTTGACCTCATAGTCACCTGTTATCAGACGTCCAATGGCCAGCCAGACAAGTATCCCCGTAATGACCCAAATCATGAAAACGGAGGCCATGGCTCCAATTACCTCGGCACGATACCATCCAAACGACATCCTGTCAGAAAGATAAAAGAGAAACGCGAAAAATTACTTAATTGTGCAATGTGCAAAGATAATGACAATAAATTCGAAAAGAAAGAGAGTTCATTTAACTCAATAAAATGTTTTCCCAAAAGAAAAATATTAACCTGTCGATTAAAAATTGTTTCTGATGGGAATGAAAGAGGCACCAAATGATCACAGTGCACTGTTTTCACAAATATACCAATAAATATTTACCCTTTAAGTAATAATTACTGTTTTGATGATGACTCCGACTCAGAAATAGACGATAAAAATTCATATGCATTTGAATTAGTTGTGCAAAATAACTAAATGATAATTTTAACTTAAATTGTTAGAAATAGTTAGTGACTAAGACCTGTCATTAAGTAAGAATTTAATCTTTTACTATCATTAATGCATAAAAATTCAATAAAATGATGCTTCTATTAAAATTGTTGTACTTTATTTATAGTTCTCACACTTTAAGATCACGTATACGCACTGATGCCTTATATGCGAGATTCAGCTCGATATCTGTATGCCACTTTTTCGGCAATTCCGCCCAATGTGCAGTGGATGACAATTAGCAGTTTAAAAGATTTATTTATTCATTATTTATTTATGTTGAATCGAAAATACACTTTAACTATTATTTTAAATAAATCACTAAATTCAAACCCTTTATCATAGTTATTATCATAATTATTTCTTTTTTGGTAGTCTAACCGATATATTGTCTCATTAGTTTGTCTAGAGTCTTACCAATCAAAAAGGGGTAAAAAGTTTAGTGAAACAGAAGAGACAATATCAATAAAAAATTTTAAATGAATGCTAAATTAAATTATTAAATACTAAATTTGTTTTAAATTCCTTTTGTAAACCAAAAACAATTCGTTTCGCAAGGGTATCGACTTGTCTAATCTGCTCAACCAAAAAGGGATATTAAGTAATTATGAGAAGAAAAAAGAAAATAATCCACATACGCGTACTAAATGGAAACCTTAATGAAATTGATAGCATACCCAAAAACATAAATTAAAATTCAAAATAAGGCGCAACATGTCGGGAGTGAGTGGGGGGATGGGGAAGAGGAAAGTCAAAAAATTAACATGAGTTGATAAATGCGACCAAAATTTGTCAAATGCCATTTTAATTTGAGTGTAGCAGGTTTTATTTTGTTTTTTTATGTTAAATTTGCTTCTTTTATTTCCATTTGGTTGTGTTTTTTGTTTTTTTGGGAGCGGTTTGTCCCTCCCTGAGGAGAAATAATCGCACTTTTTGGCTTTTTGGGTTTGAGTAGCCCGAAAATGTTGGAGCAGGAGGTTTCGCCTAATGTAATGAGCGTTTTGCATGTGGGTCTCTTTTTCAAATTTTTCGTTTATGTGTTTGGTTTTTTTTCTCGTTTTTCGGTCGGGTCAGAGTCAACACCTGAACGACGACAATGACGGCGCCAAGGTTCGTTCAATTAAAGGGCCTGCCCTCCTCCTCTAGGTTTCTCGTTATAAAATTGAATTAATGCCAACAAGAAGAACAATTTTTGCTGCCTGCCTGCTAACTAATGTCTCGCCATAATAATACAATTTAATTTCCAGCAAACATCCGCACCACCACCATTCCCTCCACTCCCTGTCTCAAACAGATTGTGTCAATGTATGGGTAGCTAGGTTTTATATTATACATATATATATATTTGTGTGTGTGTGTGTGTGTGTGTGTGTGTGTGTGTGTGTGTGTGTGCTGGTATATACACTAGGGGCCTTGCATTTGCTGCAAGTGCAACCATTTGCTTAATGACCGCCTCTGCCGGCTCTGCTGGTTTCGGGTTCTCTTTTCAGTCTCCTCCTCCTCTTCCTTTCAGCCCTCTCACTGGCTTCGTGGCATCGGGAGAAGGAGAAGGAAAACTCTCACAACATCGTTGCCTCAATGAGCCAACAACGTTACCGAGAGTCACATTGGGCTGGGGATATTTGATAATTAAAAGTAACTAGCCAAAAACACTTCATTTGGCGGTGGAAAAAACCTGAAGCGAAAGTTGCCATAATTAGACGAAATATTTCTGAGTCAAAGGGCCAAAATGGTTAGGGACATCATATTAGAATATATACAACCTAATTAATTTGCATAGTTAACCACCATTTCTCGAAAGTCAATGAAGTGAGAGATTATGAAAACCAAAGAAAACAGTGACCAGAGAAAACCGAATAAACAAATGACTGTGAAAAGGACTCCACAAAAAGATCAGAATATGGCCTAGAAGGGAAAAATTCAAACATTTATTTCTTTTTTTTTTCAATATTCATCTAAGTACGATATAATTTATTACGTTATTACCCCCTAAAAGTATTTATTTTATACTTTATATATTATATTTTATCATTATATTTTTTGTTTCTACTTTAATATATAACCTTTTGTATTGTCATATATAAACTAAATATTCTCTTAGTTTTTAAGTTCATCAAAACGCATAATTTTAATGAAATAAAGTGGAATGAAACTTTTTAAGAAATTTCTACCTAAGTTTCCCCGAAATTGTAAAGTTTATTATTGATTGTTTTAAATTTTTAGTCCATAAATAAGAATTTCATATGTATGTATATGCAATTTTCCCTTTCTTTACCAACCCAAGTCTATTTTTAAATTTTAAACTCTGCATTTAATTAGTTTCTGCAACCTTTGTGAATTTTATAAAAAAATAAGATAATCGATATTCCTGGAAGAATCGAGATTCCTGTACTGTATTTCAAGAACCACTATTTCAATATTATTATAATTTCTAATTTTTACAAACTTCAGAACTATTTCAGAAAATTAGACGATGCTACGGGGGTTTTTTTTAATTTTGAAGAAAACTTCTGGATGAGCTGAAGAGCTTTTTGAATAATGAATAAATATTTTATTTGTGCAATTTCATCTCACTTTACATTGGAAATCTAACACATTCCCCCAATGAAATATTCAGCTAAACATTCTCCCCTGCCACACTGTGCCCACTCATGTTTAGTTTTAGTTTTCATTTTGCGTTGCCTGTGCGTTTGCCTTTGCAATTGTGCAAATGTGTTTTGTTTTGATAAATTAGGCTTGTCAACTCGGCAATGGCAACGGCAACGGGAATGGCAACGGGAATGGCAACGGGAACGGCAACTGCAATGGTAGCGGCAATGGCAGCGGCTGCGAACCGCACCAAGACCGAACCTCAGCCTTAGTTTCTCCTCAACAACATGCACCCAACATGCATCAGCAGTGGAATGCCAGGGCAATAGAGCCACAAGAGAAACACAGCAGAGGAACGTAGAGTAGTCTCTGAGTCTCAGACTGAGACTGAGACTGGGGTAGAGGCTGAGGCCGAGGAGGCACGGCAACGGCAACAAAATTTACAAAATTACCATGCAACACGCTTGAAATTGCAAAAGTTTTTCATTATTCACTTTGTGGCTGCAGTCGAGTCGTCGAGTGAGTGAGATTTTTGCATGAATGAGCAGAACGTGCCGCTTCCGTTCCGCCCCAAAGATCCCCCACATTCCCCTGGCCCTGCCCCTTCCAAGACCGCTGGGCTGAGAACGAGAACAAGATGAATGCTGAAGTCGGAAGAGTAGGTGGAATGAGTATGAGGTCTACGAGACCAATTGAAAAATGTGCATCGGCCAAGCGTACGCAAAAGCAGAAACAGAAAGAGAACCAGCAACAGAACCAGGACCAAAAGCAACAGAGCCAGAAGCAGGCCCTGAAAATTTGGAAACAGGCTTTTCGCCTAATTAGACGATGGCGAATGGGAAATGGCAAATGACAAAATGGCAACACAAGCGACAGAAATTATGAAAAGGAGATGCAACAACAAATGTGAAGTAAGGATATCAAGATGCGCTTTAACTATCTTCCAGATTATAGTCAGAGTCGTAATCTATTATCTCACAACTGACTAGAAAATAGTCATGGAAATACAGAAATTAATGAAAGTAATAATGTATACCTAATAAAACATTTATGTACTGAGATACATATGTAAAACATGGAATAATTTTTATTCATTTCTCATTCATAGTTATGATGGTCAATGTTTTGAGGGGCATTACTTTAAAGTTCCGCAGTCATTTCGAAAAATTTTTAAAACAAAAAGTAGTATTTCAAATGCGATTTCCGAAAATCAAATGGTATAATTTGTATGCACTAGATTTTAACTTTTGTAAGTTCTTTTTGAATTATTGCATCCAAATATCGAAAAATACTTAAATTTCGGGTATAAATTATGGAATATAACTCAACATATGACATATATTTAATAGGAAATCTGAACTAGGAAATCTATATAAGCAAATATTGGTTTTTAGATGTACATATGTATGTCTAAATATTGTTACTATTATGGTTTTTAGACTTATGGCTTAAAATTGGATTCAGTAAAATTATTATCGGAAACTATTTTAACTATAGAAGCTAGAGATGACAAATTTTGCATCTTCGCATTTGCAAATCGAAAAGGAACGAATGACATCAAAAGTTTTTTAAAAAACGCCTTATATGGTTACTAAGTATTAACTTAGTAAATTTCGTTAAAATTGAATAAAAAAATACCAAAGATCTACGTAGAAATAGTGCACAAAGTTAGCCTTTGTTGGTATGTTGCTGTTATTGTTGCTCTTTTTGGCCGCTTGGTGCGCTTATATATTTGTCTAACGATGCCAACTCGATGGCATGTATTTGGTGTTTTCAATTTGAGATAGATTTCCCACTTGGTGTAGAGAATACCCAAGTCTGCGCAGCGACTTGTCTACCTTTTTTTTATGCATTATTATTTCATTTAAAAATATTATTCTTAAATCACTTTAATTTGAACGCCTAGTGGTAAAACAAACACTAAGACGTAGTTTGGTCAACTGTTCATATCACATTCCATGATGTGCTTTGCTCTTTATTGCTTTATATGGTCTAAGGTCGACAAAGACACGAAAGAAAATCTCGACGAATGTTGAAGCGACAAAAACTTTAAATTTTTTATTGATTTACTCTCCCAGACTTTTGACCTCTCCTGCGTTTACTCCCCATTTTGCTAGCATTTTCTTTTCCCTCTTTGTTGTTTTTTTCACCTGAGTTTCTTGGGTTTTCTTCTTTGGTGTTTTTTGTCAACTTACCGTTGCGTAGATGGTCGTCCAGCAATCCAGATGGCAAACAATGAGATCATAAAACTGGCGAAATCGGTTAGCAAATGTGCGGCATCTGTTGCTATGGCCAGGCTGTTCGAAAGGTAGCCACCTGTCGAGGAAAACCAAGGTGCGAGAGGGAGAAAAAAGTAAACAAATGCAGAAAAAATTAACTTTTCGCAAATCTGTCTGAGCACTCAGCAGGTGGAAATAACCGATGAAAGGGAATTCCCAACAAATCTGCTTACCACCCCCCCCCAAGCACAACTGGTCATCAACTGGAATGAAGGGACAAACAGCAAAAAGGAGGAGTCCTTGTCTGAACGGGAACAGTCAACCATTTTCGATTTGCGCAGCAAAGGCAAACGATGAAAGGTATAGAAAGGACAAGGTAGGTAATTGCAAAGCGATTAACGACAACAGCCAAGCCAAGCCAAGTCCAAGTCCACACAAACGAACGGACGAACGGACGAACCAACGACCAGGTTCAGGACCAAGTCCTTCGTGTGACGTTGCCACTCGAAAATTAAATGTTTATTGTATAACCCCACCAACCCAAAAACCACCCTCTAAATGGTACCGAGGGTTGACAACAGATACGCAGACAGACAGACAATACAAAGACAGACAAGTAAGCCCTTCCGGTTGCCATATTGTTGCACTTCCGGTGCTCAGTTTTTTAATCGTCTCGTCCTTTGTTGAATTTTTTTTCCATTTACTTTTTATGTTTGACTTACTTTTTTCTGGTCTCTGTCCATCTCTGAGGTGAGCGAAATTAGTTAGGGAATTGAAAGAGAATGGTTAAAGGCAGAAAAAAGGGGCATTTCAAGGCGAAAAGGGACAAATTAAATTGCTAAGAAAAGATGAAAGACTTTTTGTGTACAGAAACTCACCTATAATTTCTGCAATCATGAAAACCAAACACAAAATGCTGGCTATGATCAGCTTGCGACGAGCCTTCACATCAACACCCTCACTACGTGCCCGATGGCAATGATCGCGAACTGAAAATATACAAATAAATAATATGCGATACTTAAGAAATTAAGTACAAGTAATTAATCAAATTGGTTTGATGGCAGGAGGGACGGAATCTCAAGTGAATCAAAGAACTAAAAGTATGCTGCTAAATATATATTGTCAACCTACTCAAATAAAAACTTAAAGCAAAATACTCCTAGCTACAATACACTTAAGGCCCTTTCTAAAACTTTTTTCCAAACTTAAAACGAACATCGGTTAAAAAGAGAAATTCTGTGGTATTAAGTCACGACACGTGGTTTCTTGAGTAGATTGTTAAGGTGTTTATTGATTTTTGATCAAAACATTTTATTTTCTTTGACCAATTTTGAAAAGTCTTATCACAATTCTACCCGAAATTGGACAATTGGAATCGGGCGTCCACTTGAACAATTGTGTGTAATTATGTACGAATGTCAGCTATAAATACTTAAGTAAAAATTCAGAAAACATCCATCTTAGATTATTTCCGAATCCTTTCCTCTTTGAAAATCGTCACAAATTGGTTAGAACCTCGTAAAATTTAAAACTTTTTGTGAGCCGAAAGCCCTTCAAGCTAGTGCTCTGTTTAATTATAAGAATAATAAAAGCATTTGGAAACCTTTATTATGTCCCCACAAAAATATTCAAATTTGAATTTAATTCCTTAAAAAAATGTATTTTGTTATTTAGTGTTCCAATCTTCAAATGTAAAAATTAAACCAATTTGTTTTCCAATTGTATTTTGCTTCTATTTTTAATTCGGCTTAATGCCTTGTGGCTTAGCAGAATTAATATTATTTATTGATCCGGATCTGCGATATTAAAAGAACAACCCACCAATAAGTAAAAAAGTCTTTAAATGATTTTAAATTTTCAAATTTGTACCGAATCTTATTATAATTTCTTTAAACATCTTAGGCCGACAAATTGCCCATTGCGCTTTTAATCAGCTTTTCCCGTAGAGTGCCGAATTACTTTCAAGAAATAAATATTTTCCATTCAAAACTGAGACTCGCATTAAAATTTTGCCCATTGATGAATAAGAAATACAAAAAGCCTGACTTTCCTCCTTTCGCTTTTCTCTTGGCTCAGGGTTTTCTCTTCTTTTCAGTTCATTCCGTATTTTCCTTAACTTTATTTACCATTTTCATTTTCATTTTTCCACTGAATAAAATTCTCGATGAATTTTTCCTTAAGCCTTCGCCTGTCCCTTAACCAGTTTCGCGAAAGTGTTAAATGAACAATGTGAATGTGGCATATGTTTGGTAGTGCGAGCGGCTGACCCCATGGGAAAAGCAGGAAAAGCTGGCAAAGCCATCACCCCCCCGCTCCCGCCCAACGCCCACCTTGGCCCGCCCATCTGTTATGCCATTGAGCACGGAACACATATTTACAAAACAGGCATTTAAATTTATTTAACATGGTACGTGAATAATGACCACCAACACTACGTCTGCCACGCCCCACAGATGTACCGACATCGGGGACTTCTCCTCTACGAGATGGTACTGTTCCGGGACTGTTCTATATATGTTTATTCCTTTTTTGTCGTTGTTGTAGTTCTTTTTTTTGGTGTCAGTGACAGGCTAGGCATGAGTTGCACCCAGCTAGGAGTTGCTTGGCTTGCTCGTCGGGTTGGTCTAGGAACAGTCTATTAAATACTTTATTGCATTTGTCGCAGCCGTTTTTCATGCTTTGTCATTTCCGCTGCATTTTCTTTGCACTCTCGGGGTCCGCTTTTCCCCACTTTCTTTTCACTCGCTCTCTCTCTCTCTCTGATTCTCTGGCATATTCGTGGCTCCCATGTTGTGCAGGTTTCCCTTTGTTCAGTAGCTGGGACCGAAAGAAACCCAAACGGAAGGTGGACTCCACAATACACATGTGCATATGCTTGATGAATTCGAGATGGCCAAGTGACACGAATTATTTATTTCCCCCCCAAATATTTGCAGCATTGATCAAATGTATTTAATGAAGATCCACGTAAGACTAGGTCGTAGTCGAAGTCGAATTTTGGATGATGTTTTTACTATTGAAATCACAATCCAATGTTCTATTAGTTCTGTAAAATTCATAATTTTGAAATTTATCCTGTTAATCTTTTTTCGATCACAAAACAGAATTGCTTTGATTGAAATCGTTTTTAAACTTCTTAAATAAACCAAATATTGAAAACATATAGAAATATTTCTTATTGATCCCCGCATTTCCTATTATGGCTTCAATTAAAGCTAAAAGTTATTCGTGTCACGCGAATATCTCCAGTGGAATGAGCGGTTTCTTCATTTGAATTCAGAGCAAGGACACCGACGCTTGGCCTGGCCTGGCGTCCGCCTGTTCGTACTCCACAAACACACTCGCACACACACACACACACTCGCACACACACAATTGCAGTAACAATGCCAGCAGCGAAATTAAATTCTTGTGCATAACCAAAGTCTCGCCTTCGACTACGACTACGACTGCGACGACTACTGGGAAATTCAACTGCACAACGAATGTAGCACGTGGAAATTTCACCTATTAGACCCGCATCCCAGTTTGCCGCTTCAGCTGCTGCTCGTCTCCGTCGTCATTGCAGCAGCTGATGCATAAAAATCATCATACTTGCAATTTAAACAACTCCGATCCATCTGCATCTTTAATTGGTCGCCTTGGTCTGTTCGCGCATTGGTTTCTCCCTCCCCTTCTCCCCTTCTGTCTCTCTCTGTGTTGCTTTTGCTTGTTTGTTTGCGCAATGCGGCAATCAGAAGGTGCTGGCTGAGACGACAGTGTGGTGGTGGGGGAGGGGAATGGTGGGGTGTGCAAAGGGTAGAGGAAAAGGGAAGGGCATTGGGCAACACAACGAAACCAACAACAATTGTGCACTTCTTATAAATAATTAATGGCAAAATGAGGCCCCAAGTGTGCATATAAAAAGACGTAATTGAATAGAAATACATAAATCTGCTGACAAAAGCATTTTATGGCACCAAAGTTGACAAAAGTGACAACACCTGACACTAGTATGAACCTACGATTGAGAGAACTTTACAAAGTATCTTCCAATTTACAAGTGGTCAATACAAAAAAAATTAAGCTTGATAAAAAAATTAAATTTGATAAAAAGGAAATGTTTAAATTCCAATCTTAATACATACAATAAATTTTAATAAAATACTAGAAAACAATGGAGAATTAAAGAAGAGTCTAAATCACTCAACGCTAGGCTAGAGTTGGGTCAAATTGTTGAGAATTTGCAATTCATTCATTGAAGAGTTCAATCGTTCCTTAACAGGAAAAGTTAAAAGTTCAAAATAAATTTCTTAGCTAAATTTATCTATTTAAGTTTTTTGTTATAGTCTCTGATTTGGTCAGTTTCTAAGCACTTTTTTTAGACATATTTTAAACAATTTAGAAGGACTGCGTCTACATCTGTATATCTCTAAATAATATAGAACAAAATTTCCAAAAATCAGCATATGTATATTTGTTTTGTAAAAATTTCAAATACAGATGAACTTTCCTATAATAAATTCTTACTGGAACAGATAAAAATTGCATTAAATTTATAAAAAATCTTCATTATATAGACATTTTGATATTATAAACAGAATGAGAAATATGTGTCTTTGAAATTAATACAATATACAAAAAACTTCATTATACAAAAGTTCGCTATAGTGAAGTTCGACTGTAGTTTTAAGCGTGAATGCTGAACAAATATTGATTGATTTATTAATCGCATCAATCAATTTTTGATTAGATAGAATAATAACTTACTTTGAAAATAATTGTTAATTAATGATTTATATTTATTTTAGTAAAAAAATAGGCAATCTATAAGATGATCATATTAACAAGCCCTAGAAAAACCAATTGATTTATAAAAAAAAACTCTGAAAGAATCTTCCAATTGTTGTAATTAAAATATTAGAAAGTTCTTAGAGTTCTCTCATATATTGTTTACCTTCACCTTTTTTGCAATTCCTTGTCTCTGAATAGGTCCATGTGCATTTTACACAACTCATTGATAACAATAGAAAATTGTTCACTAGAATTCCAACAATAAAGCGATTTATTATAGAGAATTGAACCCATCTGGTTGATGTTCAACAAGCGACTGTTATGTGGCAAATCAACTAACTTTAGAACAGCTGCTGCTACTAACTAAGTAACAACTAGTCTCATTTAGTTAGACAACATGCTCCGATCATTAATATAGACAGACGGAACCTACAAATTGAACTATGAACTATGAGTTCAGGTATACAGAAGTTACTTTTCGCATCTCCCCCATGACCACGCGACCCCACGACCCACCTCGTCTAGACACAAGCAAATGTCATTTAAGGTCGTTCGATGTCTGCCACTAAACAAATCGAATCATCACAGTGTCGAGGAGGAAAAAACAAATTTTCCTATTTACTGGAAAGCCAAGCGAAAAGGAAATTAAAATGTAAAATTGACATAGCCCAACCATCGATTGTAGGAACTTATGTGCATACGACAGTATTTTATATGTATAGTTTTTCTTTCTCCATTTTCTTTTTCAATATATCTATATATATGTATTTTCTCTTCTTTCCATTTGTTAGGGGGGGCCCTGTGGGGGCAGGGGAAACGGAGGAGAAAAAAATGAGCTGGGCATTTATTTGGTCTATGCTGGAACCAATGGTTGTCATACGTAGTAAATTACGAGCAACATTGCGGCAATTTATGGCATTTTGGCCATAGCATAAATTCTGATTACACCGCCTCGCAGATGCTGCAAAATTTTGGTTAGTGGGAACCTAGAGAATCATCAGCTGATTGATGACAAAACCAAATGTTTAGAGTGGGAGTGGAAGTGGAACTGGGTGAATGTGGTTGGGCTCACCATGGTTATGCAACTTTTCGATATGGCATTTCTCCAAAGTCGTTAGAGTTGTTGTTGTTGTTGTCGATATACCCGCGAGGTTTCTTTCATTTCCGATTTCGACTATTTCCGTGTCGTTGGCCAATTATCAAACATATTTACCCAAGTTTAAGTTGGCAAAGTCAGAAATTCGAACGATTTTCGAAAACACATGAAAATAACTATTTTTGCAACTTGAGAGCAATCAAAACGAAAAACGCTTTGAGAAAATCGTTCACACACACCAATGCAACTAATTTTGTTTGTTTCGATTGTTTGTGTCGACTGGATTTTTACCTAATTTGTTTGCTTTTGATTTGCCTGCTTCGTTTTTCTTTTTTTTTGTGACGCCCCCCTGATAATTTATGAATGAGTGCAAAATGCCATCAAATGCGCCAGGTGGGGGGATAGGTGGGGTAAGTTAGTGTGCTAGTAAGTGACGTGGTGGGTGTTGGGGGGTGAGGGGTGCTATACACTGATTGAATGCGACACGAAAGTGCCGCTGGCAGTTTATCACAACTTACCTTCAACGTTGTTGGAACGTCCATGTAAACAGAAAATTTGAGATAGTGTTGAGGGTGTCGGGGGATTGTTGTTGTTGCCAGCCCCAGCTCCAACTCCATTGCCAGCTTCAGCACTAGCACCATTGCCATTACCCTGCTCCAACAAACGGAAAGAGGGGGCTGTGCCATAATTGCTGCGACGCGTCTGTTGCTGTTGACTGCAAGAAGACGAGAAAACGACAAAATGAAGGAGAAAGTTCAGATTAAGCTCAACAAATCCAAGACGCTCTAGATTTATCTGTCTATCTATCTATCTTTATTGACATTCTACAATCAGGGGAATAGATCTAACAACATTTGTTACACTATCTTAAAAGTATAATATGAAAGCAACTGCTTGAATTATAAATAAATCTAAAGTTATCTCTATTAACACTATATTTTCAAAAATCGAGCGACAATCATTAATGAATTTTAAAGAAGATTGTGATTATCCGGTATATATCTAGGTGAGTCTGTTTTAATGATTGAGCTAAAGTTCCTAAAAGACCTTATATCTTATCTATCAACGGATGCTTACCAAAAAGTGAGCTACTATATTTCTTACTAAATTAGATCAAACATTTTTGGCAGTAGTTAATATTGTCCAGAACTACTGTAAAGCACATTGTAAATAAAAATTGTAAAGTTTATTGAAACACGATGCTAATGTTTAGATTAGTCATATGTGATAAGTTTCAAATCCAAAGAGAGATAATTTTCTGCTACTTTAGTACTTGAATTCAAAGGCAAAACCTGACGAGATACATTTTAGAGTTCAATTTAGAGATTTCTATCTGCTATCTTATCTCTTAATTATCGTATTAACTTGGAATATTTTTGTTGTTTGACATTGAAATGAGTCAGATATATTAATCTTATGGTTTTTATGAATTGATTAATGATGCTAATATTATATTAAAAACATTATAAGTATTGCATTTATATATCAAATTAAGTCGTGGATATCCATAAATTACTCCAAATCTGTTTTTCAGCTCGGAATGAAAAAAATCATTAAACAATGTTACTAAAACGGGTTTTCCATATTGTAAAGGTCATTTCGAAAGTTCTGGAATAGTGTTTCGGGTTTTGTAAGTTTAGTCCGACAAATCAATAATTTGAATATGAAAAGTAATTTTTGAGTAGTAAAAAAATCATTGACATCTGAATTTTACTTATTAAACTCAATATTACATTAATTGTTATGTTTATTTAATGAAACATTTATATTATTGGAACTAAATCAAATTGAATTGTTCCTATGTTCCGATGTTCCTCATTTAGAACATCGAGAATAGTTTTCGATTTTTTTTTCAATTTTGTCAACTAAGTATCTTTTTTGGGCACTTTTAATGTACATAAAAATTTAGGTTTTAAAATGGTTAGAAATGCAACAAGAAGTTTATTTTTTTCAACAAGCATAAATAAATGAAAGGGAAGAGGGAAAACTTTTGCAGGAAACCTCTGCCCGAACAATGGGAGCAACAACTAAACCAAAAGAGTGTGAGGGAAAAAGTGAATTAAAACGCACTGTGGCTGCCAACAACTGCGGTATTTAAGCAGACACAATGTAAAAGGGGGAAGACTATACCCTCACTCTCTCACTCCCTCCTCCACCCCCCATCTGCCCAGCTCTGAACTCCTCTGCACTTTTCATCCCTTCTTCATTACATCAATGTAATGAGCAGAGCTTCGGAAAACGAAACGAAGCACATGAAAAGGGTTTTTTTGATAGGTGCTAAAATGAAAAGTGCAACGAAAAATTCAATTTGAAGTTTTGTTACTTAACGCAAACTACGATGACTACTTAAAGACCACTCCCACCAAGTCCCGCATTCTACGCCCACATTATATGCGTGTATGTGATGTGCCCGTTGATAAAGTTACTCTCCCTCTATATTCTAGTGTGTGTGTGTATGTGCGTAATTTTTACTACGAAAAGTGCAAATGGCGCTAAACTACTTGCTCGGCAACTTTTCCAACGGAATTGCAACAAAAACAAAAAAAAAATAAAAGTGGAAAAGAGCAAAGAGAAAAAAGAATGAGGAAAGAAAAATGTGTAGCCACTTCACTTTAAGCTTTCCTTCTAGCCAACTTTTCCCGAGGCCTTTACACCTACACACCTACACCTATACACTTACACCTACACACACACACCTACACCTATACACACACAGCCAGACAAGACACACAGTTGTCGTGACTCCCACGGCGTGCGCTTTTACGCCTATTTAACAAATCAGCAGCTCATTTGCCTCTTTATGTTAATTTCGTCAGAGATTTTTATTTTTTTTTCTTTCGTTTTGTATTTTCACTTGACTTTTTCTTCTATCTGGTTTTTTTTTTTTTGTTCATTATTATTTTTGGTAAACTTTTCATCTTTTCCTTGAGGGGGAATTTGCACAAATTTGCGTGCATACACTTACATAGCAATTGGCGTATCTTCGTTTCCGGACATTTTTTACCCTAAACAATTAATTAACAAAACGAAAAAAAACAAGAACGAAATCCGATTAAAGGGACAACTAGTTTATAATGAGACTGCAGAGAAACAACTGAATTAACTGAGGCTGTAGTACAAGATTCCTCCTATCTTAATAACGGATGATAAGAATAAAGTAAATAGCTGATAAATAAGACTGATAAAACTTACAACTGTATTCAGCGAGAGCGACAGACAGATCAAGTGAGAGTCGTGTGCACACATTGATCCATCTGAAAGTTGACAATGCGTGTGGGAAGGAGGAATGTAAGTAAAAAGCAAAGACAACAGTTATTATGTACACTGTCTTATCAACACGCTTAAGACTATACGCAGACACTTTACATCTGTATAAATGGGGCACACAAAACTCCGACTCGTTGGTTCTTCAATAAGGGTACCGTGCGGTATGCCGCATTTTGTTTACATTTAAATCAGGTTGATAAAGAAAGTTAAAGCTTTGAGTAATCAAATGGACGATTCAAAACTGCCGCTCATTGAAAAGAAAATCTACAGAGTTGCCAGACGGTGGGAAAATGTACTTACATTTTGCGGTTAACATTGAACCGTTAACCGATTGTGGCTCCACCTAGGCAATGCTTGGCGCCTCCGCTGTAACGGGCATTAAAAAAATCAATATGAAAAGCATAACGTGCACGAATTCGCTCAAGTTTCGATATTAAACAATAATGGGTTGTTGTGCGTATAAATTATTAGTATTTGACTCGCCAGGTATAGCAGGACATTGACCAATTCAGGATGATGGCTGATTAAGTGGAAATTCACGAATTATACACACACCCTCCCAAAAAAATACCAACTATATACAACACAAAAAAAAACACACATCGAGGCAAAAAGGCTGACAGCTATACCCCAACAACAACAACAACACCCACAAGTGATGGCCTCTTCTTCTTCCTCCGCGCATGTGAATAACAAATGTAACCAACCCGCTGCTCCTCCTCCATCCGCTCCACCTGCACATGCACCTGTTTCTGGCTCTGGTCTAACACTTGGTGACTTAATTGGTCTTCAACTGGATCGGGTGAATCTAAAGGAATTGCATTATAAGGATGAATTGCAATTGTTATTGCTGCTAGCGCCAGCACATCGACACAAGCTACCGCCATATGACAAAGATGAGGAGAATGATAAGGATAAGAATGAAGCGCCACTGTCTAGGCCAGAGAATGGCGAAGTGGAAGATGACCTGATTGGAGCAGTGGGCGGGCTAAGCATTTCACCCACAATACCAACGACAAGGGAACCCCTGCTGGATTTTAGGTGAGTCAGGGATGGCGAACGAACCTTTTCCACATTCAGTTCGATCGATTATTTGCACTACAATGTCCAAAAGAACTCTCAATTGTTAGCCTAGATTTGTAGTTTTGGTTTATGTTTATGTTAAGTGCCAATAAATCAAATTTATAACTTATAATTTAAATATTATTTCCTTACGTTATGAAATCATTTCATTACATATCCGATACTTGGTAGTAGCCCTGGGGCCCTCCGCATTGCATGTGCTTGAATGGTTAGTTTGGGCCATTGTTTGCTGTCGAATTTGGTATTTGGGTCATTTGCGTTTTGACATTTGCCGTGAATAATTAAGTAAGAACTGCTTTCTTTGTTACATCCTCCTCCTCCAACCCACATCCTTCCTCCTCCTGCCGTCTAGAACGCACGTACTCAAATGGTTTCAACGTTTGCGGGAACAAACCGCCCATTTCAAATCGGAAGAGGAATCACGTCGCATGCGTGAGGCTGGCAACGATTTATACCGCAAGGATAAGCACTCACTTAAGGCCAGCGATCTCTTCACGGAGGCCATATTTTTAGCACCGGCCAGAAATAGCTTAGCCGCCGCCTTGGCCCATGCCAATCGATCACTGGTCCTTTACGATTGTGGCATGTATTCGGTGAGTCCATGAGTCCATTGTAATTAACCAAAACTAATCTGTTACGAAATGTTCAATAGGAATCCTATGATGACTGTCTATGCGCTTTGGATCTGGGCTATCCGGAGGAGTATTTACCGTTGATTAAGTTGCGCCAAGCCGCATGTGCCTTAAAACTTCGCAATTTTGCGCTCTGCGAGGAACATCTTCACGAATTGCTGCACATTGCCGAACTGAATGAAGTCTTCGAGTCGCGTACCCACGAGCTTTGGCATCAATGTGAAGTGCTAAAGGTGGAGCGCTTTGAAATGGCTGTGCAAACAGGTGATGATCTGCAAACGAACGATAGAAAAGCCTTTGAGATGTAAGTGACATTCCCATTGCATTACTTACCACTAATCTCGGGTTCTGTCTTTTTGTGCAGCGCCTGGATGGACAACGCGTCGTCGCTGCAGACAACCAGGCCACTATCCAAAAATGCCTTGATTTTCGAAACCGAGGCAGTGGCCATGGTGCCCAGCGGCAACTGTCGTGTGTGCGACAATTGTGGGATCAGTCAGTTCATACCATTTCCCTGCATTTACTGCTCCAATCGTTTGGTTGTCTACTGTTCGCGCCGGTGTCGTTTCAAGCATGCATCTATCCATGCCCTGGAATGTTTTGGCCATCAAATCGAGTTGTTTGAATCGTTTGGTGATGTCTTCAACATGCCTCGTCTGCTGCAATTGGCTTTTCGGATGCTAATCACAGGACTGCCAGAGCTACTCTCACATTGCCGAAAGAAACCGACAATGAGCAAGCTGTGGGGAGCCATCAATGGAACACTTCTTGAGCGTCAAGATATTGCCTATTGCTCTGTTCTAAGATTGGAACAACGGCAGGAGGAGAAGACTTCAAGAACGCTATTGGCATTGGCTCTGGCATCGCATGTCTTGGCCATTTATTTGAGCAAATGCACCACATTCTTCGACCAGTTGGAACATAGTCTGCCCACTGCTTCCAGATTGTCCAATGGCGAGTGGGAACTCCTGTGTGCCGCCTTATTGTTACGCCACATTGGCCAACTGCGCCACAAATCACTCATACATTGTCGATCCTTTGTGTTACCAGCTGATCCGCATATATTCTCACCCTTTCAAGAGTTTCAACTATGGGCAGCCCCCAATCGATTGCAGGAAGGACACTTGCACCTGTTGGCCGGCGAAGTGGCTGTCGTCTCTTATGCTGTCTACGCTGAAACTATGAGCATGTGCCGACATAGTTGTTCATCAACAATCTGCAGTAAATTCTCTGGACGCAAACTCACTGCCTTGGCCCTAATGGATTTACCAACAGGATCGGGTATATACAATTGCTTTGCCAGCGGCAATGATCATCAAATGTCACGTGAGGAACGCCAAATTCAGCTAACGGATCGTGGTATTGATTGCAAATGCAACTCATGCCAGATATCTCAAGCGGACGAGGAGTTTGTAAGCACCACATTTCAGAAATACTTATTGGTTACTCATTGTTATTTATTCTTCCAGCATAAATTTCATCGCTATCGTTGTGATAATCCGAAGTGCATGGAAATTTTCATACCCAATGCTTTGCATAATGCACCAAATCTACGATGGTGGACGTCCGAGGATTATACCCAACCTGAGCATAGCGGAGCAGAGCTAATCTTATGTCCGCATTGCAATGAAGCGCAAAAATTGGAATGGTTTTGGGCATTTCAAACTGCGTTGATCGATTGTGAGCTAATTGAGGAGCGTTGCAAACTTTATGCGGCAATTGAGAGGTCGGAGAACAAACTAATGGATCTGCATGAGTGTAAAGTAGTGCTGGCTAGACTTTTGCTGGAACAATGCCTGATGGTCCATCGAGGTAGGTTTTTGTGTTTAGAGCATGACAGAAAAGTTTACTACAAATGGATTCAAAATTTCTTTATAATGTCCTTACTTTACTTTTTAACTGCACTTTACTTTACCTAATTTAACTATCGACTACAAAATTTATCATATTTATTAGATTTACACTGAAGAGATGCCTATCTAAATTTTCAATTTCTAGACTATAATTCTCTACCTCATCTAAAATCTACTATCACTATCTCTCTGCTCTTCTCTTTCTCCTTTGCCCCTGATTCTGAACCCCATGCAGAAGGCGCTACTGTCTTAGATGATTGGGAATTCAATAAACTTGGCTCAATAATGCGCGCCGCTTTGCCCAACGTTGTATCGCAATATGGTAGCCAATCGATTGAGTATGTAAAACATTTTGCTTACTTCTGGGATGTGATGGCATTGAGCACATATAAATGCAACGATCGGGAACTAATGCAAATGCTTAACGCCCTCGAGTTTATAGCCGATGAGTATAAGGAGATATTCATCAATTACTATGAGGATTATATTGCGCCCAAATTCGCCGAAGAATCCTATGGCAGCATTGTAGATACGCAGGTCTAACAAATCAGATATATAGATAATCTAGTTCAAATTTGTTTTCTTTTTGTAGGAACCCATCACAGATTGTTGATCCATTTCATATATACACATACAATACACACACATTCATACACATAATACACAACTTTGTGCTATTAGTTTAAAATGGTGCTGAGATATTAAATTGTACGAAACGAATGTTACATTCATTTAGACGATTAAGTAAATCAAAATGAGTAAGACAAATCCATATTTAAAGATCATATCACACAGGCATACATAACATTCATATCATTCCTCTCTTTCTCTCTTCCCGCCCCACCACGACCCTGTTTAGGATAAACTATTTTGAATTTTAGCAAATTAATTTTTTGATTTGCATTGCAATATATATTTTTAAAGACAATTCCCAAAAAATAATGCGAATTTTGGGTAACTGTGTGCTGAGAAGAACAAAAAAGACACACACAAATTTTAACAAATTAATTTGAATATTTTTCTCAAATTAGTATAAAAGTATAGCTATATTCAAAGCACCTAGGCATCTATTCCTAACCCCTCGCCCTGATCGCTGTTACATTTTTCGCACAGTGACAAAAAAAACCAATGTTCAATGTTAAATCGAATCAAAAATTTTAGCTAATAAGCATTATTTTAGCTTCTGAGAAGCTTCTAACTAAGCTTAGCATTGGTTTTTACCAAATATACACGAAACGGTTATTGTTTATAACAACCAACAAATCGAATCAAAACAAGAATAATACCAATCAACCAATTCTCTTAACCGTGTAACTCCTCCAATATTTGCAAGCATTGCAGACGACTGTAAGCTCTTTTTTGTATAATTATAAAATATATGCTTAACATGAGTTACGAAATCGCAATCACTGCAACAACAAATTAATCTATATGTATTTAAAATGAAAACGAACGAAGGAAAAACCAACAAACAAATCTTAATATATTACGAAAAAAAATAAGAAGGAAAATGTTTTTCGAAACCTCGCCTTAATTTTTGAAAGTGTTTTGAAATATGTTAAAAAAAGAAACGCACTGATACAGCATAGGCCAAGGCAGAGATCTCAGTTATACTCACACATACACATACATACACACACACAGACACGCCTATCTACATAAATATATATATAAATAACTAAACTACAAAAATACAAGATACTCAAACAAATTCTAGCAGCTATTACAAACAAACGACAAAAAACGAAAAACAAATGCAATAAAAATTCTTTTTAACAACAAAACTGTCCATCTACCAAAGTCTTTAGAAATTCTGGATTGTGGGTTTATCTAAGTTTTTAGATGCATACATACTGTATATCTATTTGTTTAGCGCTGTTTAATTTAATCATTATGTTTTAAAACTGTAAAAGGACTTCAATTTTTTCCGATAGTTTTCTATTATATAGTAGTCTGGTCCCACAGATTCTTATTTGATATTTTTGTCCGAGCTTATAAACAAGATATTTCAGGATGTATGAGTTTAACGATTTTTTATATAATAATAATTTCTAGATTTGTATAATGCATTCCAAATTATGTTGACTTACAGAGAAAAGAAAAAAAATTTCTGAAGTCTTTCACTTCTTGCTAAAGAAACTCATAATGTTTCCCTGCTTGGTTTTAGCTGCGTCTTTGGCCCCACCTTTGACAGCTGAAGGTGGTGACTTCTTTTTGGAAGCGGGCGCTGGTTTCGTTGGAGGAGAGGCCTTCTTCTTGGTATTGGTCTGAGATTTACTTTTATTTGGTTTCCGCTGGGTAATGACAAATCCATCTTCATCCAGATAGGTTTCATTTGCAGGCTCATCATCTTCTACTTCCATTATTTCCTCTTCGGGAGCTGCAGCAGCAGCAGGCTTTGATTCATTTGATTTTTTAGGTGGCTGCTCTTCATCATCCGAATCGACAATGCGACGTCGTTTGGTGACAGTGGGTTTATCATCTGCATCGGCTTCATCACCAGAGCCAACCACTTGACGACGCAACTTATCCAGTTTCTCTTCCTCATCCGAAGATTCGTCACTGTCTTCCAGGAAGAGGGCTACGGAGGTATTGGCTTTCGACTCTTTTTTGACTTCTTTGCTAGGAGGGGATGCTTTTTGGGCCTTTGTGGTTGAAGCTGCTGGAGCAGCAGCTGCTGTTTTTTTCTGTTCCTTGCTTACTGGGGATTCCTTTTCGGGTTTGGGCTTTGTGGTTGAAGCTGCTGGAGCAGCAGTTGCTGTTTGGTTCTTTTTAAAGAAACTGTCCATGGTGCCAGATGATGCGGATTTGACTGGGGTAGCTTTTGTTTCCTTTGACTTATTACCAGCTGGAGGAGCAGCTGTGAAAAAGCTATTGATTCCTCCTTTCTTAGATTTCGCTGTCGTTTCTTTGGGTGATGGCTTTTTGGGTTCTGGTTCCGGGTTTTTCTTGCTATTGCTGCTGCTGGAGGGTTTCTCACTTTTATCTGCCTTCTCCTCCTTATGGACTCCATTGCTCGCAGCAGCATCAGCTTTATGAACTCCATTAGTAACAGGTGGAGCCGATTTATGGTTTCCATTGGTCACACCTGATGGGTTTTTGAGACCTGTACGTCTTTCCACTTTCTCCAGTTTTACCTCCAAGTGCTGCATGGGCTTAAATACAGCAGCAACGGACTTGGAGCCACCAGCCACTTCCACACTATACAATTTGGACTCGGCATTTTGCAGTTTCTGTAGCCAATCCTTAAGCTTGTTCTCCTGTACTACGGTATAGAGTTCGCTGCATGGTTCCTCTTTTTGCTTGCCATGTACTAGGAAACGCTTCTCATACTTAATACTTAAATTGTTCCTGAATTACAAAGTTGAAAATGTAAACAAAAAAAAAAAATATGAATCGTTGTACCCACTTGTTTTCTTCTTGTTTTGTTATGAACTCCTCTAGCGCTTCGCTGACTTCTTTGTACGACAGTTTGTACTCCTCAAGCAGATCGGTGACCAGCACTCGTCGATCGAAATCAATTAAACAGTCGTCCAAAGCTTGTTTTAAAGACATTTTTGCGAAATTTTAGAAATAAACATGCAAACAACAAAATCAGCGCGAAAAAATATAGAGATGGGATAGTCGGCTCATTTTGAGTCACTCAAATGGGAGTCGGTTCTAGCGGTGCACAGTGGCGTCCTCTAGGTTTTTTTGCCCACGGCCTTCATTTCTGTTAGTACTAGAAACTGCCGCTGCAATTTCAAGTTTTACGAATAGATACGTTATAAAAAATGCAAAATAAATAATTCAAATTTAAAAGAAAACTTAATTTAATTTAAGATAAAAGTCATTTAAATATATATATTAAAAAAAATACTATTGGTGTGAATTGTTTTAAGATTTGAACTAAATTGATAAGAAAGAACCTTTCCGGTGGCACTTCCAGGTAGCATTTCCTTTGATTATTGAAGCATTTCTCCAAAAGCACTTTGGCTAAATTCATCAACAATAATCTTTAACAATCATGAAAATAATCAGCTTTAGATATGAAAGTAAAGAAAAAGTAGCAAACAATCAAGCCTATTTTAGTCTAGCTTAGTCTCTTATTATGGAAGAATATGAATATTTGACAAATTTGAAATAAATTTTTGACTGGTTTGACTAGCCACACCGTTTATGCATTCATTATCCTTCTATTTTTCCAAATACGTCCAAGTTAGTGCTTTTTAATGAATTACGAAATTCACACATCTTTTCTTTTTTGCATAATAAGTAAAATATGTCAGTTTTCAAAAAATAGATTTTTACTTCAATTTGGCAATGTATTTTATGCTTTGTTTAAGTTTGCTTAACGTACTTTTCATCGCTTAAGCTATGACAAACATTTTGATAGATGAGCTTAAGCACTTGCCTTGCTCAGTTTGCGCCATTGATATTTGAAACTGGCAAAATGCTTTGGCCTTTTCAAGTTCGTTCAGAGAAGTGTCTAGATGCGTTTTGAATTCGCTTCATTTCATTTGACTCGGAAGGAGCGCGCTTGGTGTTTTCCATTGCAAGGTATTAAAGTCCAAAAATGAAAGGATTGTATATATGTGAAATAAGAAGTTTCATTTCGGATTAACCTGAATTGGAGTCTTGGACTTATAAGTCAGAGGATGGTTAAGTTGCCGGAAAATTACACAGTCAAAAGGGGGATGGGAAAACAAAACAAGGCCTGCGAATATTTACGATTACGCACAGGACTTTCGCACATACATACATATATAGCAAGGACAACATGGTCGTGCAGGACTCATGCATATGTATTCGAGAACGGAAGTGGAAGTGAAAATGGCACACGCAGTGTCCTCTAACTTGGCCTCCCGTTGTCGTTGTTGGATCGCTGCCAGTGCACAGCCAGCCGACAGTCCTGACACTTGAGTGGAGACAGACAACCACTTGACTGCTGACTCGCTCGACAACAAAGCCAAGAGCGAGGGACGCCAGTCAGAGGCAGTATGTATTCATGTACGAGTGTGTATCCTACTTGTACGTATGCTATATCCTTGTGACGGAGGACATTAATGTGCGTAACTTGGACAATTACGACAATGAAAATGACTTAGCAGTGAGAGAGAGGGAGTGAGAGCAATATGAAGCAGCATTGGAGGCGGGAGTCGGATGGACTGTAGATGGAAGCCGGATTTAGTGCACAAATATTTGCAATAATCGAGCAAGCAGAGAGCAACCAATTGTGCAAAAAAAAGAACCGCAAAATTAACAACGCATCGACTTTCAGATACCCTACGTAACATTTTTACACATTCTCATTTACAATCTTAGTGTTAATCTTTCATCGGTGACTTTATTTATTATTAGATTAAAATAAAATAGGACATTTTAGTTCAAGAATAGCATGAGCTGACTTACTAATATATCGAGCAGACTTACTAATATACCATGCCGATCATCTATCATATATCTATCTATCATATATCTATACCATGCCGATCATCTATCATATATCTATCTATCATATATCTATCTATCATATATCTATACCATGCCGATCATCTATCATATATCTATCTATCATATATCTATACCATGCCGATCATCTATCATATATCTATATATCTTTCATTGAAACAACTGTTTTACAACCTCCATGTAAACAGGGTATAAAACTATAGAAACGAACCTACAGCAAATATGATGAAAAGCAACAGCCACCGAGTGAATAAAAGTGCATTGAAAGCTTCACTTGATGTCTGTAATTACATGGGGATTTAAGTGCTGCTACTGCTGGTTTGGAGTAGTTGTTATTGCAATGCTCGTGGTAACAATGTGAAAAATCCTCCTACCAGAAATAAACCTCCGGACCCGAAATAAAAATGGGGGAAAAAAACAGAAACCAACTAAAAGTAAACGGGTATCAAAAGTGATTTGAGGCGATGAAGCGAAAGTACATATCGAGTTTAATTGAAAGTTTTCCAGCTCAACAAAGAGGGAAACACAACGAGATAGACTGAGCGACGAAGTGTTTGCGGTAAAAGGTTGGCCCAATGGAAAGCAAACTGTTCACAGTGCTTAATATCTTTTTTCTTTTTGGCCAAGGTGGGTTCAAATTGAAAAACAAATGCATCGTGGGGTTTATACAACAAAAAAAAGGTCCTGGAACCTAGATACAATGCATTGATCATGGAATTCACCAACAACCTAAAGGCAACTTAACCGCAATTGTCGAGTTTGCCTAAATTTCATATGTGAAACAAAATTCTTCAACATTTGGCTAAAGTTGAGATTATTGCTCAATACTTATGAAAAAAATATGGATATTAATATTTAGGTATTTTTTAATGGAATTGGACTTATAGAGTCGCTGGAATTTTGTATTTGCACAAAATATTTGTGAAAAAAAATATTAAAATAAACTTAGATTATTTTTGAATAAAATTTGATTTAAAAAGTCGTTGAAAATATTTGTTTTCACCTTAATTCATGATTTAAATACGAATGACAACTTTCGAGGAGTAAGAAAAAGTAGGAAAAATGAAAATGATGGCATCTGTGATTTAAGTCAACTCCCAAATATATTTTTCTTTCACTAGAATTAAAATATTCTATTCTGGTGTGCAAAATTATAGTAATTTTAGTGCTAGTTTTAATCGAAAAAATTCAAAAAGCCAAAAAGCCATCGTATCTGGTTGATCTTAGCATGCCCAAAGTACACATATTGCTGGCACATTTCTTAAAGAAAAAATGTTACTTAATTAAGATTCAGAATCACAGCTTTCGCTTATAGCTTAGCTTTATGATATCTTCTCGCCTCTCATGCCAAATCTTGCATTGCTTTGTGGCATTTTTTTTTCTTTGCCATATTCTAATATTGTCATTTGTGGTTTGTTTCCTTTGTCACGCCTTCGTTTCGCAGTTGTAATGCTGAGCAATTTTAATAATCACACAACATGGTGACAACAAGGACACACACGCACACACTCACACACAGGACATTCGCTAAGCCCAGAACTGGCCAGCGAGCCTGTCCGATAAGACTGACAGAGAGAAACAGAAACAAGATACAGTGAAGAAGAAATATGTGAAGCAAAGAAGAGGCACAGATTGACGCCATGTTGGTTCCATGTTACTGCGGATGCATACACTCACTCACACACACACACGCACACACACACACACAGACAGGCACATAAGTACATGGTACATTGTTGGGCATGTTTATGTTTCCCGCTTCGCAGTCACAATGGACACGGTCCAGATCCAAACTCTCCACTGATTTTCCATGTTAATCTTTGGGCATTAATCCGCCAGCTATGTTACGGTCGCTGCTTGAGCTTACACATAATGAAAAAAAATCCAACGGCCCCCAGTTACATACATACATACATATAGATATATCTATAGACCCATATGTACATATATATACGGATGTATATCCATCCCGCATATGCTCCAGTGGGAAAATGAAATTTAATTTTAATGCACTTAACACATTTTTCACTTATGCTGTAAATTTTAAACTCACTCGCTCACCTGTTCTTCTGAAATCGCATTTTATTTTTTGTAAGTTTCTTCTTTTTGTTTCATTTTTCAGCACATAATTACAAATGGATTTTTTTTAAACTTGTTTAATGATAATGTCGTTGCTGTTGTTGTTGTTGTTGGGACTCATTAAGCACTTTTGGGCAAGTGATTAACACAAGCTGTTGCTTGCCTACCCCAACCCCAACCCCATCCCCATCCCCATCCCTTTGTTGGGTTAACCTACGCAAAAAATGAGTCTGCCCAAAGGCAAAACCGGCAATTACATTGTAAAAGACAATTTCCAAATGTTAAAAAGAACCAAAAAAAAAAAAGAAAAAAAAAAACCTATAGTTAATTTGAAATGTTTGCGAAATTCGTTAAAATGTAAATTTAAGTAGTCGTGAGAAAGATATAACCTTTGGTGTTACTATATTTATATTTGACCCCCATTTTGGTAACAAAATATAGTAGATAGATTTGCTCACCATTTTCATTTGGATAATTGCAAACACTTAATACATATCAGCCTTCTAGATAAATTTGTATAACAAATTAAACGGGCTCCCAATTTTTTTTAGTTTTTCAGATCTTAGCGTTCAGACAAGGAGAATAAGTAATTTGGGTCTTACAGAACTTTAATTTTATTTCGATTATATGCAGTTTTTTATTTTTTATTTGGTTATTCCTCTGCATATAGGGATTCTAGAACAGAAGTCATAAATGTTTGTCCATTAAAATTTTAAAATTATTATTTTCTTAAACATTTTCCGATACCCGATAATCAAAGAAATATTTTTTATATTCTTGCAAAAATGGACGAAACAGAAAAGTTAAATATGTGAAACTTTTTTGTGCCACTTTATTTAGTTGTTGTTATACAAATATGGGTGGAATTTTTGTAACACGCAGTCTATGGACTTGTTATATTCAAGTCCGATGTGTAAGTCATTAGAAAATTTTTATATTTAAATTGAAAATCATAGCATATACTAAATTTCAGGTTTGGTTTCTCATCAATACCATAAAATAGTTAAATTAACCAAAGACGAATTGTTATTATAATTTATGAATTGGTGGCTTTTTAACTTACATTAAAGAAGTCTATATAAACCAGAGCCATAAAGTTGCCATATATTCCCAGACCAACAATTTGAGCAGAGCAGAGCAGAGCCAGTAGCAAGGCAAGAAGGGTCTGTTCCCGTTCAGGACATGACAAGCTAGGACCAGACCACCCAGGAAAGCCAACCGTTTAAATGTGTAATGAGGCTATGGGGGTCAGCTGGGTCTGGCCTCAAAGCCACTCTTCACTCTCCCTCTCTCTCTCTCCCTCTCCCTCTCTGTCTCTGTCTCCCCACAATCAAGGTGAAAGCATACGACTAATTAAGCTATTTATTAGGTTTAAGGTTAAGTTCAACGGCAGTTAGTTGCAGTCATTTGATTTGGCCAGACTGTATACCAAGTCGCTTAGCCATTTTGTGTGAGTTTTGTCTCTGACCTAGTGAGCTAGGTCAGGAGACTCATATGTATGTCCGAAAAGTGCAGCGCACTTTTTTGGGCTCTTCGTCCTGTGAGTTGCATGCTCTGCGGTTGGCTTTATATGCACTTCATCCTTTCCGCTCCTAGTCACGGTATTTTGTTGTCCTATTTGCGCTTCATACAGTTCATTAAAGTTAAATAAATCAAGTCAAGGGGAAAAAGAGCTTCATTGACAGCACAGTTGATTTTTCTGTTATGGGAGTTCGGTTTCGGCATTCGAATTGGAAAGTCTATCGCCCTGTCGAGGTGTTGATTATCCCGATGGCAAACTAAACGATTTGGGCAGGCAATTCATGTGGAAAATGTTTCGCTGTGCTGCAGCTGGCGGGTTGAAAAGAGACAGTAGATAAATTCATTTGATGGATTTTAATCGAAGAGAAGAAAAGTTAGCTGTGAAATGGCGATTCGATCGATTAGCACTCAAATTACAATCAAATTATGGTTAGCGTAAATTGAATTGAAATGGTTTCGAATTCCTGTGGATTAAGACGCTAACACCGGACGTTCCATTTTTGTAATTAAGGAGGTTCATTAAGAATGTTTTCCAAAGGTTAGCTCAACTGAAAAAATTAGACTTGTAGAAATTGTTAGATTTAAAGAAGTTAGAATCTTAAGAAATTAAATAATTAATTGCCGAAACATGAATTTTATAAGAAAATAATTGGTTTCTTTTTCAATAAAATTGAAATTTAAATTTTGTTTTGAAGACTAAAAATATTAGTGGTCTAAAATATGTTTTAAAACCGACAAGTGAATAACAAGATAACGCAACAATAAATAACTTTCTCCGATTTAGGAAATCGAAGTTTGGGGATAAATTTGAAATTTATTGAATGCAGTTTTTCTTAGGTTTACCAGAGCTACAACTCCTTCAAAGGGATCAAAGCTGTGCCGATAAATTAAGAATTTTGAAAAATCGTTTGAAAAACTATTTGTAACATAATAGTACCGAACTCGAATGTCATTATTTCTTTAAGTTTTCAACTCTGAGTTTTGAAATCGATTGTTAAAATATGTTCCTATAAACTAGACGTGCAATTTACACTACTGATTTTTTAATCACTGATTATATATGACTAGAGTTTGAATCGAAAATGACCGATCAAATGTGGACGAGCGAAGAACTGCAACTTTATCGTGTCATGTCACTTTTATATAGTGCATACAATTAATTGTTGATCAAATACATTGTTTTGGTTTTTCCCATTTGCAATTGGAATATATTGTTTCACCCTTTTATCGACAATTCCTGCAAGTCCTGCATATTTTCGTACTTCTTTTTGAAGTCCTTTTTTTTGGGTGGTGGGGGAAATTGCCTACTTTTTGGTTGGCGACTTAATTATACACATTTCCCACTTAATTTTTTTGGTCTCCCTTCTTGTTTTTTTGTATTTTTTGTTTTGGTGTGGCACACGTGCTTAAATTTCGTACAAATTGTTGTGTTTCATTTGGCTGTGGTGTTGTTGTTTGCTGTTGGTGTTACTGCTGTTGGTGTTGTTGCTGTTGGTGTTGTTGTTGCTGTTGTCCACTTTATAATTATAGACGTCAGTCAGGCATTTAACCCGTACAATAGCAACAACAATTGTTGGCAGCCTCGTTGGGTTTCAATTTGTGTGGGTCTCACGTAGGCGCCGCCACGCCCCCGCCTCTTTCTCACCCCATCCCTTGCCCACAATCCGACAGCACCAACACCAACACGAATGTAAACACAAATACACTTAAACAGGGAAACATAACAGTTATTGCCATGTCTGTGTGTTGCTGCTGTTGCTGTTGTTGCTGTTGTTGTTGTTTCGTGTTGTTGCTGGACATGCGAAATAATTGCTTCATACATAATTATCGCGAGACGCAATTGCACTTGTTGTTCTTTTTGTTGTTGTTGTTGTTGCTGTTGGCGCTGTTGTTGCCTGGTTTGGGACCCAGCAATTTTGTGGTCTGGCGCCTATTTTTCGTTTGCCTTGCCATCCCCAAAAAGTATGCAACACGTTTTAGCATTTAGTTTACAAGGGAATAAGGATGAGTTAGGACTATATATACATATGCATATGTATATGTATTTATAGATATATGTATATACCCTAAACCATTGCATGAAATTTAATGGTTTAAAGTAACATTATTATTAAGGCCGATAGTCTGTCTGTCAATGTCTATATCATTTACCATGTGTCACTCGTGTCCTGAAACTCGTTGCTAACAGCTTTATTTCTGTTAGTTGTTCTGTCAATCTACTTGTTAAATTTACTTTCTTATGAATTTATAATATTTATTGGCATTGGTTGATTTATAAAATATTTTGTACTTGAAATAATCATATTGATATTCCCAACATTTTAGATTGTATTCTTTGATCTCTGATATTATTCATGTCATTGCACTATGGACGATTTTCAGTTTTTGGTGGCGTAAAGTTTAAAACTTAAATTTTCTTTAAAATGCTAACTCAACAAAATTTTTGTATTAAGTTTTAGTTCTGATTAAAATACTCGTCAATTGCGCCTCTCCTTTGTTTTGCGCCCTTACTGGCATTTTGAACGGTTGAGTAAAGTGGATTATAAAATGGATTGTACTCGTAATATACTCGATTAATGTCAAATGAAGAAGAAATATTCATAAGTATTTTGATTAACTTCACCAAGATAACTTCGAGATCGATATTTTATGTTGCATTTTTATTCTTTCCTAGTTAACTTAAGATAAGAAATTAGTAATATTACATACGATTAAGGAGCGTGAAACTAAAGGATTCAAATTGCAAAATTGCATTGTATTGGGAGATACATATATAGTTCACTTCTTCTTTAGAACAAAAAGGAGTGCACACTTGACGTAGCTTTGGAAAAATGTCATTTAATCTGAAACACATAAACTGTGAAGTATTTTTTCTTGAGAAAACCACCAAAATATCCATTAAGAGCGAAATAATGATTTTTGAGCAAGAGCCCATAACGCGAACAGTTGAAATGAAAAACTACATACTTATTCATGTCAGTAATTTTAACTTAAATCGACATCTAAGAATTATTCTTGTAAATGAAAGACTGCATCAAAATTATCCACTAATGTTTAGTATTGTCCTTAACAAGTTCAAGATTAAGAGAAAAATGTGTAGAATTCACAGTCTACATATTTCATGTATTTTGTTGTAAATGTATGAGAAAATTGGCAATTACTTTTCATTGCACTGACTAAAGGGCAAACGATTTAAAGTCGAGTAATTTAGCTCGGTCTGGTTACCAGTTATTACACAAAGTGTAATGTTTTTGGTAAATAGTTTTATTTAAAATGTTTGTGTATTGTTTATTGGACTATAAAAAATTGATGCTTTGCTAAGAATCGAAAAATATTTAGATATGTTTGGTTATCGATGCTAAAGAATAAATATTTTATGTTTATATAAATATCAATTCATGAAGTAATGATTTATTTGCATGCAAAAGGATGTAACAACTTGCTTAAACATATTTACTTAAATATTCCACAAATCAATTTTGCAATAACCTGCGCCCACACACACACACACAGATACGCAAATACACTTATTTATATACATATATTTATGTAGAAACAATTTGTACAGGGAAAGTAATTCAACCAAAATTGCATTTTATTTATTTAATTTGAAGCATTTTCATTAACTTTAGCCAGGGTTTCGTTTCCGTCCTTGTTTTTTTTGCGTTCGAAAGAGAAAGAGTGAGAGATGAAGTGAGAGAGGAGCGGGGAAACGAGGGAAGAGGGGCGGAGAGAGTGAGCCACACAGTTATGCAAATGTAATTAGTTGCATGACCGAAACCATAGAGCAATATTTATGGCCCAGACTGTACACCAACAGAGCGATAGAAAGAGAGAGCAAGACAGAGAGAGAGAGAGAGAGAGTGAGTGAGAGTAAAAGAGACAGAGAAGTGAAAGCGGCCTGCAACTGTTGTGTATCTGTGAGATACTTTAAATTTTTTACGATTTTTGTGGGCAAGAGCTTTATGTTACCCTTTTTTATTTTACTTTGTTGTTGCTATTTCGGTTTTGTTTCTGTTCGTCGACGTTTAGGAGAATATTTTTTCGTATTGCAGCTTCTTTTTTTTTGTTGTTTTATTTTGTTAATTTTTTATGGTCGGGTTTTTCAGTTTTATGGCGGAAATGCCAACGCTTGCCACAAAATAAAACAAAAGATAAAAGTAGACTAGGTCGAACGGTTTAGTCCCCCTCCTCCCCTCCCTTCCCTTCTCTATCACCCTCTTCCTATCCATTGCCACATGGCTCTCTTGTAATTGCTCTGCAAGTGAAAAATCGAACAAGGAAAAACAACAACAAAAATGTTTAAATTCTCACAGAATATTTTGTTGTTGGTTCTATCTTTAAAAAACTTTTGCCCAGGCCATTTGCCAGTGAAAATTGAGATTTATGAGTGCCATAGGTAAGACTTGAGGTGTGTGTGTGTGTGTGTGTGTGGGACTGGTTGTGCATCTGCATCTTTGAGCTTTGCGAGTTTGTTTTTAACCAAGTTGGCAACAACTTGGCATATTTCTCCATTACGAGAAGCAGACGCCCAGCCAGTGTGCCAGCCAGCCAGTCAGCTCTTGCAAATTGATTTGATTTGATTCGATTTTGAGACGATAAGCTCTTTGCTTTCTTTCTATTTCGCTTTACTTCTTTCCTTTGCTTTTGCATCCAACTGCCACTTCTTTCGTTTTGCGATAAAGGAAATAAGGTAAGAGAATTTGTAACTTGTGCTCCGCCGAGTAGTTTGTTTGGCTGCTGCTGCTGCTACTGCTGCTGGGGCCGCATTTGATTGGCAGGACACAGAAAAAAGTTGAGATGCCAAAGGATGTGAGGGGGATGTAAGGAGATAAGCCAACAGACAAACGATTATGTAAATATTCTGCCCCCAGATGCCACACCAAGGATGCATTGGATGGAAGTGGGAAGCTTGTGAGAGATTGCTTTTATTAATTAAAATCGTTGCTCACATCTTTGTGTTCTCTTTTGTCTCAAAGAGAAAGTTAAAGTGACCAAGTCAAGAGGTTTTCGCAATTAAATTGAATGTCTCGTCTCATGTATCCAATGTATCCGACTCATCATCATCATCATCGTTATTATTATCCTTAGTTGGCTTCCGGCTTTGGCTTCAATTAGTGCAAATCGAACACTCAGACGATTTTAAACCAACAATTTTCGTTGCCAATAATATGGGCAAACATTTTGGCATAGTGTCAATTAATTTCCCCTCAATTTCCCTATTTCTCTATTGCCCCCTCCCCCCTCTCAACCCTTTTGCCCACCCTATCTCCCGAGGCAAACTAAACTGACAAAATGAAGTTGATGTTGTCCCGCCGCCGCTGTCGTTGTCGTTGTCGATGTCGTCGCGGTTGCTGTTGCAGTCGACGCCTCTGCAGGTGTTTGGCGTTCCTGGTGTCGATGTCACTTGACGCCGTCTGCGGCAGCCACCCACCCCACCAGAGCCGGCACTCTCACCACCCTCCTATACCCTTGCCAAACAAGGTTGTCATTGAGCGCGATTGCTATTTAGCTGATTGTGTGGTTTTGCCTTTAAACGTCTCTGCCCTTCTGCTTGCTACCCCTTCCTTTCCTCACCTCATCTCCCTCCATTGCGCTGCACCAAAATGAAGATGTGGAGTCTGACATAAGGGGCATGCTGCAATTAATTAAAGAGCATTTTGTCTTGCGCCCCGCTCTTAAAGTAGATTATATGCATGTGAAATATGAAAGGGATTTTGGCTCGCAAAAAGATTTCAATTATGACAATTAAGTATGCAAGAGAAGGGCGAAAAACCATCCATTCTACTTTATATACCAGCACTGCGACCATTTTTCCATTTAACTACTGGGTATTCTCTTAAATTTAAGGACATAAAATGTGTTTAAAATTTTAATCATAACGATCTTCCATTTTAAGCAAACATTCGATAACATTAAAATATGAAACCATCTTAAAAGATGTTTTAACACAAATTAGAAATTATTAATTGACTTTCTTTTATTATTAAATAAATTCAATAAAGTTGATGTGAATGTTTAATTATGCAACTTTTACACTTTAACAAAAACATTTTGGTTCATTCCCATTGTGGATTTGAGTTTAAAAATATTAAACAAAGTAATAATAATATTTTAACATGAAAATGAAAAGTGTATGCACAAAAAAAACTGTGAACTCTGCTATTTTAAGCTTTGCCTCGTTTTTTTTGGCTTTATTTAGCTGTAATTCTCAACTAGTTTTAGCGTTAGAAGTTTTTTGCAAGGTCTGCAAATGATGAAGCTTGAACTGGTGGTACTTTATATAGTTATACAGACAGCCTGGTCACCTTTTTAAACTGACCAAGTTGTTATAATATCTAAAATCCAATTTGATAACATTTAAGGCGATCTACATCAAAAGAAACATAAAAATTTGTTAAGAAAAAAAAATGGTAATGACTAAAATTTGTGTATTTTAATTGTTTAATGAAATGCTGGAGCATCTGTTGTCTTTAATATTCACGAATCTTTAAAAGCTTTAGCGTAGCAGTTCTCGCCCTAACAATTTTATTCACTTCTATGCAGCACATGCGATTTTCCCATAGAGCATCCCGGGCACACACCCACGCTGCATATAAGTAGTAGAACTCACGTTGTATGATATTTTCCACTTTGCACAAAAATGGGCTCCGCCATAACCTGTTCGTTCGTTCGTTCGTCAAGCGCCTGTTTTTATCGATGCCAGGCCAGGCCATGACCATGGCCATGTGGGAGTTGATGGTTTTTTGTGCCTTCTAATCCATTGACCAATGGACGCGGCCTGGCCAAATGCTGTATCCTTGATGTCTGCCTGACTGCCAGCCAGCCGGGATGCCAGAGAATAACCTGGGATATTTACATGCATCGGCCTGCTGCTGTTGCAGCTTGTGTTGATGCTGTTGCAACTTCAGTGCAGCTGACAAAATGGCCAGTTGGCTTATGGACCATGCCCACTTGCCCCATGCCAGCGCCCACTTGTCTACTCTCACTGGCATTCTGTAAGTGATCAATGTTTGTCTATGCTCTGCGGTATACCAAAAACCTGGCTAGCCCCAAAAAGTATGCAATGGCCACTGGCCATTTGTTGTTCGCCTTCTGCAGCAGCAGCAGGAGCAGCAGCGGCAGCCAGAAATTGCCTTTGTAAACAAGCATAAATTGTTGCATACTTTCGGGCTGGCTGCGCTTGCCGCAGCTCGGCCCATTGCAATGCATTGCTTAGCTTGTGATTATGTTTGTAGAGCCTGTTTTTGGTGCTCCGATAGCAGAGATGAAATGCGTTGGGGGTGAGGTGTTAGTCGTTAAATTGGAAGTGACTTATTTGTCGTGGCTGTCTGTGTTACTGGGCTCCCATGACAGAGGATGGGTGCGTGCGGGCGCCCGCAACTATGCTTTAAAATGCACAATACATTATGTTTCAGCTCGTTTCACTTTAATTGCAGAAATAAGTTGTTTGACACCTCTGGTCACATTGTTAACTTCCTCTATTCCAGATGGTTTCATTAGATTTATAGTTTTTTAAGAACGAAACAAGCATTTAATTCCAAGAAACAAATGCGGACTTGGTTATGAGAATTAAATTGAGTTGGTATTCATTTAAGTTGATTCAACATGAATTGTAAAATTCAAAAATTATTCATTTTAGCTGCATAAATCAGACTGAAACTTCAATTCTTAAATCCAATTTTAAATATTTAAAGTGCTCTTAGATAAATCGAACATTCCTAATTTTTATTCATTTTAATGTCTTTATTTAAAATTAGACAAATTTGTAGATTGCCTTCATTTCATTGTAGTTGACAGCCTCAATTATGTAAGTGAAACCATTTGGAATCATTGCAAATTAGTTGTAATGAATATTAATCCATTATTATTTAATTTGTTAAAATATCTGAAGAATTTTTGCATCTGCGGCCTCTAATGCGGCAAATATTTTTGGTTGCCATTTTGAAGAAATCTTAAGGCCACTGAAACAATTCCAAGCAATTAATTTATCCACTTAACACGCAAACTTTAAGTGTAAATATTGGCTCCAACACCTCTTGCTGCGCCCTCAACCGATTCCCCTATCTGTGTGGCCTTTTCCATTTTGGACGCCATTTTCTGCCTCCATTTTGGACGCTTAATGGCTGAGCTCAGTTCGGCTCCGCTCAGCTCTCGTCTCTACCGCAACCCGCAAAGTATGCAATTATTATATGAAAAGAAATCAAGCGCCAGCCAGAGAGTGTCGGCGGAATCAGAAAGAAGCAGGCGAAAGTTACTCGAGTATAATTTCAATGGCCATCGCAATTGCCTTTAAAAAGCAGTTGAAAGATTCTTTTTTTTCTATAGTTTTTTTCCTTCTTTTTTTGATTTTTTTTTTTTGCTTGGTTTCTTTAATTGCCCCATTCTCCGACTTCAAATGCAGCTAGCAACCCAAGGCAACCCTTTTTCCTTTTGGCCAGGCCAATAAAATGTGTGGGCTGCAAAAGAAGGGCGAGGTGAGAGGAGAGAAACCGGAGGTGGCAAAACCGCTTATCAGGCAAATTTTTCGCCTTGTGTTGGCGGTATTATTGAGAAATTAAGCGCACATCGTGTGCATTCGCACAAAACACGTACTATACAATACACACACACATACACTCATGAATACTACACACACACACACACATTGAGAGAGGGTAGGAGGAAAGGTATGAAAAGGTAATGCCCATTTAACGGAAGTTCCAGCAAAACCAGCAGGTTGAGGAAGGACAAAGTTAAAGAAAACTTTAAAGATAAAAACTAGTGAATGGCTGTGCTGCCATGTGCGGGTATAAAGGAAGCATTATGGCAAAAGTAAAATGGGGGGAATGATACTTTTCAATAGGAAAAACTTAATGAAGAAAAAGGGTTAGCGTTTTCTTCAATGAAACGCTGTTGTGAACAGATTGTAATCGGCAATGGTTATACTAAGAAACCTGCAGTTCTCTGTGGAGACCACAGAAAAAATATCAAACGGATTTAAATCAAATTTATAAATAATATAAAGAATTTCGTATGCAGTAGAATATACTGTATACAAATAATATAACCTGTCGGTTTGGTGAGTTTGAACGTTGTTTCTTACACTAATCTGTGACGTCTTTGGGGAATGGAGTTATAAGTTGTATTTAGTTGCAATTCCCAACTAGTTTAAGCGTTAAAGTGGTGGTATGGCCTTGCAATTCTACGGTCGTTAGCGAAGACTGCTGATGATAGAACTTAGTGGTTCTTGAAATAGCTATACAGACAACCTGTTCACTTTTCGTTTCCTGACCTCGAGCTCGCTTTAATAAATTATAAACAAATTATAAAGAATGTTTTTGGAGACCTAGAACACAAGCGCTTTTGACTCAGAATTTAGTAAATATATTGTATTATTTTTTGATTATCATTGTCGGTAAGACAATGTGATATAAGGATCATCATTACTTCCCCTCCTTAATCGAATCCATTAGCTATATGGAATAATTCTCGAATTCCATTCTATATGTTTCAGTTGAGTTTTGAAAAAGAATTACAATATTTGAGTCAACAAAGATAAAGATATGGGACTAAAATTTATTCTGGCAACTTCTGGTAAATATTTTGGGTTCCTTGTCCGCAATAATATAAATTGAAAAAGACCCCGTAGCTATAACTATGATTTAAGTCTAGTATTAAGACTTCATCTAGCATTGTAAATAAATAAAATTATAAGCACGACAAAACATTTCAAGTTATTATTAAACTGTTTATTTAGAACTTTATAATGTTTTATCACTTTCGAATTAGCAGTATCTCCTACTAAATAATTATTTAAATTATTTTTAAAGGCATTAAATATTTATTTTGATAAAATTGTGAATCGAGTGTTTCATAAATCTTCTTTACTTTCTAGTTTTGGATTGTTAATTTGTTTTGCAATTTAATATGTTTTTTTTGTTTGCTTGTTTCCAACGAAAACATTTAATTTATTGGTATTTAAATTCACATATTCACTTAATTGTGCGTATTAAAAAAAACCGTATCCATATTTTTTGATTAATTTTTTCTTAATTAAGTTTGCTTTGACGTTTTTATTTCCCCATTTTTTTTTTTGTTAGTGTTTGATTGTGCAAATCTATTTGAAATGCATGAAAAATTATAAATAGATGCTAATTAAAATGGTTATATTCTGAAACATTTGTTCATGGTTGCCTAAGGCCAATACACGTATGTACGCCATAAATCTTTAGTGAGGGTTTGCCCGACCCATGTCATCATTGTCATTGGCGCAGCAGCAGAAACAGCTGCAAGCATATGAGCAACAAAAAGATGGGACTACAAAAAAAGGGGGACGGATTGTTGGGGGGCTGAGAGGCTCCCAAAAAAAATTGTCATACAGCTGCATTGCCAGCGGCGCAGTAAAGGGAAAGGGAATACTTTGAACAGGGACATAGGGAGGACATGGATTCATGACATGGACATAGCAGCCGGCGACAGTTGCATTAACCTTAGCTGTCAGCCATTAGCCAACAAGCTAGTCGGGCAGCAACATGGCCAGTTGACTGGTCGGCCTGACCAAAAGAAAGGCTTTTGTCTGTGGTTGGCTCTTTTTTGTCCCCCTTTTTTTTTTTTTTTGAGATTATTCGCTGTGACACTTAAAGGGCAATGAAGTTGACTATTGTAAAAATAAAAAGCAGCATAATTAAATCTAACAATATGCTGTTATTTTTAAATATTCATTGGAACTAATTGATATTAACTAGTGTTTTTAATGCAGCTATTAAAACAATCATCCTAAAGGAAAAGCTTTTAATCCAATGCTCCATATTAATCTTATCTCCATTGGGATTATATCTCCTTAACTTTGGATGTTTTTTATGACAAAGTAAACATTATTGTAAATGTTACATCAAGTATTTACTAAGAACAGAAATCTCGTACATATCAGAAAAACTTTTGAACATTTTTTGTACAAATTTCTTTAGTCGAGAATTTAAAATTTTACTTTATATCTTAATAAAAATTCTATATCTATGAAAAAATGTCTCTAATTTCATAATTTGTTTCAATTAACAAATTAGCCAGGCAACTACGTTTTCTCCCATTTACCCTAAATTATTATTTTTTCATTATATTTTATTTCGCCAAACAACTAAACTTTTTTTTTTAACACTATAGACATATTCATTAGGGAACCGACAAGGAGCGATGGTGATGGTGATGGAGAGAAAAAGCGATAGAGAAAGGAGGAGTACTTCCTGTTTGTGTGCATGATGTTTTCGCAAGCGAAATTGCTTGGAAGTAATTGTGTTTGCCTTTTATTTTGCGGTAATTGTTTGCATATGCAGCTGGCAAAATTGTCCACGAATGAATAACAAATATGGCACATACATATACATACACATACATACATTAAAAGGGGCACGGCACGGTGGTTATTCGGGGCTCTTATTCTGGGCACGGGGCCAGACACTCCCGCATCGGTTATATTGGCTTTAATACATGCCAACAGTTAAACAAATAGCCTTAAGGCTGCACCAGGGCGAAAGCATCTGTTGACTGAACGGAAGAGACAACAAGAAACGGAAGTGCGTGAGCGTGCGAGCTGAAAAGCTTTTTACCCCTAACCAAATGCGCAAAGTGCAATGGTTAAGCGTATGGTGGGAAAGGTTGGGCACAAAAAAAATGGTCGACTGGTAAGTCAAAATGGCGTTAGCGACCACAGTATGTTTTTAGCCTTCGCCTGGCTCTTTGATAAAGTGCAGCGTCCATGCGGCATAAACAATGTGGGAGCGCTTACCTTACGCAGACCCCGCCGAACCTAGGGAAGTCATCCAGACTAGCCAGAGCAGTCCGGGCTCCTGGCTAGATTTTTTTTGCTCTTGGACGGAGGGCGTGGCTGCTGGGCGATATGTGTTTTTGCGCTTGAAGTGCTTTTGGTAGCCGTTAATTGAAATGCATGTGGTGTGTGTTGAGGTTTTCCTGCTGCCACCGGGGACATAGCTAACCAAACCAAGGCGGCGACTGTTGCTTGCCTATACATGCCACAGAAAATACGAAGAAAAAAGGTAACCAAAGAGTAAAGGTGTTTCTAGTCCCGTCTTGCGGCGAAAATATGCTCTAAACAATGGGGAAGGGATCTTTCACTATTACAATGAATAAATCCGGGAAGCTATAGAAATCTCGAACGTCTCAAGAGCAACAAAAAAGCATTTCGGAAACTCAGAAATAACTAAAATTATTGTTAAAGAAAATACAGCTTTTAAATAAAATTGCATCTAAAAAATGCTGAAATATTTATTTTCATGTGGAATTTTTAATTAAACAAAACAGTTGGAAAAATAGAAAAAATAAAAAAAATAGTCATATCTGATTTTAAACAACTGTCAACAGTTTCATTAACTGAAATGACAAAAGGGAACTATTAGGAATTATCAATGTGAAAAATGCCAGACAATCTTATTTACTCGCCACTTTTTTGTGGTGTTCTTATTGGTTTTTTTCTAAAAAGCTTTTGCAGGGCAAGAGTTACTCATTTTTATAAAAATGGAAATGAGAACACCGCAAAAAAAATGGTTAACAATATCAGATATCCTAGTATTTCCATTAGGGCAACCATTTTACATTTCGCTAGAATCAATAGATCTGTTGTACAGTCAAAATGCAGCTGAGAGATTTCCTGCATTTCGACTGTCAGTTTTTAGAAATACTCACCACTCGCGTAATTCTTTCTCAAATGATTAACAAATTTTTAATTTATTCCTTCTGACTCTTACAACGACTGTCGCACACGGAAAACTCTCGAGTTTTAACGAGTATTATTTAAATCCATTTGGTCTGACTACTCTGAAAAGTATGCTATAAATATTTAGAAATTGCTCAACTGGAAGAGTATTTTATTATCCTATAGAAAGCCAAGTTATTTTAACCATTTTGTTGTTGTTGTTAGTAAATTTTTTTTTTGTTCGTTTGTTTTGCGACTTTCATCTGGTTGTTCTCCAGGTGTTAGCCATATCTCTCTCTCTCACTCTCTCCTCTCTCTTACTCTCTTCGCCATTGCCTTTCCATTCTTCATTTATTTGTGCACGCACATTTCGCTAGCGGCTAGACTAGATTGTGTTTTCTGCATCTGTGTGTGCGTGTGAGAGTCGTTGTGTGTGTGTGTCTGTATATTTTGGCAGTTATAACACGCACATTTTGTTGCATGTATTTCAAGCGGTTTCTAATTTGCTTGCCACCGGCTATAGCAAATTCTAATTTATTTGCAAACTATGTAACTGTTTTTCGTTGTCCTTATTGTTGCCTTTGTTGTTGTTGTTTTTGCTACTGTTTTGCCTCAGTTCATTTGCTTTTGGGCGAAGTGGCAAAGGTCGCATCCTCCTTGGCTAAAGCGTTGATTAAAACTGCGCACACAAAAAATAAAAAAAAGGATAAGAAAAACGGGCACATAAATAAAAGTCAGTTGGGCACGCCCCAGAGCCATGATAAAGTAAATGCCACAGAAAAGGTGTTGAATTGAATTCCATATGGAGTTATAGCTAGAAAGTTGCTGCAGAAACTTATCCGCGAAAGGTGTGAATAAAGACAAAAAGTGAGGCAAAATTTGAGAATTTATCTTACATAAAACCATAACTGGAAGCTACTTCAATTAGGTGGGAATATGCCATGATCTATTATCTGTTTCTCCTGACAGTGTCAATCAGTTTGGCTGCTCTTTCAAAATAATAAAAGTTACATTTATACACCAAAATCAATATTTTTCTATGTTGCTTGGATTTTATTTTTACGGTTATTAACTAATTCTAATGTTCTGATTTCGAATCTTCCCTCAAATTTCTTGTAGCAGCTCTAGTTAGTAAGATATAGCCAACGTCGTGTAAATAACATGAAAATCTTTCAAACATTTTGTATTATTTTTTTTGTGTTGGTTAGAACCATATTTTTTCTCAAAATCAAAACTGGCGAAACTTATTTCGCTAAAAGAACTTCAAAAGACATGCTAGTTGTGTGTATATTTTTAGGATTTACTTTTATGTGTACTCAAAATGTGTAACTCAAAATTATAATTAACATTGACAAAAAGGATAAAAAATGATTTCGAAAAGTTATAAATTTTTGAAATGTGCCACAGCATTAAATTGAGTGAAAAGTGAAAAATAGTGAAAATAACTTAACTCCAAACCAAAAAAAAAAGGAAAATCCTACATAGCTCTATTAAGTAGCATCAAAAATTGAAATAAATTATATCATAATTACATATGTTGTTTTATTACAAAATTAACTACATATATGTGCATTAAAAATGTTACATTCCATTTAGGATTAAAGTGATTTTAGTCTGACCAAAAAGTTGAGCCAACAAACCCAACAGAATGTGAAAGTTATTATAAGCTAAACATTTAGAAATTTCACTTTCAATCAGTGAAACTGAAATTTTATTAATGTGCTTCCTTTTGACGTTGAACGCCGCAGTTTTATGGTAAATAAGTAAAATATGTATTCTCATGTATTTTATCATCATATGTATATGATGGTATATTCTAAATAATACAGACAAGAGTATACTAAACAATAAAAGTGTCCAATATATAAAGACTTTGAGGGAGTAGCATTCCCAAACCAATTGGTTTGATGACTTCCACAGAAATCTTATTTGTAAGTGACTTTGACTCTTGCAAAGCTTACATTTTCTGTGTAATATTTGCAATTTCAATGATTCATAACTGGTGACTCTGCTGCACTTTTAACGAAAGTATTAAAAATATATATCGTTGTCACAACTACTTAGCAGGCAAAAACTGTTTTCAATTCATTTTGTTCGCTTTTCCAAGGCAAACGAAACGAAATCCAAGCCAAGTGAGCCACTTGACTCTGCACATTGTGAAGGGAAAGAGGCACAGTTCGTGTCCTGTGACTTGATAATGCTTAATGCCTGGGCTTACAATAGCAAAATGCCTATCAAAATGTCTATCCATTCAGTCAACATCAGTCAGCTTATGCCATCAGCTACAATGTACAGAGTGAGTGAGAGAGAAAGCCAGATTGGAACGCATGCAGAGAGTGAGTGAGAGGCGGGGAGTAAAAACATTTTCCAAAGATTTTAAAAGTTTTTCTTTTTTTTTCTGCCCCATACCAAAAAAGCAATGCAATCAATGGCTTAAACTATGACTACAATTGAGTATAGATTGGGTGAGGGCTCGGAGGAGTTAAGGGGTAATACAAAAAGTCAAAGATCTAACAACTTGTCACACAAGGCCCTTCCTTCTTTTTTGGATTTTCTTTTTCTTTTTTTCTTTTGTGGATTGAGTAAAGAATTTCATAACAATTTTTGCTGCTGTTGCAGCGTTGTTGAGGAAAGTAAACAGTGTCGAGCCTAAAATGTATGCAATCCTTGTAGTGATTGGATGTCTTCCCTTCTGTTGGTTGCCAGGAAGGGGCAGCAAAGTGGGCGGAGAATGGGTGGGTGGCAGAGCTGCAGTGCATGGGGGCTGCCGTTTTCAATTTTCACTCAGGCAGCAAATTGATAAAAATTGAATAAAATAATAGATATAAGATGCAGCAGCAGCAATATCAGACTTGTTAGTACTTCGGCTTTGTTTACTCTTGGCACTCTGTGTACTCTGTAGACATTAGATCTTAGAGTGTTTTATAGTCTTTATAATGTATATAAGTTCAAGATTCGTATTCCAATTTTTCATAAGATAAAAAACTATTACTAATTTTTTGTTTTTGATCAAGCAACTCATCAACGTAACTTTTAAATATCTCTTTTATAAAAAAAGCATACTGCTAAACATTAGAATTCTTTTTATATTCTAAAATTTACAAATTTAAATAATATTTGATACATTTTATTGGCATGTAATGGTAATTTTTTATTGATTTTCTTTCTAAATAAGCTTGATTATCGGTACGCAGTCAAAGAACCAGTTATTGTTCTTTCGACAGGATATTTGAAAGTCGTCATTCCATCATTTTAAGATATAAAACATTTTTTTTTGTTTTATTTTTCAATCCGGCAAATGGAAAAATATTGCTAGCTTCTCAAGGAATATGAAAGAAGAAAGTTTCCTTGCATTTTTTATGGCACAAGGAAAATTCAATTGCAACATTTTCGCACACACACACACATGTACGCACAGAGAATTGCAACCATCTTACACACATACATCTAAGTATATAAAGTATGTTGAACATTTGCGCCTACAAGCAGGCAATAGTTTTTACAATATGCTGCGTGTTTGCACACATGTTTATTTTCAATCAATTGACGTTGCCCCTTGCCAGTTGCCCATTGCCTATTGCAACTTCCACATGGAAAACACTTAAGTAGAGTATGACTTACACACAAGCAAAGTAACCATAGTGAAATACAAACGAAAAAAAATAAGAAAAAACAAATAAAATATATATTTATTTTTCTTTCAAAATTTATTTATATTCTTAGCCATGGCATATTGAAAATCGAATTCTTAGACAATAATATTGCCTTTGTTTGCATATTTCATTATTCTTTCTCTTGTTTTGTATGATACATAAGAGTGAGTGTGTTCTCAGCTAGTGTGCTAGTGTGTGTTTGTGTTTCTAAATGTGCATATGAAGTCAAGGCAAACAGTAGTTCATGATGGGCTGCTCTGGCAACTGCACCTGAGCAGCTACGTCTAGGTCCGTGGTGGCATCATAATGCTAATGATATTTGCTTTAAAGCGTACAGTTGGTAGGAGCAGCTGCTGTTGCCATACCCGCGAGTTTAGTAGATGAAAAACTCTTTAGAAATGCATTAGTAATTTCATAATGGCCGCAGCTTGCTGGCTCTTTCCCCATTTTGCACTTGTGTTTTTGTTTTCATAAGGTTTTCACAGTCAATTGACCAATGAAATGTGCAAAGGAATGAAGCGTGTCTAATGTGAATGCGTGTGTGTGTGTGTGTGTTGGGTGTGTCCATGGCGATGAAGAGAGACAAGAGATGCGGAAAGAGAGGGAGAGTGAAGTGCATAATAGACTCATAGTTATTGGAATCCATATGAGCATTACCACTTATTGCATAATTATGCACTATTTAAGCCAATATGAAATCTTTATTATGCTAAGGACCATAATTAAGATTAATTAAACATTTTCAATCTATTGTCAATTGAGTTTAATGTTTAATTGCACTGATATTGCAGTTTAACTTTAATATTTAAGTTCTTCACTTTCGCTTGCATTGATTTTTTAAAGTTTAGCTTTACCCTTTTGATTTTTAAATCATTTTAGGATTTAACTAACTAACTTTAAGAAAAATATAAATATAAACTCAATTTTATAGAAAATAGTATTTGTGAGACATTTTATGAGCTATCCAAATTAATTGATGGGTAAAGGCCAATATTGAAATTTAAATTTTCTTATCAATTACCTATATCCAGCAAATATTCGACCAATTCATATCAATTGTAATTCAATAAGCTTTTGTTGAGTTTATATCTTTGTTTGTTATATTGATTTGTTGCCAATTAAAATTGTCACAGAATTTCAAAGTGATTTATTTTGATTCCTTTGGCTTTTGAACATTTGAATGAAACACATTTTCGTTACAAATAAATAAGTACAAGAAACTCTCATAATTCACACATAAATTGTCTTCAAACAAATTAAATTGCAAGTTGTATAAGCCATATTTCTTTTTTGTCAATTTAAGATGATATTAAATTTCACTAACTGTGACTCCGATAAACTCCAACAAAAACCAAAAATTGTACACAATTAAAATCCAAATTAAAATTAAATATTGCCACTAAACCTGAGAGCATTGACAAAATGCAAGTAAACAGCATTCGGGCATAATATGAGCAGCAAAACATCGAATGGCATGCCAGCAAACAAATGATAATAATAATAGTATGCGAAATAATCATAATAATTGACAGCTCATTTGATTTTAATCGTTTGAAAATGGTGTTAAAAAGGCATTTAAATTATTCCAAATGCGGGAAGCTGCAAGTTTCGTTGAGTAGCCAGAATCAGAGTCAGACAGCCATGAAATATGCAACGTATTATTATGAAATTAACACTATCGGCATATGTGAGATGGGGAATTGTCATAGGCCATGCATGATATGTATAAATTACATTTACTATATTACGCGAATGCACGTTAAATATTGCAACAAATTCTATGTTCCGACAAACGAATTCGCCAATTGGACAAATAAAAAATTACTTGTTTGGAAATACAGTTGGACCCCGATTATCCGGGTTCCCATTAATCGAATACCCCTATTATCCGGCATGAAAATGAGTTTGTTCCTTTATCTCTGTTAACCGAAATTAGCTCTATTTTCCTTAACGAAAACTTATAAAAGAAAATTTAAAAGTTCAACAGATGAAGCAAAAAATATTGCATATTAATCAATAAACCTTTGTAAAACTAAGCAACATTTGTTTGTGGAATGATTTAATGATATCCAACTGTAAATTATTTGTTAACTCAGTGAACGCGACCTATGAGAGATTCTGATTATTTGCCTCCAATTGAAGTAGGTAAATGTGAATGTAAGTGTAAATAAATAAATTGTAGATAGATAAATAGAAGTGCCTATGTGCGATTTGAGTGGTTTTTAGTGAATGACCCTTGTGTTGGCTCTTATCAGTAGAAGCAAAGCCCAATACAAAACTATATACATATATATAAATTCATTAGTCTACAACCTGAGTAAAGTCTTGCGAATTACTAGCATAGGAGAATGCCTAAAACTTCATGCGTATCTAATTAATAAGATGACATTTTACAGAATATTTTGATAAGTATAATCTAGGAAGAAAGAAATTTTTCAGGCCGACCTAAGTGGTTTTCAATTTCAAAGCGAAACAATTTGAAGCGAACTAAGAAATTTATTAATCATTCTAAATTTAGCAGAATTCAAATTTGAAACCTTAATTAAAATTTTAGTTTTTGCTTGTTTTAGTGTTGCCATGGCAATTTTGCCATAATCTGCGCTAATCTGCGAATAAAAAAAAAAAGGTTGAACATTAATATGCACGTGATTTGAGCTTTAGTCACACTCGATATGTCACTCGAAATTAGTTATTAAATCATGATTAAATGTCACATCGCCATCCAACAACCAACACTCAGCCCATGTTCATGTTCGACTCATTCATACTCAATGCTATGAATGTTGGTCGATTGCTGATGCTGATGACGATAATCGCGATGAGGATGAGAGTGACGATGATGGAGAAGGCGTGGGCAATCGTGGCAATTATCAGCGACGAGCTTGACGACACTTGACAACAAACATTGTCACGCCCATAGCCGCCCATCCCCCCCAAACAAACCCAACCCATAGTGGCGATAAAATTTTGTTGCCTAGTACTTGTGCTTAGCGATTGTGTTCATTGACTTTAGGTTGGGATCTAACGATTTTGTTGAGTAGGGTAATAGTCACGAGAGTGAGATATAGATACACACATCCACAACCAGTGGGGGTAAGGGAGAGTGGGGCCTATCGAGCTTATCAAGCAATAATTTCCCGATACTGCGCACCATATGAATCAGTCGCAATGCCCCTGAGCCTGATTTGATAACATATTGCTTTAACTAGTACCTATATGGTTGGGGGTTTAGTTTGGTATTTCCCCAAATGTGATTTTTGAACACACGAAAAGTAAAAGAAATAAACTAATTTAGTCAAGTGGTGCGTATAAATCATTATTCCGTGCTTTCGCAATCTATATTTTAGCATTTTGCAATCTTTTGTTTATTTTTAGGATCTCAAGGATGTATTTTTGCCTTCTTCATCATTGCAAATTGTTTTTAAAGAACCAAAGTTAACTAAATTGCAAAAAATCATTATAATTAGATTGCTTTTTGGGAAATTAATAGACCAAATCAAATTTTTCTCAATTTTTTCATGTGATTGTATATTTATCGTTTTCGATATCATACTTTTATCTAATCTAATCAAATGATTCTCCATTGGCTGCCGACTTGTAGACACTTTCAAAGGTCATTGCTGGCAAGGTCTGCGGCAATTTGCTTTCATGACTTGCGGAAAAGTTTAGAGAGCTGGAGAATTCCAATTGTGGGGGGAGGACGTCATGTGATTATGATAAGCGAATTATTGCATAAAACGGCCACGTAATCAATCATTTATAGATGTGAATACGGCAGCCAGATTGATGATTGAGAATTGCCAATTGCCTGGCTGGAATTGTTGAATGTTCAAATGTTGTCCGGATATCAACAGATACATATAGCGATTCGTCTGTTGACATAGTCAAACCATTCCATTCCATTCGAGGGAATCTGTTTTCCCACGTTCATATCCTCTTACACATTGTTTCCGCCTTCTCCTTCCCCTTCCCGTTCTCAGCTCTCTTTCATTCTTTCTTTCTTTCTTTCTCTCTTTCCTTCCCTGTGTGTGTGCTTCAGTGTCTTTGTTCGTTCAGTAAACATTCTGGGACTGCGACTGTGACTGAGCCTGAGCCTGGCCCTGGACCTGACCAACTTTGGCATCGAGCAGCAGATTTCTTTTGTCCCGACTCAGACGACCGCGCGCCTCCATATATTTCTCATGGACCAGCTCATACAGCTCCTGCTGAAAGTAACCATGCTGCGGCTCCGCATCCTTGTAGCCACGCCGTATTTGCTTATCCCGCTGGCGAAACTCACGCCACTGCATCTGCAACTGGAGCCACTTTTTGGCAATGAAGTCCAGAGTTTTGCGCTCGAATGGTGTCTTTCGGTAGTTGGAAATCGCATGGAAGATGAAATTTGCATTGATTTGTTGCTGCAATGCCAATTGATCCAGCGCCATCAGGCATTTGAGGGAAACACCAGGCGGCACATCCGGCAATCCCTGCAGACCATCTTCCTCCAGCCTGGTCACTTCGTAGCTGGCGCTCAGCTTTAATGTGGCTATATTTCGCATATTTTTGCACTTTGATTCTTGAATTGATTTATGTTCGATTTGCCAAATTTTGTTTGGCCTCAGAACGTCAGTAGTTTAGTCCTCGTACTAAATCGTTGTGACAATTTCGCAGTGCTTTTATAGTCAAAAGGAAAGAGTTGATAAAGCGCATACACTAACACAATTCGTCGTATTTGTAGGAAATCACCTCTGTACATTGCAAACTGATAACGATTGGGTTTTTTGGTCGATAAGAGTGACGTAGCAAATTAACTACAGGTGACATCAATTCACAAACTTAGATTGGTTGGAGTTTCTCAAGCCTTAGATAAAAATTCTACAACAATCAAAAAGCATCGTTACATTCCGCTTTTTCGATTTTGACATATTCAAAGAATTACCCATTATTGGATCGTTGATTTCCATAGATTATAGTCAACTGATTTAAAAGAAGTTTGGACCAAGCATTCAGTAGATCATTTATATAATAAATACAAACATTTTCTTAATAAAATTTGCTTTGAAATCGATCGCCTTTAAAGAGGATACACCTAGAAATTAAAAAAAAAAATTATTAGCATTTTTAAAATGCATAAATGTAAATGAATCTAAGTATATTTCCTGAAAATTTAAAGCAAATCAGACAAATCATTTTCGAGAAACGTGTTTCAAACCGCTAAAACATATTTTCAAACGAAATTACGTTTTTGCAATTGGAAGCCACGATTTCTCGAAACCTTATGATCCGATTGGCTTAAAACTTTTTATAATTATTCTTTACATTATTATCTAGTAGGTGCCATAGGATTTTTTCGTTATTCAGTTAAGCAATATAAAACTATTTTTTGCCCATTTAGTATTTAGTTTAATAATCTATTTGCTTTTCTATTTTCGATTATTTTGGGGAAACGCCAATGTTTACCGCTGCAAGGATTTTCCATTATCCTTTAAAATGTTCATTATATTTTGCTAAAATTTATATTTATTTTTGAATATATGTATTTTTAAATAAAACCCCTATGACAAATTTAAAATAGTTTTCCTTGAAAAAATTATCCTTTTTTATTATATTATTAGTACTCGTATGGCAAATGTCTGTTTTCTAAATATTTTTCCAAATTGTCTTTATATTTTGAAATATAAAGAAAAAGTCCTTCAATTTTTATAGAAAGCTTGGAAAACGAGCCAGATTGCAATATAATAAAATAATTCGCTCTGCTTTGTTAGTATATTATATTGACTTACTATCTTAAACTATAAATTGAATAAATATATAAGATATTAGTTCTAAATATAATTCGTAAAACGGCGAGTACCTTGACCAACGATCAATAAATTTAATAATTTTCAGAGATCATAAATACTAATGAAAAAAGAAAAAACTGTTTTTTGCTTTCTTACCATTAAATGACGAATAATTTGATAGCAATAAGCGTGAGTGGGGAATACCTGAAAGCACTCGAAAATAAGCACACGGTCGGATAAGATAAGGTAAATAGACCAAAAATACAAAGCGAATCGAAAGGAAAAGCAATTACAATTTCAGCTTTATCAATTAGGCCGTAATTTTGAAAGCAATCTGCAAATAAATGTTAAACCAATTTATTTGGCCAACCATTAGAGGCATTGTCTTAACCAAATAATGTGCTAAACACAGCTAATAAAACTTGGCCACAAACCAAACTAATTCGATAATTTGTTTCGGCCGCCAAAGCGCAAAAAAGGCAATCACCAACAAAAATTTGGTGGTTCAGTGAAACAAACACGAGGAGTATGTGAAGGGAGAGGCAGTGAAAGCTGCTATGGCTTATATCTAATATTCCATGAAAAAAAGGCCAACAAAATTGAGCGAAAAGCACTAAACTGAATTAAGACCGCAAATTTATGTGGTGGCCGAATAAGCCAGAGAAGGGACCAACTGAGGGGAATGTATAGGAGAATGTTACCAAGACAAATGTCTTTATATTCTTGTTGTTGCTTTTATTTGCGATTTTCCCTTTTTGCTGCCTGCCGTTCAAGGCAATCATGATATCATCAATAAAAAGAAAATGTCTATGTGCCAGCGTGAAAATTCTCTAACTGGACTCAACGCAATTCGATTGAAATTTGTTAAGATTTCTATTCTGCCCAAGATCCAATTCTCTTGGCTGAAGAGTAAAGAGAATTAAATAGTTTTCTATCTGTTAGCTTTGATGGAATCACACAAATTCCTACCGTAATTATGTAGCACAGTTTTAGGCTGTCGCACATAATATGTATCCAGGCAATGCATGCCCAGCTAATTGAAGGGTATTTACTATTACACAACTCGCCTTATCGCCACTACCCACCAACTTCTCCGTGCTTTTAAAACAGCGTGAAACCGTCTCAGACAGCCATCTCGTTTCGTGCCATGCTTGGCGACGCACAAAAGTATGCTAAAAAAAAAACAGAAACAAGAAAGCAGTGGGAAAATATAAAGAAATAAATTTATGTAAAGCAAAAACAAGGTAGACAACGTCGCTTGTAGGCCGCCACAACAACAACAAAAAAAAAAGAAGAAGCAGGGAAATTCAAAAAGAAAAGAAAAACCAAAATGGAAAATTGCATATTTTAGAAGCTGCGGCACTTTAATAAGATTTATTAAGTCGCAAGCCTCGACATTGACTTGGTCCTTAGCAGTGTCTTACCAAAATGGCAAATAACTGCGTGATGGCGGAGGGAGGAGGGGCAACAGTGGTACCGCGTTGTAAATATTTGTTACTTAACTCTTGCCTGTGTTTGTGTTTTGTGTTGTCGGCTGTTTGTTTTCTTGTTTGCCTTCTCGTCTGTATTTTCCCCCCTTCCTTTCACTCTCTCTCTGGCGCTCTCTTTTTTCGCTTTTCTTTTACGGGTGTTTATTTTGCAGCTAATAAAAAGTTGATGTGCTGCCTGATTCCTTGCAATTTTTTCGCTGCTCTTTCGCGCTGTGTTCATATGAAAGTGAACTTATGCTGGCGGCGCCTAAAAGCTGGCAATGAACTTTTGCCTTGCATTTTTTGTGCGTCTTTTTTTGCGGTGTTTTTCAAGCTTAACATGTGACTGGCAGCATATGATGTTGGTGGGAAAGTCTGTTAAATGGGGCTGCAATTGTTTGTTTTTCGACTTTGGTGTTGAACGGCAACGGAAAAGATTTGTTTGGTTCCATTGGTTGCGAAGGAAATTGAAAAGCCGGCAGAAAGCGAAGCCAATGGAAAGGAATATCTTTTTTCACAGACACTTGAAACTGTTACACTTTCGGTCAATATAAATCAAATCGAATTCTTACGATTATTTGATTATTCCCACTAATTGACGATAAGAATCCACTTCTTTGATTAGAGTGTGGGTAATTCTAACAAGAGGTAAGATAAGCAATCTCTTAACTGTGCTTTCCCCAGGTCGTTGACAGAGATTTAAGGGCAAGCATTTGGTTTATGATCTGGGAAAATTCATGGGACCTTCAACATTTTACATTCTAGAGAAGAAAATTATTGATAAATAATAACTTTTGAATTCAATTGTTGTACAATTTCATTTGTAGATATAGTTATCGAAAAATATTTACTTTTTGAAAATCTTTCTCAAATTTTTAATTTAGTTGGCTTTTTAATTTCTTACTAATATAAACCCAGTCTTAAAATATAAATATTACTCTCCCATATTCTTTTAGTATTTCAGTTTGCTTACAATAATCACATATCTCTGGCTCTTTGTTAAAAAGGCTTCAATTAATTAAATTGCTAATTTCCATAGTTTCAAAATGCATTTTAAACTTATTTTTCTGATAGAAAAATTGGTGTCTTATTACCAGAAATCTTCCGATCATTAGCATTAGAAACTTTTTCATATAGCATTAAAATAATCTCTTTTGATTTCGTTTTCTATTTTTGTGTCGTAGTCAAACAGAATTTGGTTGGAAATACTATGATAGAGGGGTACAAGGTAAAGCTCTTTATTTCGTTATTCTGATTATCTTTTTATCGGATTATCGAATTCAATACCTTTATTTCGAATATTCAAAATTTTGCTGTACATTTAAATTTAAAAAAGGTCTAAATTTTATTTTATTAGTTTTGTAAATAGTTTTCAACTGCCATATAAATACTGTATATGTATACGTAATTTTTACCTTTTGCTGAATTTTGCTCATCTCTACCTTTTAGAAGCCAGACTCGTAAACCGTTACACAGACAGCTCTTAAATATAAAAGTAAAAAATTATTATGATGCCATACCATTGCATAAAACAATTCAAAAAACACACTAAAGTATGGGAAAAAATAAATATAAATTTAAGAACACAATACAAAAGTAATCGCTTTTCTCTCCACACGTCATATGGACATATTTGTCCTATGAAAAGCTGCCATAAAATGGGAGAACAAAACAACAGTAGACAGCAAAAAAGTGAAGTTTCGATGAAAGGAGTTTTAGTCATGTGGGCCATAAAAACATGAACTCCAAAAGGGCCAAACAACAAGTGAATTTGTTATTAAATAACCAAATAACAACATAACGATATCTAATTTCACAAAAGGGCCTCGGAATATGTTGAATAATATTTAATAAATTTTCATGTGGGGAAGCGGCAGGTTATAAACGGCCATGCGTATTTTTCCCAGGGGTGTCCAGGGGAAGCAGCATTGTGTTGCCTGGCAGTCATCCAGCCAGCCAGTCAGGCAACCATAGGAGCTCCCTCCACCAGTCGGCCTATTAACCACATTTTAAGCATAATTGAATTTCGTGCATAAATTTCGGTTTATGGGGCGCAGGGAGACCACGACCCGGGCCAGATTATTACATTATTTACTGTGTGTGTGTGTGTGTGTGTGTGTGGAGCTGCCGCTGGGAGCCAGGTGGTGGCGGTGGTATTGCCAGGTCCAGATTCAAGGCGGAGCCATGGCCAGACGACAGGCATCAATTTTATATGACGCTCGCCTGCTGATACTTCTTTGGCTGCTTCTGCTTCCTTCTGTTCTGTTATTCCTGTTGCCGAAAGCACCCAAAAATATTTATTAAATTTGCTTTTTATGACAAAACACATACACACACCCAAACATTCAAACAATAGGAGAAAAAAAGAAGAATGAACAAGTCCAGGCAATTGTTTGCAGTCATTGTTTTAGTGCTGAATTTGAAGGTAAATGAATTAGAACTTTTATAGATTTCTAATTAATGTTGACCGAGGTATATAATATATTACTACTTCCTTCCATTTCTATTTGCTATTCTAACGATTTCTTTGTGGCCATTTGTTACCCTTTTTATTTAACAACATCCACGAAATGTTCTTTTGAGAGCAGATTTCCGGAATTGCAGTGCAAAAGTTTTGTCTAAGGTGAATTTTATTTATTACTTGGGGAGACCCAAGACAACTTTGTAGAATTATTTTTTGAAGCACTTTCAGCTTTTAAAATCATTACCACAGATTCCATCAAAAACCTCTTTTTCCGATTTTCGGGCAAAATATTAACTATAATTCATCGATAGGTCGTTGTTAATGTCTTCACCTCTCGGCAAAAGTTATAAATCGTAAACTTATTATCAAGATCCATGTAAATTTCATAGAAATACGAAAATTTTTCCACCTCATCGCCCAAACGACCGATAACTGTATCAAATAATCGATAAACGATAACTGGGGAAGATATAGAAGAAGGAAAAGTAAACTGTGAACTGATCACTGCGACTGATATTCAATTAATTTCATATACATCCCTGGTTTCGTTTTTGATTATTATGCAATAAATAATTGATGCCAACTTTTCGAATATTTCGTAAATCGTCTCAAGGTTAGGATAGGATTCTTCCTTCATTCTACCAGTCAAAAAAACTATTATTTTTGGAGTATTTATTCACTTGAAATAAATATCAATAGAATCTCAAAGCTCGTTGAAGGCCACCCCATACATAAATATGCCACAGAACGTATCTATTAATTCGATCTTGAACCTGTCTGCCACATGTAACGCAGTTGCAATCACAGTTGGTATACAAAAGGGGGCGAAAAAATCAACCGCAAGGCGAACGAGAAGCTTTATCTTATCAACTGTGTAAAGCCAGTCCGTAACTAACTTACAAGAAAATCGCGAGGAGTAAAGGGAGAGAGGGAGGTAGGGAGGAGGGAGGGAAGACAAATGACAACCAGTTGAGCGAATTTGACCAGCAGCAAAAAGTTAACATGACCATGAATTTGAGCTGTCAAAGTTCATTTTTAATTTAACGCACTTACATGTAACCATACTCGTAGCACTCGACTCGAAGGAACAATCCATACTAGTCGTATGAATGTGCGATAGCAAAACCCGCACAAGACTCCGGGACTTAGTCGTGTACCAAAAAGTTGTTGATATCTATTACCAGAGATTTGAAGTAGTTTGCCCGGCATCTCAACTCACTTAACATTGCGTTTGGGAGCGTGGGGTTGTCCTCGTTGAGACTTAAAGACAGTTGCCAGTTGCCAGTTGAATGGAACTGCCACTGCAAAACTGGGCAACTGCATGAGCAGCTCAAGGCAGACTCTCTCTACACACACACACACACACACACCCTCACACACACACAACATGACAGTTGGTTATGCTGGGGCCACAAGGCACGTAGAGCATTGCAGTTAAGATTTGGATTTCCTTCGCTGAGCATATCAAAGGCAAGCAAAAAAAAAAAAAAATACTACAAAACACTTATCTGGGTGACAAATAGAAAATAGAATGGCGAGAGGGATGTGGGGACATTCAACATTGAAAGAAAAATGTCTGTGAGTAGATTAAAAAAAGAAAGAAAAAGCTGAGAAAAAAGAATAAACCAAAAGCAAAAGAAACTTAAAAGGGAAGAAGGCAACTAGAAAATGGAGCAACACAAAGAAAATGGCTCACGTTGTCGTTATAATAAAGGCACAACAAGGCCACAGTGGTGTCACAGTGGTTCAAAATTATAGAATATGAAAATTTCCCACTTCAAAAGTGGAGAAACCTAAAAAAAAGCACATAAAGATACACTTTGAACACTCAAACATAGTTTTATTTGCCTTGCCACTTATCATAGATTTCGCACCACTGTAGCTAAGTTTCTTTAGAGTTTTTGCAGTCGGATAGCATGGTCATGGCTGCTCATATGTGTGTCCCCTTTCGCATTTTCCCGCCTAGACAACAACCTGCGGGCGTTTTTCTCGTTTCCATCTGCCCTAACCATTTTGTTTTAGTATTATTTATTTTTTTTCCTCCCTGTATATGTATGTGTGAGTGTATGTGTGTGTCTGTGTGTGTGTGTAGTTATTTTTGCCGTTGTTGTTAATATTTGCAAGGCGACTTTATCTTAACAAGATCGAGCAAGGACTTTGTGTGCGATGCGTCTGCCATTTCCTATATCATTTAAAATCATTTTGCAAGTTTTGAGCTCAACTCTCTGAGTTTGCCAAGTCAACCCGGCGTCACCCTAGCCACCCATCCGCCCATTGCCATGCCCACAATCACGCACATCTCCGTTTTGTGCCAGTTGTTCTATTTGTATTTGTGTTTGTGTTTGCCTCATGTACACGGGATTTGTTTCGTTATCGTCGGTTGGAAGTGCCAGAAGGACACAGCCAGGACCAATGTCAAGTGGTTAAGTGGGAGTGGCAAGAAAAAACAATAGCATTGAGTAAATCCAAGGATTTAGTTAGTGTTAAGCTTGCCAATGCCGTAAACCGATGCCGATAAAATGCGATTATATGGGTGATTATTCGATTGCTGATCATTTTATATAGACAGCAAATTAAATTGGCCATAAACCTCGCCCTCACTCTGATCGTTTTGGGGAAACGCCCCCTATGAATTTATGGTTATCCGATTAGATCGGAAGACTGACCGAAGATAAGCCAACTGGCCAAACTTTGAGTATAAAAGCCAAGCGACCTGCTGATAAATGTATTACAAGTGAACCAACCGAATCCAAGTGAAGATGAATCGCCTTAGCATTGCTGCAGCTTTGATAGCCCTTGTGGGCCTTTGCCAGGCTTCGCCTGACTTGGAGTTCCCCTTCGGCCGCATAGTCAATGGCGTGGAGAGCAGCATCGAGGCTCATCCCTATCAGGTTTCCATCCAAACCATCCAGGGCTCCCATTTCTGTGGCGGCAGCCTCATCAATCCGAACACCGTTGTGACCGCCGCCCATTGCATGCAAAGGTACAAGTCCTCCGAGATGCAGGTCCGCCTGGGTTCCACTCTCCGCAACGAGGGCGGCGAGGTGGTCAGTGTGAAGGACTTCAGGTTCCACGAGAACTACAACAAGACGCTGATGATCAATGATGTGGCCGTGATCAAGCTGAGTTCACCCGTGCGTCAGACTTCCAGATTGCGGACCATTGAGCTGGCTGAAGTCACTCCACCAACTGGCACTCCGGCCGTGGTCACTGGCTGGGGCACCACCTGCTTCCTCATCTGCTCGTCTCCGAATACTCTCTTGGAAGTTGAGCTCTTGCTGCTGCAGGAGGAGGACTGTGCTGCCGATACCTACAAATACGGCGGAGAGAAAATCCTACCCACTATGGTCTGTGCCAAGGCTGAGAAGAAGGATGCCTGCCAGGGTGATTCTGGTGGTCCATTGGTGGCCAACAATCAGCTGGTCGGTGTGGTCTCCTGGGGCAATGGATGTGGCAGAAACAACTACCCAGGAGTTTATGCTGATGTCGCCTCCCTAAGACAATGGATTCTGGCCACAGCCGAAGAGTTGTAATTGGAATTTTTGTAACATTTTTTAATAAATTCAGATGAGCAAAACGAAATCACATTGGAGCATGATGAATTCGTCACCGATTTTCAATTCTATCGATAAAGATGAAGTGGTTCACCGGAAAATAGTGATTATTATCTAATACCAAGTATTTCCAAGTGGCCTCTCGTATCACTACACGAAATTAAAAAAAACAATTTGCGGTTAATTATAGATTGTCTCAAAAGAGAAATAGAATTCAATTTCGCCAGAGAAGTGAAGTGAAGAGAGGGAGAGAGAGACCCAAACTCATCTAATCAGTAGACAGTGAATTTATAGCTCTTCGATAGACAAAAGCTTGATTTACTGCATCGAATTTATTTACTACAGAGGTCGCCGCATGACCACTTGATAAGAGCAACCCGTTGGGGCTATATAAGGCCCCGTCTTTGCCATCCAGTGAGTTTGTAGTTTGGATTTAACTCACAATGAATCGCCTTTTATTCGGTTTGGTCGCCGTGATCGCTTGCACCTTGTGCAATGCCGCTCCTGATCTGGATTTCCCATTCGGACGCATTGTGAATGGACAGAACAGCACCATTGAGGATCATCCTTATCAGGTGTCCATTCAAACCATCCGGGGATCACATTTCTGTGGAGGCAGTCTGATCGACTCCCAAACTGTGGTCACCGCCGCCCATTGCATGCAGTCGTACAAGGCCTCCGAGATGCAGGTCCGCCTGGGTTCCACCTACCGCAACGAGGGCGGCGAGGTGGTCAGTGTGGGATCCTTCAAGTTTCACGAGAAGTACAACAGTTCCGAGATGATCAACGACGTGGCTGTGATCAGACTGTCGTCGCCAGTTCGTCAAACGGCCAAGGTCCGAGCGATTGAGCTGGCCGATGAGACACCAGCTTCAGGAACTCCCGCCGTGGTCTCTGGCTGGGGTACCACTTGCTTCCTGCTGTGCTCCTCGCCCAACTATCTCCTGGATGTCGAGGTCTCGCTTCTGCAGCATCCGGATTGCGGTTCAGAGGACTACAGCTACGGAGATTCCATCAAGCCCACAATGGTGTGCGCTCGAGGTGACAAACAGGATGCCTGCCAGGGAGATTCCGGCGGTCCACTGGTCTCTGACAGCAAGCTGGTCGGTATTGTGTCCTGGGGCAGCGGATGTGCCTGGACCAGCTACCCAGGAGTCTATGCTGAGGTCGCCTCCCTGAAGTCTTGGATTTTGGCCACCGCCGAAGAGTTGAAAAACCAATAAAAACTTTTCGATAAACATATTCAATGTCTTCAAAATTCTTCTATTAATTACCAGTTCGTCGAGTTGGTTATTCATAATATTTTGCTTGTCGTGAATGCAGCTTTTTCAAATCCTAAGTTAGAGTAGATCATTTAGATATCTGTTGGCCATGTTAAGTTAAGATCAAGTGCAGAGTCTCAATCTATTGTCATGGTCATCAACTGTCCTTAATACAACAATGAACTCTATTAAATCCAATAAAATTAAATATTTCGACTATATTTTTAGGGTTATAAATATTATTTTTAACAATACGTAATTTGTTAAAAGGTTTATTTATATTGGCAAGAAACAGGGATTATCTCATCATTATCAATATCAGTCAACCGAATCTTTTTATTTGCAATCCAATCTGGAATTATATATATTTTGATCAATTTTTTTTTGGGAATTTCTACTGATAACGATGGAATTACGATTGAAGAGTATTTTGCGTGATTTTGAACAGGTGAATATCCAAGAAATACATTTAAATTAAAGAAGTTTTGGCTTTTTGTTAAGACCATTTTGCGCATATTTTGTCTGTTTTAATTTCGACTATTTATTTTTGTATCTAATGTTTTTGTGAAATATACAAAACTTTGGCAGAAATTAAAAATGGTGGTATATGTTATGGTCATGATATGTATAAAGTTTGATACAAATTTTGGACCGATCAAAAAAAGCCTTCTTTACCTCCAGATATAAGTCAAACAAAATGCATACTTCGTCAGTTTATATTAATTTCAAATAATTCACAAGGACATTCTTTTTTCTTTAGTTGATTATTTCAAATTATTTTTTCAATAATTTTGCACGTCTAAATCATCGAGCCATTTAGATGCGACAAGGTCATCTATATTATCGTCGTCATCTTGTCTTAAAAATCAATTATCTTAGCTGAATAACTGTTTTTTTTTTTATTTAGCAGTAATTTTTGTTTTATCGAAATGCTGGAAACCAGGAAATCCGACGAATCTGGTGCCCTACAAAAGAAAAAACAGGGTAATCGGGCAAAAAATATTAATTGATAATTAATTAATAAATTGCATACAAATTAAATGAGTCTGTAATTCATTTATTACCAGAAAAAAACCGAGCAAGAATTGTTTAGAATAAAACTTACACCAAAAAAAAGATTGACTAATAAATAACCATTCAAAATAATTTTACTTTGTTAGTCGAAATTTCCAAATTGCTGTTATTATATATTTCAATGGGTTGATTTTCTTCTGACATTTACTAAATATACTTTTTTCTGTTTTCAGAACTTTTGGCTAGCCTTCTAGTAATATAATAATTAAAACAGATTTTCATCACAACAAGAATTTCAGATTTCACATAAGCAAAGCAGAAATTTGCATGACAAACATGAAGAGAATACTTAAAAAACTATAACGAACCTTGACTCAGGATTGATTTAGCATAATTTACCAAGTTGTTGCACCCAAATGCCTTGCCAGCTATTGCCAGTTGTTGTTGTTGTACAAGTTTTTATGGTAAGACTGTCATCACGTTTTTGGCCAAGTTAGTAGAGACAAGCAGCCAGCCAAGCGAACGACAAACCACACCCAAAATTCTAGACATTGCCTAGCCAAAGCAAAGGAACTTCTTCTTTCACTTCTTCGCTTCTCTCTATGGAAATTTTGATTAAAAATGTTTTTAGATAACAATTTGGGAGTCTCCGTCTCCGAATCCATTGTCGCCGCCTTAGTTATTTGCTTGCTAACTGCTTGTTTGTGGGCGTGTCCAGTTTAGCAGATGTTGTTGTTGCTCTTGTTGTTGCTGTGTTCTATAAAGCTGTTAAATACTTAAGTGTAATTTATGGCATGCGATATTATTCGGTTGAGTTGTCATGTTTGCTAAAAGTTTTACATATGCCAAACCCACAAAAAACCCGAAAGCAAAAACTTAAACTACAACAAGAACACGAAAGAACGATAGAAAGTTCGGTAGGGAAGAAAGGACAGTCTGGCCAAGTATCTAGTGAGTAATATGTTTACTAAAAGAAAGGGGCCAGGAGAAGGTGCACTTTGGCAGGGTAAGCCGTTGTCCTTATACGAATTTCTTATGGCACGAGACATACATGAAATTGTTGGGGACCAGGTCCAGGCAGTTAGTCAACTTGTCGTCGTCGTCGTTGGTGTTGTTGCTGTTGTTGTTGTTGTTCAACTCTCACTCTCAACAATTCTTTGCATATTTTCAGGCTGTTGCTTGCTGCTTGTCTTCTTGCTATGTTTTCCTTTCGGTTTGGGGCAACCAAAGCGTTGGGAGCATATGCAGAAGTCTATTAGCACTTAATAAATGAGCAAGTTATAGACAAGTTGTGTTCTCTGGTTGATGTTGTTGTTGCCGTCATGTCGTGGCATGTTGATGGCAAGTCGATGATAAGTAGCAAAAGATTGACAACCATTGCGGTTAAATAATTCCAAAACAAACTTTGACTCTCAAATGAGGAGGCAATGCAGAGAAAATTGAATTTTAATGAGAGATTTGTTAAGCATTTTCTTCCGGGATTGAATCGTTAGTGAAAACTCAGAGAAGAAATCTGTTTTAAATTAAGCAGATTCGATTGAGATAATTTATTAAGAGTTAGATTATGAAAAGAGGAAAATACCAATTAAATTACGTAAATGGTTTCCAGATGTATTTCACTTTAGATCTTGATAGGCTGACTTTAGGTTAAAGTATTTCAAATAGTGAAAAGGCTGTCAGTTGGTCAAACGAATTCAAAAGAACTCAAATATTCAAAGGCATTCATGACGATGACTGAATAGATAGTTTGCGGGTGGAAAATTGGGCTAAAAGAAACATCGACGAACTGTTGGATTGTAAATAACCTTTGACCATGTCAACTCACAATGTGCGATGCGCTTTTGAATTTAACATTTAAACCATGCTTTAATATAAATATTGCCTAAAAAAGGGCGGACGTCACGAAAACCATCATCTTCCCTTTATGTCAGCCGAAATTGATCTCTAAATAAAAATATCTTTAAAGAATAAGTATATGGCTTTCGACATGCCTCGTGTATGACTGTTTGCTCCAGGTGTACGAAAATTGTACCGCTCCACCCAAGGAAAATTAAAGCTAGCTGAAGAAGCTCCATATAAAAGGTACTAATATCAAATATCATGACATTATGCTCGCACCTATGGGTAAATGAATGGTGGGAGTTATGTTTATGGGAGCATCGCATTCAAAACTTTAGGAAATCTCCGCCACACGCCCGGGTTTTCCTTTTAGTCTAGAAAAAATCTCAAAAAAATTTGGTGGCGGAAGTTTTCTATTTTTATTTTGCCCCATACAAATGGACATTTTCCGTACAACTTATTTATTTACTTTAAATTTTCTTACATACCTTAAAAATATTGCCGGAATAAAGTGCCAACAGTAGGATCATTCCGATAAAACTGCTTCTGGTTCAATAAGACCGAGCTTTCTCCAACTTATCACATATTTGCTCAGATACAATAATGTTTATTGCACTTTAATCATTTCCTAATGGAGGAATTAAACAATGATTCAGGAAGAGGGTTTTTTTTTACATATTTGCATAAAACAGTTCTGCAATAATTGAATTGCATCTTTAACTAAATTGCATTTGTCATTAAATTGTTAGCTTTATACAATTTATTTCATAAATAAAGCTAAACCCTTTTTTAATTATTTACCTAAACAATGGCAGTAAATGTGAATTGCACTTGGATGAAACTATCGCTTTTATTTAAAGCACTTTGCCATGTTCCGCCCCTTTCGCCCCATTCGTCAAACATTTTCTAAATATCCAGCCAGATTTAGTATCATAGTTACCCATGGCAACCACTAACGAAAAATGCCAAAAATATCTCATATTGTGCAGGAGCTCAAATGCTGTACAGCAATTGACCCGACATCAGGGCAACTAGCTACACATCAAGTTGCTTTTACTCCGCCTCTTACCCAAAAAAATGATTTTGCAATAGAAGCTTAAAAGGGCAGAGCCAAGCTGGACAGCATCATCGTCATCGAGGCAGGTGTAAAATTATATGCCAGACGCGTGGCATGCATAGCACAAATAGCTGACGTCCTGCATGGATTTCCGTTACATATTCTCACACACACATATACACACATATATACATATACAAGCAGGATGGTCGAACACTTCAATTCTCAAAGATAACAATTTTAATTACAAAATTTTACACTATATTGACAACCACAGCAGGTGAGCATTTTCCTTTTAAATTTTTATTGAAGAAATATTTGGGCAAATATGTTGTTCGCAAATTCGGATACTCAGTCGATATTGTTTAAGTATTTAATATTTTTTTTTTTATTAATATTCAATTAGTAAAAAACATCAGAATTTCTGCAATTAAAGATTTCAATTATTACTTTTGATTTAAATGTGTAGAAACAAGTAATCAAACTAATTATTTATTTAATAAGAAGGCTAACGGCAAAAACTTAATTTATTTAATTTCTTAATTTAGGAATTAAAATTCCGAGAAAAAAATAATAAAACATTTGCATACCTCAGGCAGAATTATGAGTACCAAAAATGAATCCTGATTCTATCGAAAATGAAATATGAGATTTTCTTATCGTCATATTTATATAAGAAAGCTGATAGTAATTTTTTTTTTTAATTTAAGTCGATGCCTGATAATGAAGTGGGGCTTCAACCATCACGTTCAATGTACTCGTCTTATGAAACAAAAAGCTATGAACTTTCCGTCGACAGGTGTGGTACATCCATCCATTGAACCAGCCAGCCAGGTAGACTTTTAGCCCATCTTTATCTTTGGGTCTGACAGGCGAGGGTTATTATTATGAGCACATTTTAAGTATAAACATTTCGTCGTTCTCTTTCGCTCATATGTTTATGACATAATGACAGCCGACTCCTCCGGACACCCGGAGCACATATCCACACGCACACACACAGAAGCATATTACACATACGCCATGGTTGCCCTTCTACCAGGTCAGACCTGAACCTGAATTGAGGAACTTTCTGACAGTTATGACTGGGATTTAAATGTAATCAACAATTTTTGTCTTTTTTTTTTCTTCCATTTTGTAGCTGTGATATACAGGTTGATTATCCTCTAGACCGATTCATGATTTTTTAAGGGGCATTCAAATGTCAGATTTTTGGTTTAGTCGCATAAAATTTACATTTTTGTTTTATTATTAAATTTTCTGCATTTTTTTTGTTTCTTTTTTGCATAATATAGCAATATTTTCTGCTGAGTTGTCTGAGTGGCGTTTAAAGTGAAGAACAGTGTCAATTTTTCGAATGAATATCTGGGACTGTGGGTTGATTCAGAAGTTCGGCTAATATGATATTTATAAATATGACAGAAGAAAAGGTCAGAAGAGGGTTGTGCTCAATTATTCTATTGAGTTTATATTAACGAAAACTTTTGTTCAACTTGTCAGATGAAGAGTTAAAATGAAATATTAATTTGACCAATTAGATTGCTTTTGGTTTTTTTAGAACAGCATCTTTAATTTTAATTTAACTTCATAATCACCCCTCTTAGCAATGCATTTTGAGCTCGCTGTAAATATTGGCTTCTGTATGTATGCTTTCATCAATCATATTTAAATCAATTAAGTTAAGTTAGCGTTGATATGTATGATGGAACTGACGGATTTTTAACGTTTAAGCCAAATAAATTAAGTTGATCAACGTAAATACTGTCAGCTAGCAAACAGGAAGACCAATGACTGAGGGGGGAAGGGTTTCAGGGCTTTCCCAATTCATATTTAATTAATTAATGCAAACACACTGACACACACACACACACACACGCACACACACATGTGTACACTTGCATTTAAATGTCAAGCGGCGCAAAAAAAAAAAAAACTGTTTACAAGTGCATGTCAAAGTTTTAAAGTGCAAGCAACAACTAATTAAAAAAAAAGAAACACAAACTATTCCCGGAAAATTTGCAACCGATTGCCACTGCAGTTGGCAACATGTTAAAGTGCCTATAAGTACATATACCACATAAAATCATTTCATAATTTTTGTATCAGAAAACTCACTGTTAAGAGCGCCAAGTGGTTTGAAAAGTCAGCCCGATGGCTTGTGGTTCTGATTGGTGATGGCAAACGAAAATTGTGCTCGACATAAATAATAATGAAGATGGAATGCTCTTCAAAATGGTAACGTAAAATAAATAATTCAATTAATGAGCTTAGCCATTGATTACCTTTCTTTGATTGCTCATATTCTACTCAACATATAATTAGCAAATGAATTTACTTTTCTCTAGGGTATCAAGGAATTTGCTTCCAAGTGTAATTTTCATTTAAAAATAAAAAAAAAAAAACAGTATTAAACTCGTAGACCGTTGAGCTTTGGCTTTGGTTTTGGTTTAGGTTTGCCTTAATTTTTTTGTTTGTTTTTCAGTTTGGCTTTGGTTGGCCATAATGTTGGTGGGCCAACTCGAACAGTCAACCAGGCTCAGCAACCACTCATTACTCATTTGCCATAAACTTTCGTTGACTTTTCATATTTTCTAAAATGCACACACACACACAGAGGGAAAGAGAGGGGAAGCGCTCTCATTATGCGCTTTTTCCTCCCATCGTATTGATTTTACTGAAGCCATTAGGTTGAGTTTTATGGAATGTAAAGGATCAGGCCAGACAACGAATTGCCATAGCTGCTATAAATTCTGCACTTAAAAACTTTGCAAACAGTTTTTGAATGTTTCTATATTCTATACCCTATATTCATGGTTTTACCCTATCCACATAATATTCAGTTGTGGAGCAGATTTTGAATGCCTGAAGAGTTGGATTTACCAAAGTCAAAGCGTTTGCAAATAATTATCGAATATTTTTGTAAGGCATATCACTCAAAACAGTTTTATCTGAAGAGATAATTAAACTAGCCTTAATATAAGTTACTAATATTCTTTTAAAGAATTAATTCCTTTTTGACTGACATTCCATATTCATCGGAATTGTGGAATTTTATTATTAAAGAAGGGTAACTTTGTCTTGCATATGTTACTGCATTTGTTACTGCATTTGATACTGCATTTGTTACTGCAATGGTTACAGAATTTGTTAATGCATTACTTACAGCATTAGTTACTGCAGTTGTTACTGCATTAGTTATTGCATTTGTTACTGCATTTGTTACTGCATTTTTTTACTGCATTTGTTACTTCATTTGTTGCTGCATTAGTTACTGAATTTGTTACTGCATTTGTTACTGCATAAGTTACTGCATTTGTTGCTGCATTAGTTACTGCATTTGTTACTGCATTTGTTACTGCATAAGTTACTGCATTAGTTACTGCATTTGTTGCTGCATTTGATACTGCTTTTGTTACTGCATTTGTCCTGCATTTGTTACTGCATTTGTTACTGCATTTGTTACTGCATTTGTTACTGCATTTGTTACTGCATAAGTTACTGCATTAGTTACTGCATTTGTTGCTGCATTTGTTACTGCATTTGTTATTGCATTTGTTACTGCATTTGTCCTGCATTTGTTACTGCATTTGTCCTGCATTTGTTACTGCATATGTTGCTGCATTAGTTACTGCATTTGTTACTGCATAAGTTACTGCATTAGTTACTGCATTAGTTACTTCATTTGTTTCTGAGATGCAAATCAAATTAAGGAATTCTAGAATTCTTAAATTTTCATCAGATTCCTATTCGACAGGGTATCACATAGTCGACTTAAGCTAATCATTAGAGTTCTTTCCCTTCATCACAATAAGTGTAATTTATTTTTGTATATAATTTTTTTTTTCATTTCCTTTTTTCTTTTTTTTTTTGGTTGTCGGCTTTTCTTATCGGCAGATATTTTCTTTTGGCTTGGCACACTTTTTTAGTTAGAGGGCGGTGGCACGGGGTTGAGGAGGAGCGGGGAACCACAACAACAACAAGTGGCTGTAAAAGGCCTTGAATTGTTTGCTTTCAAACGAATAAAGTTGAATGGGAAATGTTTTTGAGGCAAAAGTTTCTTTTTTTTGACAATTTTTTGTGTCGACTTGTACAAGTGTAAGGGCATGATTGGGGTCAATGGTTCGTGATGTTTGGCAAAAGCAATTTGAGTTTTGAATTCATATTTAATTTGGCGGTCTTTTAAAGGCGCGGTGAATTGGACTTTTGATTGACTGACTGTACAATACAAAGTGCATTCATGCCACCCACATCTTCTATGACTAAGCTCTTCACTTTAATAAAGTTCGCCCAGTTCGGGTGTCTAGATTTTTAAGGGTACCTAGCAACAGCCGCAGCTGTCAAATAAAACTATGCCAGGCTTTCTTTCCCCGCCCACGACCCTACTAAATATGCCATGTGCAACTTTAAAAGAGCTCAGCAAATGCACTTTCACCAACTGGAAAAAAATTACCCACACACACACACTAACTGACACCCACATATACATATGCTGAGGATGCTGACGTCGTCGTCGTCGTAGTTGAAGGCTTCAACATGCCGCAAAAACCTGAAACAAGGCAGCTGCCTGTTGAGAACATTTTGCGTAAAAAACTATTAACTTGTTTTGTTGGCAGGCAGGCAGTGTGTGTGAGAGAGAGAGAGATTGAGTGGGAGAGGGAGAGAGAGGCCGAAGGGTCTTGGTTGTCCGCCGCTCTGGGCACACATGTTATCATAATTGCACAGCATACTTGCAGGCGCACACACACTCAGACTCACACACGCACACGCACACAGATGCCAACACACTATAAGTGAATGCAAAGCTACTCAACATCTACATATAAATGGGAGTCAGGCAGCGAGGGGCAAAAGTTTTATGTTTTTCTTGACTGAAAAGTTTTGGTTACCTTTCGTTCCTAGACATTCTTAAGGGCGTTGTGGCTCGGCTCTTGCTGCAATTGTTGCTAAACATTTTCAACGCTTAAGTGATTTTTGCTGTAGCATACTTTTGGGAGATTTTTAAAGGGCGTTCGAAAAGAGCAAAAAGACACAACAACAACAACAACAAAATCAAGCACGCATTGCGGCATCAGTTCACACTCTGTCAGGAAAGCATCGCCCTCTCTCGCCACACCACACACCACTTCAGTCACACACTCACACTTACACGCACACGCATCCACTCTCCACGCCCCCTTTGCCCCATCTCTTGGCGTGTGCCTGGCGTTAAATTGAAGGCGTTTAGCGTGGCAACCGAAGGACACTTAAATTGTTTTCGCTTTCGCTCTCTCTCTCTATCTGATCTGCTATCTCTCTCTCGTTTTTTTCAATTTTTTGTTATTGTGATTTTTTTTTTTAAATTCATAAAAAATGCATGACCATATATTTCCTTGTTCCTCCAGCAAATTGTGCTATTATTTTAGCTGCATGTATGTTGTGTCTCTCTCCCTGTGTGTGTGTGTGCGGTAGATGTGTGTATTGTTGTTGACTATTAGAAATAACCTAAAGGCAGCCAAAATGACAGGTTATTGGCCATGTTTTCTACTATAGTCAATATGTTTTAGCTTCAAAATTAACCTGAATTGAATTTAAGATTATATGGCCTGAAAACAAATTTAAAAATCTAATGAAAAAGTGAATTTTTCATGAGATTTCTTGAGTAATGAACTGACTTATTAAATTGCGCGCCTATCCTGAAGTATCCTTAAAAAAATTCCGTAAATTTTCCAGATAATTTTTTGCAGAAAATATTAATTGAAGGTCTCTTTAGCTTTATATATACATATGATAAATCTGATAAAATCTTTCCCTTACCTTAAACTAAAATAGGTTTGAAGTTTTTCATTTTATGGCTGAATATTTACAAAAATGGAAGTATTGTCTATATAAGGTTATTTTTGGGGGTGTTCTGGAAATTCCTTACAGACAGTTTTCTTAAGTTTTACTACATCTCCAAGATTTAGCGTGCTTAAATCGAAGTTTATGCCACTTTGGAGAATTTATCACAGTGTAATTTGAATGAACATTTTTAATTTAACTGCGCACAGTTTCCAAGTTTGTAAAATTTTAAAACTATTTACTCACTGTGTAATTCAGTTGCTGATTTAATTAGAATCAAAATTAAAAACTTGTTTCTAGGCTAAAAGGATGCAAAATTAGAACGAAATGGTTTTCGTTTCGTTTAATTTGTTAATTAGAGACGATCAAATGCAAACAAAATCTCTGCAATTAGTTTATTAAATCAGTATCTAGATATAATTATTAATACTTAGTTTAATCAATTTTTCTATCTAGTTTGATAAGTGTTAACTAAGTAAATTCATTATATTTATTACTGCAATTATGTTGAAGATAAATGTGACAAGTTTTGCTAACCGTACACTTATCATTTGTCAACTTTACCTCCTATCTAAACTTAACTTTTCCCAATGGCTTTTCATTTCTTGTAGCTTATGCATACATTCCTCTCTGATTCTCATATCTTTCTCTCTTCCCCTTTCATGGGAAGTCCTTCAAGTTGAGAGAGTGCCTCGAGTGAAACTCAACAGCTTTTTATCAGAAGTTTAAAGTGCCTAGTGTGTAGCTTACCATGGTATTTGAACTTATAATTTAAATGTCTGCCAAAGTGTCTCATGGAATTTCTATAAAGTAGCAAAAAAAAGGAGACTCTCATACACTCTCGCTCTCTCTCTCTCTCTCGCTCTCCCTCTCTTTGATTCTCGCATTGTTTTTGGTAGTCGTGAAGCTTCCGCTTGAGTTTCCGCTACAAAACGCACATACCATGGACCTGGACCATCCATTTGGACCCCCATCCTGCCTTCTCCCCACAAGTAGCTCTCGTTTCAGAGTATTCCCCCCGCCACCTCTCTCCAAACCCCCGTCGTAAACCAGACAGCTCCATCAGCAACGCTTTCGCTTTTCTCTTGTTGCCTCGTTTTGGCTTATTAAACATTTATTGTGTTTGCTGAGTTTCCGCTACAATTTGTTTTAGGCTTCCTGTTGTATTATTTGGCTCTGGCTTTTTTTCATAGCTGACCCACCCGCCCATTTCCCATATCACGCCTACTTATTTTAAATCCGAAACCGTTTACACATCAACAACTTGGCACTCGCAATTCTTTCGCATCTTTCTTCCTTCCCCTCGCTTTGGCCTTTTGCCACTAAGACATTTGATGTGTCCCATGTGAGAGGCGGCACTGCGGCATTTGGGGACGTTGGCAACCCTGGTATCCATACCCTTCATATCATCTTACACAAAGGCAAAGATGCCCTGAGCCCCTGACAATGACAATATGGAGTCGGGAGGCTTATGATGCCGAGTCTGGGATTCTTTCTTGACTACATCGAAATATCGCAGATTTCCTATAATTTATATTATTATTTTTAATCAAATGTTTTAGTTGATTTTAAAATTAAGAATACACACAAAATTCTTGCAAATCGCCAATTATAACTTATTGTTTGATGTTCTTTAATCTTTATATTGTTTAAAATAAAGATTGTTAAAAGAAACAAAGAAAATTGATTCTATTACCAACTAGATAGATATTTATTTAGTAAGTTTATTTGAAATTTTGGTTTAATAAATTCAAATTTAATGCGTCTCTTGGATGTTTGGTTGGTTGGTCGCATGTGTGAGGCAACAAGACACTGAAATTTCCACAGACACTGAACTTAAAGAGGAAAATTGCCTTGCTGTTGCTTGGGAGTTGTTCTTATTGTGTGTTTCCCATAGCACTTTATAAATTATGATTTTGTCTTGGCTTAAGTGTTTGCCAACAAGTTGCCATCATGATTGCTGTTGCTGTTGTAGCCGCCTCATTTGGTTTATAAATGGGTGAAAAAGGCATAGAAACAACAACACAACGAAAACGAAAAAAAAAACGAAAAAACGGAAAAGCGTTGTGTCGTATCTTGCGAAAATATCAATTACAATTAAATAGATTAAACCTTATCATGCAACAACTGTCGCACAAGTGTCCTGACAAGAGCGACGACGACGACGGAGACGAGCACAACAAGAACGATGAAGGAAGTGGCGCAGCAACAACAACAACAACAACACAAGCTAGTAGGCAGAGGATGGGGTAAGAGGGGAAGCAGGACATGCCAAGCTAAGACAAGCAGAAACCAATACAAGCACAAGCACACGCACACACACACACACTCAGACACAGAGACAAGCGCAACAGTAAAAACGCTTTACAAGATTAATGAACGTACAAAAGTTTAGAGACAATGACGACGCCGGCGACAACAGGCATCAGGCAACAGCAACGGCAACAGCAAGGACAACAGCAACATGCCAAGCACCCAAGCAACATAAAAAAAAATATACATACATATATACACACAAAAGAAGAAATATATGGCATACACTTAGGCGCGCCAAGTCGGTAAGTCGTGCAAATTTATTTTGGCGTAAATTTCATTTCACTAATCGAATCGATTCTTATGCGTTCCATTTCATTTTCAGCTCGATGACTTTTTGAGCCTTGCTCCAATAGTGCTGCGAATTGTTTGGCATGATAAAATGCTTATTGAGTTAGGTCAGTTAATGGTTAAGCAGAGAGAAACAGATACACAAAATGTTCGACTAGACAGCAAATAATAAATATGTTTTCTCTATATTCGTTTATTGATTGAGTGAATAAAAAGGGATACTGAAAATATACTTTGAATTGTACGTCTGACTGGCTTGTTTCAAATTCCAAGAAGTTACATCTTGAGTTTTATATTAATGATTAGTAGATTTAGAAAGAAAGCTCCAAATGCATATAAGTCTTTTCAGAAGCTTAGTTTACTTCTCCCACTTGACTTAGATCCTCTTGAAGTTAAAAGAAGGAGATTTTTATCTGTTGTCATTATGTCGATAAGTAGTTATCCCCGTTCCTTTTCAATCAAAAGTCATTCAACTTTCACCACAACTAGTTAAACCCAGCTCAGTCAACAACTCATGACCTCAAACCATTAGCAAGTATCTTTATCATTGCCACCTGCTTAGCCATTAGCGCTCTATCAACCCCAATTTCACAGCAGCCCCCCACCAGCCCCCTCCCCACAACCAGTTCTCCTTCCCTTTGCCATCCATATCAAATAACCCAACACATTGCTCACTTTCTAAATTTCTATTATTTATGTATGAGAAGCAAGCCAACCAAAAGAGATTGAAGAGCAGTGAGGGAGAGGGGGTGGTAGAGGGAGAGATAGTAGTGGTGGAGGTGGAGAAGCGTTAAGCTTCTACTGTAAATTTTCCTACCTTTTCTCAGCACTCGGAAAAACTACAAGAAAATTATTGTTGTTGCCTATTCGAAGTGTTTTCGACTCTTGACTTTGACTGCTTTTGGGATTTGGTTTTTGTTTTTTTCCAGTTTATTGTTTCATTTTCGATTATCCGCGCATTGCACTTATCGACTGGTTGGCTTTTTCCCCATTGTCAACGTCTTCGATCTCTGTCTGGCCAGATAAAAATAGTATTTCAGAGGCACGAGAGGTGGACAGACGACAGTGGGTGGAAGGCAGAAGGCCGAGACAGGCTTTGGGTGTCCTGCCAGAGCTCAATCACAAGTTGTTTTTGTTTTTATACTTTCTGTAATTGTTGCTTGTTGATTTCTTTTGGCAAGCAGCCTGAAGTTCCAAGCTTTTCCTTTTTTTCTTTTTCTCTTTATCTCTTTTTTTTTTTTTTGTTTCGAGCTTGTCTAGGCCAAATTGGTCTGTAAACTGTGTTGTCCTTGGCAGCGTAGCGAGCTCTTTCCTTCTTGAAGGCTTCAAGTGGGCAGACAGCGCAAGTTGGCAACTTGGCCATCGTGTCAAGTAAGTGCAAGTACAGTGAAGCTTGCATTTTCAATTGACTACGAAATGTTTCTACTTAAATGGAGATAATAGCTTCAAATTTGTGGATCTAAGTGACATTTAAAGTTACATCAATTAAATCCTCAAAGTGAAATCAATAATGAAGTAAGTAGATTAAGACTGAGGGAAACTATCTTGAGAAATGGCAATACAATCTCTTTCTGGCTCATGAATAGAAATATTGTCCTCCAATGAATGAATTTTCCTCTAATTACAAGAGTTGCTGCCTTCAAATCCGAATGCAATTACTTAGCTAACGAATTTTGGTGGCCATGGAGGCACTAATCAGCGTTGAATGTACGAGTATTTACCATACCGTGAGGCTAGCTCTTTTCAACAGTAGAGGTCCTATAATAAATTAGTGAACTCTGCCTCACAATCCTCCAATCTTTTGCTGCTGCTGCTGCTGCACCTGCCGCCCAACTGAATTCTCTTCCATCAGAACTCACCAATTTTTGTCACTAATTCTCTCTCTTCCGCTGCCACTTAGTCGCTTTTCACTGTAACTAAGTGTGTGTGTGTGTGTGGCACAAAACTAACTAAGTTCGTTCACAAAACACCCCGCTCAGGTCCTCCGGCTCCCCGCCATTGCCGCCATCTGTCCGCAAAAATACAGAGCAACAACAATTGCAAGTGCAAAAGCATCGAATAAGGCCTAGGAAAAATGGCGGCGTTGAAAAATGTTTCACTTGGCATTTGCCGAAAAACTTTTGTGTGCACACAAAATGCACGACAAATGCCTGAGTCCGCATGGCCAGATGCCTGGCCTCTACTCTGGTTGTCCCCTTTTTTGTTCTAGTCCGAGATCGCAGACCATATTCAAGCTATTTTTGCTTTTTAATTGACATTTTTGTGTATACATAAGTGTGAGAGAGAGTGTGTGTTTTTGTGTGTGCGTGTGTTTGAGCACTTTACAACCGGCGGCAAACATTTTTGTAATTATAGCACAAAATTGATTTGATTTTTGATTTTAATAAGTATTGACAGGATTTTTAATGAAGTGGGAGTTAGGCCAGGTCGTTCACTTGCCTATCCACAACATAAACATACACACACACACCCATACACATTGCAATGTGAACGTGCTCGAGTGCGTAAAGTGTGCAAAAATGCGACCGAAAAGTATGCTACATTAAATGTTGTTCAATATTTGATGTTAAATGTTTGGATGCAATGCATTTGGCATTATACCATAAGTATTGATCATAGGCAAACCGCAAAATGAGAGAAAATATTTGCTTAAAAAACTCCGCAAATCGTAATATTAAACGTTTATTAATTTGTGTTAGTTTTCAGCTAAGCTAACTTAAATCTAAGCTTTAAAAACGGAATAGGGAAATGCATAGAAAAAAAGTTTTAAAGTATTTAGCGCCATAACAGTCTTCTACCTTCGATATCTAGATATGTCTGGGAAAAACTGGGAATTGGGACTATTCCTTTTTTAATTCAAATCAATACAAAGTTTGTAAGCAAGATTCCGTTTAAGTAATCACAAGATTATTTTCCATTAAAATTGTATTTAAAGGCAACTTTTTACGAAAAACCCAATTATATATCTAAATAAAATATTGTCCAACCCAAACTCAGTTGACAATTTTACGAGACACCCCCAAAAAAAAGAGGTAATATTAATAATTTCCAATGGACATTGAATTGAATATTATATAAGTGTTTAGAAACTAAATTTATTACCCACTTAGACATATTATAGAATATATGTATATATAATAAGTCAGTCAGCCAGCCAGCTTGGCCATCAATTTGCACAAAAATTTCTTGCCTACATATTTCAACTTTGGCATGTTGTCTTTTTTGCTGGCGCATGCATATTTTATAGATAATTTTTGTTTAATTTCATTTTAAAATGGGTTGCCGGTTGGATGCCTTTAAGGCAATAAGACCGCACACACACACACCACACACACACACAGTTATTGCCGTTTTGGGTGTGCGCATAGACATGACATAAATTTGCAAATCGACAAATATGTCATGCTCAATACAATGCAGCAAATGTGTAGGTGCAAGTGTAGTTGTATTGGTGTGTTTTTGATGGACCATGTTTGGTTATCTTCACCAGGACCACCTCCACCACTGCACACCCTTTCCTCTTGTGTGTTACGCACGTGACTGACGCCCAGGTCCAGTGCCGTTTGTCCAAGTCTCTCTCTGGTCGGCTCTGTGCGCCTAAATGTATGCAAGATAGCATCTGTTTTCGTCGTGTTACCGACTTACACATGTAAGTCACTCATATTGAGTGTGCTTGTGTGTGTGTGTGTGTGTTTATACATTCATTACACATGTATGCGTATTAGGCGCAAATATTGAGGCTTTACTTAAACAGCATTAAGTCGAAATTAACATGTCTGAGCCGCATAGAGAAAACCAGAGACACAAACTAAGCCAAAGCATACGACGCAGCAGCTTCCGTTCCATTCGACTTCCTCTCCATTTGCCTTCTAACATCTCTTTCCCACCTTTCAATTTCTACAAAATTCAATCTATCAAATTCTTGAAATAAATAAAGTAAAATCCAGGCAGCCAACCGACTTCGTTTATTCTAGATCCCCCCCCCCCCAAAAAAAAAAAGAAACCGAAGAAAAATGTAACAACAAAACTGCAAGCTTTTCCTCAAACAAACCAACAAACCCAAAAGGAGAACAGAAAAACCAAAAAAACAACTATATAAATAAATAAAATTTCACGTGCCAAAAACACATACAATCTCAATTCATCTGCGTTTAAGTTTTGTTCTAAAATGTGCCAAAAAACTAAAGGAAAACTAAAAACTAAAGTTCGAGAGTTTGTCTCGTCTTGTCCCCGAAATTGAGATATTACCGACTTCGGTTAAATTGCACGAGAGAGAGAAAGAGAGTGAGAAATCTCAGAGAGTGCACGCAAAAGCTTTTCGAGTGAAATCGAACCGAACTCGAGAGAAAGATGAATTTCTCTTTAGTGGTGAGTTCTAAAGTTAAGAGAACATTTTACAAATATTATGAGTTTGTTCTACAAGTGAGTCAATCTGTATAATGCCGAAGAGAAGGATACAATTTTTCTCTTTGTGAATGAGATTTGCTTCAGAAATATGAGTCAGTTGTTTGAGAATTATGAAACTCACAAGCGAGTAATTGAAATGAGAACTTAACGAGGAAAACTCAAAGAGTTTTGGCCAGCTAAAAGAGAATTTATGAGTTACATTTTTGAGAGATTTCACTCAAAGGCAGTTATTTGAGTTCCTTACGATTGCTCAACTCTCCTGAAAGTTTGCCCTAAGGAGTCCCATTGAGTCCTTTCGCTCAGCAAAAGTGAATAAGGTTTAATTTTACTTTAGGTTTATATATTAGATTTGCATTTCTTATTGATCTTGTAGGGTTCCTCAACATAAATGTTTTGAAACTCAACGAAACTACTTATTAGAAAATCTTTTAATTTTAATATACATATGCTTGACACATACGAGTATAATGAACTTCATGAACCATACCTAGCTGCCATTTCACATTTAGAAATAATTATTTTTTTTGCAGCCTTTTAAATTTTTTTTGAGTGATTTTGGAATAAGAAAATTAAATTTAAGAAATTCACAATTGTTCAAATTATTCAATCAAATATGAAAACATTTCGAGAAAATGCTTACGAATATTTATATTAACTTCCAAGAGAAAATTTGGTAAAGAATTAAATAGAGAACACAATGTTGTTTCGAGAGAGACAAAAATTTCTCATATGTATATTAAATCAAAGGCCAAAGCTTCCGTAATTTCCAAAATATCTGCATCGGAGATTTCTTATGATATACGTATGACAGGTTGGTGTCCCCCTCAAGAATTAATTATGATTATTTAGTTACAATTTCCCTTATCCCTAACAAAATTCTAATTTCATAATTTTAGCTACCTAGTTTGTTTTAAAATTTATTCAAAGCATTTATTAAAGCTTTGTGTCCTTTTTTCACTTTATTTAGTTGCAGTTCCCAACCAGTTCAAAGGATTGAAGTAGTGGGTAGCGTTCTAAGGTCGTTAGCGAAGTCTGCTGATGAAAGAACTTGGTCTCGAAATAGTGCTATATAGACAACCTGCTCACTTTTTGTTTGCTACCAATAAATAACCTTGAGACCGTTTTAAAAAATTTTAAATTCGAATGTTTAAATGGCCTATGGTTTTAATGGTTTTAGGAAACAGCAAAGTTACTTAATGTCAAAAGGAATTGTGTAAATCAAACCAAATAAATCAGCGGTGTTGAAGACTCGAAAGGAAATGTTAGTTTCACTAGATTGGCTACAATAAAGCCAAGGAACTCAGATTTTATATGGCCATCAACACTACATCACCATCAAAGACATTTCTGTATGATATCGACGGAAATTTTAGATCTTTTGGAGAGCATCAACATTCGAAAACAAATCGTCCCTTTCTAAGGACTGCAAACAAACTGATATGTTTTAATATTCATTTTGGTGTTTATCCGGCTTGAGGTCTACATATTGAATTAAACAACACAAAGGTTGCAAAAACATTCACATGTTTTAATGTTCTTAGATTTTCTTAAACATTGTTTAGATGAATAAATTGTATTCTCTAAGAAGTTTGACCTTAAATACGACGCTAAATTCTCTCTCCTCGTCTTTCTCACTCTCCTTTTCATATGTGGTTGCACACACTTTATTGTAATTACACTTTCAATTATATTTTACATAAATCCATTTGAAGATGGATTTATGTATAATTGTGAACATTCGTAGTTTAGCCATCTTAAGAGTACATGCATCAATTGAACATCATTGCAGATTAGAAGGAAGAAATCGCTTAGTTTATTTACCAAAATCTGATTACTTATGGCAGCTTTGATTAATCGATTTGGCCACAATAGTAAATAAGCCATGTAGTTCATATCGAAACTGAAATTAAATAAATACAATTTTCCTTGACGTCAATGAGCTTAGGGCAATAACTTCACTCACCTTCACTCCAACCTTGTCGAGGGTTCAGCTCCAAATGATTGGCAATGGAAAAGTGTGCAACTAAATATTTGCACGTGTTAGGTCATAATTTAATTTAATCAGGCAGCTGCAGCAGCTTTAGTGATTTGACAATAACTTTTAATGGTTTCGTTTGAAACAAATTTAAGCAACAATTACGTAAATAGCAAAGTGTATGTGTCTTTATGTGCATATGTAATAACTACAAATTGACTGACTTGACCGCAGATTGCTCAAATATTTACTATATATGTGCATATTCAAGCATAAGTTAAGAATTTAACTATCGATTATTCGGAGCAATGCTGCGGTTAGACCAATCGACCTTATGCGAGATAAATTGATACAGATAAAGTCAGAAAAGTCATTAATAATTCATAAAATATATTTTACAATAAAATTCAATTGATTGTGTAAATATTTTCCTTTTACTGTTGCAGTTGGAGATGGAAAAAGAACACTGCGGTGACAGCAGCTCGTTGCCATTTTCACATCCTGACGAGCATTGATAAATGTCCTGTGTGTGTGTGAGTGCAACAGGATTTCAACTGAAAAAAATATTTATTTTAAATTAACACGAGCCACTCCAAATTGGATTTAACTGGATGAAAATAAAGTCACACTAAAATCATTTGAATGACGATTCCTAAAGTCGTTTGAATTTTTCTCAGCAAAAAGTGCATATCTCAAATGCCAGAGGCATTTCTCTCTGGGTTTCATTCATCGTAGTCAATTGGTTCTATTGCCTTTAAACGCTGATATCTACATACCTTGAATCTTAATTCATGGAAGATGACATTTTTCTTTGCTCCCTTCGTAGCTTGTAGCCAACTGACAGTGAATGCTTCTTTTCTTTTTGTTTTCATTCGGTTGATGATTCATTGATTTCTACTGGTCATGCCTATTCAACCCACTCAACCCCACCAGCTCCAATTACAAGAATTTTTTACGAGTGCTTGATTCAAATTGGGTGTACTCATAGTTCATTCAGTAAATTTTCTTCCTCATTGGATACCTTTGATTTCTACCTTTGCCAAGGTCCAAAGCTTTGGACAAGTTACGAACGCAAATGGTTAATTTACTGAATATTAACTTAAAATTTAAAATTGTTTATTAATCTAATTATTATTAAGCTAAAAATATTAATTTGTTAATGCTTTGTAAACAATTTAAAAAATATTTTCCACCATATAACCACGCCTGAAACTAAGCTAAAAAATATTTAAAAGTCCCTTTAGAAAATATAATAGTAACTTATGCATCTAAATAATATGATCTCTGTTCTAAATAAAATAATTGAATATGCTAACTCTTAATAAATAAATCAAATACGGCATCAATTTAAATATGAAAAATCGTTTTTCATTTTATGCCCATTTAAAACTTGATTAAATATGCATAATATTTCACTTCATTCACTTGTCAACATAAAACCACTGAACAGAAAGGATAAAAAAAATCGACAAAGTTTGAAAAACAATTTTTCGTCAACTCTTTTGTCGGCCTTTTTTGTTTTGCTGTTGTTTTTTAATTGATTTCCCATTTCTCGTTGAAGGATTTTTGTCGTTTCTATATGAAGAAATTTATTTAACAGTTCACGTTTATAAACCCATAACTTTTATGGACTAATTTGTAATGGTTCAGCATCCAGACCGTCACCAGGTCCCCGTTCCCGTACCCGTTCCCGCTCTCGTTCCCCGCCTGATGTGACCCTTAAAAGTTTACGATTTATCCGCGACTTTTGGCGACTGGCAGCGACTGCCAATAACTTTGCCCAAAGTATTTTAACGCTAATTAAATTTCCAAAAAACCAAATCGCACAAAAACTCTTAGGCTGAGACTGGGTAGGGGCAGGAGCAGGGGCAGGGACAACGGCATTGGCAGTCATAAGTCATGCATACCAAATGAATTACTTTGCGGATCTTGCTTGATTTTATTTTGCCGATGTTGTTCTTTAATTTTTTGCGCTACATGCTCGATTGGCCCCTAGCTGGAGGCCCTACACATAGAAAAACACAGAAGAGAAAAGAAAAAAAGAAGAAATAGGCCGTTGAAGTCTCTGGGACAACAGGTGTGTCAGATATCTGGCAATCGAAAATCTTGTTGGTTCACAATAATTAGCTTCGGGCCTTGGCATGGTGAGTAACTAACAAGCCTCGATTAATGAGGGTTTCGAATTGCTGGTACCTCGAAAGTTTAGGAAAGTGGATTTGAAGTTACTTAGTTTATCATCCAATTTAATAAGCAGTGAATCGAAAGTACCTAAAAATAAATTTGAGATTTAGATATTAAGATTTTTTGTAATCTTACCTATATTCGGTTACCAATTCGAAATAAATCAAAAGAACTAGAAACATTTGAATAACTAAAACTGGGAATGAAATAAGAAGATTTAGTTTGCACTAATATAGATACATAACAAGGCTTAACAGGGAAATCTGTTACTCAGGAGTAATAAAATAATCTTTGATAATTCAATTAAGACCTCAAGAGCATAAAAAATGTATTAAAAACTTCTCGGTTATAAATTGCACAGTATTTATTTACAAATTTTTAAAAATTTAATAAGCGCGAAAAAAAGAAATATTTTAAAATTAATTGCGAAAGATTTAATATTTCTAAGTGCTCAATAAAATAAAATACTTATGACAGCAATTAAGAAAAATAATATGTACTATGGATTCCTAGTAGATACGAGTATTACCTACACATATTAAATAATTAATAATTATTTTATTTTTTGAACTTGCTGAATTATATGATGAACGAAATCTGTGAGTTCTAAGAAAAATGTTAATATATTAGTAATCAAAACTCCACTTCGCACAACGTTTAAGAATTTCCCTGAAGACGTTCTCGAGGAGGATCGAAATATATTGGTAAAACAAAAAGAAAAACTTTGTGTTTTTAATCATCGACTTCGAGCCGGCAAAAAAAAAAGGTTTTATATTTGTCTTAGAATTTGTAAGAAAATGCACAAAATTTGAAAAATGTATTCTTATTATTAAATATATTTCGTTATTAATTTGAAATATTTAACTGTTGACAATTGAAAGAAATAAAGTTTTGTTCCTTTTTAAAACTTTAACCATCAGGAAAGTTATTGTCAAAAATTGTGTTTAAAAATCCTAGTATTTCACAAACTGTATAATTAAAATTCTCCATCAGATGATGATTTCGAGACATTTAGATGATGGGTATGCCCTTTTCGTACCGTGTACATATTGAGAAGAACAACAAGTGTAACAATGAAGTGTAGGCACTTGAGGCAAGTACTTTACGAATGACGGGGAGAGAGATATAGCGAGCGGCATGTGCAAAGAAGAAGAACATTGGCATAAGTACCGCTCAAGGCGGTTACAAGTAACTGGGTGGGTCGGTCCCCGCAAAAGCCCAACTACGCCCACGCCCACGCCCAGGACCCACCTTCCGCCCTCCGGCCTCTGCCTTCCACTGCTGCTGTGTCTTGTCTTTCGCACGCTGTTTATATTTGCATACGTTTAACCTGCGGCTGGGCTCAGAAATATGCATGTTTCTCTTGCAATTGTTGGTGTTGCTGTTGCTGCTGTTGTTGTTATTAGTAGGCAGCTTTGTTTTTACAAGTTGTTGTTTGTACATTATTTAGTTTTTTTTTGCTGTTTTGTTTTTTTGTGTTTGCTGTTTGTCTTTTGCCACCCACTCGCTGTTATTGTTATTTCTTCTACTTGTACATAAGTATATACGTATATATACTCTCCGGATATTTGTACATTTTGTGGTTAATTAAAATTGCACAAGTGAATGCATTCAAGCATGTTGAAGAAAACGAAAGATATGGCAATGGGAGTGAGTGGGAGAGATCTGTAAAATTGAGCCACAAGCACAAAACCAAAACTAACACCACAAAACAAAGAAAAAACACAGCGAATAAAAACTGAAGAGTTGGTAAAAGAACATTCCTGGAAAAGGTGTTGAGTTTCAAGCTATATCTGTGTGTGCATTGAATAATAAATAAAGCTTTCCGGGAGATGATTAATTTCCATTTTCTCATAGAAAACCCCAAATGAAAATACCGGCCTACAAAATGTCCGTTCTGTAGCCAGAGCAATCAATTTTAAGTTTACATATGGCAACAGCATTCTCTATACCAGAATTCAAAATGACCTTACAATGGATGAGCTGCAAATGAAAATGTTGAAGCTGAATTTAGAATTATTTGAAAAAGAAGAGCTTTAGATTTCGGTTGCAATATCATAAAAAATTAGAGTTTGATCTAAATTTGCGAATTGTTTTCGTTCGTTTGAAAGTGAAAGAATTTAATTGTCCCAAAGTCCCAAATTGCAAATTGAATCCTGAAGATCTTCCAATCAATTTTTCAATTTAATTGGTTAATAATTAAATAATTAAACTAACTTAAGCCTATACTAAATACTAAACCGATGATTACGATCATTTTTCTTAAGCTTCTCTCTCTTGTGCTTATCAAAATGTCAAACGATTCCATTTGCAGGTATTAAGTTTTCTTATCTCATTAATTTCATTTCCTTTCCTTTCAAATTAATCCGCAAGCATTTTTTCCGCATTGCTGCACAGCAAACACAGCATTCTTGAAATTAAATTCGCTTGGATTTGTTTTTCTCTGTGCTATTTTGCAAGATATTTCAATCAAATATTGCCTGTCAGGCTGATTGACTTTCTGTTTGCAATCTCTTGGCCATTAATCAACACCTTTTTATAAAACACCTTGACAAAAAAAAAAAAAAAGGAAAAGGAAAGAAAAAAAGCCACACAAGTGACATTCTATTAGTCATAGCCAGCCAGAAAAAAACGTACAACAAGAATCTCAACAAAATTCCGACTTATTTGCATAAAGTGAACATAAAACAAAACCCACACAGAACCAGAAACCGAACCAAAACCAGAACAAAATCAAAACCAAATAACAAACAAAAAATAAACAGGAAAGGAGAAACCAAAAAACCAAGTAAAAACTTCATTTATCAAGAGGGTCAAATCTAGGCGGTCTCTATTTCTCTCTCTCTCTCTCTTTCGTTTCGAAGGTTAATGATAAATGGCCCGAAAAATGTGGATTTTTGGAACTGGACCACATGTCGTATGATTGACGTAAGCGCTAATGCCTGAAAGTTTCTCTGGACCCCACAATTTGGCCATCCATCCATGTTGGACTCCATATTCAGCCATCTAGTATGCTAAAATCACAGCGAACCTATTTATAATATTTTTTAGCCATCATTCAGACCTCCAGGTCGACCTCTCTGCCTTCTAACCCGCCCTCCTCATATTAGTTATGCAGCAGGCGGGCGCTGCGTTGATGAGAAAATGCAAATTAGTTGCCAACTTTGCCACAGCCCTCGTATTTTCCACCTTCTTTTATTTTTTTTTTTTATTTTTTTATTACTGACTCAAAGTAAATAAAAAACTTCATTCCCGGGCAGGTGAGAGGAACTGCATTCACCTGCTTTTCATCAGTGTCACCAGCCCAAAAGTATGCAAACATTTTTCGCACTTTATAATTAAACAAGTGGCGTAAAGCAGAAGAAAAAACGATGCAAAAAACCAGTGGATGGAGAACAAAAAGTAAAAGAAACCAAAAATGGAAAACGCAAAAACTGCAAAAGACAAAGAAGACTTAAAGGCGTCTTTCTTGCCAGTCTTTCTTGCCATCTTTCGTCTCTGGCAACATTTGCACTGTAATGAACTTTTGCAATAAACTGCGCCGCAATTTTTCGCTGACAAAGTTTTGCCCTTTGCCCCACCCTCCTCTGGCCGCACTCCGCGCACCGCCGCTTTGCCTCAACAGGCGTAGATGTAGCTGGAGCTGCCATTTGGTTCCATTTTGCTTATTTGTTTTGTTGCGTCTCTTATTTCCGGCTAGCTGCGCATTTTTATTGCTCTCAAAAAACAACAAATTCAAATACAACAAAAAGCAAAACAAAACAAACAAAAGTATATGCAAGTTCAAATGTCAAACTACTTAAAAACTTATTGTTAGCAAAAGTGTGCGCCAAGCAACATCAACAATAACAATGCAAGAAGGGGGCGATGGGCCAGCGAGGATATCTCGACTTGGCTTAAACGAATTGCAAATGGTCTCTCTCATTTATTTGTGACAAGTCCACAAGTTGCATGCAGCAACCACAAATAAATGACGGAACCACCTCAAAAGTATGCTATAGAAAAATCTACGCAAAATATAGAAACCTCACACTTTCGTTTTGAATCGTTTTTCTGAAGGCTTCATTGGCAATTTGACACCATTTATACATTTTTTTAGTAGGACAAGCTTCAAAGAGTGGCTAAAGAAATATTACTTGACATCTTTGTCTCATATTTAAATTTTACTACATTAAATATCTTAAGAAAATAGACTAGTATGGATCATATAGATCCTTGGGGATGCTGGAAACAGGAATCTATCTTAAGAAGCTAGAAAATATGTTTAATGAATTCTGTCCGTTGTTTGAATGTCCAAACATTTTGATTTAATAAATAAAATATAATTTAAAAAATAATTTAATAAAATATATCTCTCTATATATATTGTAAACAAATTTTAAAAGATCATTAATATTGTAATTAATTTGTCAATAAGTTTTTGAGGATATGAACTCAGGAAACTGTATCAGGGAGCTAAGGAATAATTTCGTTTGATTCTCCAAGTCCTTTGAATGTCCAAGCATCTATTTATAATTCCATTAATAACTCTCATTTTGATATGTTGTAGAAATTTAACTAAAGATCAAGAATATTGGTATTTTTCAACATTTTTGTTGAGGACTTTGCCAAATTAAAATAACAATTGAAAAGTATTAAGCATAAAGCAATCTGTGTCCTTACTTACTTAAATAATGCCAAGAGTCAAGTTTTATAATCTTTAGAGGATTAAATGTATTCACAAAAAACTCCTTACTCCTTAGATCTATTGTTATTCCGATTTTCCAATGAAGTAAATAAAAAAAGTGATTTGGGGATATATTTATTTCACTTCAATTGTGTGCTATACCCGAAACTCACCATCCACCAACTACATAATCTAACAACAATTTTCTCTCACAAAATATACAAGGATACAAAAAGGAATAACGCCAAGTTGGGGTTTTTCTTCTTCTTTTTTTTTCTTGTTGGGCAACTGGCAAAACTACGAGTAAAGTCAAACATTTTCAATAAAACTGCAAAAATTATTTGTCATCTAGGCAGTGGGAGGTCGGAGGGGGAATGGAGAGTGAAAACACTCTAACTACATTCTGTATCCACAAGCATTTTCCCCAGACGGGTGTAGGGAATGGGGGGCGGGTGAGTGGGAAATGGATAACCGCACCACGTAGTAGAATCCCGAGCATCCCAAGCTGAGCTTCTGCACACGTTTCAAGTTTTCACTTTAACTGCAAATCAAAATGTATTTAAATGCATTTGGTACCCCATCCCCATCCCCATCCCGATCCCCTTTATGTTTCCCACTGTTCATTGTGGGTCTCCATCTCCCTCTCTCTCTCTGTCTCTATCTCTTTCAGCTTCACCTTTTTGGTGGCACAAATAGACATTGTTGACTTTGCATAATAATTGAGTTTAACTACTGCAAAATGGGGGGAATGGGGCAACTGAGTTTAGCTGCTTGGTTGGTTTTTGTTTGTGGTTGAAGAAGAGCCAAGAGCCAAGCCAAAGTGAAGGACATATCCCTATCCACATATCCTTGCTTCTGTCTATGTGTGTGTGTGTGTGTGTGTGTCTGGTGCATTGCAATTTTTGGCAATTTCCATAGACGATACCGGCCACTTCACACACAAACACACACACAGCCAGAAACTCTCACACACACACGCATAGTCATCTGAGCAGAGCAAACTTGGCTCACGCACCATCTAACCATGTCAGAGAGAGACAGAGCGAGAGATAGAGAGAGAGGGAAAGAGGTAGAAGGCAATCGCCGTGCAAGCTACGCTTCCTTTTGCGGTCTTCGTGTTACAGTGTGTGCCAAAAGGTACCAGGCACAACGCCATGAAGCAGACTACAAGTTTTCAATGAAGTATATCCAGTTGTTTAGATAACTGGAAATTGGTTAAGAGTTTGTCTCATCATTTCCCCCTTAAAATCTTTATTGTAATTAAGAAAAACCAATTTTAAATGTGGTTTAACTTGTTCTTGGTCTTTTATTATCATCAAACTTCCACAATGAAGAGATATGGTGAACGTTTTGAAGCCGATTAAGATTTTGTTATGTGTAAAAAATATCATTTTATTAGATTCAATGAATTAGTTTAGCAAACTTTCCCTATTTTAATGCAAAAATATAAATTGTCAATTCATTTTTAAAGAATTTCTTATCATCATTTTGTCATAAGGTCAAGCCTTCACTATTTGATCCTGCGACATTTAGAAACAATATTAATTTTTCTTATATTGTTTCGAATATTTAAATTATAAGAAAAGTCAGCATGTAAATAAAAAGTAGAAGCATGATTCAGGTCTCGCTAGCGTTTTTCAAATGAACTGAATTGGCGGGAATACGAAGAATTTGGCGACTCTTGAAGAATCGAACATCATCTCTGGATTAAAACAGCAAACAAAATATGTTAATCCATTCGCTTAGTACCACTTCAATTGGGTTTTCTATCAAAAACTTTAAAATTGTCGATATGAATTGCTTTATTTGTTCAATATGAGGTTCAGAAAAATGTCTTTAGTATTTTGTAGAGCTCCCAACATTCTAGATGGCTTAAGTCTGCTTATCGGGCTGGGCCAAAACTTTCCATCCAGCCTGTAGGCAGAATAAGCTAAATGTACGATGACTCTACCAGCCATTGCTATGTAAATCAAAGTGCCTAGGCATCTGTATACCCATCTACATGTATTTGTTTCTCCAAGTATGTGTGTGTGTGTGTGTGTGCGTGTGTATCTTTGTGTGTAGCCAGTAAGGAGTTGTCAACAAAAACATAGAGACGCACTTATGGTCCAATATAGGCAAAATTTTGTTGCTGCTGGATTCTAAACACAAAAAGTGCAGACAACCTGCTGCCTTCAACGCCATCTCCTGGTCTTGATCTTAGTCCTTCGTTCGCCTGGCTGCCTTTTGCTTTTGCTTTGCTTATGTCGCCATACTTTTCATAGCTGGACAACCCACTTTTCCCAGTGTGTGGGTGTGTGTGTGTATGTGTGTGTGTATGTTTGCGAACTTTATTAGCAAAATTGTGTTAGTACCGAAATATCCATTAGCCCAATTACGTGTACTTTTGTACCTACAAACTCTGGCTAAGGCAGAGGACCTAAAGGACGATGAGAGAATGAAAACTGATAAACAAAGTGCAAGCACTTGCAAAAACCAAACAAACGCGACGACAGCCAGTAGATACATCCTACCAGAGTACAAGACGATGGCGATGACATCGACTACGACGAAGGCAAAAGGCCCCAAAATATAATTCTCTGTCCCGCTGGGAAACAATAATAACTAAATGTAAAATGGACCACAAGAATTAAAGACAACAGTTTTGGAATACTCTTTCGAATGGTTGTTGTTTCTAAGGAACTTTGTGCATAAGTAGTTCGAAAGGGCTCGGAACAAAGAGTTAAATTTACATATATGATGTAAAATATACATATATGAAATATAAAAATTAAAAAGGAAAACATGCATGTCCGTTGTACGGAGTCTTTTTACTGGACTCCTTGAACTCCAAGCACAGAATATGTGTAAAATCCTGCATGGTTCATCCAATTCCTATCCAAAATTTACATGAATTATCTGATTTGTTGGATAATCAACTACACTTTCTTATGTTGTAACAATATAAGGGGTTGCCGATATGAATTAGTATTGTAAAACAGCCTCAAAGTAGATATACATTTGTCGAAAGAAACATTGTGATTTAAAGTTATTTCAGTTGACATTTTGCGAGTTTTGGTCTTAGAAAAGAAAGTAATATATGGCCAGATAAAACGACCTTTTCTCTATCCACCTCAAATAAAATAAATGAATTCGGTTAAAAAATTTTCATGTTATTTACCCGTGTAAATGGAAGATATAACCTAACTATCTAGAGCTGCGGCGGAAAATCTGAGAATAGATTCGAAATCGGAACGCTTAAATTAGTAAAAAAACAGTAGAAAGACTCCAAGTAACAAAGAAAAAGTTAGATTCTGTTAACCAGTTTTATTTTAGTTCATTTCAATAACTTAATAAAAGTATTTTAACATTTATTAATAAATATTTAACGGAGTAAATTATAATATTTGCCTATAACTACATATGTATACACAGATATGGTTAAGTTTATTGCTCTATTATAAGTACATATATCTAATATTATTGTAAGTATATATTTTTTAAACCATTTATTTCTTGAATTTTCAGACAACTCTGGAAAATCTCTCTTTTCAATGATTATCATGTAGAGTAAAAGAATCAAAGTAACCCAATAACGTTTTCAGTATATAAACCGAAATATTTGTGGAACCAAACAAACTGCATGGACAAAATGGGTGAAAGAGTGTGTGAAACACAAAGAGAGAGAGAGAGAGAGAGATAGAGAGAGAGAAAGAGAAAGAGTAGAGTGTGATTGTGTGTTTCCTAACTCATTGTCAGCTTTGTGGTCCTATGCCGATTGCCAAAATTAAGATATATGTGCATCGAGTGCATTTGATCATTATTAAGTGTTATTTGTGTGCGTATTTGTTTTGTTCATAAATGAAGACAACATTGGGAAAATGATTACGGAAATTGAAAAATATAGACACACATACACACACACAATAAGTCAAAGATTTTCAGTTAAGTTGTTCAAATGCAGTTTCATTCGATTTAACTAAAATGGTTTACCCACAATGCCATCGAGATTTTTGTTTCCATTGACATGGAAATTCCTTGGTCATCGTTGTTGTTGTTTCAAATTTGACACAAAGTTGTCGAGTTGTGGCTAAGAAAAGTTGGTTTTCTCAACCTCTTTCTTTCGCTTCAGTCTGCTTTCTGTTTCTCTTACTTTAAATTGCTTAACTTGCAGGTAAAGTTCAAGTTTTTTGAGCTTTAAATTTGAGTAACTATTGTGGGAAATGTTTCAAAATGCCGATTTAGAGTTTAAAGGAAAGAAACGAAAAAAAACATCAAAAGAAAAAACTGAGTTGTTTTCAATTTCGTGACAATTGACATTTCAAATTTCATTTCCAAGAATTTTTGTAAACAAGGGAAAATTCGCAACACAATGAGAATCCAGTAATTGGAGAGCTAGAACTGAGAAGAGCAGAAATCTTAGACTTTTAAGCAAAGTCATTATAGAAATACTATGCCCTACAGGCACTAGCCAAAAGGAACCGGACGAAAACATAGTCCTTGTGATTTTTAAAAGCCAGGATAACTATAATTCTTGTGGGTGAGGGTGCGTCCTTCGGGCTAATCAGTGACGTTAGGGTGTAAAAAATTCATTATGGTTTATTACGGCTTTTTGGTTTAATTCCTCGGTTGTTGTGGGCAACCAAAATTAAGCAAAAGATTCTGTTAAATGGCTGCCTAAGAATTTACCTGTTACAAACCAAAAAAAAAAAAAAAAAAAAAAGAAAAAAGTTTGAAAAAAGATATTCTATTGCCGTTCTAATTACTCAAAAGGAAAATGTTTTTCACACCATTTTCATTTTCATTGCGGACAAGACCTGCGGTTATAATAGAACACAAGGGAATGAGAACAAGAAGAAAACGCTTATGTATGATGAATAATTTTACACAATTTCCCTTTTATGCGGTCCATGGACAACAGCTCTTTCTCTCTCTATCTCTCTCTCTCTCTCGTTTTTTTTTTTTTTTGTTGTTGTCTTGCTTTCCTTCAAAACTCTTCAGTGCCATATTTTCGAGTCGAGCGGACTGTCAGATTTTCCCGTCCGCTTCCGCACCTCGCTTCACTACACTGAACTGCACTACTTTACTCTACTCTACTCTCACTCTCTCTCTCTCTTTTGGTGTCTCTCTGCTCGTAAATAGCGGAAAATTCAATTAAAAAGCTTCAGCCACTAGAAAAATATCGTCGCCATGGCTATGACTATGACATAGGCAGGAGCAGCAGGAGCAAGTAAGGAAGGAAGGAAGGATTTAGCTCTCTTTTACCACGGCGATGACAGAGCCAGGCACAAGTGACTCGCCGAGGACAGTGGAGTGGGGAATAGGTAGAAGTCCGTGTCATTATTGCTAGCTAACGCCGGCCTAACAGCTAGGCCAACTCTACCCTGTACACTCTTCCCCTCTCTCTCTCGCTCTGTGTGTCTCTCTCCTTCTATCACTCTATCTCTTTAGGCTCTACCCTGGGTAAAGCTTCAGTTGAGCAATCACGTGACAGGTTTGTCAGGCTTTTCTGAAAAACAAACCGAGCCTGCCAAGTACTCAATGTAAAAATAAGAAGAAAAAAAGATGAAAACACAAAAACTAGTGCAAAATTCTATCCTGTCCCTTACTTGGGCATCTTTTTTCTATGATTTTTCATTTCCCTTTTTCCGTATTTTGCTTTCATTGTCTTTTCGCAGCTATTTCTGCCCGCTGTTACCAAAGAGATGTTGGACAGTTTTCTGTTTGTGTAGATGTACGAGGATGTACTATATATGTATTGGCTAGGATAGTTAGAGGGGGACGCAGGGGGGGGCGATGAATAAGCAGTGGTTGGGGGTTAAAATATTCCTGTTCCTTCTTAGGGTTCAGTCGGACTCTGATTGGTTGGGTTGAGCTTGTGGTATAAGCTAAGGATTTGTCCGGACTTACGTGTCGTACTGGGGTCGTATGTTAGTTACTACAAGTGTTTTGACAGCGGGAGGGGACGGGGGAGGAGAGGAGACAAAAAGGGTTTTCTCTAAAACACTTTCATGTCATTATCTTTTCTACTTTTCCAAATCGCTTAGCACAGTCAGAGATTTTTCACAGAATCGTAATATTTTCTATCATCATAATTTCTGCTCTCTTATGACTTTCAAAATGAAGAGCTGGTTGCACTAGATGCACGCAACCTGTCGCGGTCAATTTCCCTCAACTACCACTTCCTTGTGGTTTTTTTTTAGCCAGTTTGTTGGTTGTTTGTCTGCCCGCCAGAGCTGCATGTCTAGGACATGATTTTGCGCTTTTCTTTCTTGTAATTGACAGGTTTTTTCGCAGACAAAATGGCCATGAGAACGAATAGAATGACAATGAAGCTGGTATAAACGAGTTAAGCTGGAGCTGATCATATTCCATGTCCAGATTTACCACAAAACTTGATTGTTAACTAAGCAAAATTTGAAATTTATTTCACATTGTTTCATCATTTTAGTTAGACTTTAAATTTAGTAATCTTATTTACCCTATGTATAACTAAAGAGAAAATGTGATAAAAATGGGAAAAAATATTTTATAACTAAAATATAAGACTAAGTTTATTTTTTTCAAATAAAATGGTATTTAAATAGATAATTTATATATATATTAAATAGAAACTATTTTTGAAGAACCAATTTTGAGAAAAAAAAATACAATCTTATATCCTTTATTATACAATTAAATTGAATTTAAAAGGATAGGTATTTTTTTTACACATTAATTTTCATGAAATATGATTTAAAAACCTCGTTCAGAAATGAAAATTTCTTTTTTTGGTTTTCTTGCATATTTTTTTAAAATTTATTTAAAAGTGAAAATTACGAAAAAGGAAAAAAAGAATAGCTTTTATTCATTTGCCATTGGATTAGTGAAAAAATCATTTCATATTTATCGCCACCAAAGTTTAAGACTTGCCTTGAAGACCATTTCAGTTAAGCATTCCTCCTGCAGAGGAATAATTCTCCAAGGGCAACGCCACTTGGCTCAATTGGTTTGCTCTCCTGGGAGTCCTTAGTCCTTGATGCCGGCACCCCTTACAGGCATACAGCCTCACTAGCCAATTTGTTTTCTTTGTTTATGTTTGGCGCCTGCTGCATTTGATTTGTCGTTCTACAAGTCGACTATAGACTGCCGACTTCGATATATGAATATTAATCGAGAGTGAGAGAGAGTGAGGGAGAGTGAGGTAAAATACCTTGGCCAATTTGGTCTATCAGGTCTACTCGGACATTTCTTTGCTTTCTTTGCTGTGAGAAAACTGAGGCAAAATAATGGCAATATTTATTTTCCATTTTGCCCAAGCAAACTTTGATTTCACACACACACACACTCCCACAAAAGAAGAATAATGCAGAAAAAGGGTGTGAGAAGAATATTTCTAGTCTTTGCTGTCTTTTTACTGTGCCAATTTTTCACTTTACTGCATAAATATTTATTGCAACTCAATTTCGCAGGCAATAGAAATGCCATTTGCACCATTAATTCAATGCAACACCTGCCAGCGACGACTTGGCTTTTGGCTCTGACTTTTCTACGAATTTTCTTTCACTTTACCTCACCTCTCTTCTCTTTTCTGCGTTTTGACTTGACTTTTTGGTTGGTTGGAAAAACATTTTGCTGGCAAGGGTTTTTCTTCCATTTGAAGAAGGCGTTGGGAGTGGGCGGTGTTTGGAATTTGAAAAATGAAGTCGTGCTAAAAATTTTTGTGTGTTTATAAACATTCCAATAGCTTTATTTGCCATATACTTTTTCCATTCCTTTTTTTTCTCTCCGGGGTGTTTGGTGCCGGGAGTTAGCCATCATTGTTCTCTTTCGTCCTTTCCCTCTTGTCGTTGTCGCTGTCGCTGTCGTCGTCATTTTTGTTGCTGTATTCCCATTCATGGCCTTTATCGTTTGTGGCAACAGCTGTTGCCTGAATTATGCTAAATTTACGCCACAGAGCCAACCAACCAACCAACGAAAAAAAAAAAAGGGCACCAAGCAAACATCATTACCATCATCATCTGGATGATGATCATCATTGCCATTGCCCCAATTGCCCATCATCATCATTGTCATCATTGTGGTGCTGCCTGGTAGTTTGCCAGCTATTTTGGTTATTTTTAAGTGATTTTTAATAAAGTTGCCTCTCCGCTAGGTGGCTACGAAACCAGCCAAGCGGGCCAAGTTATATGCCAAAGTTTTGTAATAGAGGATCATTAAAGAAGCCAACTCTACTAGCAACAATTAAGGCAAATTTTATTTGATTAATTTGACGCTTCACTGATAAGGCATCAACATTATAATCCATTTTTTGTTTTTTTTTTTAAAGGGAAACTTTTCCAATTTGTGTTAATGTGAGTGTTAAGTTTTTCCAATCAACAGTCAGGCCAACTTTGGTTTTTTTCTGTTGTTATTTGTGTGCGGTCAGTTTGACAAGCCGCAAACGAAATGAGATTTTTTTACGCTTCAAAATATAAATTTATCTTATCATAAATGAAATCTAGTTTGGCCAATTCCGGGTAATGTTATCCTGAATATATATAATCAATAGCAAATTAAGTGTACGCTTCAAAAAGCAATACAAAAATAGTGCAAACCAAATGGCTTTTGACGGTTTAATCTACCTGAATAAATATAAATAAATATTTGTTTGTTCTATAAACTATTTTGTGATATTCTATTGGGAATAGTCAAACGCTTATTTGAAAAAGTCAGAGTTTAAAAAAATGCAAACTAATGACTAATATTTTAAGAGCCGTAAATCAACATTAATCTTTTCACAAATATCCAAAATTTAGTATAACAAAATAGTATGTGGAATTAAGTATAGTGCTTGAATATTTTCAAATGAAAAATTATAAGGAAATAGTGAAAAATAGAACAAAATTTTTAATATTCAAGGAAAATAGAAACAAAAGAATTATGGAAAATTCTTTTATTAAACAGATAGCATGTTCAGTCTTATGACTCTTTTAAAATTTCTTGTTGATCAATTGAAAGACTTTCCTCTAAATGCTTAGACTAACACCTTCTAAACAGATTATAATAAAAAGAAAACCCCGAGTAAATTATTTACCTACAATTAGTGATGCGAATTGCACGTTGGATAGTATTCAAAATATTGAAAAATAAACAAACTTATACATATTTTATAAATTTATGTTCTTAGTTATTACACTGTTCGATAATTCACAAGAGAAGCAGTAGAAGTTGACTTATTGATAACTATAAATCGTTTTATTTAGATATGTTTGTCAGATTAATCCTCAATGTAATCTATGAAGTGCTAAAAACTGAATTTTCACAATCATTTGTCACGACTTAGTACAAGAATGATTTGCGAAAATCTTTGCAGTATCTTAATTAATGATTTGCATTTGTTTTGCCATGTGTGCCGCTCTGAACAACGAGCATTTCATTTCGCCATAGTCATTATTTACAGAGCAGTAATAGCAAACAGCTTGAAACTGAGCTGGTGAAATTCAAATCAAACTATTTATTATCAGCGATTCTTTTTTACACTTTCCAAATGAAAGTCAACTAAATTAAATTCCACAAAATACTCATACTTCATATACATACGTATGTAAGTAAGTAAGGCAAAGGATACTCGGTCTCAAATAACAAAAAATCACTCACTAAGTGATGAGTGAGTGAAGAAATGAATACAAATGAGTGCATATGCGAACTCATGAGAATAAAATGAAATGAATCACTAACACAGGATTTGCTTGGGGTAGTTTTGAAATGTCAACCGGTGAACTGTATAGCACCGCAATGGGGTAGTTTTTTAGGGGTGAACTTTGGCATTTTGTTATAAGTCTACAATTCAGAGGATTTTATAAAGGAAGAATTTTAAGGGGTTGTATAACAACAGAAAATTATATCTGAGAATTATTTTCGGGTTGTGTTCTGTGCTTACTGTATACTAGTTATATCAGTATAATCGTATAAAGGTATAACAATTAATGGTAGAACACTGAATACGTTGTATAACATATGTCAGTATTACAGGCATCGTTAAGTTATATAACAACAATTGTTATATATCAGTATAACAGTACTATCCTTCGTTAAGTCTTATAACAGCTATGGTTTCTTGTGTATAACAGGATTATCCTCCGTTAAGTTATATAACATTATAACAGGACTATTTTGCGTTAAGTTATATAGCAGTTAGGTAAACATATATCAGTATAACAGGACTACATTTGTTACAATTCGACGAATCGAAAACATACGCTCGTATAACAGAAGTCCTTTTTTAGTATCTTCCAAAAAGCTTCTTTCCAGAGCTTTTTATAGCCGAAAAGCACACATCCAAAGTCTACACAATAGTTACAACTTTACAATAAATTTATGTAAGCCATAATATATTATTATAGTAATTCTATGTTTTCGCTTCTAAACATAAATTCCAAACAAAAAAAAATGTATGTTAATATTATAAAAAAGAATAAATAAACCTTTAAAAAAACTAAATACTTATAAATTACATTAAAAATGTTCTGAGTTATCCATTTATGTACATTTCTCTCGTATCTCAAGAATGGCAAATAAATTACATTGCATTGTCCATCCCATCGCCTAATGCAAAATACAAAATGAAATTTTATTTCTCAGCCCCTCTAAACCTTTGGGTCTTATGAAATATTCATAACTGTGATATTGCAGCACAAAATGTAATCAAACTTTTAACCGAAAAAATGGCTTGCTAATTGCATATTAATTGAAAGAAAATTTCATTTTATTGAAACATTAACAACACCACCAAACCAGCCAACTAAAACCAACAGAATAGCCAGGCAAAATGAAAAATGAATTTCAAATGATTCTAATTACAAAGTCATTAAACTCGTACAATTGCACTCGTGTTGTGGGTGAATGTGGATAAAGCAACTCGATTACTGGAATCAATGTAAGATAATTAAATTATTGACACAACAAAAAGGGAAACAATAGCAGAAAAAAGGGAAACAATCCTCAGATGTGTGTGTGTTTGTAAAATTGTGAAATGAATGCTATCAAAATGTGGCAGCGACCTGGTTTTGTTGCGCATAATTTAATTAAATCAAACCTTAACAAATGGCCATAAAAAACGACTCTTTAACAAACAAACACAACAAATACAAAAAATAAATGGATCAAAAACGAACAAAATGCTATAGCTGACTTTTAAAATCCGCTCAAATTTAATTAAAAAAAACTTGCCCCAAACAAGCTGCATTCACACACACACAGACACACACCCAAAACAAATAAAGCTCAATCAATTGAGCACAGACAAATAAGCCTCCGGTGCAAGCAACAGCAACAACAATTGACAGTATAAAAATCTAAAAAAAAAAATAAAAAAAGAAACCAAATTCGTAAACACAGTTGGTCAGCCGACTTTTAGATACCTTTTAATCGTTTTGTGGTGAAACACGTAGAGACAAATTCGATGTTCTTCTCGTCCTTAGATGATCCAATCGTCTTGACTTCTTGAATACTAGGAACTATCCCCCACATCTAATACTTCACGCTGGTTGACTTGCTTTTTTATAATATTAATGTACCCACTCAGTGTGCGAGTGGAGGATATAAAAATAGGAAACCAAATCCATATAAACTGAAAACTGCGGCTATAAAAATGCCAACAAAAAGCAAGCATCCGCCGAGGATATATAAACAAAAAAATTGGTTTCAAAATAGGCGCAACAAAGCGTTGAAAAAATATGGCTAGCAAAAACCCCCCTCTCTCTCTCTCACACATTCTCTCTCTCTCTCTCTCACTTTTGCACACGCGAAAAATGGATAGATGGATAGTCAAAAGAACTGCAAAAAATGCACGCTCTTAAAAGTAGGCTACATAAAACAACAGCAGACAAAAAAAAAATGTATTTCCAAAAAAATGTGACAGGCCAAAAAAAGAAACGAAATAGAACATGAAAAAAAATTGTTGTTAGAGCGATAGAAGACATTCGGTTAGGGAAATGTCGAGATAAAAATGATAGTGACATGTGATAGTTATGCGTTTTAGTGAAAATGAAATGCATAGGAAAATGGCAAATGTTGAATAATGTTTATTAAAAACGCATACAACAGCTAAAAGCTTACTTTAAATTGTTAAAGCAATTGTTGGCAAACCAATTACTTGCCCTCAAATTAATTCTGTCAATATTATTTTATGGATTTATTTATGTTTTTCCTGTCCTCTTTTCTTTGTTTCGGTTTAACCATTTTATATGTCACATTTCGGTGTTCTTTATATTCGGTTACTGTTCCCGTTTTCAGTTGTGTTTACTTTTTTCATGTGCAATCCTGGCTAGTTAAAAACCTAAGTGAAATTTTACGCTTAAATAAACAGAAGGCGGTGAATGAAGGAAAACAGCATTGAGAGAAACTATGTGTGGAGGCAAGTATTTGAAAAGCCGCAACAGTTTAGAAGGAAATGTGAAAACTGTTCCGGTGTGGCACGGAGTACCGGGGCCAAGTAAATCTCCACAAAATTCAACGTAAATGAAATGTGTTTGCGTGCCGTATAGACGAAGTGGAAAGAAAAACAGAGCAAGAGAGCGGAGAGAGCGGAGAGAGCGAGAGAGCGATAGAGCGAGAGGGAGTGAGCCAGTGAGGTGTATGTTAGTGTGTCAACTGCAAAAACCACACGTAAGCACACACACACACACACACACACTCAAAGGCAAATGCCAAAAGACCGTACAGCATGCGCATGTAACAAGGAAATCGGAAACGAAGCTCAAAATGGAAAGTGGCAAGTAAATACTCTAACAAAATGTAAATCTGGTCAACGAAATCGACAAGGCAACCAATATTACTATATAGAAAGATAATTTTTACTTTGATACTAGTTTAGAGCAACTGTTGAGTGTCCCATGGACCCCTGGGAACCCTTCTGGACCCATTTGTGAATCGATGGACCAAAATATTTGAAGAAACGATCAAGTTTTATTTAAATTCTCATAAAACTACTAGTGAGCGATTAGTTATTTCAGTTTCCAAATTAAATTTATTCTTTAAAGCTTTCTAGTTCTGTGTATGTAAGAACAAAGTCAATGAGAAAATAAATGTACCCGCAGGAAAAAACACACATACACACAAAATGTCACATGCAACAATTTCCGTGCACATTTTAAAGACTTCTTTTATGCTCGCCATTTTGTGAGAGTGAGCGCTAACTCTCACGGATGGATGTGCGTGTGTGTGTGTGTGTGAGTAGCGCAAAAATTTCATTTGACTTGCGTGTAATGTTCACTTTCAGATAGAAAGCTACACAAAGTATGCCATGTCTATGACCATAAAGCGCCATCAAATACGCCTATGTTGAAATGCCAAAAATGAATTCCTTTTGGCTCGGTCTCTCTCTCTCTCTCTCTGTCTCTCCCTCTCTGGTATTGCATTTAAACCAACTAACCAACTATCTTCATTACCAACTGCATCTATGCGTAGATGCATGTCGTCATGCATATTGTATAAATCCTAGCTTAAAATGCTCTTTCGAGTCTCTTTCTTCCTCTCGCTTTCTCTTGCTGTCTCTATGGGATTATAACTATGTTTAGTTTTCCACCTTTGGGCAAAAGTGCTGGCAAGGATTTGCTGCCAAAGGTTTACTGAATATAATTACATTTTAGTTTTGGAATTCGGATAGTGCTCCCGTGTAACAAGTTAGCATCCAGTTGGACTATATAATTGCACAGAGAATTGTGGTAGTTGAAATAGCAAAATGTAGAGAAAGAGCTGAAAGGAATACCTGCTCAGTTAAGGGGTCAGTTATCGCTGTAAATTATATATAAGCATAAATCAAAGGAAAACTTCTTAAAACTAAATTTGCACTTGTTTTGTGTAAGCAACAAAATAACAATTAAATTTGAAATGTTTTAGTTTGTTTGTTAAATAAAGTTTACTCCAGATTGATTTGCAGTATAAACATCGAATTAACTAAATTCACAAGTTTGCCAATTATTTAATTAGCCAAAGCCACTTAATGGCTATAATTTATTAGCATTGTAATCAAAAAAGGAAATTTAATAAAAGGTTTTCAAAATGCCTGCGGCTCACATTGCCACACAGAGAGCAGAGTGGAGGATTTACGTTGTCTGTGCCAATTAATTTGTGCTAATTCAATTGACACTACAAAACAAAATAAAGCCCCTCACACAAACCAACCACTTACAAAAGTCAACCTAATTATGTGTAATAGTTTCTATGGCTGCCAGCTAAGGGGAGAGGGACAGGGGGAGAGAGAGTTAGTGGAATGCGTGTGGGGAAATCAACACCACAAACAGCTTAAGTTTAGTTAATGAAAGTTTTGTAATTCAATGGAAACAGTTTATATGTATGGAATTCGAGGTACTGACCTCAATGCACCGACTAACCCATTTTGCCCATATAACGTATACGCCGCGTGTAATCCTCTCCGTGTTCTGGTGCAACAATGAAACCGAAAACAGGAAAAACTAAAGTTTACAAAGTGTAGCCAGCTGACTACTGTCTGTCTGGTCATGCTAATGTACGCCCAGGATGCATTTGCATAAAACGCATGTGGGAAAAGGCACGAGAGTTGGTAGTTCCTAATGAACAAGCACCGTCATAAACACTTTTTTTTTTGTCCAAACCCTTTCTTCCTGTCGCTGGGTCGCTTTCATTGTCTTCATGCCGGCAATGAAAGTGATAGTAAAAATGTTAGTTCTTTTTTTTTTTGTTTTTTGTTTTCAACCAGTTCTCACGTCCATATAATTATGTTGAATGGACTCGAGTGGCAGGGGAAGGAGCCAAGAATGGGCAAAAGAGTCCAACCAAACAAATGAACGACCGAATGAACATGGAGCGGCAAAGCCAGAGGGTGGAAGATACACATACTTACACGGTATTACAGTTACAGCTAATACCAGCACACAAAAACACAAACACACACACACACACACAAACGCTGAGATTTAAGCGCTCGGAAAATGACACATAGCGGAAAAAATGGAATGGGTTAGGGTGGGCTTACTTTCAGGGTGGGTGACAGCAAAGAAAAACGGCTCAAAGGGAGGGTGTGTGTGTGCTAGAGTGGTTCCAAAATCAAGTCGAAAATACACATACCAAAAATTAGCAAGTCAAAATGTTCTTAATTTCAGTTCTTTAGATATCATATCGTGCAGTTTCATAGAAAATTACAATTTATTTTAAGACAATCTTAATAGAAAAACTTATAAACATTTTTTTAAAATTTTTTTTAACAGGCTCGGAGTCATTTATTGGAAGCAAACAAAAGGTTGTCTACCAAGTTCTCTCATCAGCAGACTTCTAGGAAAAAAAGAAAAATTTTTAAATAAATTAAATGAACTATAGTCTACCTTATATATATATATATATTGTAGTCTATATTCTAAAATTTATTTTTATTATACTTATAAATAAATATGAAGCCTCAGAACACTATAGCTATTATTTAATTTAATTTTTAAAAATTACAAAAATATGCCACACTTGACGAATTCAAGAAAAATTGAATTTAATTTTCATTTCCTATGGCAGTTTGTAAACTTGAAGATCCAAAAGATCTACGAAGCAATGCAGTGTTAATAAATAGGGCTATAAAATCTACATAACCAAAAACGGACAAGCAAATTATTTTAAAAATATTACTTGATAATTGACATATTTATTTAAGTGCAAAACAATGGAATTGTGCATTTGTAATTAGTCATAGCTCCTGAGATTATCGAGTGGTTCTCGCTTACTTAAGAATGCTAAAGTTATTCCAATTATATTTTTATTAAAAGAAGAATTTTAAACTATCATTTATCAAATTGTTGGTATAATCAGACAGTTTACACATAAAAAAAAAAATAAAGTCTATTTCATATGAATTGCTAAATATTCAAATTCAGTGACTTTATGTAAATGCAATTTTAAAACATACACTGAAATAAAATAAATATAGAAAATATATGTATGCCATCTAGATAATTGGTAATTGTTTTTTTTCTTACTTATTTTAGAACCAGCATTTATTATTTAATATATAACAGAATTTCAGATAAATGTAATATGTAGTCCTATATGATTTTTGTTATTATTTAATACTTGACTGCAAGGCCTCAACCTTTGCAAATTTAATTAGAGAATTTGGAGACATTTCACTTTGAGAATGTTGAGCTTGAATTGCTTCTGGCAGTTTAATTTCAGGACCACTCTAAAACCAACGCCCTTTAGAAAATCCATTGGCCAAAACACAGAGTACGTTAGACTTTCTACTATATGAACACACTCAGACACAGTAGCATCACATCAACAACGATGTTTTCTCCACCAACACACATCCACGGGTATATATAGCTTAGGCTGGGGGCCCTTTGCCATAACGCTCATATGCAATCACAGTGACAACTTGGGTAAGAGGCAGCGGGGAGGGGGGGAGCGCAGCTGCAAGCTCCGGGCATAGGGACTGAGCCAGGGAGCACGGAAAGCAATTAAATTCAAATAAATGAACTTAATTGAAGCAGATTAACCCAGAGCAGCCGTTGGCAGGTCCTGGCTGGGCCGATGCACTTGCTCAGGAAGCGAACTCATCGTACTCCTGGGCGGTGGGTGTTTACCCTTCTCTGTGTGTGTGTGTGTGCTTGTGAGTGTGTGTGTTTTTATGGTACATGCACTCAATGTCCTTGTCGTCCCGGCGACATTTGCCCTGCTTTCACTTCCGTTGCCATATCCGTCGTCATTTAACTGTCAAGTGCCATTTGTTTGTGTTTCCAGCTATTTTTTTCATTTTCATAGTTTGAAGTTATTAAATAAATTATTTTTTAAACAGACATAATGAGAAAAATGAAGAGACAGCGAAAGAGAGAGAGAGAGAGCGAAATATATAGAGACAGACGTAGACAAATGTCTGTTCAAGGAAGAGTGTGCGTGCCTTTTTCTTACCCCTGGCATAGTTAGCTTCCTTCATTTTCCCTTTCCGTATTTCACGACTCTTTCCTACATTTTTCCATTCTCCTTGCCTCGTAGTGAGTTAATGTGCTGCGATTTTGTTCCGCTTTTGCCTTGTTGCACCTAACCAACTGCAACTGCAAGTGCACGCAAGAAAACACACAAATACACACGTTTACGAAAATCACATAAATATAGTTATCATATTCTGAAAAGCATTTCATCCACAAATATAAAAGTGAATACTATATTTAGATAAAGCCCAATATCTCATAAATCCAAGCAAACAATCAAAACATTGGCAGGAAGTCCTTGTTAGAGCGAATTGTAAAAATCTAATCTCATCTAATCTAATTTTAAAATTCAACGAGTTGGTCATCGACTTCAATTTTAATTTAAATAAGTTAATTTTACATAAATCTCTTTCAATTTATTGAGTAATTTGACGACACTTTGTCAAAATTATTAAATAACTGAATATGAATAGAAAAGTGATTTTAAAATTTATTTCGGATGAAGAAAATAGATGTAAATAAGCTGCAATCGCATCTCATTTTAAGTGTTCTATAGGAAAAATTACATTATATTCAGTTTTCCTCACACCAATTTGACATTATGATTGTGATTCTGTAAGCCGGAACGTCTTAGGTAAGTTCCCCTTTTTTTTATGTGCTTGTATTAATTTAATACTTCTGCTGCAATGCACAAATCGTGCCTGAAAATGCTTATACATATATTTATATATAGATTTATATATGTACGTATGTATGTATGCATTTATATACATAAGGGCACTTGCGTACACACTCGCACACTCAGGCAAAACATGCACACTTGAAGGATTAATTGATGGCATGCAAGTGGTATTAAATTACTAGGTCGCTCTGGAGAAAAGGCTTAAAGGGTTACAGGCAACAATGAGAGGAGTTACATATACTTTGTTAACTGCTTGCGCCAATGTAGATGGGGTTAGTGCAAAATTATGGTAATTTTCCAAATGGTGCGTAAATTGAGAAAACATTTTGTATATTTGAAATCACGGTATAAAGTGTCAGTACTAGAAAATTTAGCTTAGGGAATGGGAATGATTCAAAATTATTTGAAGACAATGTCAAAGGTTTGTTTTAAAATTGAATTGGAATTTCTTGTCTACTTTTGGATATACTTATGTAAGTGCAATAGTTAAAAAACAAATACTTACATAAATATGTATAAACAACTGCAACCAGCTCCATTGGCAAGTTAAGGAAATAATTAAAAAATTATCCACCATATAATGAATACCATGAATATCCTACATATTAGTATTTCTTCAGTTGAAATTTTGGAGTCGCTTAATCATATTTTCACCATGTACTCCTCCTACAAATTATTAAACACTATTTTATTTTTTTTTTTTTTTTGGAAATCCATACAAAATAAATCAAGTAAACTTTTCCAGTCACTTCAACATTTGTCAAATATTTACATGCTGAAAATAAAATTCATGTTAGTGTTTGAAAAATCTTAAACGAGCAGCATTTGAACAAGAAAACTTGAAAAAATTTAAAGCAAAATATAGATTATTTCAAATGGCTGATCCAACTGAGCAGATCAATGAACCAGCGGAATCGGAACAGGTCGTAGATGAGGCACCAAACGTACCGCAGATTGTGGAAAGCAACATAAACAACCCAAATGGCCGAAGCTCGAGGCGAGTCAACTCAACTTCAAACAGTCGTTTTCGGAGACGATCACGTCGCCGACGTCGGGAATCGATTATCGATTATAACGTACCGCGTATAGGACGTCGCAGATCACGGACCAATCTGTCATCGGCTATGAGTCGGAGACTTGAATTACTTTGTCAACCGATTGAGGAATGCATCAGGAATTATGTGTTCTGGCTTGGGGAATTCCACAATCGTGGTCCCAATTACGAAGACAAGGTTGTGGACATCATTATGATGATAATGGCGGTGGCCAGAAATAGATCATTTCTGACGGGTAGACCGTAGGCGCAAAAAGAAACAGGCGGGGGAGGAAGGGAGGATGAAGTTGTGCGGAGCAGGAAACAATAAATGGAGCGGGAAATGAAGCAGGAATGGAAGACGTGAGCAAACAAGTGAAAACGAGATAAAAAAAACTATGAGGAGGACTTTTGATGTGATTGACTGAAGATATTTTGAGCTGATTTAAGGTCATATCAAAAACAAAATTATGAAAAGAATAAAAGAAGTGGGACACTGCCAAAAACTCATATTTATTTCGTTAATTGGTTTATTGTTAAAAATATGACTTTTTTTTTTTTTTAAATATGTTCTTACAGGTTAATTGTTAAACTATTTGCAATTTTTCTCAATTATTTTATGAAAATTCATTGCTCACTTTATGTACATTAATTTTTTGACTGAAAACAAAGTGAAGCGAAGAGGATTTCGGAACCTTTTCAGTTCTGAAAGCCACCTGAACTTTTCAGAAGCTTAAGTATTGTTCTAAAAAGTTGTTAAGAATCAGCTTTTAAAAGCATTTGCTCGGGGGTGGAAAACCTTGAAATATCCTTTTTGCCAATACAACAACTAGAAAGCTTTATACAAAAAGCTTAAGCCTGAGTTCGCTACAAATGAGGCATATCAGCACATGCAGAAAATATGAAATATTTGAAACATTTTACAAACAAATAATGTTACAAGGGATATAAATTAGCTGGGAAATAAATTAAAATTTCGTCAGTAAGTGAAAGTTAAATTAAAATTTGAAAAGAAAACAAAAATTCTAAAACTCGGAGCGCAAACAACTTTCGCTTTGCTGCTCCCTTCATTCGGGGGAAAGAACGCCGTAACGAAAACACGAATGGAAAAGTTCACGCTGCAGTTGTAACAGTTTTTCCAGCAGCTCCCTGCACTTTAATTTGAATTGAGGAAAAATAACAGTAACACGAAACGAAGGTGGGGAGTGGAGAGGGGGGGCAAGTGCAAAAAAAACAACACTTCCAACACACGAAAAGTGAAACTGACAACAGCAGCGGAAAAGTTGCACCACGTTGTTGGTGCTGTTGTTTCTCTTCTCATTTACTTTTTTTTTCTGTGTACCAAGTTGTTGACGTTTATGTGCGACGCCATGGCGACGCAAAGTTCAAGGTCAGGTCAGCGGAGCAAAGGGTTAAGGGCTAAGTTCTGTGGTTTGGGCATGTCTCGCTTCTTGGGTCACCATCATTAGCGAGTCCCAAGTCACTGACCCTCAAATTAATATTGTTGGCCAATTTTTTGATTCTAATTAGGGCGGTAAACGGCACCTAGGCGGCCCGTGTACGTATTTACTCAGCTCCAACCAATAAGTGTCAATGGGAACCGAAAACCAGTGGGTTCTACAGGAACATGCCAAAGTTTCTATACTCTTGCAAGTCAACTTCCCAGTCAAAAAACAAAAATGAATAACATGTTTATGTCAATCATTTAACTACTTTCATTTTGCTTTATTTATTGCAGTTTGCAAGCCAAGTAGCAACAAATTTTTAGTTGTTCAATCTGATTAGTCTTTTTTTTTTTGGAGGACACTCGAATTTTGAACAGGTTTTTCTTTTTTGTTTTTTCAGAAACTAATCTAAAGATTATAGTTTATAAGTGAGTTTGCTCTGTACATACTATACATATATACTCTACAATGGTAAAAGATAGGGTACGATATCTTTAACTTCGTTCGAACTTTGTTCGGAATTCTCTTTAGAAGCTTTTGGTACCATTTGATATTTTTAGCATAGCAACAAAAACAGAAAAAACAAAAAACAACTTGTCTTAAAAGCAAAAACAATACTTTTAAATTTTAATTGAAATTATAGGCTAACGTGGGTTTTTGTTTTTTTTTTTTTTTTGCTAGTCTAGATCTAGATATGAATTTACAGAGTTTCTTCATTTTATTTGAGTGTTTAAACATTGTATGATTGTGTAATGCTATTGTTTTATATGTTGAAGTACTGGTTATCTTAAATTATTTTCATTTAAGTATACAATTTCTCGTCAGTTAAAATAAATTCGCTTTTAAAATGTGATATGAAGTTCAGTGGTTTATCTAGTTCTAAATTTGTAAATTATATAATAAATAAATAGTTTGACAATAAAATTCAATTCAATTCAATTTATTTATTTCAATAATAAAATAATAAAAGCTGCAATATTTGTTTTTGCTTACAAAATAAAGTGGTTTACTGCTGTTTGATTGCTGTAGCAATATACAAACCTTTCTTCAAGAGAAGAAAAACCGATTGATTCTAGATAGTTTTATAAATATTCTTGTACCAGAACAAAACACAAGCAAAGTGTTAACGATAAAATATCTGTTAATACCAGTTTATTTTACATACATTGAGGTACACTTTCCATATTTATAGTTTTTTGCTTTATTTTCATTAAAGCTTCACTCACAAAAATATCATTATTCAATTGCAACATCTCAAAATTAAGTGAACTTTTTTCATATTTAGGTGTTGATTACATATTTTTATCGATTTGTATATCTAACGTTAACGTATAAACCTTAACATATAATATAAGCTTGGGAGATTAATAAGGTTTATCATATGGATGACATGCGATTACTGGTTCTATGTATTCATGAACAAATAAGAACAAAATGAAATAATCAAAATTATTTTCTACTGTGCACTGCCAACTTAATGTCAAAGTGATTACATTCCTTTTGTAAGAGTATAATAAAAAGATTTTAAACAACTTTGCGGTTCAGTTAACAATCAATGTCATGTCCCTTCACCCGAGTCGTCTTCAATTATCTTGATGTTGTTTTTGCTGTAATTTGCTACTAATGAAAGCTGACAGGTCCTAGTTACAGGACTTTAAAAATAAACGTTGAGGCTACGGCTAAGGCGCCTGGTTGAGTGGAGTTTCGTGTGTTTTGTTGTTAGGCTTTCATCGGGACATCGGCTTTTCACAATGCTTGTCATTTCGGTTCTTGGGATCTTTGTATCTCTGTGTTTCGATATATGGCCAATGAGTGTGTGTGTATGGGTGATTGTCTGCGTGTGTGAGTGTGTGTAAGTGAGTGGGGTATTCTACATGAGTCTTATTGCTATTGCTATTTTTGAAAACAAGCTGGGGTCTTAGGGTTACAACAGTGCACACCTTTCAAATGCCATTGTGTAATTGCTTTTGCAGTTTATGCCTGAATTTGAAATTTGAGCAGTTTTCTGTTGAATGCAAAATTGTCTTAGCACAGAATAGCTTACAAAAGTATAATAGAACAACATTTTCACAAAAGGCCGAGTTCAATGTTATCAATGTCTCTGGTGAAATTTAAAGCATGTAAGCTTTACCAATGATTAAATAGAAATAACTCTACAATTAAGTTTGTTTGTTGGTATTAATTTTCTATTTGAACTACCTTGCACACAAATAATATATAATTATTTTAAACATAAATGTTAGGGTTGTTGGATATTGGTTTATTAAATCTAGCCGATTTTTTTTGCCATAAGAAATATTTGAGCATTTTATCTTTATTTTATTTTTGGGGTAATGACTAACTAACAGATTTTTACTAGGATAATAAAAATTAATGAAATATAAGGATATTTCAAATAAAACTTTGAGTAGGAGTGGTAAATATAGCGTAAGAGTTTACCAAGATATAATTTAAGGATATTTTTTCCTAGTTTAAAATACAGTGGCTCACAGCTTATTTCAACCAGCACCCTGAAATTTAAAAAATAAATGAAGTTATATTTTATATTTTAAAACAGTAAACTATCTACTTGCTTCTAAATTTTTTTGATATCGCTATTAGTTTAGATTTTAAAGGAAGACAAACTTTTTTCAGGGTGCTGGTTGAAATAAGCTGTGAGCTACTGTATGTATATCTCTGGATAGTGATGGCCGTTTGTTCGAATCAATCGTGTAGTTAATCTGGTAAGTCTAGTGACTTCTGCCCCATCTGACTATAATACCTTTTTTTTAGTAAAAATTGTCATATTTATCAAAAATCTAAAATGATCCATAGCTCAAAAGTTTGAAGAAACAATGAGGTTTATAATAATGTAAACGTCCCCTATACAAATGTGCAATGTAAACGTTCACTCTATTCCCAAATGTGCCCGCCCAATGTTCTTATATATCGTGGGCGGCCTCTCTAGTCTTTATTATATATGGGCACACAGCCCAGGTATGATCGTATTATCGATATTTGGGCACACTTAAAATACCACAAGAATGAAGAGAAATCTTGTTGTAGCAATAAGAAATTAAATCTAAGAATAAATGAGCAATCCTTTAGGATTTTTAAAGGAAAACCCTAGCTAGCATATTACAATAATATTGTTTTTTTCTATTAAATAAAACTAATTGAACTAAGTACTTAAATCTCTTCTTGCACTTTGAACTTATTCTGTTAAAAGAACACTTTTATATGTATTGTCATGGAATTCAGATGTCTTTTTAATTTAATGTATTTGTTCACCTTACCTTCAACACAATTTAAGAAAAGTATCTTAAGAAAAGCATCTTAAATTGTGTTGAATTGTGAATTATCCAAAGTATATATAATAAATGTGATTGAAAATTAACAACTTTCTTAATTGAAAATTAATTTATTAGGCAGTTCGACTTGATTTTTGATATTTTGAATTGGATAAGTATCCTTAGCTAATATGGCTAAGAAGATTCTGAATCTGGTTTGATTTTAAACAAAATTAGAAAACCTAGTGAGATATTTTGTACTATAGACCAAAGAAGAACCTTATTGATATTTTAAATTGCATTAAAAATATTTCCCTCAAATACCAGATATACTCATGAAGACGACTGTTTCTTTTGGGTACTATCTCTTTGGAAACGGTAAGGCTCTTTAATATCTTCATCTGTGTGAGTTTTTTGCTACTCCACTTGAAGTTAGTTTACCTTATGTAATGATGTTTACTACTCGCAAATCTTTCGAGTCTATTTGGCTGAGAGCCAAGCACATGGGCAATGATATTGCCATTCACCTGCCAGGCCTCAAACTGGAACAACAAACCAACAAGAAAGGCATGGCAAGGCATAGCAAGGCCAAAGCTTTCCTAGCTAATAAACCGTAATAAACTGATGTCCTTTCGTTCGCTCTCTTTCTCGTTCTCACTGCTCTCTTTATCCTCTTTTGTTTGGGGGTTTCTCTTAGGTTTACGTAAAAAGCATACGACAAACATTTAATCTGCACACAGACACGCGCTTAAACTTTTCCACGTCTCAAAGTTGGAGCAGAAAAAAGAAAGGACGAAGGAGTCTTGTTGTTATTTTTTGTTTTATATTTTCTTTTTGTAAAAAAATTATGCGCCTTGTTTGGCATTTTGGCATCGCTGCCAAGCAAAACACACAGCGGATGATTATGAGATCACTTTGTATGTGACGTGCTGCTGGCAAAGGCAGGACACTGCCGATGCTGCTCCTGGCTCCTGCCATGTCCTGGCTTTAATAAAAATAAATGTTACTTGTAATAATTTCTTGCACGTCTCTCGCAATTTCCTCGCCATTCCATTCCGCTTTCCTCTCGCACCGCACCGTTTGGCTGGAGCCATCTTCTCATTGGCTTTGTTTTATTCTTTGTGTTTAAGGTGTGTTTGCTTTTACCTTTACCTTTATCTGAACGGCCCCCACCAACTACGCGCGACTTTTCTCCCGCATTCTGGTCTCCACTTGTCTGTCGTTTACTTCCTGTCTGCGCCATTGTGTTTATTCCCTGCGGGAAGGGCGTTAAGAGCACAGAGGAGAGGTGAGGAGAGCAAAGAAGAGTGCATAAAATATTAATAATTGCACGCGTGGTGGTAATGAAAATACATACAAAAACATAATGCATACATTTCGGTTAAATAATACTGGGCGGGGAATCGACGGGGGAAGCCATCATCAGATAAGCAGCATAATGATGAGGTTGAATACTAAATGGGGATATACATATCAGGAAATACACGGAGAAGGCCGGAGAAAGGGAAGACTTTCATCTCAGGCTTTATGATGATTGAAAGGCAATTGAAGGAAGTCAAGTGGCGGCCAATGACCTTGAGCGTTTTCTCTCATATTTATGTTGGTTTATTTTTGTGTTTTTTTTTCCGGTGAAAATGTAAAACAAAACTTGGCAATGTTGCAATTAATTCGAATTGTAAGTGGTTTTTGGACAAGAAATTTAAAAAAATGTAATTTTAAATATGCAAAGTCATCTTTTTGCCTTAAATAATCAGCACTTTTAAATTTGTTGGTATTCTCAAAGAGACATACCGATTAATTTGATACAAGTTCGTGCAAGATCTTTCATTTTTCTGGAAATACAAATTTTAATGCTTATTTTCTTGATTTTTACTAAGTGATTGTTAGTTAGTTAACGATTGCTATGCTGTATTGAATTGGTTCTGGGGCAAATATGGATGTTTAATTTACTATATTTATTTACGACGATGATCTATGTTCGAATTTCTAAGATGACTTCCATTTAACAAACTTATTTTAGAGTGCTAGTAAATAGCATTTAATGTTGACGGCCAACATTAAACAGCCAACAAATAACGTATACGTAGTGTGTGCCAGCTAGATAAAGAATATTTTGGATTAGATCGAGTATGATCATAATAATGATGCTAGTAATGGGAGCAGCTGAAAGCTTGGAATAACATGTTTCTGATGGGCAAAAACAGAAAAACATAAAACTCAGTATAGCATCGAGTTTTAAATACTGATTTTCGATATTAAGATTCTATTTAAGATTTGAAAATGTATGTTATTAAAGCCAACCTCTTCCATCTATTGAATATCATGTAAGTGGGATCATTTGTTCTTTGTAGTTTATTCTCTTGCCTAATGAGTATTTTGTATTTTTTTAAAAATTATATATATTTATGTATGTGGGGTATCTATAAATATATATAACATACACATAACATTTTACTACACAAAAACCAATTCTGGTTAGCTTTAAAATTTAGTTAAAAATAGAAAATAAAAGAAAGTTGTGTTATAAATTTCCCACACTCAATCTTTTATTATCGATTTCTCCATCAAAAAAAGTCTCTTTAAAAATTGCTTAAAACTTGAATTGAAAGTTGTTACCTTTACTCGAAGGACATCAAAATTACATTTACTCCTTTCTATTAGTTGCTTGTGTCTTGAGTCCCAATAATTGCAGTAACATTGGCCGCCACGTTGCGGCCATTATGCTGCATAGTTAAGCATATAGCTTGGCTTAAGTAATTAGAACTCGATTATATACAACAAGACAAAGGGAGACAGAGAGAGGGGGAGAAGAAAGAGTGAGTGAGTGAGTGGGGGGGAGTAGAGTGGTTTGGAGGCATTCTACAAACTTGCCAACAAGTCGAGAAACATTTCATGCGCATTCAAATGCTAAAGAGCCAAAACTAATGCCAGAACTGGCGACTGCAACTGCCAGTTAACTTCATGCAAAATGCAGAAGGCGAAAATCCTGGCAATTAAAAAACAAAAATAACAAAAAAAAACCAGAGAGAGGCGCCGCGTCGCCCAAGCAATTTACTTGGGCAAAAAAAAAAAAAAATGAAATGGCTGGAACAAAAAAACTTACCCGTCGTTGACAGTTGAACTGGCAGCTTGGCAAATGGGGGAATAGGAATACGAGTGAATATATGCAAAAAGGTGCATACAAGCGACCGCAGAAAAAAAAGAAGGCCGCGGGCCAGGTAACAATTAGCCATAAACTCTCTGCCTCCTACTCAACTCTCGAGTCGAGCCATGCAATTTAAAATATTTGCTCACATGTTGACGAGAACAAAGCGGGTCGTTTGGAGGGCAGGACTTTTGGGACACAACAAATTGTCCAGAGAATTCGTGCCTAATTTTCACCTGACAATTGCTGCACGTTTTTAAAGATTCGTATTTTGTTTTTTAAATTTTTACAAATTTATCCACACTGCACTTCACTTAATTGAACATGACTGCGATGGGGAAGTAAGGCGAGTGGCATAGAAATTCCCACATACCTTGTCGCTGTCTGTTTCTGCTTTTTCTCACTTTTCTGTAAGTCTGTGTGGGCATTTGAGTGTGTGTGTGTGTGTTTGTGTTTGTGTGTTTTGCTCTGAACATGACAGACAGTTCGCAGTTCAACTAACTTCAGTGTCAGTGTCACTCAGAGGGCATCAGCAACATAGGAAAAAGAGGACGTTAACTGTCATTGAAATTTGGTTCGTTGAAACATGTGGAAAACTGCAATCTTCCAGGTACAATTTGATGCCATATAATTCTAATGGAATTACTGCTAACAAATTGAAAAAGAAAAGATTATAACTAAAACAGTGAATAAAGCACTAAAGGTCTCAATCATTCGCATCTCTAATGGATCATATGATTGATTGAAATAAAAATTTACAATGAGAGAGGCGGCCCAATTGTGGCCCGGGTTTTATGTTTGCTTAATAATAAGTACCTGAATATATAGGTGGATAGCTAGTATCCTTAGACAACCTTTCCAACTTTAAAAAAAAAGGGGAAATATCGCTATAATAACAAATATGTTAGATAAATGTTAACCTGTAAATGTTGGTTTCTGGTTTTCTTCAACACATTTTTGACGATAAATTATGAACAAAAAGAAAGATGTACGATTAGAGTTTAAGTTTCAGGAGCAACCACAAAGTAGACCACTAAAAGACATTTTAAATCTTGTTTATGTAAAGTCTTTTTAATTTGATATATTTGGATAAGCATCATTTCGTTCCGTCAATACAATCGATATGGTAATTCAAGAGAGTTCTCTAGCAATTTTTTTAAATATAGTCTGAAAATTTGAATGTTGCCTTTATCAATATGATTATTTATACTAACTTTTGTTTCCCAAAACGATAAATATCATGGAAGTGCATAAGAATAAGTAGTACCTATAAGTGCTACAGATGTAGCTAACATTTTTAGCCTCCAATTTCATCGAATTGAAAATACCTTCGTTTTTGGTTTAAAGCATCTGGGCATGATACTTTATCTAAACAACAATATCGGCTGGATTATGTCAACTCTTGCTCACTCTACTTTGCTATCTCCGTCTCACTCTCACTCGCTATCTTTTGCTACCTCCAACAAATTCTGCAAAGTTGTTGTATGTGTTTGCTTTGGCAATTTCACTGTCATGGATGCAATTTGTGTTTTGCATTTTAATGATGTTGCTCCACAACTCACCAGTATACAGAATACGTATACAAGAATACAGATGGAAAGTTTCCTCAGTCAATATATCCTTTACACACACACACACATTAATACACTCACACACACATACAGAGAGATTGAATGACATTTGTCAATTTAAATGCAAGTAGCTGGCACAACTCGCGACAGTTTTGAACATTTTGCGGTAATGAAGTTGAAATTGAATTTCACTTCACTCGATTTTGCAATATTTGAATTGTCCGCCCCATTTATAAAAGTATTATTTATTTGAAACATAAATCTAATTGAAAAAGTTTCAGTTGCCAGCGTTGATTGACCCCAAAAGCAAAAACAAAAAAAACATAGCCCTATTAGCCTCTAGTCTTTTGATGTGAATTTTCTTTGTGTTGTTTGCCAAAAGTCAACAGAAATTTTCTAGTTTAAGACTTCAAATTTGGTTTTCAGTGTTAATATCCTTGGTAAAAGGGCTATATTGATTTTGGTTAGATGTTAGCAACGCAAAGGTATGAAGATTTTTCAATAAATATATTTTGTTTCATAACTATCATATCATTCTTAATCTTAATATATAAGATGGAACAATTATGTTTTATGTTTGTTATACTATTAAGATATTTATCCATATAACAAAGTAACACAGATTCGCTTGACTGAAACAGTGATTGAAATAAGGAGTTAAAATTCGAAAAACTTTTCTACTTGTAAAGAATTTACAAACCAAATTGTTATTGATTACTGGTTGGTCTTTTATCTTTATATGGAGAAATAAATTAGAATATAAGTAGAGAGCCTAACTTTTAACTCTTTTGGGGTAAGAGCATACAAACTTCCACAAGGACATATTTAGCATGGTTTTTTTTGTTTTATTTTAGATCCTTTTTTGTGTTTTGGTAGGATTCACAGTTGTGTTTTCTCTATTGCCTGTAGACATTTCTGGCTATTTGGAAAAGTGGGATGGAAAAAGAAAACCAAACCAAACCAAAAGAAACACCATGCAAAGTGAAATTTATTTAGTTTGCAGATTTGTTTGCCTATTTGTTTGATTGGTCTTATAAAAGCAATTTGCAATTCGTTGTGTAGGTGGAAGGGGAAATTCAATTTTTGTTGGCTGCTGCCGTTGGGCTTTCGAATATTGTTTAGAATTTTTGATATATGTATAGCACAATATTTTGTTTCATTTTTTTTTTGTTTGTTTTTTTTTTTCGTTATAATTGAGTACTTAAGCACTGATCATTTAATTGATTTGGCTTACGGCTTATTTGAGTTTTATACAAAATCTTAAATAAACAAATCTCGGACAATGCCGCAATTTGGCATACATTTTTCCAAGGATTTGTCTCTCTGGTCGCCCACACTGATTGTGTCCTAACTTTCATTTCGTAAGAAAAACTTCTTGTCCTAGTCCGACCACAAATTGTGGAGGAAGCTTAGGGTTATGGAATTTATGATTAAACAAGTTGTCAATATTAGCCCTGGCGATTCGCAATTCCCATTTAACCAGATAACATTTGCCACGGGGATAAACTGTTAAATGGCTGAGAGCTGTACGCGAAGGTTCTTTTTTTTGGTGGCCAAAATCGATTTCCCCTGACTTGGTCTAGGGCAATTTACGCTCCAAGCTCCCTACTACTATAACTTTCTAAGCCGAAAATTATGTGCACTAAGATGAAGGGCCCACCGAGGGCGAAAGAGTGGGAGATAAAGAGGGAGTGGCAGGGAGAAAAAAACTTTGGCGACGTCTTCGGTTTGCTTAGCTTGTGAGTTTGGCCGAAAATTGCATTTCTATGCAAATGCCATACAGTCAATGACTTTGTCACGACTTTGTAAGTAGTTTAGACACCGAAAAAAATAAGAAGAAAAAAAACAACAAGAAAGATTTGTGACAAACTTCGGCTGATCAACAGTTAGGCAAAAGTTGCCACCGTTAAGTAGGTTCACTCCTACTTCTCCTCCATTTACGCTGTTGAGCATAAAGCCAATCACCATTAGTGTAATCGCCTTTGGTATTATGTATTATCGAGTTGCAGTCGCTGGCACTGCCACTAAGCCACTCACACCCGTACCCGACCCGACCCGACCATCGGCTTGGCAGCCACTTCTGCTATGTTGCCCGCATAAATTAAACCGGGTCAAAATAGAGTGTCGAACGGATGTCGTCGTGGTAGGTTAGGCTAGAACGATTAACTATGTATGCATGTATATCTATCTATCTGCCTATCTATCTGTCTGTGTGTGTTTGTTTGTTTCTCTATGGTGGCCAGCAAAAGGGCGTAAAGTCTTGGTTCTGACTCCGAACCCTGTTTATTGACCACGTTAATCACTAGACCAGAGTTGGTTAGAGCACAGCCTTTTGGCCTTTGTTCGTTTGTGCTGCTTGTTTGTGATAATTTAGTGATTGGCCTCTCTTCTGTCAGCCTTTCGGTCCGCCTCTTTGGTTCTTCATCTTCTGGTTTTGATAAGTAAATTTAAGAATATCTAAACATGCAAATACCAAACTTAATGCTCATGGAATGAATGAATGAAAATTAAGTGGAATGAAATGCCATTTACATATGTACATATGTCGCCACATTCAAAAACCATAACAACAAATTAAATAAAAAACATTAAATAAAAATTTACCATTATTAAAAACTGACTGAGCAAAAAAAGCGCACAATTCTAAATATATTTTAGCTACTTTATTCTTGCATAAAGTGGTAAACTTTTAGGTCATAAAAAATTCAATAACAAGCGGTAAAAATTTGAAACCATTCTAAAGTTATGCCATTGGAGTTTTTTTATATCGATAGAGCAACACAATATGAGTGCAATAAAATTATTTAAATAGTCGGACGCGCTGTTAGAAATGCGCTGCAGTAACCTGACAATCGATAAGTCCTTTAACAGGGATGAACACAATTTTTATCTAACTTAATTTTAATTAATTAATGGTAATATCAAGAAGGTAAGGGTAATATCATAAGAATTATATATTTTGGCAGATTTTTATACCTTTTATATCTAGAATATGTAAATTGTTATTTAATATAAAATTTACAATTCGATTAATGAAAGTAAAGTCCTGAACTGAAATTAATTCAATCCAATTTGAAAATTTATAAGCAAATGCCTGGACTCTGAGATGACAACATAATTCAAACAAATCAAATGCACGACAAGACTTTGTGGTCTCCCCCCATAGGGGGGTACTCCGCTTCATCAAAAGGCCTGTCCAACCCCATATCCCTTATCACCTTTGCTTGTCATGTGAAATATTTGCGCGACGTCGGTCTCTGTATGTATTACTGAGCCCCAGGAATTTCACTTTCACAGCAGACATCAACTGCACTGCATTGCTTGGATTTCTACTGGTTGCGGACGAGCACAAGAAACACACAAAGAAAAAAGTCCTATTTAGTCAAATAATGATCAAATAGGGTGATACCCTGCAGCACTACCGCAAAAGGGCAGAGAGCCTTTAACAAACTTCAAATAAACCAACGTGAAATTAACGAAAGAATAGTTCGAAACGTCTGTCTAAGCTGATGCTTTCTTCTGCCCGTTTTCACGACCCTAATATACCTTTCTATCCTGTCAGTTAAGGGGTATTGAAAACCATGAAGTTCCGTTGCACAACAGGCGGCATTGCACGCTGTAAGAACCGAAACCAAGACCAAGACCAAAAGTGAATTTATTGCTTTCGCCGCCAAAGTGAAACATAAAACGACGTCATTAAGTTATGTCGACGCTATAGTGCAAAAGGAAGGGCGTACCAGACCCCAAATCAAGGTGTTGTATTCCGAGCCCTCTTTGTGAATTCAGCACCATGTTTTTGGTGTTCTTGTTGTTGTCCTGGTATCGAGGGGAATTCAACAAAGTGCAGCGCAGATTTGATGATTCGATACTGTGCACAAAAAAGTAAACCTAAACAAAAAATGTATACCCACTTGTGAATTTGCATTGTGAATTGATTTATGTTTCTAACCAAATCGATAAAAGTTAAATGCTCGAAATATTGTGTAGAGAATTTGAAGTTGTCAAGTGTTAAGCATTTAAAATATTTCTAATTAAAGTTTTGGCATTCCCAAGCTAAGAACTAAAACAACTTTATAACTTTTACCAGACTAAAAATATAATATTATTTGAAAGAAAAAATATTTCAATATATTTTGTAAATATCCGCTTCAGTGTCCCAAGGAGTTTACCAACAATTTCCCTAGGAAAGGGTATAGAAATGTTTCACAAATTTCAATTTCAACCATGAAAATTGGAGGCAATATCGAAAACCTTTCGACATGAAACATATATGGAATTACTTTTATTGGTCCTCATGACATTAGGTATCCTTCTAGATACTAAACTTACCTTTGAAGGCCATGTCCACCATATATTTAGCAGAGTCAACATGTTGATACGAACTCTATACCCATTCAATAATAGAAAGAAAATAAAATGTATCTTTTCAGATCTATATTTCATGCCAAAATTTTCTATGTTGCTCCAGTGTGGTCAGATATTTCGAGGTGTCATATATACAAATTTTAAATCATACAGAAGCAGCTGCTTAAAATGATTCTGCACTACTCTATAATTGACTTACATGGTCGAATTGGTATACGCTACACTTATACGCCCCAATAATGATTTCAATGACAAGTGTAAGTATTCTCAGTATCCTCATTAAAGCAATTATTAATATTCATAGTGTTAAAATTAACACTGGTGGGGGTTTTTTCCAACTGTTTCCCACAGCTAACATATTGAAGTGTATTATTATTATAGCCATAATATAGTTGAAAAGGCAAAAGGTAATTTAAACTCTTAAACTATAAGCTTAAGAAACGATACATAATGTGAAAATAAAGCAATTGAATTGAATTAACATGATTAGTCAGTTTAGTAAAATGTTACATGTAATATAAAATTTATTTTTATGTTTCCAAACATTTTAGAATTTCCGAGAAGTCTATTTAATTGTGGTGACCAGGAAATTGTTAAATATTTATTGTTTATATAACTTTGTTTAAATTGTAAAAATTTCTTTGAAATTGCCAATATTTGAGACTTTCTCTTTGACACTGAGAACTCAATAACCAAATTCTCTTTCATTCGTATTTATGACAATATAATACGTAACTAAATTCTGACACATGCCAAAAATTGTTGACCAGGAACGTACAATGGATTACATCTCCATATGCATATATGTATGTATATGTGGAGTCCTCCTAATGCACATGCATATAACAGTTGGTACATATATCACAATAGAATTTATTTGTTATTTCAAACTAAATAAAAAAACAAAACATACAAAATCGTTTGCATACTGAAATTATTTGCATATTATATGGAAAGACAACGCGTCGTAGTATCAAAAATCACAACAGCAGAAGCAGAGAGGTAAAAATGCAATCAATATATGTCCAAAGGGGTGAGGGGGGAGGGGGTGGAGTGGTGTTTTGGGTTTATGAAATGAATGATGTGGGAATTGGGGGTTAGGTATAGTACATTGCTCTTTTTACAACTATTAAAAATTCAATTGTTAAAAAAGTGTTGCCAGCTTCAATGCATTTCTCTACTCAGTCTCTCTGCCTCTCTCTCTTTGTTTCGGCTAGGCTCTTTCTTTCTCTCTCTTTCATCGCACTCCTGTTGGCCTCATTGTGTCAATGTGGCAAATTTCAAACTGAGGAGGAGAGGGCGGAATGGCTGGCCTACGTATGTATGTACGTACCAAGTTTTCAGGCTGCTGCTGCTGCTGCTGTTGCCGCGCGTCACCGCTGCCATTTGGAAAGTCAAATGTCGAGTGCAGTTCCATTGGGTAAAGTTTTACACTTTTGCAAAATTTAAAAACCAAAAATTGTTTGTTTCACGTTGTTTCGCCCAATCTACAGCCCGAATGCGATGCGATACGGGATCACGGGAGCGATGCGACCACAGTGGGGCCACATGGCGCGTATCGTTGCGGAAATAATGAATGAATGTCGCCCAATCGGACAAAAATCAGTAACATGATTTTGTGACAGTTTTCACAGACCGTTTGGCCTCTGTTCCCGTGGAAGGAAGCTACTCATGCGGGTGGAAAGAGTCGCAAATGTGCGAATTCTGGTGCTGTAGTTAATGACAGTAGCCATAACATTTCCATACAATTGCAACACAAAAACCAACAATACCGGAGCGATAGAGTCATTTATGAGACTGAACATTTAAAAGCTGTCAAATGGTTTTTCCCTCCCTCGAGATATTCATAGAGCGAAATTTCCTGCAGCTCTCTACACTTAACTTTAACTTGGCAGTCAGATTTGTTGGTTTAAATTTCTAAAAATCAATAAAATAACGCCATTCGTATTCCAAGAAATTAGAAAATCTTCAAACAAATTAGCTTGCTTCTAAAGAAAGCAATCAATAAGCCTGTGGGTGGTAGAGGAGCTATGCAATGTCGAGTGGAATGGGTGCGTAAGATCCTTTGATTTATGAGATTTATGACAAACCATCAACAATTTCAAATTGGTGACCCATTAAACACACTGGAGGCCAAGCACTGAGAGATTGGCAATCTTTAAAGTAGATTAACTTACTTCAGATGCAGAGTAAGTTTATCCTCTACCTGTAGAAAAGAAAAGACAGATACATTGATTGACAGAGAGAGAGAGAAAGAAAGTAAATACGCCATCTTTGCTGCCGCCTGTCAGTTGCATTTGCGAGAATTATGAAAATTTCCTCTTAAAACGACGCTGACACTTTTACTGAAAAACAAAAATAAAAAAAATCCCGTTCCTGGTAGTTAATTTTAGTCGCAACGAAGTTTGCATACCCTTATTGCAAATCGTCAGATAGATTTTATCACTTTAAGTTATTGGATATATTCGTGGGAATGGTCAACGGCAATGAAGAATAGTCAGCCCTGGCAGATTGAGCGGACATGAAAAAAGAATCGGCGATCTGGCAAGGCTGGTAAGAATGAGACGAAGCAAGAAGAAGTAAAACGTCCAACGACCAAAGAAGTGATAACTACGGCAATTTCATTTAAGCTGCGAATTGATTTATATGTATAAATATTTAATATTATTTTATTTATTTAGTATGGGATATAGTTTTAAATTATCAACCTAACAATTTTTACAAGCACCAGCATCTTAGACGATAAATTCATCCATACACTAGCCTTGGATTCGATCCTTACTGGGACTATACTTATTTATTGTCACTTAAATATGAAAAAACTGCCTTATTAAAGATTTCGTTCATGGAAAATCGAGTGGAATGTATTGGCAGGGCATTGAACATTGAAGAACCTCGCAAACCTTTCAATTTGATGCTGGAGAAACAGTAATATAACATTGTTTCAGTGTTGACTAGCGCGAAAATATAGGCTCATCTATAGAAAGAAAAGACTGCTAAACAAGAATAGGAACACACATATACCTCATCTTTTGCGCGTTTGCAAAAATCATTGAAATTTTATAATACCTTCAGCAAGGGTATAAAAATAATAATAAAACTTGCCTGCGGCGGCTCATATGGCAGACAGAAATACACAGGAAAATACATATATTTGCGCAAGCACAATTGTACAAATTGTGTACATACATATATAAGCATATACATATTTACAGAAGTTTGTATGTATATTATACATACATATGCATATATCTGACACGAATTTTCACACCTTTAGTGGGAAATTTTCGTTGAGTGGCGAAAGTTAAGGGGGTAAATGTGTGTGTGTGTGTGTGTGAGAGAGTGTTGGGAAAAAGCCAAAACAAAATCTTGGCTTATATAGTTAAGTTTGTTCTGTAATGCCTTTTGTGGCTAACCAACTTTTTACTATGATTAGTATTGTATTATAAACTGGATTGTCGAGAATTAATTCCAAGGAGCTAAAGTTTCACTGCAAACAACAGGAAGTGAGTAAATTATTGTTCTAATGAAATTTGGTGTTGCTGAATTTAGAGCTTTTGAAATATATTATTGAATAATTTATGAAAATTCCATCACTAACCATTCGCCCCCAATTCTTTTTCAGCTCAAAGTTTAACTTTTAACATGAAAAATGTAATGAATTCTTAAGCAATCAATATTAATAAAAATTTAAAGAAACGAATAAGCTTATAGTCTCAGCTTGAGTCAATGTATTTTTTCAAATACTGAGCGTTTATCTCGAGTGTTTAAGCATATCTTAAAATCTACTTAGATTCCCCCGACTTCTTCTTTGCTCCAATTTTCTCTCAGGTAAAATCCTCACGTAACTACCGCAAAACTTCAACCTTGAAGTAAACCAAAAGAACTAACAAAAACACAAGAAGTAAAAAGGAGAAAAGGGAAAGGGAAAATGAAAATAAAGAAAAATAATATAAAGAGTCGCATTACACGGTCAATTGGGAACTGATTGAGTTTGGCCACTGAGGTAGATATTTGCTATAGGAAGTATTCCAGCCAGATTGATGGCTGCCAGGTAGAGATGCAGCAGCAGCAACAACAACTTCTTACATATATCGTTTCTTTAATACATATGAGCATATATCTATCTGTGTGTATGTATGTATGAAAGAGCAGCCAGCGACCGACGAGTTGCAGGCTTGAGCCTTCTCTTCTCTTCAACATTTTGCCTCTGGCGTGCCGCAAAGTATGCAATGTTGCCAGAGTTCTCCGAGTGTGGATTTTGAGCGATATAAATAAGTAATTAGCACATAGTGCAGAGCGGCTCTGCCTCAGCCCATATGCCACACGTTTAATGGCCTCCTTAAAGTGCAATTTAGTTTCAAGTTCTTTGTTCTTACATAATGATGTACATGAGTTTACTTCTTTCTTTTTTTTTTTTTGACTCTGTAGACATTTTTTATACTAGACTATATTTGGTTTGTTTATCTTAGTCATAGAGATGTAAAGGAAGGAGCAGTAACCTCGAGGAAACAGTCGATTATTCTGTTCGTTTGTCTCGCCCCCCCCTCTCTCGCTCCCCTTGTACTCTTTTGTACGTGTCTGGACTGTGAAATTAATAGGTTTTGCCTGCTTTTAGGCGTGAAATAAGCTACTTACTTAAAAAGGAATCTTTTATACTCTTACAGAAGCAATTATTTGCAATCATATGAACTGACTAGTTTTCTATTTCGAATCTAATCCATTTCGGGTAGATTGAACCAATCTATAGACAAACAATAACCAAGGAAAACGAGTAGAGGAACGTCGAACAGACTTCATTGATTTTTTATGCGATTGCCTGGAAGAGTATTATGATTTTCGGGGTGGCACATTTAACTTCCGGCATGATTTGTTTTATGCTTTGTGCCGGGGGTCCATATGTTAATAAGAGAAGAAATTATCAATTACCTGACAGCTTCAGACTTGGTCTTTTAGGGGTTTCTTTTTTCTGTTTCCGTTTGCTTGGTTAGTTGAACTCACGTCTCTCTGGGATTCATTTGTATATATATAGAATATACAAATTTATTTCCGTCTCCCTACCCTGAGATTAGCTTTATACGCTATGGCACAATGATGGAAGACTTGTCCAAATTGGGGCAATATCTAATTAACCAACGGGTGATGTGACAAAACCAAAATTTACAAATAAATTAAATATGTTCAGCTAAAAGCAATTTCGAATTTTTTGCCATCAAGTTCTTATTAACCCATTTGGGATTGAACATGTTTGGCAATCGGCCAATCAATTAGAATTCGAACATCGCATTGATAATTGACCTCGATAACAAAAGACCACAAATGAAACTTAACTTCTTGCTCGCTTTAATGATCAAATATGCCATAAAGAATTGTAAAATTGATGTTGAAATTTAAGTCGAATAGTAGTCGAAATCGATTCTCATCAATATTGAATTTATTATAATTATTGGGCAGCCAAGTGAAAATAGCTTCTGCTGAGTGCATATGAAAATCAGACAAGTAAATTATCTCCAGCCGAAATGAGGAAAAGGAAGTCGGCACAGAAGTCCAGTATTCTCATTATATGTAGTAAATGAAATGAAGGCTGCCGACTGCCGATTCAATCATGGAATTAACATTAATTATGATATGCTACATGAAAACTTACTTCATTTCCCTTTCTCTGTGCCATTGTATATAAAATAATAATCTTGAAATTGCACGCTCGAATTTCGTATACTCGTATTTTCGGTGACAATTTTCCTTGCTGATTTCCCCAAAGCCCATGATATTTCTTTTTTTTTTCTTTTTTTGCTTTCCCTCTTTTTGTTTTTTGGCGTTTGCTGTTTGTAATTAATATGGGAGTATGCTGCGACACATCAGCCATGAATTTTCCGCTACTAATTGGTAGGGAAAATGCTGTTTTCCTTTTCGCTCTCTCTCTCTCTCTCTCTCTCTCTCTCTCGCAATCTGTTTCTATCTGTTTGCATTAAAATTGATAGTTCAGGGTAAATATTTTCTGTTCCTGTATGAAAGCAAATAGTCAAAAAATCTATTTTAAATACGACTATGTTCAATATTGGGTTGAAATGTAAATAAGCAAAAACAGACAATGTAAATTTGAAACCCTAACCATATTTAATTTAGTTTGAAACTATTTCTAAATTTATTTCTGTTCGGATGCAATGTATAAGTAACATTGAAATAACTCTGTTACTCTATTCTTAATTCATCTTCCGCTTATTTGGGATCCTCAAGTGAGGAAAAAAAGACTATAGTATAGTAGTAAAGCTTTTTCTTCGTTAAGTTATATGTAAATATGATCGCTTTATTAAATTTGCTTTTTCCTATGTTACAGTTCTTATAATATGTTCCACTTTGTTCTGCTTCTTGATGGTTGCCATTCGAATGAATCTCTTCTAGTGTTGATAAATGTTCGCATTGCTCTGCCACAATAGTGTTGATCCGTACCGTTTTCGTTGATCGTTACATTTCAATTAGTAACCCTACTACAATAGTGATTTCTGTTTATAGCTGATTGGGTATCAACAATTGGGAAACCAGAATGGTGAAATAATTGTTTTTTTTTTTTAATTGTAACATTATTACTTCGCAGAATACGATTAGTTCTAATTAGAGATACTATTCGTATATATATTTAGCTTCTTGATTTGACATATGTGTAGTTGCCGTGACATTTTTTTCCCTCTGTTGCCACCTAAGTGGAATCTGTTATTGAGACTTTTTCAATCCGAGATGGTTCTCACATTCTAAATTCTTTGTCATCAAGAGATATTCTTATTATCGATACCTACTAAGGATGAGGGAAAAATTAGACAAATTTAGTGTGTAAGGAGTGAAAAACTAAAAACGAATTTTGCGTAATGCTCCCAATTACCAACTAAATCATACATGCCTCTATTTTGCAGCGCATGTTTGGTTCGATTACAAGAAGAAGTGTCATAACTAACAAAACTTTTGGATAAAATTTAAATTCTTTGCTACAAGAAACTGCAGAAAATTGCTATAAAAAATTGACAATTTAAAAACAGCGTTGGGCATATGGGGAAATAGGTTAACAAAAAGTTCTTAAAAGACAAACAGCGAATTTGCTATTGAGGTGAAGAAGAGTAAATTTATTTGAATTTAAATTACACAATTAAAATTGTTTGATTAGTCAGACTTGTGGATATAGAAATAATGACAATGTATGCAAAAATAGAATTAAGATGTGTTTCTTCTAAAATAAAATAACATCAATGAATCGAATGTTAAGTAATTTACTATTCAAATACTTGTGAGAAACCAGCATGATTATAATTATTAAATAATTGAATCTTCTTCTGTAATTCATTGTAGATTAAGTCATCTGAAGACTTGACAACAAACCATTTCCTCATTTCGTTCACTTTATGTGAAATTTGCAAAATGCCTTAATTACTTGCTAAATAAGAGAGAGAGAGAGAAAAGAATCAATTGTAAATATAAAACACTTTCAACTTCCATCTCGAAGTTGTTCAAGTTGCAATTTAGCATTGAAGCAGCACCTCATCTCTCCCCTCTGTCGCATTTGCTCTGCAACTACCTTTTAAATCTTTACGCCAATTCACATTGAGTTGATAAAATTTGCATAATTTATAAAGCAAATCTTTGGGCAAACAATACAAAAAGCAAATGCCACAGAGGAAGCAATTTAACCACAGACTCAGTCTGTCTATTCTTGCCGACTGTTTGTATGTCGGTCTTTCTGTCTGCCCATTCGTCTGTCTGTCTGTCTGTCTGTCTTTGTCATTTTGTCTGTTCTTCTCTTAATGAGGAAATTAAAAACTGTAGTCGAGAAGTTTCTCTGCTTTGCAATGAAACTCAATTGTCGAGTGAATGAAGAGTGTCAGGCTCTTTAACTTTGCCTGCCTTTCTGTTTTATTCTTTAGCTAAGTTGGCGTGAAACAATAAATCCAATAAAACACACATTAGCCGCGACACATTTGCCGCTTAACGTGGCTTACACCCACCGTGGATCTCCTCCCGCAGCGAGATTTCACTTTGACTGCCATTAACAGAGAGCTAGAGAGAGACAGAGACAGAGAAAGAGTCTTCTCCTTCTTCTACTTTCTCTCTCGTTTTTTTTTTTTTTTGGCTTATTTACCGCCTGCGGTGTGTTGTTCTTTCGTTTCCTCCACATTCACTCAACTAAAAGGCTAATCCACTTAGTTATTGAGTAGTTGAGTGCCATCGAGACTTTAAGTAAGAACTTTAAATATCTCAAAAAGTCACTGAAAGTGACGACTTTGGAATACCCTGTGTATCAAGTAAAATTCAGAAATTGAAAGTCAATCTTAACTTATTTTCTTCATCTCAATAACTGCATTTAAATCTAAATTAGATTTATATGCATGAATCGTTTATTTCTTATTAAATTAAAATGGAAATAACAATTTTCATAATTTGTTCCATGCGATCTGCGTTTATATGAAGTGCACATACGAAAATGATTGCCTTTTGGTTATAAAATAAGGCTATTAATAGACACATATATACTCATTTTGGTGTTTGTCTGGCTTAAGGTCAATATATAATTTAAAAACAAAGTTTTAATTTTATTTTCTTCCGATATATTTCGATTGCGCCACGGCAATCGTCTTCAGGGCAACTACAAAATGTTTTGTAGTTACAAAATATTTTGTAGTTGCCCTGAAGACGATTGCCGTGGCGCAATCGAAATATATCGGAAGAAAATAAAATTAAAACTTTGTTTTTAAATTATATATTGACCTTAAGCCAGACAAACACCAAAATGAACAAAACCAAGGTCGCAAAAACATTCACAAGACACATATATATTGTACATGAATATGGTGTCTGAATTAAAAAATGAAAACCACAAGAAGATGAAGAGCGTTGTATAATGCAGATTCAGTAGGAATAGGAAAAGGTTTTAACAATATTTAGTCTGGTAGAAGGCAAACGATTAAAGGATCCGTTAAAGGATAGTAGACCAATCTATATTAGATTAAGACTAATCACTTAATTAAGCCACCTCAACGACGTAAAGAACTTCTCTTCCGTAAATGCATCCAACTTTTCATGACTTTAATATATCCTACTTTGACTACGCACAGGTAGTGGGTATAAAGAGAAATTCGTTGATTAAAATCACAGACTGCAATCACAGAGCATTTTTGTGGAGTTTTCAAGTTTGTCACACATGGGAAAAAAACTGGAAAAAAGGAATATAAAGGATTGCTTTTTGCGCAACACGCACACACGTGGCATTCATTTTTTCATTTTTCATTTGTTGATAAATGGCCAGTGTAGAAAAGAGAAAGACCGAGTGAGAAAAACGAAAAAAGTAACTACATACCTCTATGATGGTAGCGAGAAGTCAAATTAATTACACTAATTGACTTTGAAAGCTAACAAACCGAAAACGCGCCAAAAAAATAAAAGAAAAATGACTGATGCAAAAATCGTGTGTGCCAAACGTGAGAAATTCGGTTAGATTTTTGGTTTCAGACCGCAGAAAGTTTTGGTAAGTGAGTTGAAATATTTTTAGCATATACAGTGCCTTTTATATTTATAACCCAGCAGTTAAAAATCTGAACCAATTTTAAGAAAGTTTGAAAATAATAATTTTTTTAATGATAATTAGTGGTCATTTCTAGATATTTAGAAATAAAGTAAGTAAGTCGCCGGGCCGACTTGGATATACCATGCATCAGGGGAAAACAAATTACCTTGAGTTTATAAAACTTATTTCATATATTAAATTTCTTTCGTATGCGCGATTTCTAACATATGCTATCTCGCTCACTCTTATGTGTGTGCACTTTAGCGCCCCACCGGCCAAATTCGCCCTTGCACCTCTTTGAGTGCAAAACGTTTCAATACATAACTCGGCCATTTTTATTCCGATTTTTATGAAATTTGGTGGAATGATAGATGCCCATAACGTATATAAGTGTGCCGAATTAAATTCCGATACGATAAATATTGCGGGAGAAAATCACTTTTTATTAAATTCCGGAGGCGGAAGGGGGCGTGGCAAAAAAAATTTGGTGGAATGATAGATGTTCATAAGATCTATGAGTGCACCAAATTAAATTACGATACGATAAATATTACGCGAGAAAATCACTTTTTATTAAATTCCGGAGGCGGAAGGGGGCGTGGCAAAAAAAAAACATAAACTTGGTCTGCGCCAAGACTACACGAGTCTACATTCTAAATTTGGTAGCTCTAACATTTGTAGTTGCTGAGATCTCTGCACTCTTACGGACGGACGGACAGACGGACAGACGGACGGACGGACAGACGGACAGACGGACATGGCTCTATCAATTTCTCTTCTCATGCTGATCAAGAATATATATACTTTATAGGGTCAGAAAAGCTTCCTTCTCCCTGTTACATACATTTTGGCGACTTTAATATACCATTTCATCCTATGGATGCATGGTATAAAAAACAGTGTCTTCTGTATTCGACTCGCATTTTCGGATGCATTTGTTTGTATCATAATTATAGCCCACAGTGGCAAATTTGACTATATTGAGTAAGTGGCAGGCTTTTGAGCTTATAGATATTGTAATAGAGCGTTTTGATTTCGAAAAAGACCGTTTTTCTCATTTTTTGAGTTAGGAGTTATTCTTAAATTTTTACTTTAACAGGTCACAGTACTTCTTATGAGAAGAAGTACTTTAAATTTTGTTCATAAATAGTTTGAATTGACTTTTGAAGAATGCGAAACAAGAAAATATTAAACTTTAAGATCAAAATTTAAATGTATATTCGTTGCTTTACATAGGTATTTTGGAAGATATTAATTTTAATTTCCATAAAATTGTATTTTATATATTATTTTTATCCTTGGGACTGTAGCTTTACCTAATTGTGTAAGGGCTGAAAATAAAACAAAATTCAGTATCATCTAGATTCTAGACATTTATTTACCCTTAAGTGCTAGACATTCCGAAGATTGTTTAAAAAAATTACGTTTTGATCAAGATGCTCGAGGCATTTTTTTATCAAGATAAAGTAACAGAAAATTCTTTAGAAAATCACAAATAAAATCACAAAAAAAAAAAACAAACAGTAAAGCGAGAATATTTTCCTTGATGGATGTAAAAAAAATCTTCCTTGGGCAACCTTGATAACAGCTGATCAATTACTTTATGCATCTAAATTATCTAATTAATAATGAAAACAATATTAAATAAAGAATTTAAGAATTTATTTACGTAGATTTTGTCTCTAGGGTATGAAACTGCCCATCAAAAACCCCGAGAAAGAACACAATTATCTTCGGATTCATATAACTAGCAAATAATCTTAAATTAATACTATGAAATTGCCATTTTCATGAAAACTAGTTATTTGTTGGGAGAATATCAAACCGATAACAACTAGCTGCAAATGTTTTTAAAAATTTTATTATTTTTACTGCTTGCTCAATGGTCTACGTGTAATAATAATTTTTGTCATCCGGATCTGTGTGAAAATGGTGCAGAGCATTTGCTCTGCAGGGATGATGGAGTGAGTAATGTAAATATTCCAACAAACTATAAATTAAATACATTTCCTTTAAAGCATTTCAACTACGATACCTGTCCGCCTCGAGCCACTAGTCTGGTGCCCATGTCCATGGATTATATCAACATGATCCTTTACAATCATAATTTTTTTCGGAATTTCGTGGCATTGGGTATGGTGGGTAAAATGCCCATGGCTGCCCGCATGCCTGTGCTACAATGGGATTCAGATTTGGCCAAGGTGGCCGAGGTTGCTGTACGTCATTGTCAGTTTCGATCTCTTGAGTGTGCCTCAACGGTCAATTATCCATCGACTGGACAAAGTGAGGCAATCACTATATATTACTCTGAGACGCCCACAATGGAACTACTACAGGATAATATACACTTTTGGTTGGCTCATTCGGATCTAACATTTGCTAATGACCTAATTGCTCCACACCTTTCTGAGTAAGCGAATCAAAAGTAATTTAAGCAATTAGAAAAGGTCTCGTTTACACAATGTTTTCTTCTAGTAAAAATACTTCATATTTCCTGCAAGCAGTTAGAGATCGTTCTGACCGCATTGGTTGTGCCGCAATACGTTATATAGTACCCAATTTAGTCTATCTGTTGTTCCGATGTGTATATAGTTGTGGCATTTCGATGTGTTCAGCGAAAAATCCAGTTTACGAAATTGCTCACAGCAAACCTGGTGAAAACTGTCGAACAGGCATGAGTTCGACATATCCACATTTGTGTTCGGATAAGGAGATTATGAAGAAATGCAGCGACAAAGATCCCATTCAAACACCATCTGAGCCAACTACATCGCACGAATCACAAGAAAAAAGAAATGAAGGTGAAGAAAACTTTACATTGGAGCAATTTCCGTCATCCGAAGAACAGACCGAACCGCCCTCGAACGAAGATATATATAAGCCAAGATATATATTGTAAATGATTTCATCTTTTTGAAAACTTCCAGACATTTTACACAAAATAGTGGAAGAAAATTAATTTGAAAAAGTGAAATACTATAGTTTACTATCTCTAATTCAAGGTCAACCTTTTAAGACATTCTTTTGATTCCAGTTTATTGCCATCAAGCAGCTTATTCATTTGTGTAATACATATATTCCAGTCAATATATAATTTCACCCTACATGAAATTGGTTTAAAAAACAAAGTAAAATAAGATTTGTGATACATTTTGTTTTTTGAACAATAAAGAGAATGTTGAAAAATAGCTTAAATGTGTATTTAATCGTTTGATCCAAACAATTTTTTAGACCAAATTTCTGTAATTTTTGAGAAAATATGATATCCGAAAGTCAACTAGTATGGCAAAGTTAACAAACAAACAAATGCAAGAAAAATATGCATCAAGAACAGAAACAGGCGATGTCTACTTTTATCTGGGTAACCACAAATAAGGCCAAGAACCATCCAAATCAGCTGCATAGGTAGGCACATTTTATGAACAGAACCGAGACCGACTACAACTCTGGCTCCACACTTGTCACGGAGCAGAAATGGGAGGCTGCTCTAGTGTTCATTCCGGTAGAGAGAAGAGCAAATTTGCCAGGCACAAAAATATGAAAATATACGGGCTCATGTGGGTTATTTCTATTTTTCCTCTCAACCGCCACCTGGCACATGGGAAATCAAGCAGTAAAACGCTCGCATACAAGCCGCCATTCTCCCTACCTCCCTCTACCCAACAAGCTTTCTCTCTCTATGTTTATCTCTGAATTGTTACTGCAAATGAAATGAAAACGACCACAGACAACAAATAACAAAAGAAACATAATAACAAGTTTGCCCCTTGTTTCAAGAACATCTACCAACAAATATGTATGTACACACATATGTAGGTGTGTATGCACATGCAATAGACAAGAGAAAAATAAGAGTCCTTGATAGTCCTTTATTTTCAACTCTTTCGATCATGAAGCAAACATAATAGAAATTCAATTCAACATCACGTGAAAGAAAGCTAAAGAGTCTTATGCGTTGTATCAACTTCTTCTAGTTAAACCATAAATTGCAACTTCGACTTGTCCTCCATAGTCCTTTTGATCGCCAGGAGCATTAGTCTCTTTTTACTAGCCTGTGCTTGCCCATAAGGCTTACTAAACATATTTTATTGCTAATGGGAAATGCTAATACATCCGTTGAAGCAGCTGCTGACACTACAGTGAGAATAAAAAGGAGATGTTTCTACCGAAAGTCTTTACGAAAAAGTTTGCAGATTAATGAAATAATCGAAATATTTGTTAATATTATCGATAACTTTTATTACAATTTTATCTAAATAAAAACTCTAATTACAGACTAAGAAGGAAAATCTCGGATTAGTGTGACCTTTGTGTTACTTTTTATACCATGCATCCATAGGATGAAATGGTATATTAAAGTCGCCAAAATGTATGTAACAGGGAGAAGGAAGCTTTTCCGACCCTATAAAGTATATATATTCTTGATCAGCATGAGAAGAGAAATTGATATAGCCATGTCCGTCTGTCCGTCCGTCCGTCCGTCCGTCCGTCCGTCCGTCCGTCCGTCCGTAAGAGTGCAGAGATCTCAGCAACTACAAATGTTAGAGCTACCAAATTTAGAATGTAGACTCGTGTAGTCTTGGCGCAGACCAAGTTTATGTTTTTTTTTTGCCACGCCCCCTTCCGCCTCCGGAATTTAATAAAAAGTGATTTTCTCCCGCAATATTTATCGTATCGAAATTTAATTCGGCACACTTATATATGTTATGGACATCTATCATTCCACCAAGTTTCATCAAAATCGGAATAAAAATGGCCGAGTTATGCATTGAAACGTTTTGCACTCAAAGAGGTGCAAGGGCGAATTTGGCCGGTGGGGCGCTAAAGTGCACACACATAAGAGTGAGCGAGATAGCATATGTTAGAAACCGCGCATACGAAAGAAATTTAATATATGAAATAAGTTTTATAAACTCAAGGTAATTTGTTTTCCCCTGATGCATGGTATATCCAAGTCGGCCCGGCGACTTACTTACTTTATTAAATTTCCATATCAGATGTAAAATGATTGATCGATAAAAAGTACATTTTGAAAAGATGACTGTGGGAATAGACTATTCGGGAATTAATCTATTTGTGTGGAAAACAATAAGATTATTTGTATAAAAGATTTTATATTTTTTTGTTTTTCGGATGTTGAATACAGTTTAAAACAGACTGAAATAAATTTTGAATTTTAACTAAATTTTCCTGGGACACTACGATAAAATATTTAACATTAAAACACTACAAATGGCTAAAATAAAAATAGTAGAATATTTTCACATAAATAAAAACAATTTCTATTTAAATCAATTTCCATCTAAAGACAGACTAATTGCATAATAAAATTATCTTATATTTGCACCAGTGTGTCTTATAAATAAATAAATAGCTAACTAAATTTTGGCATTTAGTATCCACTAGAGTAAAAGTTAAATATATTTATTTATTAACGCAGTTAAATTTGCAATCGGAAAACCTTGCAAGTTGTCTACAAAATTTTAAAACTATGCCACTCCACTCCCACTCCCGCCACGCCCCGCAATCGGCCAAAAGTCTGTTAAGCAAAACGCAATGTTGAGCTAACGAAAGGCTACAAGCTACATAAGCTGATCCGATGATGGCAAAGTGGGAGAGCCATAGGATACAGGCAGCTAGTTCTAACCGCAATTTATGTCGACTTCACTTCGGGTCTGTGGGAAATAACTCTTGCTGGCTCTGGCAGGACCTCAGAGTCCTAGTCGTAGTGCTCCTGCCTTGACTCCCTGCTGCCTGCTTGGTTCTATCAGGGTCTCTAGTTCTCTCTCTCTCTCTCTCTGTGTGTGTGCGGAATTTCTTGTCATCATTTTCAGGCAGCTGCAAATTAACTTGCATAATTTAAAAGGCAGTCCGAACATTTTGCCTCTCAGTTCATCAGCGCATTTAAAATCATGATGAAAAGTGCTCGTGGCCTTGGCTACTAAATTATGAGTGTAGGGAGCCGCATAAATCAACACAATGCTTGGTTGGCTCTCGGCATTTCTTAGCATAATTTCAATTTTTTCTACCCTCCCCTCCCCACCCTTTGTTTTATGAGGTCAATCAATATAGAGAATGTTCCTAACTCAACAGTTAATTGGTTTAAAAGGAGAAAAAGGAGAAATATTTTCCTTTATGAATTGTCACAATAAAGTTACGTCAGCATCGGTGGCGCCAGAGAAATCCCAAATCGGAGACATGCATAAATTCTACTGCATTTCATTTGCAGTCTCACTCGCCTCTACCTCCTCTCCCTCATTCCCTCCATGGTAGTAAATTGTACAAAATTGTTGAGCCACATTCGAAAATTCGAATACCAACTGGAAAAGCCAATGACTGCCACTTGGCAACATATCAAAAAGTGGAAAAGAGAAAAAAAAATAAGAAAAGATACGATGGCGGCTCGTTGCCGCCATGAAAATTTACGAGTGACACAAATGGTTTTTCTTCAGCTGCATTGCAGTTTAGGCTGCAGACCCACTGAGCAAAAGAAAAAGCCAGAGAACTCTGCGACTTTTTCTCCAAACCCAACTTAATGACAAGACAAATTATGAAATTTTTAAGATGCTTAATTTTAGTTGGCAAGCATTCAACAATGAATTGGATTTGCAAGGAAGCGGCAAAAAAGTGAATAAGGAGAATGGATTATTCCCTTTTACTCTTGCTCTTGTCCTAATTATTTATATTCTGCGGCTATTTGGTCTTGGGATTCTTTTTTCATTTGCATAATGAAATGATTCGAGGTCATATTCTTTGATTGTGTACACATCGCAATGGCTAGATCTAGATCTGGGTGGTTAAATTAAATCCTCAATTTTAAATTTTGATATTTTCGTATGTTTCTAGATCATTCATTCGATTTTCCTAGCGTATATCCAAAAAAATGTATTAAATTTGGAATGAAGTAAAAAATTGCTGTTCTAATTTCTAAACTAAAGGTAAAACACAAAGATACACGAATCCCGATTTATTTTCCAACCTTTCTTCGACTGTTACGAGAGCAGATGGTCCAGAAATTTTTTAAAACTTTTAGTGTTACATAATTGTGAATTGAGTGTCTGTATTGCCCAAGCTGTATGGCGAGTTCTGTGAAATATTTCTGGTTAAATCTTACAGAAGAAAATCGCTAAAGAGCTTTACTTACCATTGCTGAAATGGTGAAACGGGAAATACATTTTCGGCCTGTTCTTCTGCAATCACCTTAGTTAACAATACCCTCCGCTCCAGAATCCAGGTCCACTCGGTCCACACCAGGAATTGAATGGTCCATGATATGCCCCGAAGCAAGGATCATAAAATCCGCTTGGAGCACATCCACCGCAAGCATAAAGCGTGGCCGCAGGATAACAGGGATAATGGCACATCCTGCAATTGCAAGAACCAACCTTATTCAGAAGCATTCAACCAATTTGAATTTGGAATCTACTTACTTGCTCGGTTTTGAAAGCGGAAAAATATTCAGTCAAAAATGTATTGTTTGCTCGTAACAGACCGAAAGGTTTGAAATTCAGGTTTGGACTGACTGGAATCTATCACAGCAGTAGATATGAAATGAAATGATAAGTTAAATTAAAGTCAAGGGTAACTTGATTATTTGTTTGTCTTTATTGAAAATGGTGGATTCAGGGGGGAGGTAAACAGAGCGAGAAAAATATACCAAAATGGACTAACATCGTATGAATTTAAGTGTATAAAATTGATGATGTTATATACATTTAAAAGAAATATTTTTTCTATTGATGCATTATTACAAATACCATATTACATTTTGCATTTCGCCCCAAAAAATGTCCCCCTGGTCCGGCCCCTGTTATTAATTATCTGCAAGTAGATTTCATCGATTTTCAGAATGCATTGATAGAAGAGCAGTGGAGGGAAAGTTTCACCAAATGAAGGAAGAGTAACTCAAGTATTGAGTATCCTTAGGTCAGTAAAAACACACGGACACATGGTCAAAATTCCAGCAGCTTTCATGGAGAAGAAACAAGATAAACCACCGCTGTTTATACCCCAATTGAGAATAAGGGTCATGATGGTTAAAAAATCCAATCCAGGACCAGGTCGATAGAGTTCATTGTGCTTACGGCAATTACCTCAATATGAGGAAATTTAAAGTGAACCTGCACACAAAAAAAATTCATTTTGGTTCAATTATTTCTTATTTGCTTAAGCTAACATATTGTATATATAATTATGCAATACGCTAAAAGATAATGAACCACAAAACAATAAATTAGCTTAAACCAGGAGTGAAACAGTGAGTGCAATAAATAGTGCACACACAGAGGTCAGTGATGGTTATTGAAAATACTATCGTCTGTCAAATAGCTCAAATGTAAAGAACTAACCGTTGATCAATTTATGATAACAGAAATAAGTATACAAGCTTACTTTTAAAGCCAAGTAAGATTAATCAGAAAAACTATATTAGATTCAGTAGTAGGATTTGACTTCCAAATCAGCTGAATTATGATGGATTTGATGCTTGGATCTGTTTCCCATTTAAAGGCTTTAGCAGTTTTCCATAAAATTATCCATTTTAAACTTTTCATGTACTAAATGCCAATGTATTTGACTAGATTTCTTCCTTCTTTTGTGCTGCCAATGTTTTTTTTATTCTTGCTCGAGTAGTGTTCTGGATAAAGTTTGTTTTTGAAAAAAGATGTATGTAGTGGAGTTAGTAGTTTGGTACCACACTAATTTGGTATTTCTTAAGTAGCAATAAGAAAAATGTAAGAATAAAGTGATGCATGTGACAAGAACCAAAAAGATGCATAAATAAATCGCTGTATAATTTGCAAAGTAAATTATATTATTAATTAAACGGATGTCATTGATTTGACTATCTAATTCGGGTCATTCGAGCCGGATTATATATAATAATATATCTATACAGGTAAATCGACACAACAACTAGTCCTGATGACAATAACAAGCTGGCTAATCTCCAATATTTGATATTAAAACCAAGAGCTTACTTAAAAACTAAAAAAACAGAAATATATAGCATTTCCCTCGCCTCTAAAGGGTCCATATTGCGCTCCTACAAATTACATAGGCCAACAAATTGAAGGATTCACTTGCTTATATTATTTTTTGCTTTTTAAATCATTGATACAATAAATAAATTTAAAATAATTTCTAGTTTTTCGCAAACAAATTTTTCCTTGGGATAACTGCAATATCAACACGACGATGAATAAAAATCTAGACCAAGCTTTAAGCCCAATACAATCATCTCTCAGTAAACCGCAAACAGAACTCTACATACATTGTCACATGAGAGTTTATTGTATGGTCTAAGGCCTGAGACAAATCGAGGAGACAACAGAACAAGTAAAGAAAAGAAAAAAAAACCCCACCAGCAGCCGATCAACTTAAAGACAAAAGCATTTGCCACATATTGTGTCTCCTGGTGTGCCACAAACTGCTCGCTCTTGATATAGGACACAATTTGAGTTTCCTTCATCGTTCCGTTTCGTTTTTTGTGTTTTGTTTTTTGTTGGCCGATGCATACTTGGCATATGGCCATGTCAGCACAACATTAACAGGCCACCAAACAACAATAACAAATATTGAAGTGATGAAGTGTGTGCCGGGTCCTGGGCCTGGCCAACATTGACGACTATTGTTAACAAGAAGAATATTGTGCCTGACAGTCAGTCAGGCAGGGCGAAATTGATGTGGGGTGTGCGGGGGGTGTTGGGTGGGCTTGAGTTGCGTGGTGCCACCTAGCGAACGAAGGATATTTGTATTTGCCACTCGAAACAATAAATCCACTTGAAAGGCAGCAGGCGCAAAAGAAAAACCGAAAACGGAACAAGAAACAGAAAGCCATCACTTGACAAGTGAAAAAGCAAGGAGGCAGAGGGAAATGGGTGGAGTGACAAAGAGGTGAATCGAAGAGAAAGTCACAATCAACTGACCAGGAAAAGCAAATCAACTGAATTATTGCTAAACTTCAAGTCAAATTCAAGCTGCGTCTTACACTTTGACCCTCAAGACGGCCTTTGAAATTATTATTGAATGAGATGGTAAATTGATAAAGTTGATTTGGGTCGACAATCTGGCTAATTGATTGAGATTTTCAGTGGAAATTTTTTTAATTTCTTTGTCGTTGAAAGAGTTATATACTTTCCCAAATTAATTATTCCTTTAGAATATAAGTTTGTTTTAATCATGTTTATTAATTATTTGATTTTATGTTTAATTTTGGTTTAATTTTTAATAAATACATTCCTCAAACTATTTTATTTTAACACTTAAAATCTTTAAATTAGGAAATACATTTTTCTTAATGAAATGAAACGATTATAAGCGAGATTTTTGTTAGTATCTTATTCTAAGATATATTGAATTAAATTGTCAAACTAAACTTGAAAAAATTTGAATAAATCAACAATTTTTCTTTTTTAACTAATTATATTTATTAAATTTAGTTATTCTATTCACACTAGCTGTTCAAAAACGATTTAAACGCCGCAAATCTAATTATTAGCACTCCAAAACAATCTGAATAGACTCTTAAATATTAGTTATCCAATTAGTAAATTTAGTAGTATTATTTCTATAGTGTACCTACATTCTGAAACGTAAACTTAATTGAACTTTCCGTTTGCACAAATATTTTTCATAAACTTTTTGTCAATTGTATTTTTTTTTTTTGCAAGTCACTAAAATATTTTCTAACCATTATCCTTGAGGGCATTCCGTCTTCGTCTATTAAGAAATAGCATTTTCAATTACCATATTTACTACTTAGCAAGGGGAAAATAAAAACGCTTTTTACTCAACTAATTTATTAACCACTAATTGCATTTGGCACTAAAATCAATGATTAATCAATCTACCTCTCACAAAACCAAAAGTAAGTACATTGATTAATTGCTTCAGCAAAAGAGGCAAAAGAGAGAGAGAGAAGAAATTGTATGGAATAAACTTGGGGGAAAAAAATGCATTTTCAAAGTGGACAAAAGTCCCAAACACAAGTCAAATCAATCTTCGTTCTTGCACTTTTCCTTTTTGAGCAGCTTTCGCTTCATTTTTTGCAATATTTATGCCTTCTTTTTTTTCTTGCCTTGTGCTCCTTCGAATGGAAATGGCAAGAGCAATAAATGTCACAGGCAGATGGGAGAGGGCGTTTAAATATGGTTTTAAATTTTAAGCCTTTGAACTTGAGGGAATTATACGTATATATATAAATAGATTAAGTTGTTTTTAGCTGACAAAAGGTGGCAACTCTTGAGTTTTTCGACATCATTGTCCTCGTCTGGCTGCGGCACTTGAGACTGACATATAAAACATGTCTAGCTCCGAGTGTGTGTTACACTTGTTAGCATAAGAGACAGACATACAGACACAGTAAGAGAGAGTCAGACAGTACAAGCCATAACAAGGCCCCTTCTTCTCCTACCTCACCGCCCCCTTACACTCCAGTTCAATTTCCATTCTCACATTCCCCATTGTCACAGGCAATTTGGTGCCTGATATTTGCCATTTAGTTCAATCAATTTGCCACAATTTCCGCTGGGTGCATTGAAAAAGAAGAACTCAATAACTACCAACCGAAAAGAAAAACCCCCTCATCATATGGAAGGGAAGAGGAGAGGGGAAAGGAGAGGAGCAGAGGAACAGTCAGAGCAAGAGCACGTAGGTCATTGATCAGATCTACGCGACAAACATAACAATGTGGGCTGGACTTTCCTCGAGGAAAAATCTCACAGAGGATAAAAATAAAAACGAAAAAAAAAATAGAAATAGAAAACCCAGCACGTAACCATAAAATTTGTAACTTGTTGAAAGCATTTTCTTTCGATTTAATATATATTTTTTGTCGTTTGGTTTATTATTTTTTAAGACGGCCAAAAAGAAACGTTGCATACCTGCAGGCGCTCACTTGAGTTATGACTTAATGGCAACACACAGACTGAACACACACACTCGCACACACACACACACACACACACTATTTGGCTGCATCTTCCATTAAAATTCAAGTCTGTTTGTCCTAAGGGACACGGGGCAGAAAAAAACGTCTCTGCTGTACGGAAATTACATAGTAAATTTACCACAAAGTCCACGGTGTGCACAAAAATTTCCAAGTCCTGGTGAAAGCAATTTAATTAAAAATTGGTAAGCGTAACAGAACAGGCCCAGACCAGGCCGGGGGACCCAGGACCAGGACGAAGCCGTTGCAATGCAGACAACGTTGCGGTGCCAATTTTTGTTTGAGTCCTTTTTGCCTCATACTTTTGGGTGGTGTACCTACTCCATATGGTCGTGGTCCTTTAATTAGATGACAATCTATGTATGTCATAAAGGTCAAAGGATTGCAGTATTTCGGTTCGAAACTGTTAAACAACTTAAACGTTAATGTATACAAAAAACAACTTTAAAGTCCTATATCGCTAGAGCTTATAGGACTGAGCTCCTATTTTTTACTGTCCCTTTTTTTCAATCAGCAGACATACTATACATATATACACAATATATATGTATGAGAATCAGAGAGTAAGAAAGTTGAGATCTTCGCGATATGGAAATGGAGATGAATCGACAGCTATTCAAGTATAAAATGCCCTTAAGTTGTCCCAGCTGCCTTTTATGGAAAGAGACAAAAGCTGCTTCCATTGTGTGTGAGTGTATGTCATTGATATATATATGTATATATATATATATATATATATGGTACATATATATATATTTACAATTTCATTCTATGCACTATGCTGCAAACCATTCAAAGATTTATAAAAAAAAAACTCAGGGATCAAGTTGCAAGAGCTGCTAGTTCTGTCTATATATGAGTATGCGTGTGCGTGTGTCAGTTTCTATGTGTGCGGGTATGTGGGTGTTTGTGTGTGTGTTCTGGTATCTATGAAAGCATGACATTTGTCGGCTGCGACTGGCTGATGCTTATGCTGCTGCTGCTTGCAACGAGGCAAACTTGCTAGGAACATAGCATTGCAATGCAAGATGTTGACGAACAAGTTATGTCCTTAACTAAATCGTATACATATATGATATTACAGTGAAAACTCCTCATACCTAACCGGTTTTCATAAAGGTCACATGAATTGGATTAATTGTCTTTAGATGATTATGAATTGCAAACACCAAAAACTTTTCAGAAATAATTCAACCTTATAAACCAAAAATAAATGCTTAGGTGAACTGTGAACATTGTAAATCACTTTTCGCTTAATTTAGTTGTAATTCACAACTAGTTTTAGCTTTAAAGTAGTGGTATGGTATTACAATTCTAAAGTCAGAGATATTCCTATAAGAATTAAATATTTTTGGCTACCAATAGATGACCTCGAGACGGTTTAAAAATAAAATTTGCTATTAACAAAATTTTTATCAAAGAATAAATGAGCTTACTAATCGGTCATCAAATTTAAATTGTTTAGTTCAACTTCAAGAAAGTTCTCTTATTAGAATACTTATTTATTTAGAGGCGAAGTTATTTTTTTAAGAAGTTTATGTAAATTTTTAATCTTTAATCCTTATCTGTAATAATGTTTGTTTCACCTTTGTTAATTCTAAAGGTCATTGCTGTGAGGCCAAATATCTAGAAAGACTGATTTTTCATAACACAGTCATTTCTTTAAAAGAGTTTTTAGCCATTAAATATATTTTTAGGGATCTTTAAATAGCTTTTTCTAATTAACTATGCAAATTGACTATAGTACTTTCGCCTTTCTAAGCGAAATTCACCAAGCAAACGAAAAGTTCACTAAGTCCCTCAACCAAATTTATCCAAGTGATATTAATTTTGTGTTTTAAAATAAAATCAATTTTATATTGATAGAATTAATATTCTAATAGTTGCAACCCTAAACCAAATAAATAAATATTCTAATATTTAATTTACTATCTCATCCAATCCAAACAGCTCAAAATATAATAACTCAGGTAGCGGTTATTTTATCATTTTAAATGCCAGCAATTTTACAATTAAATTTGACTCATTTGTGTGTTTAGCGACCTTCTTTAAATAAACTTACCTTAAACCAATATTGGTCTCATTTATATTTAAAAATTGTTTAGCAAAATATTCCTTATAGGTGAAGTAAACTGTCATGCGTTGGAAGATTTGTAGTTATGTTGCACAAGCTGAGCATTTTTTGCCATTCTTTATTTTAATTTCCACTTGTGAGCATTGACTTGAATTTCTTCCGACCGTATATGAATATATACTAGCATATACGATATGGACACACACACACTTCTATATATGTGTGTGCATGCAAACACACACATAAATATATAAGTAGGTATAAATGCATATCCCATACTAGTACGACTACATACTATACTACCTACGTACGTACGAGAGGCATCAGTTTCCGAAAAGAGAGAAATGTACATTGGTTTCCATCGCTCTTTGCTCCTTTCCCTCGCCCTGGCAATATATCTATCTATGCCTGCCTCTCGTTGGTGGCGCCATTTCGTTTTTTTTATTGAGTCTGTGCCCCACTTTGTCTCCGACTTGCAACTTTTTGTTTTCTGGCAGCAGAATTTCTGCTGCTGTTGTTGTTGTTGTTGCTGTTGCTGCTGTCCTTTCTACACTTTGTCGCATTGTAAGGAAGTGTGCAACACTTGAAAACTACTTTTACTTTTGTGTATACGCAACACTGTAAACTGCAGCTGTGCTCAGGCACGCCTCCGTCGTCACTCCGCCTCCGCGCGTCCTTCACTACCATCCGGTTGCTATTTACAACAAGTTCTCTTGTTCGTATTCTTGTTTTTTTTTTTGCTGTTTTTTTTTTGCATTTTTGTGTTGTTTTTGCAATTTTGACTTTCGTCTTCTCATGTATCGGAATTCTTTTCAAGCACCTCTAAGGCAAGTTCTGTTTGTCATCATAGCAGGCATCGTCTTTAGAGTCATCGTCCGTCGTTTTAAGCTCCTCATTTTGTTGGATGTCCTTGTGCCTGACTCATGCATTGAGCTCATGTGTGTGTGTGGTGCAATTAATGCCTGAAGTAGGTGTGAAGCAAACAGCAAAAGGGCAGATGAGACAAAGTCAAACTAGCAAGAGCACAAAATGGAACAAAAAATGTACGAAAACTGTTTACATTGCTTTAGAAAGAATAAATTGAAAAAACTGCGGTACATACAGAAAGCAAAAAATGGTTTAAGTGTTATAGCCACTTAATTTAGGAATTTTTCTTTAATTCAAGACGCAATGTTTGATCATAGTCTTAGAAGTGATAAATGTGTTGATATATCTCTTAAAAATTCGTATTGTATTATTATTCAACGAATTTCCGCCCAGGATACATAGAACCATATGGAACTTGTCATGTCAAATCAGACGCAATTGTAGAAATCGTTTTTTGATTCTTGAATGTATTTTTTGCTGGTAAAATAAAAATGAATTAGGATAAAAAAAAAAACAAATACTAAATATATTTGCATTTTTTTCTTTTTTATTATGGATTCTTATTTAAAATTTATGCTTTTTAACAGAAAAAATTATGTTATTCATTTTCTTTGAGTAGTTTTTAAAAAGAAACGCTTATAAATTCAGCTTTTTGAGGACAGCAAAATTTATATTTTTAAAAAGTTAAAAAATTATAATATATTCTTTTATATAATTCTTTAATTAATTATCAATTAATTCGCCTGTTTGGTTCGTCGTTACTTAAAGTTATGTGGTGGCAAGTACAAGTTGAGAGAAACTACTCTAAAAGCACTTTCTTGTAAAAATTAACCTTTTCTTTAACTAATGACTAGCCTTTCACCTGCATTCCTTAGTAGCCAGAACACTCCTTTGATTGTACATTTAATGGCCAGCCATAGGAACTCAGACAACATTTAAGTCAAATACAATTCAAAAGCTGAATTGAAAGAACAATTTCAATTGTGAATGCAGGTCAACAAAGTAAATGTAAAGAAATGTCGATAATGCAACAAAAAGAATAAGAAAAAGACAATAATAGAAATATTAAATAAAAGACATTCTGTTAGCCTAGACGGCGAGAGGTGGGAGAATTGATATAAGACTAAAGCAATTAGAGTTGAGCATTCAAAAAGGACGAAAAAGTTAGCTCTAAATTGTCAGGTCAGGTGTGTCCCAGTCGCGACATTATGAACACGTGACTGCAAATTTTTAATTGCCCCATTTTAATTGGGCCAAACCGTTACCATAATACGAATTACGAATGATAATAGGGAATGAGAGGGGGAGGAAACAAAGTAGAGAGAGCGAGCCAAAGGGAGAGCCATAACAATAAAGTTTGTCGCGACAGATATATATATTTATATATACAAATCATTTGTAAAGGTAGAAAATAATTTCAGTGAAAGTAAGGAACAGAAGAGAATACGAAATAAAAGACCCAAGTTGAAGAATCGACTTCGAGTTACCCTGTGATAAGTTAAACCGGAGCGTTGTAGTATCATTTCCACCATTGACCAGTTGGTCATTATATTCGGTGACTTCCATGGAGAGCTGTCTTCCTGGTTACAACCGTTTAGAGCCCCTAAAAGCGAATTTCAACCAAATCAAAATACGAAAAGAACGAAGGGACTCATTACACACAGCTCATTGTATCTTTTTAACCCTCTCTTTACAGGGTATGGGAAAATAACCAAAGTAAAGTAATAAAAGTTGAATATTGCGCATACGCCGCGGTGCCTGATTTTTATTTTTCGGTCGGCACCGGTTGGAAAGAGTGAGAAGCCGGTGCTTTGACTTTCTGTTTTGTGTGGTCCATAATAAAGTTGTAAAAGGCAACTATTTATTGCCCGAAAATGTTTATCAAAGTGGCGTGAATATTTTTTTTGTTTTTCGTTTGTATCAACATTTTGTTTTATGGTTTCATGTTTTCGTTTTTCGTTCTCTTTATGTTTCAGCTTTTTGTTTATGAAAATTGTTTTAATGCCGGGATTTTAGCTTTTAGTGGGCGAACTTTTTTTATATTCAGATTATATGTGTTAATATTTAAAAGTTCATAAAATCAGATCAGCGCCATTAACAATTCGATAGATAAATGAGTAGACTTTGACGATTTTCTCTTTAGATTAACCTGTCGACTCTCAAAAGCAAATTCAATTTGAATAATTTAATTGTGATTTTTGAATGCCATAATACTCGGATTAAAAGTAATTAAATCGTTTTGCATACATCCATTTTCACAGCACTGGCTTTAAAGAAGAGAGTTTCGTGTGTACATAGATTTAATATGCCATCAAAGTCTTGGTAAACATGGAATATTATTTTTTGTATTCCAAATTGCTGATTATCTCCCGATAGCTCAACGATTTGTCCTGATCCTAGCGACCAGCTCCTGATAGTACAATGCTTCTTCGTAAAGGATTAGTAATAAAGATTATTTTCAATATGTAATTTATTGATATTCTTAAACCTTTATATAAGTAAATTAATTTATCATGCAGTAATTAATATTTTTGTATATTTATATTTTTGGGCCACTTAAGCTTGATGCTTTGGTTGTCTAAGTTCTTCAATCGATTAAGGTGAATGGAAAATGATTTACATGTGCTGACCTGATAACTTAAGGGCCTCTTAGAACTTACCATTTTGAACAAAATAAAAATAATAATAATAGAAAATTTAATTGATCATCAATAAAGGAAATTTTAAAATTCTTTAAATTTATTAATACAATTGATTTATTTTCTTGAAGTGTATTGTTTCTTAAGCTTATGGAATACTTTTGCACATTCAACTACATATACATAGTTAATTCTTTTTTAGCTCAATTTATTTGATTTGTGTTGAGTATAATAAGAATTATTAATAGTGGAAACCATTTTCTAAAAGCCCAATAAATTTTACAAACTATGCTCAAAAGCAATGACTATTTGTTGATTTCTTTAATATAAAGATACTGAGAATATTTTTATCTATCAGTAAAATCATTGGTGAGGCGCATAAGTGTATCGTATACGAATTCGATATTAGCCTGACAATGTAAGTAAATTGTATAGTTGTGTCTAGGTAAACTGACAATCATGTCAGCTGCAAGTTTTGAATTACAAAATTTTGGCTAAAAATATAAATATAAAACAATGCATTTTACTTTTAATATTTATGCTCCAATTTCAAAATTTAAATTGGCTGTAATTTAACCCACTGAATATAAGATCCAAATTTGAAATGGATAGTTTTCATAGACTAGATAGAATATTACCTTGGGCATCAAAGTAATTAATACTAAACTCTTTCTAGTCTTGAGTCATTAGCAATTTCTATATTAAAAAAAAAACGAAGGGAGACTAACATACATAGGTATATATCAGCTCAATCCCCTTCCGCCCAGGTGGTTAAAATGCAGTTTCTGATGATGCCATGGGAGGATTAGTTTATGAATGCAGGAGTATAGCATGAACACTTTGAATTTTATATAAAAAAATACCTTGAATTTTATATAGTTGAAATACCCTTAGAAACTAGATTACTTTGATGCAATTTACAAATCGTCTATTAATTTGCTTCAACTGACGTTTATTCCTGCCTAAAACCAATTAATTGTTAAATTTGGAGTATTTCGTCACAGTTTTTGATTTAAAGCTCAATCTTCCTGTCGCAGTTCAGCTTGAGTGCATCAACTTCGGCATGCCGACGACATAAGCTTACGGTCTATTGTTAAACCTCAATCGGATTTGTTGCCTAATTGCCTCACTCACCCGACACATACTCGAACACATAACCGCGAAACTGGGCGACAGAAAGAAGTGAAAGTGAAACTTCTTCTTCTGGTAATTGGATGCCAGAACAAACAGGCAGTAAGCGGGAGTTCAGAAAAAAAAAAAACAAAAACGGGAAGCATTCCATGACGTGTCTGAAATGTGCAAAAGACACGCGAATGAAAATCGCGTGACGCGTGTGGAAAAACAAAGTAGAAGAAGAAAAGTGGGGGGGGTGAAAAAAAGGGAAAAATGACAGCAGCCGCTTTGCGTTTTTTATGGCTCTTTGAGTAGTACAAGCCAAATGACCCAGACGGATGGCCAACAACAACAACAACAGCAGCATGCGACGAGTGACCGACAAAACACTTTAGTCCGCCACCAGACTCTCACACTTCCTAGGTTTTAAGTGCTCAATAAAAAAAATAAAAAAAAAAAGAAACAAAAAACGAGAGAAGAAAACTACGGAAAAGGTGGCGGCAAGACAAATTTTATATGCAGTTTGTGGTGTCGACGACAAGTTGCCCCGAACTTGTTCTTCTTATGTAATTAAGCATTCTTATTTAGTGCCTTATAATGAGTGAGTTGAGCGATCATCGAGGTCGAATCAGGCGCCGCTCTATCAGTTTTTATTGGAAAAGCACTCAGGTGGCATTTTGATGGCCCTTAAGAACGGGTTTCGTTTGGGAAAACTCTGAAAATACAACTAACTTCAAAAATTCGTTCTAATTTAAATACAGAAATATTTCAGATTAGAAAACAAATTTTATAAATAATAATTATAAACTATAATACAAAATCCTGCAAACTTAAGTTTAAACTAATTTAAAATTAATCTAAATTATGTTGATATGGAAATTAAAATGTAACTGAAAATAAAATTAATTAACTTGCAAATCTTATACTGAAATGCAACTGTCCCTTTTTAAGATCAATAATTTCTAACCACAAAAACCCTCTTAGCTTACCCAATCTAAGTACGAAAAGTAGCTAAAAGTTATAATTTCAATTTCAGACTCCAACAACAGAAAACTTTTTCAACCGACTCGAGCAAATAATTAAATAAGAAATGCAACAACAACAAATACATATATAATACAAATTCTTGCCTTGCAACCCCCACAGAGGAAGCCAAAACTAAATGCTAAACGGGCCTCAAGTGAATCGCGCACAAACAATCCCAAAAAGAAGAAAAAGATGAGAGAAAAAAAAAATTAAAAATGAGGGGAACTTCAACTTTAACTGCAACTGCAACTGCAAGTGGAACTTGGCAACAATTGCATATGCACTTGTATACTTCAGTGGCCACCTCCCCGGGCCCCAAAGAGATGGCTGAAATCTGACCATTGGCATCTGTGGAATACACTAGTGGAGCGACAAAAAAGTTTTTCAATTAAATTTGTTTAGAATTTAACTTGGCAATTGGCTCTGGACAGGCAACAACGACGACGACAACGACGACGACGAGGACAACTTCAAGTGGAAGTCAAAAAAGTTGACCAAGAGTTCAAAACTTGCCACTTGAGGGAATGAAACCAGGCAAAAGGGAAGCCAAGATATTTTGTAAATTAATAATTTAACCATTTGGCATTACCTTGGTAAGCATTGGTTGTTGTTTTGTGTTCAATTAAAAATTGATAGATTCCTGATGACATTAATTGAAATTCAACGTGAGTGAAATGCACAAAACTGTCGCAAATAAGATCAATTAGCTATACATATACTTATATACCCTATAGAAGTTGAGAGAACTGAGGAATATGCATACGATATAATGCCAGTCATGTTTATTTCAATTTCCTTTTCAACTTTCAGCTTGTTGCCACAGTTGTTTGCGTGCTTGTATCTTGTTTGTTGCGACAAGTCCTTCCTTTTCTCCTTGCTCCTTGCCACAGTTGGCACATTTAATTAGTCTCTCAATATGCTGCCACATAGTTGTACATACAAATGTGTTGTCTCTCTCGCTTTCTCTCTCTCTCGCTCTGTCTGTATCTGTCTGTTGTGGCTTAAAGTCGATCCTTGTCCATATTCACTCAATCCGGAGAGTGTGTGTCTGCATTGTATCTTTCAGGCTCTGGTCAGGCCTTATCATTCGGATTGGGCGTTAAATCCATTTTACATGCTTCATGAAACAAATTGTACCATACACGACATTAATAAATTACATGCAATAATTTTCATCTTGTATGTGTGCGTGTGTGTGTGTGTGTGTGTGTGTGTGTGTGTGTGTGTGTGTGTGTGTGTGTGTGTGTGTGTGTGTCCGTCTGAGTGTGAGTGCCATTAACAATTCCCATTGAATTTTCATTTTACATGCCAAACTCTATAAAATATGTTGCCGTTGTTGACTCTTTTGTTTACTCTCATAGTGCACATGCTTTTGTGCATTGCATTAAGGCAAAAATTGAATTATAATTACTAAATAAATTAAAGTTAATTAGCATTAATAATATTAATATCTATGGTGCAAACACGTTCTGTTCTGTGATTGAACTAATTAAGTGGCTCAGCTTATAAATAAATGCATATATATATACATACTTATATGTATGCATAGATCAATATAAATATTTTCGTGTTCATAATTGTTTTAATATATTTCAATCTTCTTTAATTTATGTTATCATAATTTTTTCTCCAATTAATATCAATTAGTTATGCATGTGCGATAGAAATCAGTTTCTTATACTTTTATCTCTAATATAATATATAATTTGGATACCTATTTTTTTGTGTTACTCCAGTTCACTTTTGTTAATTTCTTTTGAGGATATTTTTTTTTTTTTGACTCTCCCTAACACATGGGGACCTAAAAAAGACTTCAATGTGCCATCAAAAAATCTCTGAGCAATTCAAGGACGCCCACAGAATCATTCAAATGTTATTCTAATTGTTTAGTATTTGTTAAAATTAGTCTAATTTCTTCTCCGTTTACAATTCGATCAAGCTTTCTTTATATCATTGTAATGAGCAAGTTTATCTTAGAAAAAAAGCTATGCAGTATGACTATCTCCTTTAATAATAATTAGTATTCTTTCGTGTGTTGAATCTAGTTCTAAGCTAGATCTTCTAACTTAAAAGATTAGTTTTATGTTCTATATTTAGTTCTCCTAATGATATAGTATTTATCTTGATGGCTTTAGGCAAACGAACTAAAGTTACTATGATTTTAGTGAATAAACATAAAGCTAAGAAATTAACAACAATCTAAGTGCATTAATTCGTTTCAAAATATTAAAAATTTAATTCAATTTAATTTAATAAATACCTAAGAAATTAACAATAATCTAAGCGCATTAATTCGTTTGAACATTTTTGGTAAGTTTATAAATTGAATGGGCTTCAAAATGTTTTTTTTTTTTTATTCAATTTCCTACATTTAACAATAAGAAAAACTAAATATTATTGAAATAAATAAATAAAATAAAAACTAAATAATGATAAAAATATTTTTTATTGTTTACTGATTCATTAAGTAACAAGAACAAAGAAAGAAAATAGTGTTCAATAAAGATGTTTTTTCTCTACAAAGAATTTATTTCTATTAATGAGTACTTATAAACATATTTACTTCTTCTTTACTTCTTGAATAATACATTCAATGTTTACTTTATAGCTCCTGTTGTAAATTATTTTGCAATGTGGCTCAAATTTTTGAAGCAACATCTTCACTAACCCTTTAGTCTCTCTTTTCATATTATAGGAAAAACTTTTCATTTCAACCATAAAAAATATGCTATGAGCCCTTTAAGTTTCCCTACAATAAAAATTTATATTTTGTTCTTAGTAAAGTCCGCACGACTTGAATACATAACACTATAATTTGATTAACTGAGAAGAAAATAAGAATAATTAGCAACCTATTTCACTAGAAATTTTACACTTTTCGCCCTGACCTTTCGCAACTCTCTTGGCCATCGTTTCATCCTTCAGCAACATGCATAAATTTGCTCCCCAATTTTCATCATCTACACAAGTGAAATACGAAATTAGACAATGTGGCATCAAAAAATTAAAAAAGACTAATGTCTTAAACAGTTTTGTAACATCAAGTTGATTGCCCAGACCCTAAAGCCTGGCCAAAGAAAGAGCAACAGCAATAACAAGAACAATAAGACACCCAAAAAATTACAAACAAAATGCAAAAAGACAGCAAACGATGTTGCAAGAAGTTAACCCAAAAAAACAGAGCAAAAAAAAAAAAAGTGAGCAAAAACAAAAAGTAAGAAAGCAAAAGAAAGGAGCAAGAAAAAACTTTATGCTAATTTCACTTTTCCCGAACGAAGCATAACCCAATTTTTTTTTCTCTTTTCCTTGACTTGACTTGAGCAGCGCCGCCAAATAAATGGCGCCACGACAGGATGGGAATGCAGACTGAGAGTGAGTAGAGAAGAGGCAGCAGAACGTGGGTCGCAAAATGATAATTTTGAACAATGAAGGCCAAAACCATGGCGAAGACCAAACCCAAACGTGGCATAAGAAATATTGTTGCGAAGGAACAGTGCAGGTCAGCATTTAGTTAGGAATTCAAGATAGAAAACACGAAAAAAATTTGTCGGTTTGCTTCAGTGAAAATACAATATGAATAACTAATTAAAGAAAGCGGGAGAAGAACAAACAAATGCGGCTAATTAACATCAATTTTTTTTTGCGCCTTTTTTGACGCGTCATCAGTCAGAAGAGTCAGGTCGAAAGTCATCCTACTCCCCCTCCTCCTCCACCTGCTCCTCGCTTATTGTCTATCTATCTATCCATCCATCTGAAAGGTCTAAGTCCCTTCGAGCCAAAAACTCAAATTAAATAGAGAAAAATTGGTAGTATAGAGTCCACATTTGAAGTGCACGCCAGACCATGGCCAAGACGACTGTTCTATCCAATTGGAGTCAAATACGAAGTCAGAGTTCCAATCGACATCGTTTCAACATGCGCGCCCGAAGCAACATTCTGATTGGGATGTTGCTGCAACCTGGGGACGCCAATACCGCGTTTGAGTCACAACCGAAGTGAGCATGTTGTCACTCAAACATGTTGCAGAGCTATGGTGAAAAAGTTTCCCCTAAATGTTGCAGACACAAAGCAAACACTGAGCATACGTCACCCCTCAAATGTTGCCAGCAACATTCAGGTTTGAGCGTTGAGTCGGAACATCTCCCCTCTTTTTTGTTGCGACCAACGGAAAGTGCTTAAGCATTACTGTTTTTCGTCGATTTTAAGGCGCTTATGATTTCATCTTTGTTGGGGGTCCATTTTTGGAGCGGGGGAAGTACATTTTGTCAACGCGCTTTCTTTTCCGATCATATTAAAATCAATATCTTTACATATTTTTGGCATTCATTCGACTCTCGCTTAAGCCTATTAACACCAACTTGCCCCAAATAGATTGAACTTTTTTATTTAAGATTGTTAGTGATTTGGGAAATATTTCATCGTATTATGAATGGTTTTTTTCTCACACAACAATATTTTTTGTTTACTACTAAATGCAGCGAGGAAAATATTTATAAACTTAAACTTATATTAAAAGATTATTTTATTAAACCTACAGTTTTTTAAAAACTAAACTAATACTAATTTCGAAAGTGGTCCACGAAAAAATATAGTTTTAAAATCATTTATCTAACTAATGCGTAAAAGCTATTTTACTTCAAAAGTGCATATGTCTTAGAAACCACCTATCTTTTTTTAATACATACTTCAATTTTAGGTTTTAAACCTTATTTTAAACATTTCTTCTAAAACCGATCTCGTCTTTTTGGTTTTTTCGTAGATTCAAATGACATTCCCCTGCCCGACATCTCCTTTCTTTCTATTTATTACATTCCACTAATTGTTTCAGGTCTTTTTTGTTTAGATTCTAAATTTTTTTATAATTTGTTTTCAGTTTTATTAGTAATTCATTAAATTATATTACAATTTGACCTCAAGCCTGAAAAATATCACCTACAAAGCCTACAAAGGTCGCAAAAAATATTCAAAAATTTATTAAATCTTTTGTCGGTTCTTATTTTACTTTTCCTTGATTGCATATTCATATATACATATGTATATATCATTCTTACCCACAATTTCAATCTTTCACAATTAATTTCAGTTTAATGGTCTTCTTAAAATTCGTTTATTTAATTAACTAATACGATTTCTGTCAACTTTTATTTTTTCTTTTCTGGTTTAGTTTTTGCAAGTCTGATTTATTTATGCCTTTCTTCCCCTGCACTTTACATATCTTATTCTTCATTATTATGGCTATTCTTATATGCCAATTATAAATTAGTAAACAACAGTAGAAAAACTTCATGCAACAGACATGATGTTTTCTTTTTTTATCTATGTCTTCTCTGTTTACATAGTTACCCGACATATTTTACATATTCGTCCATCTATCTACTAGCTTCCGTTTCCCCTCTCATAAATAAAACTATTGTGTTATATAATGTTTGTTTCACGTCATTTCATACTGCATAAATTGCTCATCATTTCAATGTAGTTATCTCCAAACAACTCAATCGTTAACGTCCTGTATGATCGAATATTTATGATTCCCCCGATATTTCACAATCAAAATCACGCACATATTCAAATCACCTCGAACCCCATTGATACCCCGAAGCCAAAAGAGCAATAATTGTGAACCAAAATTCAATTGAAAAGAAAAATAATGCAAATTATACACACAATATATAGTATTTAAAAAATGTATATTGTCATCCCACTTTATGGGGCAATTGAAACCTGCAAATTTCTGGGCATAATTAAAAAGCCATTGTTGCCTCTACCACAGACACCCACACACACACACACACCCACACACACATATCACATGCTGCTATAACTTAATCCAAATTAAAATTGACTCTGCGTTGATTTTAAACTAAAAATGTTGCATATGGCTTCAATGCGCTCGATACGCTTAAATAATTATAATACTTATCATTTAAATTTGTAAGTGTGTGTGTGTTTATTTTGGCAGAAAAAAAAAGTTCCGACAGAAATCGAAGCTGAAAAAATCGCTTTTTAAGCGGCTTACAAATGACGCGCCTAATAGCAGACTACAATAAATGGTGTAAAGTTATTTTTGTTTTTTCTTTTCCTCGTACACTCTCTCTTTACTTGGCTAGAACACTTTGGTAGGGAACTATAAAATATAAAATAAATACATTTCTCACATTTAATTGCTTTGACTCATCCGAAACTTTATTTAAGCCATTTAACTAAACAATTTTATCAAAGAGATTAACGGATTTCCATATGTGAATTTAGAGTCTGAAGTTTTAACTTTCTCGGGCATGCGATCTTAAGTTTAATGAGTTGAAAGTTCCTTTGAAAACTACAGAGTCCTAAACCACGAATTTGTTTAAAATTCAATGGGATATTTATCAAAGGAAACCACTAAGCCATGTGCATCATAGATCGATTTCGTAACTCAAGAGTATTGACACTTCGAGCGGACTTTAAACTATTTTCCTTTGGGATTCTTTTCGCTGCGTTTTTTTTTTTTTTCATCATGTTCTCTCTTCGGCTATTGCATTTCGATTTCATGGCTCTGTGCGTAGGCCATTTCGCTCACTGTACAAGTGCTAAATAGTTGACTGAATTACACATACACACATTGGCACACACGCACGCCCACAGACGAGTACACACACACACACACACACACACGCATGCAACGGTACATTTTGCAAATAAATGAACTGAAGCGTAGATAGCCTCCCCCGAGTTGGATTCCTATACCCGACACTCCCGGCACTACGAAAACATAATGAAAACTTTTCGATCGAATGCACTTTAGCTCGAACGAACGAATGGACGAATGAACGAAAGAGCGACGGCTGCTGATGCTGATGATGCTGCTGGTCCTGATGGTCGGCTCCAATGCAAACACATAATTGTTCATATGGTCAGGATATAGAGCTACAAATGCAACAAGAACAAGTGCTGCAATTTCAAACGGCCCAGTCAGTTTACAAATGTGTGGCAATTGCATTTAAAACTTGATGCCCTAGTCGATATGTCGGCGTGGGAAGTCTTTGCCATTAACATTTGGCATATATGTATGCATGTATGGTATGTAAATGGTCGAATAAAAATTCATATGAATGGGGTCATATGTGGGCAATTTTGTGCTTTTTATAATTTCAGTACATATCAGTTGAAACATTCGGTTGAGTGAACAACTTGATTATATAATGTTATTCGTAGGCAGAACAAAACGCTTTAGGATTGTTTTTAAAAGTCAGAAGAAAAAGTTGGATTGATAGTTTAATTTGGGTACAAACAATCTTACAACAATCTATTAATCTATTATTATTAATCATTAATCTAATTCAAGAATAATTAATCGTTTAATACAAATATTTGAATATCATTAAGCTTCATTCTTTTCCAAGAAACACCTTTCTGTTTCTTGAGGAAAATGTTTTAGTTATCCTAACGAAATATTATGTTTACCATAATGTAATGTAATCATGCTAAGCTTAAAATTGGTAAGCCATTAGGGCCAGACACCGGTCTACAAGAGGAATTAATGAAGTAAAGAGACACTTGACGATCTACCCAATTTCCTAAGCCGCTGTAGGCTATAAGAAATAGGCATCTGGTCTAACTAGTGGATCAAAACGGAGCAATTGTGACTTGTTTCTTATCTATTGTCTATAATCAGAATTTTTTTGTGAGGTAAAAAATTAAACACATCCAACAGCGAAAGTGGCCAACTCAAACTAGGATTATTAATAAAGTTAATTGGAGCTATCATTACATCTGTTAAAGCATTTAAGCATTAAGCAAATTAAAAAAATTAATTTAACCAATTTTCATCCAATTTCACTATGTTCAAGTCCTTTTAAATTCCTCTAACAAAACACTTCTCACGTTTGAATTGATATAAAGAAAATATCTTTTAATTTTTAAGCCTTTTGAATAATTTCCTTTTAAATAAAGTAATCCCAATAACAATAAAAATGACCATAAATTCCCATTAACTCGTTGTAATAATTATACGCTTAAGGTAAACATTTGAGCAAGAAAAGGTGCTTCCACCCTCAAACAGAAAAATAAATAAAGTGGGATAACAACAAAAATTTCGAGGCGAAATTTGTATACTCTTTGATTTGGCTCAAAACATTTGAGGTTTATCTAGTTGCAAACTAAGAGTTAATGAATTAAGATAATTTTCAACTAAAAGAATTTCACGAAATAAATGAAATGCATAATTAAAATGCGATCAATTTTGTCTAGTTGGTACTCCAATTTGTAACACAGTTGTGCGAAAAAGATTTAGATTCAGATACTCAACATTTCGAATTTTAAGATATTTTTGGGTTATAGTACAACTTAATTTTCTATTGGTACAAATAGCTAATGAACTTTTTAATGCTCTCTGTTAGGGCATAAAAAGATGGAATGACGCCGCTGATGATGAGTAGCCAGAAATTATCACATAACTTTTCATTAAAGGGTTATAATTTTTTTGTTCTTTCACTTAATATGCATAAAACCACACGCGAGTATCGATAGAAATTATAAAAATGTTTAACCATGACCAATTGAAAATGTATTTTGTATTTCTGTGTGTGTGTGTGTGTTTTCCGATCTTTTGTCTACCTGACCATGATATGGATTATGGCAGGTTTAGGCTACACACAAAACACTTCAAAAAGGAGTTTACTGTTTTTTTTTTTCTTTTCGAGACCGCACACAAACACAAAAAACCAAAAAAAAAAAGGAACACACTGCTGACCCCTTGATAGATGGGAAACATATTGCCTTTTATCACCTGAGGAATGAAAATGTTCAACAATTTGTAAGCAGTTATCCTTCACTCTCTATCTAAGAGCAGAGAGAAGAGGATAGGGAATGAGGAGCAAAAGAGCAACAATTCAAACAATTAAGATTTAGATACACACGCACGAGTTGCTGTCGAAAGGTCGCATTCCTCTCCTTTTTATTCTGGGTTTTGGGGTTCGGGTTTTCGGGTTCTGGTTTCTTCTTCTTGTTGGTTGACCGAAACCGGTTACGGCAAATAAATAAAATTAAAATATATAAACTCGTGCATATTAAATAATGAATAAAAAGCAAAAAGGTCATTTCCCCATATACAAATTTGACTAATTGCCTTGAGATTTCTGACTGTCTGCTGAATTTGCATGTCACTTTTCGTTTGGTTTTCTGTTTTAGTTTTCTTTTTTTTTTTGTGACCTTTTTCGGTTCGTCTCAGAGAATTCTCACTTCGATGGACAACTTGAGTTAACAAGATTCAAATGCAGGCGGACAACAAGAAAACTGCATTAAACCGACGACAAAAATCAATGTAAAATGGTAATTTTGTTGGTATTTTTGTTGTTGTTTTTTAGTTTTGACCACTAGAATATTCATACCCTGCATGTGGGGTATATTCGATAGACAGAACAATGCATTTTCGGTGTTTCTTTAGCTTGTGTCTAGAATAGAGTGCAAAGAAGAATAATTTTTATTAACTATGTAGAACAAATTTAATTTTTCTGATTTAAAAATTACTCAATACAGAGTATCTCATAGTCGGGCACACATTTTCTTAGACGTGTGGAGTAATTAAGCAGATACAAAAATTTTCTAGTGATCCGCCCAGGGAAAAGAAATGCCAGACAAAAGGAAAATTTATTGATTTATTTTAAAATTAGTTTTTGGGAGGCGTTGGAACAATATGTTGCAAGTGATTAACTAGATGTTTTGATTTCGGCCTGGAAAAATAAACACCGACAATGACTAATTTTATAATACTTTCTACAAGGGTATCAAAATATGCAAGTTTAAAAATTAATTATGTAGATGATTGCAATCGAAATTCATGAGGGAAGCCGTGAATATCAATCCTTCCGATAATTGTTATGAATGATTCTTAAATTTAATTTGATGCTTGTTTCAAAAAACGAATCAGATGCCTACAAAAATTGTGTACTTAATTAAAGCACATGAAAACTTTAGTTGAAACCTTTTCCATTTTGTATTTCATTAAAATCTCTATGCTCCCCCCAATTCGCAATGGCATAAAATCGACAACGAAAATGTCGTTTCTGTCTTTTGTGTATTAAATATTCATAAGCCCAAGTGTTGACATTGTCGTTTTTGGCTAAGGCAATGGAAATCACCACCCACATAAAAATCAACAGCAACCACAGCAACAACACCCATTAATATCTTGCATTAGGCCAGCACAAATTTTTATGGGAAAAAGCCGAGAAACTATGTATACTCTGGAACATACTTACCTCCAATCCCCCACCGCAGCACATAGAGACCATTAGACAAGAGCTAATCTTTTTGGTTTCCTTCCCCCTCTCCCACTCTTTCTCTCTCTGTGTTTGGCTTTCGGTCTCTTATGTATTGTTCACATATTTATGATCACTCAATTATTTGAGGGTGGGGGAGTGGGAATGGGAGTGGGAGGGGGAGGTGTGGTGGAGCCTCGTTCATTGTGCATTTCCATTTCCATTTATTGTCTCATATTATTTATTTCACTGACTAAATTGGCATCAATATGCCCGGCACATCGACATAAACATTGTAGCCCAACTAGCCACGCCCACTATGAATGTGACTTTTTGCATTTCGCTTTTCGTTTCATATACCCTGTGTACTCGTTGAATGCTAGGGTATATTGTGTACAAGGTATGAAATGTATTCGAATAAAATGCAGTCCCTATTTGAGTACAATTTTTTAAATTGTCAATACACCTATAAAACCTAGCAAAACTAAAAAAAAAAAATATCAAAGAAGCTAACTTCGGCTATGCCAAAGTTTGTATACCCTTGCAGCTTTTGACCATTACATTTTATTTTCTAAAAAATTTTTTGTTTCTTAATCCAATAAAGAAATATTTTAAATACATTGGCCGGGGGCAGCCAATCGCCAAATAGTAGACAATGTAGCGATTGATATTCATATTCACACACACACAATCGCAATTTTGACACATATATGTGCTTCACTGCTTATGCGTGCGCTGCTTATGGCAGCAGTACTGCTGCATACTGCTGCTGCCATAAGCAGTGCACGCTATATAGGCAAATTTTATATCGTCGAAATCAGGCGTTATGTTTATCCGATTGTTTTGAAATTCACGCATATGACGTAATCCCTTTTTATTTATGTACATAATCAGTTTGGATAAGATTGTTCAAAAAATAGAGAAGTTATTCGCATTTAACGATTGTATTTGTATGGCAGCTATATGATATAGTTGTCCGATCTTATTCAAAATCGCAGATGTGTATGTGGCTGTATAGAAAAGCTTATATACGAACTTTGAATGCGATAGCTCTAAAACTGTGGGACTAGATCGCGCAGCACCAGACAGACAGACGGACAGACGGACATGGCTATATCAACTCGTCTTCTCTTGCTGATCAAGAATATATATACTTTATGGGGTCGGAAACGATCCCTTCTCTGCGTTACAAACATCTGACCAATTTTATAATACCCTCTGCAAGGGTATAAAAATTGTACTCTAGAATTTCCAATTTATCCCCAAACTATCTTTTCGAACCAATTGAAATTTTTCGATTTTAGATTTCAGTCTTTTCACCAATTGATTCTAAAGTATTATTTTTCTTGAAAGAAAGTAGATTGAATTTCCCGCCCAATGAGTTATTTGTAAAAATAATCGTATGAATATTAAATAACAAAATCGTACACATTCATGCAGAGTGCAAAATATAATCTGAAATGAATATGGCAACATTTAGATGAACATGAATCTAATTTTCATCCGATCTTAATCAAACATACCCGATTCGATGGGAAATCCATTTTCAAATCGATTCTAAATATTATAGACAAAAAGTTTTCTAGCAAAGAAGGACTAAATTAAACATCGCAGAGTTTATGTATCTCATCTCAAGCTTCAATCCACAAGTATTCAAGACTAAGCCAACTCCTCGTTGGTCGAATATAACTAAGAGAATCTGTGAGGGAATACAGGGTATCTCGAAGTGTTCGCCCCTTACAAAACTTGGAGAATTTCTTTGTTTTTGCAGTTGGCGACCTCGTGCTGGGCATTAATGTTAATAATTTATATGGGAAATGTATGGCAATGTTCTCGTAAATAGTTAAAAATTATATTTGATTACAGCGGGCAATAGAGGAGAGAGAGCTACTGAATGAGGGAGGTTTCCGTTACGTTTTGTTGGGGACAGATTGAAATTGATTTTTCTTCGTTGTGGCGTTGAGAGAAATTGAGATGAATTGTTTAGTAGGCAATTTGTATAAGTGTTGAGATTCCTTAGAGTGTGGGGGTTGGGGGGCGGGGGGAGAACCAGACCATCGTGAGGGTCTAGAATGCAAGTTAAAAGTGTTTCTTATGTGCGTAAAGGAAAATTGTTACGAGCCTTTTATGTGACTGTTGATATGGAATTGTGGCAAAATGGTAGAAACAACATTTGGGGATTCTTGGGTCAGAATTCCAAATGTGGCAAATGAACGTTAGCTAACAATATTAATGGCTAATCATTTGAGTTTGTGAAACATTCTTGGATAGTTTTTGTCCATATCCGACTCAAGTTAAAGTCTAGTGATTATTAAATTTAACTTTCGTATACCAAACCACTTATTAACGCTCAGTTTAAGTCAGAAAGCACCTGTTTTGTCTTACCTCAAGCTCAAAGCGTTCTCCACATTTCCAAATACTTGAGCATAAACCATAGAGTTGCTCTCATTTCGAGTGTCTTTACCTTTATCTAACTCTTTCTCTGCTGCTGCCTCCTCTCTGATGGGTACAACAAACAAAACAATCAACAACACTGAGTCGAGGACAAATTTTACGCCCTGAAAGTGCGGTAATTGATGTCAAAATGTCAATTACCCAAAATGTGCTTAAAAACACTTGCAGCAGCAGCAGCAGCAGCTGGCAAAAGGCACTCAAGTACCTGAGAGCCAGGCTAAGTCGATAGGACCTTAGTTAAAGCCTTCCACAGCCCGGCCCCCGCATGCAAAATCAATAGACCAAACAATGTTTAATTGGCTTTGTGGGGCACCAAAAAGAAGAAAAACTATAAATACAGAAGCAAAAAAAATAGAAGAAGAAGTCGAAAGGAATTCGCCTTAAATTTGCATAACTTAAGTAAAAGATGAAAAACGACTGGGACACAAAGCCTAAATTGCACTTCAAGCCCAATGAATGAAAACAGAAGGAAAAACGAAAATGCTGAGCAAAAATACAAGAAAATAATAAAGCAGAGATAGAAATTTCCTTAGACCGAGTTGGCCAATGGTCTTTCAATTTCATTTCACTGAATTCATTAGACGTAATTACGCAATCACAAAAGGATCCACAGGACGACCAGGCCAAGGAGCTCAATTCGCTTTGTTGAATGTGGAAAAGCAACTCAATCGGACCCATAGAAATCGGAATATTTAATTGATTAAGAAATGAGTTGAGGCGAGATTTTATCAAAAGGGACAATGAACGGGGATAACGGAAATTTCTAATATTTTCTGCAAAACTTCTTTAAAAAAAAAAAACAAAAAACTGCATCCCATCGGCCTTTAAGAAGAAACTTGCTCGTTCTTTCCTCTCCTTTTTTTTTTGTTGTTTTTTGGCATTCCTTTGGGCGTCGAACTGGCGCCTTTTGTGCTTTTGGGGCAACTATCTTAACTGTCAGTGGGAACTCAATGGTTATGCAGACAGTCAGACTGTCAGGCTGCCAAAATCGGGCCAAATGCATATACATATATACTTGAATATATATGTATTGGAATTGTTACAAAGGAAATGTCATTGGTTTTTTTTTACACCAGACTCTTACCCAAACAAGATATGTATAATAAAATCAAGTAACGAATTTCAATTCAGCCTTTTTCGACTCGCTTGTTTCACTCGGTTGCAAACATTTTCAAGTCATTTTAGTAATGGAATGACTTTTGAATATTTGAAGAGCTCTTTCGCTGCATCAAAAACTGCAAGAAATAAAAAAAAAAAAACCAAAAGAAAAACTTTTCTTTCTACACATGCTGTGTAGCACATTGAGAAATCCTCATCGGAATCTCCTTGCAACTCCATGGGAGTTTCCTTTGAAATTTTCATGAACTTTGTCAGCAACGACTGCTGCTCTATTGCTTCTTTGTTTGATGCTTTCGTTGGCTTGTCTTAATTCTGTTTCTTTTTCTGCACGAAAATCGTAGAAATAAAATACATAATAATAAAAATAAAATCGTCTTTCCTTCAGCTGCTGCAAAGTTTTCAATTTGTTGGCATTAAGCTATATATTTCTCCATCCGTCAATTACTCAACATAAAAGTGAAGTCATGCGTGAAAGTTAGCAATTGCAATTGCATATTGTATTGCTATAAAGTATTTTAAAAGCTAACAGAATTTAATTTTAATAAATGAGAAACATTTTCATATTTTTTGTAAATTAATTGCTTTTTTTATACGCTTGCAAAAATTGTATATTAATACTCCTCCTAGACCGCTTAAACTACAGAGATCATTGTATATATAACTAGTGGAAATATTAACATTTCAACTGGTGGAAATATTAAAATTTCAACCAGTGAAAATATTAGAATGAGGTATTTATAGATCAACTAGTGGAAATTAAATACTAAAAGTGGAAATAGTTAAAATTTTGATATTTCTAGTTTAAAAAAAAGTTTTTAGGAGCAAAACTATTTTTGGTCTGATTTTTTCTAAGAGACCTATATGATATAGTAGTCCGATATATGGAAATATCAAATTAAAATTTCAACTACAATAATAACAGCTCGGTCTAAGATTATTCTGCTATAATTATGTAGAGACAATTGAATTATTAATTATTTTAAGCATTTTAAGAAGTTTTACACGAATTTCTTTTTTTTTTTTTATTTCTATGATTTTGTGTCAGGTTTATGTAATCCAAGTCCAATCAAATATTTTACATTTTCATCTCATATTACTGGAACATTTGGATTTAATATTAAATTGCAACATTTTGCCACATAACTCGGCCAATAAAATCAACAATTAACAGTCAACAGAGGCCAACAGCAAGGAGAAAAAAAAAGCAAAAATAATATTATATAAATAAAATTCTCATCATATTTTTATAACCACGTAAACATAAAGATTCCTATCGCCACTCCGAAACACAGAGCGGGAAGTAAGGGAGTTGGGGGCCATCCTGGCCAGGATGAATTTGGCTTTGGCTTTGGCCTTGTTGCTGCCTGCGCCGCTTGTTTGCTGTAATCTTCGTTTCGGTTATTTTTTCTGCTACATTCTCCTTCCTTTTTTTCTTTATTTGGTTTTGGTTTCGTTTCGTTTCGTTATGTGACCAATAAAGTAGGCGGCGGCACACTTGGTTGTTGGCCCTGCAGGCAATGCACAAATAAGCAACAACGTGGAGGACATTGGACGCGATGTGGGCGTGGCATTGGCCAGGCGTACAAAATTGCCACGTAAACCCCGACATAAGCCAAATGTGCAATAAAAGGATTTGTGTGAGAAATTGCATGAGCACGCATTTTAAATCCACATTAAGTATGTATGACCATAGTGGGACTAGGATCAAGGGAAGAACAAGTAGAAGCAGCAGCAAAAAAAAAATAAATAAACATAGAAAATAAATATGTAATGAAAACCAAAACAAAAACGAAAAGATGGAGAGAAAAAGGAATAAATATGTAGCCAAGGGGGCAAGGAAGCATTACAAATTGTTGAGCTCTTCATGGGCGAGGTGATTGAGAAATGATTTGTGTGTGTGTGTGTCCGTCTAAGGGGCAGGGTAAATGTGCTTGGAGGGGGATGAAATTAAGTTGTTCGGGTCTTTTATAATCAGTTTGAAATATTAGAAAAAGATATTGTTAAAGGCTTTGCGCCAAGATAGAACTACATAAACTTTTGGTTCCAAATTCCGAAAATACATATTCCTCAAGACAATAAGAACCACAATTAAATTAAAAAGGTCGCTTAAACCTTAATCAGAAAAACTTACTACTGCATAAACTTAAACTTTTCCCAACCATTAAAGAAACAGGGTGAATTTATCGCATTTTGAGCTAAATACAGTTCGTTAAAAACCTTTTTTCGTCCATCCTTACATATTGTTTTCTTTGTAGGATGGATTTTGAAGAAAATTGCATAAAACATTTTCGATTTCTTCCACTTATTTTTTTAAATTTTCCTGTATGACAGATTACAGTCTTTGTACGACATTATTTTACTTCTTTCTTCCATCATAAGAGCTTTATCGAGGCCATTATAATAAATATTTATAAATTATAATATCAATACAGAATTCTTGCATTGACTCTCAGAAAGAAGAAATCATACGTGTTTCTTTTCAAGTCCTGCGTAAAAAGGAGTAAACAAAATTCTAGCATAAAAACCTTTTTATTAAACATCGTTTCCTTTTTCGGATCATGTTACTTATTGAAAAACTGAACTAAACAAAGCTTGTTTCCGTTTGTTAAAATGTTCAAACTTGACTAAAAAAAAACCTGTCCCTATTCAAGTGTATGGCAGTGTATTTCTAAAATGGGTTGCTTAGTATAATCTTCAGAAAATTTTAGAACTTTTAATTGTTCCGTAGCATATCTCTAAGTTCTTATATTTTAGTTAAACAATAACTGAAAGCTGGAATAAAAAGGCTATAAACTAAGTAGCATTGTTATGTAGATGGAAATATGGGAGTATGGAGTAACACTAAATCAATTATCTATTATTCTTGTATCCTTTCGTACAAACGATACATAATTTTCAGTTTCAATGATGTTCCATAGGAAAAACCAACTTTCTCAAAAACAGTTTTATTTTAAACATCACTCGGTAATGATACCCAAATATGTGATTCATAGTCTCCAATAGAGTTTTAAAAGGAAAATAATATTTCTTAAACAGCATCTCCTAGTTGGTGATTCAATCTTGACAAAAAAATAAATCCCTTACTCTATTTTCAAGGAAAAACAATTAAAAAACCTGTAAAAAATTCATTAGAAATTCAATTACAATTCTTAAACACATATTTACTTTGAGTGATATTATTTAAATAAAATAAAATATTTTAACCAGTTTTAATTTAATTTTTTTATTGATTAATTTTTATTATGAGTTCCCTTGAAGTAAAACAATTTTCATAAAGCAGTCAACACAAAATTAGGTGAAATGGGGACGAGCACTTGAAACTTTTGGACTCTTGTTGCAGTTGGCCTTGTGGCCGGGGCTATAAACAAACATAAACCTTCACTTTAAGGGCTTCACTTCAATGGAGAAAGGAAGTGGAATATAGATACAATGGGGAATCCCACATGTGTACTTTTGTTGTGTGTGTGTTTTTTTTTTTGTGAAAAAGTTTTCTAGTTGTGATAAAAGTTTTTCCCTTTGTTGCATTTGTTTTAACTTTGTTACTTTTTGTTGATATTTCGTATGTGGTGAAAGGGAAGTCTGAAAGATTTTTCAATTGCTTCTATATAATTTGTAAAGCAATTTGAAATTTTCAATTATTTAAAAGCCAAAAAGTTAAAGAAACTAACGAACAAAATGAGCAAAACAGACAAGCCTAAAAAGAAAAAAAGATACCTACATACATATATTGTGAGCTTAACCCAATGATCCCTCAATCAATTTATTAACATTAAACAAGCACGCCACGCCCCACGTGATCATAACAGAGAGCTCACAGAGATCTTGCAGAGTTTCAAAGGCGTCAACGTGAAAGAAACCTTAAACGAAGAACTTGATTTATCTTTAGCCAACGAACCAACTCTGAACCTCTTTGACCTCACACGAAGACTTACTTACCTTATGTATGTATGTACATGTATATACATATATTCCATATGGAACTGTATTGGCAATTTCGGAGTGGAGTGAATGCTGATTTTCTGCATGCCCAGTTCAGAGTTGTTAAGGTAGGTAAAGATAGCCGCTGGCCATTAAAACCATGGGCGTAGCCACAAATATATCACAAAAAGGGTCATCCTATTTTTGCCCGTGTAAGATGCTAGGTTTTTTCGTTAAAAATCCCAAAGGGTTGCTTAGATTTAATTTCTTATTGCTTATACGTGTTTTCGCTTCTGTGTTATCTTATTCTAAGTGTGCCCATATATCGATATCACCATCATACCCGGGCAATGTACCCCTACAATGTTCCCCAACAGCCTACAACATACAAGGGCGTTGAGCGGGCACATTTGAAAATAGTGTGGACGTTTACACCCATTAAAATGATATATTTAATATGGAAGAGTAACCTGAATAGTTCTTAATATCTCTTTTAAAAATATTATATTCTATTCATGTATCAGTTCTACTGAACAAGAACTCAAGAAGTTTTGATTTGGCAATATAAGATCCTGAGGTATACAAATCAAAGGTATAGAAATTTTTAAGTTAAGCTTTAGCAGTGCCTTGCATAGGAGTAAGTAATTGAAGAGAAAATTAGAAAAATTAAATAAAAAATGATTTGAGGTCTTGTAGACAGATTATGCTCAACATGACAAACATTATTCCCGTTCAGCAAGTCCGATAAATTTCTTTAAAATTCTTCCATTATATTGAATCTCAAGGAAAGAGTCCTAAGTCAAACGAAATTAACTCGTTCCTTTAAAGTAATTTTTCTGTAGGTGATTTTAAGATTTCTGTGCCAAATAATTTCTTATCTATTTTTGTGGTTGTAGTTTTATTTTTCAACATTTATTTTAGTCTGCTACATTAATTGTTTAATAAATTTCCCATTAGTTTCCTCTGTGATTTACTATTTTACAATACTTGGAACCACATATGGAATCACAACACATTCTGATATAAACCACAATTTTCGAATTTAAGCTAAAACATTTGTGAAGTTCTAAGTACTTTCTTTATTATTTCCTTTCTGTAATTCCTTCCTACGCCCATGAATAACTCTCCTATAATAATCGCCATGAAGATGATCTTTGACTCCTGCCACAATTTTATTGTAGCAAGAATAGAAATTCATAGAACAGCCAATTTGAGATCTCAATCTATTCGAAAATGTATTGGGTGACATAGCACAAAAACTTACCGGCACATACATACATAAATTAAGGTAAAGTTTTTGTTCTTGCTCTTCTACTTCTTGCCAGCTAGCAATCATTCATTACGTCAATCAAACTGGCACTCAGTTTTGCCTTACATTCCCCTGCGTTCTTCTTGTCTCTCTTTAGGGTTCGTTTCGTTTCGCTTCACCTGCAGTCGCATTTCAATTTAAATTAAAAACTTTATCTTAACTTTAAATACAGCTTACAATAGAACCAAGGGAAACTCTCCTCTAGGATCTGCGTGCTGCACTTAGCATCGCTCCAGAGCTCAGTTAAAATCCAACGCTTGGTTGGCCAGCGAAGAAGGCGTAAGTAAGTCGATTCGAACTTTTTATTTTCCTCCTCTCATATGAGTATGTGTGTGTGAGTGCGAGTCAGTGTGTGTGTGTGTGCGTGTGTGTGTGGGGTTCGATGGATGGGAACTGCAGTTAATGCCTGTTCAACTTTATGCATTTACCTAAAAAACAAAACCAAACCAGAAACTAAAAAAAAAAAACAAAATTTAAAACAATTTGCCTGACCACAAAAGCTGCAGCAAATTCACACTGATTTCATTAACAAAAGAAACAAAAACGAGAGATACAAAAAATTCCAGACACGTTTTTTGTGTCAAGCACAGCCAAAACGAAATACACAAAAACAAAATAAAACTAAATTGCCATTTCGACTAGTTGACTGGTTGACTATTCAGAAGATTTCCTCGTTTTGTGCATGGCCTGTTTGCAAAAGAATAAAAAATCAATAGACTCCGAATGTCTGGACATGGCGTGGTTATCATACTACATATTGCCAAAATGTGTTTTAGCCAATCCAATTGCATAAATGTACTTATTGTGTATCTAGATTTTTGTCTTTGATGAAAAATCAGTTAGTTCCCATTAAAACTGCGATATCAATGGCTAGAAACAATGTAGGTACAGGGTCCATAGAATTTTTGGTCCAGTTTAATTTAAATGGGTCAAAATATAACAAGCGAAACATCTTTTTGGGACCTATAGGAAATTTTCTTCAGGCTTGTACAAAGAATATTTAATAATGATCCAAAAATAATGATCCAAAAAATGTTTTTTTTATGCCTGGAACAATAAGAAGTTAAGCATTAACATATTAAGCTTTTAAAGTTATTCTTATTTATTAATATGAATTTATTATAATGTTCCCTCGAAGGTCAAAATGTCAAATCTGCCAAATAACTTCAACTTAGTCAAAATTCATCCGATTTTTAAAATCCATATCGTTTTTTTGCTCATGGTAACTGTAAGTTTTAAGTGGCAATAAGCCCTGGAAGACAAACTTGCAACTTAGTTTTCTTCCAATTTGCCTCAAAGTTCAAAGAACGAAGGTCAAAAGGTAGTATAGGCCAATAAAAAAAGTATAAGTCAATTCGAAAAAATTTAAAATACGTCTACGTGAACATAGCTTAACCAAAATTAGGTTTAAATTTTTATTTATAATTCGACAAGTCACTTAAAATGAACCCAACTAAAAATAACTTACATGTTATTATTCCATCTAAAAACTATTATTTTCTGGCTTCATGCAATAATTTAAAGAACATTGGGGATTCCAAATTACAACTGTCTCTTTTAAGATGATCCCCCCACGTGACAATGCACATTTTTGTTCGTTTTTTCTGAAACCAAAATTACCCAAATAAAATAACTTTAAATCCAAATTTTTTGATTAAATTGCTCGGCTTTGATGCCGTTAATAATACTTATTAACACTGCGGAACTATTTTATTGTCAAAACATAAGAAAATAATATTTTTAAATATATTTTATATATTATATATAATATATTTTACTTCGATAACAGATAAAAGTTAACTGAGCAATTATTTTTTTTTTTTTTTTGATTTTCTCTTTTTCCTAATTCTAATCTAATGTTAAAATTGCTTCTAACCTTTAACATATTATGCAACTTTATCTCACTAAGCCTCTAAAAGATTTTAATGTGTAGGTGGTTGATATTGCGTTTCAACTACCTTTAAAACACAGAGTCCATTCAGCAACAACAAAATAAAAGTAGAAAAAATCAGAAAAAAGAAAAAACAAGTTGGAAAATAATATAAACTCAGCCAGCTTCGTCTGCTGTCCAATAAGTGTCAATTACAATCAATTTGAACTGAAGCTTTTGAGTCTGTGTCTTGCCCTTTTGTTACCTGTATTCGCCGGTAGTCGATGCTCTGTTCTGCTTGTCCCATGCTGCGTATGCGCAATTTTTCCCTTTGTTAATGCTGCGAAAATGCGGTTTTAAAGTCACCGCCAGACCGAAATGGGAAGTTGGCTTGTAATAAATGCTGATTGACAGTTGAAATTAAATTCACAGCCAAACGCTGGAAATCTTCTTTTCTTCTGTTTGTTAACCAAACGAGAAATGAGAGCGGATGAGAGGGGGAGAAGGCGAGACAAAGAGAAAGACAAACTCATAGCATACTTTACAGATCAAACAAAGAGCATTGAGGGGAAACTTTAAGCATTTTGCCTTTTTGTTTTATGCATAGACCAGCAATTCCAGGCAATATGATTGATTGATGATTAGCTATGGGTCCACCGCCCCCTCCCCCCCACTTACATACCCGCCTGCACTAGTTGGCCGCGTTTGGTTTGCTCCAGTTTAAAACAACAACTGGCAAACTCAAATAGAAAAGCGTCTCCCATCCCATTCTTTCACATACTTCTGCTTCTGCTACTGCTCCTGCTTCTGCTGTGCTGCCTGGCATTATGGCAAATCAATCATTTTCATCTTCAACTGCACATTGTGCTTAACAATTCCTTTGCAAACACAGAAACACACACACTGAGAGAGCGTTTGTTTGAGCTTGCAAATCAATCTTCACTCAACGCCGCAGCCAACTAGCAAAAACAAGGAGCAAAAAAAAAAAAAAAAGAAAATTTCAATCAAAAATCTGATAATACCTATTGTTGACAAATTGTTTGGCATTAACTTTCCACGAGTTGGTCGATTGATGATGAAGGGCAGGGGGAGTGGCGATGGCAGGAGAATGTAAATGTATGTATCATTTATTTGGTCTCTGGCTACTGGTTGCATAAATTATGCGCTTGATGAAACTATGATTGAAATGTGCCGCATAAATAAGTAAGTAAGCAAGCTAACGGTAAAGGAGAGATGAGTTGGCAACTTTGTTGACATAATTTGTGTTTAACAAGTTGCCACAGCCGTTTTGGAAGAAAGGCTGTGGTGGCAAAATGTACATACACACACCCTTTATATATATGTGTACATTGTACTCACATGTGTACTTTTAACCTAATAACTTATTCTTCGCCTTTCATTAATTATTTAAACCTTTTGCTACCCAAAATTTCAAAATTCTCTTTAGTTTAAAATCTCGGAATGCTAAAGAATGTCACATCGTTTGTACTTTACTCACTGCTTTCTTTAGGTTTTTCATTCGTATGAGGTTCGCATCTTTGTCATGGATCAATATCGTTAAATTTTTACTCAAACCTCAATACCAAATATTAGATCAATAAAAAATAAAGCCACCATTCCCGAATAAAAGTATACGAATAAAGATTCTTAAAGGCAGTTCAGTTCGATTCCCTCAAAAAATTTAAGATTTATCGTATGCGATATAGGCGGTTTTAGGATATGCTTTACAACAATTTTTGCAATTGCCAAATTGAACCCTTTTAAAATTCATATAAAACAGTTAAAATTTGGTATAATAGTTTCTAGTAGATATATGTAGATAGATAGATCAGAGTATGGCAATTAGAGTTCGGCTCCTTTTTGATCCACCGAAATAAAAAGTGATCAGACTCCAAAAAAATTGAATTGTAGTAGTCTCGGGATGGAAAGATAGAGACTTCCAAATCCTAAACTGGATATAGATATCAGCATCTTAATTTAATATCCAGCAAGTCCAAAAATGATTAAAGCTTTTAGTTGTAAGGAAGGGTACGCGATCGCATAAATCTCTTTTTTTCTGTTGCTAATGACAATTATCTCTCTCTCTCTCTCTCTCTCTCTCTCTTTTGGGAGAGAGTGTTTATTTTTAGTTCTATGTGATTCCAGTGGTTGTTATTAAATTCACTATTCCCATAAAGTTGAATATATCATAATATTGTTGGCGATATTTTAAAATAAATTTATCACTCGATGCCATTGCATCGTCGTTAACTGCATCCATTTCGCTAGCTCTCAAATCTGAAACTGAAATGTGGAAAATGTGCAATTCAACATTTACAATTGGAATTGATAAAAATTAAAAGATGCTTAACTTTTTAATTTTGTGAAATATTGCATGTCTAGCATGACATTTAATGTTTTTTGTTTTCCTTTAGAAATATATTGCATTTTTGTTTTACTAATTTATTACAGTTCGAAATCGTTTCAGACATTTTTTACCATAAAATATACAGAATTATTTTATTTTATTTAAATTAATTGTGATTTCAAGCGATTATTTTTGCATTCTATCATTAAACCTAGTGTCAAAGAGATGCTTGTAATTATCTGAAATATAACTACATAATTGAACATAATGCACAAACATGAGAAAGAATTTTTGTCATAGAAAGTAGCTCGATTTGGATTTAACAGATTCCTAAAAGTGCATATCGTACATTAAGCAGCTATAACTATATTTTAGCTAAATAGGATCTCTTTTAAATAAATTAAAATAAATTAAAATATAAAATATAGATTAACCGTTTGGTTCGGCTCATGAAATTAACACTTAGTACAGCAGTCGACCGATAAACTTTAAGAATTCACAAGATTATTTTGAGATAAGTGCTGCAAAGATATTTATTCGCATTTTAGCTGGCACTCTGAACTTAATTGACACTTTATTGTTTTTCAATATTCCCTTTACCATTACTTAACATTTCTGACCAACTCTCCATTAAGCAATTATAAAACAACAAAAACAACACAACCAGACGCAGTGAACAATTTGAAAAATTTCCAAGTGTCAGGATAATAAAACAATTATTGAAAAATCAAAAACACAACAAAAAGAAAAGAGAAATAAAGAAAAATGTACTTCACTCAATTGATTTCATAACAATTAACATTTATTTCTGTATTATGTGTATTGGACACATGTAAATGTGAGTGTGCTTGGTTGCGTGAGTGTGTGTGTGTGTGTGTGAGTGAGTGAAAAAATCCTGGCCATGTTTATTATTGGTTTTGACATGTCAAATTGACAGTTGCACAGAAATCGCCCCGATTTGCCCCTTCTCTGTCATCATCTCTTACCATTATGCTGAAACCGGAAAGCAATTTTTAAGTGCCTGATGGGTGGGGATATTGGTTTGGTTTTCGGTTCGGTTTTGGTTCAAAATGAAGCTAGTCCCAAGTGTAATCAATTACATACAATGCTTTTGTGTATGTGGGCGAAGGGTCGGAAAGGGTGAAAGGGGCGGCATGAAAGGTCGTTCGTCTGTTGTCTGACAGAATATTTGACATTAATGGCTTTATAATTGTATGCGAAAGGCCATCAGAAAAAGAATTGCATCTCCTTACATGACTCTCAATTTAACATTTCTTTAAATTTTTGTGATTTTATCTGAGACAATTCTTTTTAAATTGGATATTTATAATTAAAATTAAATGAGCAAGCAAAGAAACTTATATAAAATATATTTATACCAAACGTAAGTGCTGACTCTGAGCAGACATATTGCAAAGTATTAATTTCATGAGCTTATATTTCGTTTACTCACCAAAAAGACAGAGGCTTATGCAAAGGAGGCTTCGAATGGGGGTTATAAACAAACAGATCATTTACCATGGCATAAAGAAAGTTTGTAGTGTAGAGTTATAGTTTTAATTTAGTTTTATCGAAAATCCAGTTCAATTCCATATATTTAAATTAATTTATCTTCAATAATTAAGGGCAAAAATCAATTTCAATTACACTTTAGTTATTGTGATAATGATTTAAATACTATGTAGGGCTTGAGGCTACCTCGTGTCTCCCTCTAATGTACCATAACACATTAATTTAATTTAAGACATAATATAGTCGGATATTCATTAAATAAGAATGAAAGAATCACAACGTTTTGACAATTAATTTTGACAAAACTTAATTATCGATATCGCTATCACACTGTGCTGTCGATAAGTCTATCGTTGAGGGTATTCCCGCAGTCTTACATTTATATTTACGAAAAATATAAAAAATGTATTGTTCCCAAAAAAAAACTATATTTATTAGTGTGGCCAACTTAAGCGGATTCAACAAAGTTCTTTATCTCATTTTGACAAGATTTTCCCATTGGCTTCATGAGTGCAAATGAGATATTGCACTACATCCTCAACCCAAGTTCTAGATCAATGTCAAAATTACCTCTCACACCTAGACCTACATAGTCCACGATGAGGCCATTATAATATAATAATAATTATAAATAAATCAACTACTCTTTTGCTTGTTACATTATTTTCTGCTGCCTAATTACTAATTCCAAAAGTAGAACTTACTCTTTCACAAGTTTTCGTGAAATATACATTTAATAAACAGTCTTTTGAGTGGCATATCCATCCCTCTTCCAATATGATTACGCCACTGATCGAAATGCCTTATGGAATAGAAGAGGCAAACCCGGCCATGTACCCTCAAAATGTTTTCAATTGCTAATTAATTCATATGCATGGTGTCAAAAAGTTTGCCTGTAATTAAAGGTGAATATGTGTAGGTGTGTGTGTGTGTGTGCTTATGTGAGAATGTAAATGTGTAAGTGGGTGTGTGAGTGAGTGTGTGTGTGTGTGTGTCAACCCACAAAATCTAATTTGCACATTTTCGCACTTAATTCATAGAACCGAAAGGAGCGGAAAGAGTTGAGGCAGCAGCTGACAACAGCATTGACAAGTCGCTGTCACATGCGGCGTATGCGTAACGTCAACAAAAACCGCACAAAATGGCGGCTAATATCATTTCATTTATTCAGTTTTGCTTATATGTGTATATGTGTGAGCCTGTGTGAGCGTGTGTGAGGATGTTCAGGCATTAATTTCCGCCTTTGCCAGGACACTTTTTACTAAAAAAAAAAAAAGAGAAAAAAAACCCTTGCACTTTTAATTCATGCGGTTTCTTAACTTAATTATTGACTTTAATGACACTTTTTGAAGAAAACGAGCTGCCTTGGCCTTAAGAGGCTTAAAAGCAATACATTGGCCTGAGGAAAGTGGAGCGGAAATTTAATTAAAGTGCATGGAGAAAGGGAAGCGATAAATAAAAGGCAAGAGACGAAAAAACTTCAACTTAATTAAAGCCAAATACCTTTCTCTCATGCTCACCCAAAAAAATGTTTTCTTACCCGAGTTTAAGAAGAGAGAAACTAGCATGCGTTAAGCAGAGAAATAAGCATCCTTAAGCCTCACCTATTCCTTACAATTTTGCTTGACTTGTAAAGTTTATGGGACTTGGCTACAAACACGCTTAAAAAGAAATATCATAACCTGTAATCAACGCACATTTTATGAGCCGCATCATGCTATTTAGCGGAGCATAAAGCAAAACCCAGACAAGAAACCAAACCAGAACCACATGTTGGCTTTAAAAGGTATTGGGAGATTTTCTACGAATCACTATGGAAGAAATATTCAACGACAATCCCTGAATCGGTGAAGCGACTTTCCTTAATATATTAAAATAGATTACAAATTTGTCTACGAAAGGAAATATTCAAAGACAAACGCTGAGTTTGTGAAGCGACCTCAATATATTAATAAGGAAATAAAGAACACCTCTCAGGAAATTATTCAATTATTTTTTTTTTTGTGGTTTTAGGTCATCCTTATATATTTTATATAAAAGTCATTGTTGCTTAATTCACTTATTTCACTGTGTCCACTGTGTAATGTGTGATGCACATTTTTGTGTAAAACCAATCTTCGACTGTTACGATTGGAGACTTCCAGTGCATTGTTGTCAAATCTGTGAAATATTGCCGATGATGTGAACGTATTTGAAAATGAAATTCCAAATTACTTACCACTATAAAAGCTGAAAAATAAATAATTTCCTCTTTTCCTTTTTCTCTATCATGCAAAGTTACCAGCACCTTCTGCCCCAAAAACCAGGTCCACTGGGTCCACGCCAGGAATTAAACGACCCGTTGAATGGCCCAAAACAAGGATCATAAAAACCACTGGGACCACAGCCACCACAAGGACACAGCGCGGCCGAAGGATAACAAGGATAGTTGCACATCCTGTAAGGAGAAATTTTCCCTTGTTCGAAGGATATAAAACGTTTTTTTTCAAGTTCTACTAAAATTTTGACTTACTTTGGCTTTCTTAAAAAGAAAATTGGAAACTATATTTATATCAAATAAAATAATTTTTATCTCGTAACAGCCCGAAAGGTTCGAATTTTAGGTTTGCACTGACTGGAATCTAGTCAAACAACAAAGTCATGATAAAATCGCAAGTCAAGGCCTGCTAGATCAATTTTGTTTTTGCTTAGATAATTTGTAGTTGAAATGAAAATTTTGTTGAGACATAGTCAGCTTTGCCTTTTGCTAGTTTGCCTTTTTCTACAAGGTAAATTTCAACAACATTCATTCTCATTAGTTTCCAAGTATTCGCCTAGGTTGGATGTATTGCTCAAAATATTAAACTAAATTGTTTAAACACTGAAACATAAAAAATCCAAATTCCAATCATGGGCTAAAGAGTAAGTATTAAGGAATAAAGAAGTATGTAACTTTTATTGAAATTGTTTCCAACTCGGCAGCATATTTTAATTGATACACAAAATGGTTGCTTGCACTCTGTGGCCGAAATGGTTCTTGTTCCTCTTTGGACTTGCCAACACATAAATACACAATACACATTGAGGTGAGTAAAACAAATCGATGTTTATTCGTCATTTACAACTTCTTCATTTCTTAGTTTTCCTGAACTTGGTTAAGTTTTAGCAACATATTGGAATTAGGATATAAGGCACAGCTCGACTACACGTACACTAAAACCCCCAGTAAGTATATTTGTATACGATTGTGTGTGTTAACCATTTTATAATTTGTTTTTCTTTACCCTATTACAGTCCTATATGGTATTTCTGCTGCTTCTCTTAATGGTTAGACTGATACATGATACACGTTGGATAGTGTTAATAAGTAGTTGCTCAAATAAATGCTGAATGTTAGTTTTCCCAAAACAAACCCTGCTCCTAACAGTGTATTTACTTATATCGGTGCTAAACCGGGATTGCTAGTGTCCAACTTTGTCTGGGTAATAGCATCGTAAAATTCTAGAAGGATCTATATCTAAGCCGAATCCGTTTATAAAGATAGTTAAAAAAAAGTTAGGGGGCTTGTGGCTTAGCTAAGCCTTACAGATCGAACTGAATTGTTCTTGAAACATTGTGCTAGTAAAAGTTTCAAGTCCTATGAGAAAAATATTGGGGACAGGTGAATTGATTAGCAATTGTTAAGCAAAATTATACAATATATATTAGGTGTTAAGCAAAATGATATTTCACTTCAACGTGAGTATCAATTGCTAAAAACTAACAATCGGAATAAATATAGCTTGGAAAATAAAAACCAGAAACTAGGACGACGTCCGATCCTGATGAATCCGATATACAATGCCAGCAGTATAAACAAGACTTCGTGCAAAATTTCTCTGCAGCTTTAGTTGTCTAGGAGGATAAGCTGTTGATCCAGTCGGAAGTCGTCTTGTCATGCTGATCACAAATTTATAGTTTATATGCTGTGCTAATAAGAGTAAAGAAATCATTAGCAAATCATTAGGAAAATCCCTGTTACGGCATGTGCAGGAAATTGAATTTGAAATAAATATCAACCCATTTTGGTTTTGCATCATGAGGTAAAAGTTGTGCCTTCACTTGATGCAGGGTATACCCAATGCGGCTATCTTTTACTGTTAATTATTGTATATCAGATTGATCAGTTTCAATGCAGTGGTAGAGCGGTACGATTTAGAACTCAGCAAATGTTTCCAACCAACCAATTGGTCAACGATTGCATCAGGAACTAGGCCTTGCAGAGAGCCCTCAATAAGGCTAGGATGGAGAAGTAAGGTACAGAGCCATTTAAAATATGCTTGGAAGAGGACTTGCCAGCTTCAAACCCATTTCCAAACAAAACCTAGCTTTGATTCCTGAGCCACAACATCGAAGTATTTTTTTCCACTTAAATTGGTGATAATAATTATACTTATACAGAGCACATGCGATAATGTGATACCTACGATGATCCCTGAGATGTTCTGATACACTCAAACAAAAATCGAATTAATCACTATGCATCAAAGTAGTCTTTGAAACTTACTTTCCCACCTGTCATTATGTAGTTCCGAAAAAATTGATGGAATAACATCAGTTCGTTTACGACACTCACGCAGAACATATCACCACAAACCAAAAAAAAATAAAAAAATCACAAAAAAATAATGTAAATTGTAGTCAAAACCTTGTTTGTTTGCCCTCACACACACTATATTTTAAGTCAGTTATGATTTCAGAAACATTGAAATAACATCTTCAAGGACCATAAAGAAGTTTTAGCAGTGCCTATTCCAAAAATTTCATTACTTGGGTAAGTTGAGTGTTCGATTTTGAGATGCAAGTAATTAAATTGAATTAATTTTGCAACCTTTAGTAAGATGTGTTGCTGTTATCCTTGCTACACGTGCTGCAGTCCCTGCTGCTCACAATGCTGCTATACATCCTGCTGTTTTCCGTACTGTGGGCCATGCTGCACTCCTTGTTGTAGTCCTTGTTGCTGTTATCCCTGCGGCATTGGCTGCTCCGGTTGCAATGGCTGCTGAAAATGGAACCACACACCACTCATAATGCAATAAATGAATTTTTAGCAACAAAAAAAAGAAAAGAAATCCATTTTAAAATTGAAATTTTGTTGGGCAACTACTGTGTACATTTTAGTTATGTTGGCGATTTCAATAAATTTCTAAAGCACAATCAACCACCAATATTATTCGATGCTTAACCCATCTATAAGAGTAACGCATACAAATTTGTCTATATATTCTTGTGCTCGTGCATTCATCATCAATTTTATGCTAAAGTCTGGCTGGCCAAGTGCTTGGCCCAAGATACGCGACTTGGCTTTCAATTTGCCTTTCCTGCTGCTTAGTCAGCAGATCCTCCTAGTCGGGATTTGGGTTTTTCTCTTTTTTTTGTGCCACTCTTCGTCGGAATCTGGGCTTTGTGTTTGCATTTGTATTGGCCTTTTTCACTCCCAGACTAATGGTGCATAGCGTTACGCCTGGTCCTAGTCCTAGTCGTCTATCCTCGCTCTCTCTCTCTCCCTCTCTGTCTGTCGTTGTCTGCATTTTTTTCCAATTCAACAGTTAATAAATCCACATACGAGTATCTGTGTGTTTGCAGGCCAAGTAAAGTGGCTAACAATTTTCAACTCTCTTCGTTAACCCGTTGGGGAAAGAAAATCATACGGAAAATTGCAATACAAAATGTTTTGTATATTCCAAAACCTTCTAGCGACGTATCCTGCACAAAATATTCCAATATTTAAATGTATAATTTATTTAGCTTAGTTTTTCTAGGGTTAATTGTAGTTTTTCTTACCTTATTGCATCTGCATTTTGACCAAGTTCAATTGACCAAATAAAAGTTTTTACTTTAGAATATTTGAACAGAATTTCCTTCACTTTTATAAAGAGTCAGCAGTTTTTGTCACTCGCAGACTAAGGAACAAATAGGAGAGAAGGACCTGCTAATACTTACCATCTTAGGTAGCTATTCTGGCATTACGCATACGCCATGTTGCATTGGTAATTGCAATCTAATTACCAAAAATGTTGCCCAAACTCTGTTTTCAAGTGTGTCGGTTAAAGCAAAAGCAGCAGTAACAATAATTACAACAATGCTAGTCAGCTGCATTTGGCATTCGGCATTTAGCATCAATGCACAGTGGGCTGAAACTATAGAAATGTCAAATGGAGTTCCTCTTGTTGGGAAATTGATCAATACTATGTTTTCGTAAGTATGTCAGTCATTTATGCTTAAAAACAGAAATCCGATATGATATTTGTTGGCTTAAACTTCACAAAAATTGCGAATACTCTAGTTTCTTACTCTTTTATAAACTTGAGAAAATTCACATTAAACTTAGAAACTCAGCGAGTGAATATTTAAGCTTTTGAATTAAATATTCATCTCCAACTCGTGCCTACCTAAACAAACGTTTTTCAAGATGTTCGAGAAGACAGACAAGATTTGGCACAATCTATAGAAATATCGAAAGCTTATGAGAAATTCTTGTACATTTCCGTGCTACATACAGCAGAGAATAAGAATTAAGAATAAGCCAGTGTAAAAGCTACTTCAAATTCATATATGTGTAACATTCCCTTTATAAGCCTATTGGCCAACTCTGACTTGGTGGTAAAACATTTCTATTGTAAACGTTCAAATGTGCTTCCCTTATGTATCTGGGCTGGCCTCACTGGCCTTAGAAATGTATGGGCACACAGCCCGGAGGTGATCGGCTTAACAAGGTATGGGCACACTTAAGAAATATACCATAAGAAGTAAACCTGTTTTAGCTTTAAGAATTTTAATCTAATTAATAAAGAACAATCCTTTGGGTTTTCTATAAATAACCATAGAAGATTACACTATGCATAATTCGGCCACATTTTCAGATTTTCATGAAATTTGGTAATTATTAAATAATTTAATAATAGTAAATTAGCTCGATACGTGAAATGCTGCAGAATGAGCGAAAAGAGGTCTGGTAAATTTTTGGTGTCCTAAAAATTGTTTCTATAAGTTTATTCTTAGCTTTTATATGTAAGCCTATAAATTAAGCAAGGTCTAGGTAACTATTTATCTATCTATCTAATTTTCACCGGTTTCTCAATAAAAATGGACCCACAGTGAAAGAACTCATTTCGGCTTTTCTCGATTAAATGGTAGCAACTGTAGACAGAGCTATGCGAATGCTTTTGTGCGTAACAACAACAGTTAGCCACAACATAGCAATTTCCGAAAAGCTGCAAAATGATTAAGCCTTTTCCTGTTGACCTACAAATGGCTTGAACCTCAATGGATTGTGCAATGTTCTCTGTCTGAGTTGGACAATGGATTAGGCGAATAAAGACAACCTTGGCTTAGGTAAAACGACCTTGTTTGTTGATAAGACATTATTTGTTTTAGCCATTTCTCCTCTCTTATCGAAATCCCATTTGTGGTTTACTTTTCATTTCATAAGCCATGGCCATGGATACAAAAAATGGCCATAATCTAATGCCGAAGCCAATTAAAACAAAGAAGAAGCAACCAGCAGACTGGGAATTAATGTATTTTGCATATGACCAGAGAATCTCTCGATTCTCAATGCTAAGTGCTTAATTATAGACCAAACGATATAAACATGGCCGATAACTCGGGCAGCTGTCATTTTGGATTCGACTGTCAATTGGTTTGCTAACTAATTCAGGTCAAGAACACAACAGAATTTCTACAGTTTTTATCTTACGAGAAGCCATTAATCTTAATTATTATCATGCCTAAAATTTTGTATGCAAGTCGTGCGAAAAGTTTTATATTTTTTGCTTCTTTTTGGCTTTTTGTGTTTTTGTGGTTTAAGCCGGTGATGGGTTTCGGTTCACTTTGTTTAGAATGTTCAAGGATTGTCAGCCAAATCAGGTGCAAAACGTGATGTGCTTTCAATAAAGTGCACAATAAAAAAAAAAACCGACGAAGAGAAGGGGGAAAAAACTTTTAACGACGATACAAAAACGGTAAACGGTAAACAAAATCAAAGACAAACCACAAGAATTGGTCAGTAGAAATTCCTAAAAAAATATATATATATATATTTGTGTGTATGTATATAAGACAACGAAGAAACGAACCCGTGCGTGAGCAATTTCTGTAAGGAAGAGCACGTTTCGGGTCCTGGCAATGATGACGATAATAATGAGGATGCTGATGGCGATGCCTTAGTTGAGTAATGTTGAAATGTCTCACGACTAAAGGTAAAGGTAAATGTTAAATATTAACCAAACTCTTAATGCACTTACTTATTTGGGGTTCATTCAAAAGTTCGTTAATGGACATTCGATTGGAGGGCTTAGGTTAGTTAATGAAACGCAACGTGCAGCATTAGTTCGGCTCGATTGGCGACTTTGCAATTTAATGAAGAAGAGGGTTTTCATAAGAATTACTCAAAAGAATATTCAAAGATGAGAAAGTCAGTTTTTTACTCTTGAAGGAGAATGGGAATAGAAGGAAGAACATGTCAGATTATATAGACTATACATACATATTCCTCATAGCGACAACACGATTTGTTCTTTCATTTTATTTGTTAATAATGGTCCTATATTTAATCGAAATCGGTTAACTATATCATTTTTTTTATTACAAAAATGTAATAAAATGCATGATAATTTTTATACTTTACACCAATAAGATGAAATTGGTATATTAAAGACGCCAAAATTTATGTAACATGCAGAGGAAAGTATTTATAAAGAATTTTTATTCTTCATCAGTATGAAGAGTCATGTCCGTCTGTATGAACATCTAGATCTCGGAAACTATAAATGCTAGAGCTACCAAATTTTGAATGTAGACTCGTGTGGTGTGTACGCAGATCAAGTTTTTTTTGACACTTATATGTTGGGAATTATAAAAGCTAGAGCTATCTTAAGTAAATGCGCGCAATATGCACACAGACTCTGCTTATCAGTTAAGCTTATACTTTACTTGAGTGTACTGAAAAGCAAGTTTTCTTGGCTTCAATTGAAGTGGTATAAATGGGATTGTGAATGGTAATTGGCTTTTAAATTTACGAATAACGAAAAATATATACTTAGTCGATTCGTATCTGTATTACAAAAAGTATTTTCGAATTTTATATTTGAAGAGTCACAAAGGCAATCAGTTAGATGTCAAAAAATGGTTGCTTATCAATTTAACCCCAAACGGCATACACACAACATTTCTATATCCACAAAATTTTGTATGGCAAATATATTTGAAATAATATTTGAAATTCATTATGTCTGGAAATAAAGTGAACAAAATTAGCCGCAGGACTATATTGAACTATGTTAATATCTGGAGAAATGGTAAATTCAATGATAAATAAAAAGCCGCTTCCAGAGAAGTTCTCCCCAATTCCATCATATCCTCTTTAGGTGCCGCAAATTTCAGTCAGAAAAGTCTTCAACAAGTCGAAAAATATCCCCTTGAGAGAAAAAAGAACGATGGAGAGATTAAGTCGCAGATTAAAACTGAATCGCCAAAAGGATATATACGCAATTCGCCATGTAGTATTATCCTTGAACAGAGTGCACCACGCAAGAAGGATGCTCAGTTCGATAAACGGTTCGAAAATGACCTCGCTGCCTTGAAGATAATCAAATGCAATGGTATCTTAAAAGATTATATAGTAAACAAACGATGGAAACAGACAGGTGACGAGGAACCTACCAAAAAATTATCAAATATGGTAACAAAACTAAATGACATAATGTCCTTAAATGTGGCTGTAATGGAAACTAAGCTAAATCAGAGAAAAGGATTGGCTGGTAAATATTATTGTGAAAACCATCGTCCATGCATGGACTTTAAGCCACAAGGTAATAGCAATGCGAATCGTTGGCAAATCAAATTGCCTCAACGTTCAGAGCTTAGCGAAATAAAGGACACCCCATCGAAAGGAGATTTGACTCAAAAGGATGCCAAGGGACGTCCGCAAAAGCCTAGAAAATTGGTGGAACAACCAAGTTTCTTGGGTGAGGCGCGTAAACCGTTCAATCGTTCGACTCTGAATGAGGAATCGAAAGCCATCGAGAAATGTAAGCCCCAGGCAAATTGGCAATTGGGTGAGATATAAAGTACAACTAAAAATTGTCTATAATCTTAACCTTTTGATATCTATTCTTAGGTTCTTTATCTGTACCTCGCCTAAAGCATTAGTTTTTGTCAAATGTATTAGAAATCTCTATTGGAAGTAATGCAATAGTATTGGTTTGCAAAATTTCAAAATGTATTGGTTTATGTCAATAAATTTTATTCCTGGTCTCTATGCCTAGAAGTAATACTAGCCACAAGTACGCCCACTTTAATTTGCCCCTTTTCCACTCTGTATTTATATGGTATGATTAGCAGTCATTCTTTTGCTCCATTTCAAAGGTCATGAGTAGCTTGGGTTGTCATTAATTTTGTATTAAGAAATCCTCAAACTTATTACACAATGGTCACTTCAGATTTTCTCTCATCACACTCAACTGGCCGACCATGTGTTTGACATTTGTCATACCATCCACTTCATAACGAAGTCCAAGTAGCGAAACACTACTACATTATCCATATATACGTATACTCAACTCAGGACAATGCGAAATTGTGGAGAGCCTGTGAGAAGCGAGGCACTCGAAAACTTGAATAATTAAAAATACGATATTGAAGTGCAAACAGTTGGCATAAAAACTGGAACGGAACGGAATGGTCGGTCCAGTCTGTCTGTCGTTTGGCCTCTACTCTTCGTCATCATCATCCTGCACTTAGCCAAAGATATCCACTTACAAGGATGGGGTAAGAGTGACAGTACGGAGAACGACGCTGACACTGGAAATGCTGACAAGCTGCCCAAACAATCGAAGCAAAAGGAAAACAGAAAAAAGCAAAAACCAAAAAGAGGAATGAGAAGTAAAAATGCAGTCTGTGATTCTGCTGTAGGCAAACGTGGACAGGATGTGGATGCAGGGTAGCATCCACTAGAAGGACATTGCGAATGCTTATGGGTCAACGCCAAAAACAAACTGTGCACGAGTGTGTGTGTGTGCTGTCTGTGGATATGTGTGTGTTTGTGCTCTTGTGGGAAGGGACAAGAGATGGTAACGTGATTTCCTTTATTCAATACAAAACGAAAAAAAATAAAAAAGAATGTCCTTGCAAAGGAACGTGGAAGGATTAGTAGCGTTTAACTGATTTTATCCTGCAGACTTGTCCGGTATATCAAAAGTATGTTTCTTAAATTGAGGACATTTTTCGTAATAACTAAAATATACATATTAAGATTTTTTTCCTTTAATAATAACACTAATGAACCTCTAAAATAAAAGGTACAGCTTCTTAATACCTACATATATACACAAAACTAGTCTCATGAACATCTGAAAACCTTGCCACCATATTCGTTCTTCCTATAAAAACTATAAAATTGGGATGGCTTGAAAAGTTTGAAAGCAGCAATTATCTTTTGTAGAACTCGTTGAGACAGTTTGTCGTATACGAAGTCTCTGAAATACATTCTATAACTGTAAGATTCATTTTCAAACCAGATAAATACAAACCGCATTAGCACAAAACACTTCTGATTTACTTTCCGAAATTGTTGAGGATGTGTTCAATTTAATTATAATAAAACTAAAGCGATTTCCCTAGGTTCTAGACTTTATATTATCTTTATTTTAGATTGTAATAAACTTACAAATGATGGATATATAAGTATAAAATTTGACATATCAAGTAGATATTTAGTACTATTTTTTTCAGCAGTGTATGTTACCTCGTTCAGCCTAAAAAAGAGAAATATTAGAGAGGAGACAACGACCGATTGATCACTTATCGACAAGGTTGCGATAGATTAAATGCTATGCTAAAATGTCACATTAGGAACGCAAAACACATAACTTACTGGTTTGAAAGAAGGCTATGCTATCGATGTATTACATGGCCTTCAATTAATTGTAGATAAAGAATAAAAACTTGAGTATTTCGAATTGACATTGATGCGATTGGTTTGCTGACAGTCTAATAAAATATTCATGAAAAACGAAGCTTTCAATTTAAGTTTCAACACACACACACACCTTGTAAAATAATTTATTAATCAAACTGATCGAAAATATTGTCAAGGCATCTTGTTATCATTTGCCAGAGTTTGCCCCATCTCTAGGTCTTGAATTGTCTGTTATATCTTTTATACGGTGTCCTTCCATTGTCAACGCTTTTGGCCAGCTTTGTTTTGCTCTCTTCACCACTGTATTTGCTGTTTTGCTGTTTTGCTGTTTTCTGTTACTGTTTTATTTATTGTTTGCGCTCATTTGAGTCAATTACGCCAAACGGAGATTGTTAATTGTTTTGCTTTCTGCCCGCCCGCTCAAGTCCAAGGCAAACACAACTCAAGTCAAGTCACATCCTCCTCTTTTCTCTCTCTCTCTCTCTCTCTCTCTATCTGTGTCTATCTTTCTGTCTCTGTGTGTGAGTGTGGCTGGGTGAGTTTTCCATTCCATTTTGTTTCATATTATTTATACATCCCTCTCATACCCCCCTCTCATCTCATCGACTACTTACTTCTCTTGCTCTTTTGTTTTTCACTGTTGCTGCTTGTCGTTTTTGGCCTTTGTTTGTTTGCTTTTGGCCAATAAACGGGCCATCTCGGGGGCCGCGTTAAATGGCGCGTTTAACATTCGGTTGTCGTCTCCCCTGCTCACTTACTTACTCACTCACAGACTCAACTGACTTACTCTTAGTATCTCTATGAAGTCCTTTTTTTTGTTGTTGCTGTTTATCGTTGCTCTTGACTTGTTGTCGTGTCTCTTGCGTAAACTTTAATTGACTGTCAGTTCATTGAGGTAAGTTTTAATTAATTTTTTGGTCCATTCTTGGATGTGTGTCTGACATTGCTCGATTTGGTCCCCCGCTCTTGGAACATACATACTTACATCCATTTGTATGTATTTAGTTAGCTAAGTGGTGCTCTAAGCATGACACTCAAATGTCCAGCTAATTGTTTGTCTAACATATTTCCCTCTTTCATTTCCGAGTGCAATGTGAGTGGCAAATCAATATTTTTCTTTTCTTTTTACGCTTTCTTTTGTTTTTCACACATCCAAGTTCAAGTTTTATTACCATTTGCAACTTTTGCATCAACAAGTTTTTAACGCAAATTATTTATGATCATTTTTATGGCACTTGCGTAAAGTTGTAAGTATGAGTATGGAGTTATCTTATTGGAAACAAAATAATAAATACATTTTTTTTTCACCATGTTTCATGACTCAGTCTATAAATGGAGCTTCGATAATAAACTGATTTCATCATTTCTTTTAACTAAGAAAGAAACAAATCTATAGAAATCGATTCTTGTTTAATTCTCTAAAATATAAATTTATTTAAATCACGATGTCCATTAGAATTTATAATTGAAATTTGAATAAGCTCCAGCGATTTGGCTCTAAAATTTACTCAGATAATAAAGTGCGAAAAAATTCCATGAACTTGGTTCGAAGCCTATGAAAAACTCTTTAAAAGAAATTTTCAGAAAACCGTCAAAATAACTTGTTTTAGAAAAAACCTATTTCTTGAGAGGTTTATGTGAATACTTAAACATAAATATTTTTTATTTAATTTTTTCCTTTTTAATATGTTTATATTGAAATTGAATTAAACAAATAAGTAATAAGCGTCCAAAGTCAAAAAAACGTAGACATTAGCAATTTTTTGAAATTTACAATATTTTTAAACAGTAATAAAAAATGTTAGACAGTTTTCTTCATCTTTGAGGTGATACAAATTTTCTTGGTGAGCATTTTAAATCTAAGATCACCCAAATCGGGATAGAAGGGTAGAATTTCAAGACTGAATTTGACAATTTTTGTCAACCACCTTCAAGCAGTTGTACCAAAAACGCAGCAAACAAAAAAAGTTAAATTTTTGGTTAATTAACTTCTCTAACGTTTTCCAAATTTCAATGAATTACCAACTTCTTTTGACTTTCTTTGACTTTGAACGCCTGTTTCTCGTTAAGTTTGGACTTAATATACACATACAAAACCATTTTAATACCTTTTGATTTGGGTGAATTTTTAGTTGACGCCGCTTCATCGATATTTCGTTGCAAATTTAGATGTCAAAGAGAACGAAAGCAAATTAGATAATCTAGATTTAGGCCGACATTCTTCGTTGGTTCGATAATCCAAAATAAAGCACTCTCTTGTATCATTATTGCTGATGCTATTTTATATCGATAAGTCAATGGTTTTAATTACTTCTACGCATAAATAATGATAATCCACAGGCAAACAGAACTCACTCAAAGCACCTGATGAAGCATCCCATGCAGTCATTCAAAGATCTCAAATGACATTAGCATACTACAAAAAGGAAGAAACCTGAAAACCAAATATGCCACACCAAATATATTCCACTATCGGTTTGAAAAGCCTTCAAGTGGGCTGACATTACCAGTTGAATGGCATATTGAAAATTGCATGAATGGCGGATTGGGTGGGTAGAGGAGGCATTGGCGAGGAATGGAGGCAGAAAGGATGCCAGCCAGGATTCAACCATTGCGCCATCTTTGCCAGAGCAAATTCATCATCAACGTCATTTGCAAATTTCGCGGCGTTGACGGCAATATCTGGAGAAATTTTTACGAGCAACTGCAAGGCAAAGGCAAGGCAAGACAAGTCGGCAGACAGCTATAGCTTCACAGTTACTTTTAGTGCCAGCCGCCTGGCCTGGCCGCATGTCCTGCATAAGTGTCGGAGTGCTTGCCGCAAATAAATTTGATTTGCATGTGCAAATGAACGTGGAATTGAATTTTCTTATGCATGAAATGTGCGCATAATTGGTCTTTGGCTCCTCAGCACTCCTTCCCCTCCGATTCACATACACAGACGCACTGCCACACATTCATACACACAAAGAGCATGAGGCACAGGAGCAACAACAACAACAGCAACAGCAGCAACAACAGCAACAGCAGCAACAAACAAAAGCACTCTGAAGGACTCACAGAAGCATCAGGCAACCATCAGCTGTGCAGCCTTTCACGCCTAGACAAGTGCCCAAATTTACTCATGGCGGCAAATGCTTCTCGTAATTGCTTATGTATAAATTGAAATGCACAATTTATTTTACTTTTCTTTAAGAATGATATATGTAGATACATTGTAGAAGATAAAATGATTGCCCACAAAATAATACAAAAATGTACATCCTCTAACGAAAATTTAATGAAATTGTTCTTTAAAATAATGAGATTATATTCAATAGTGAGAAAATGGAGTGGACCTAGTCCTGTCCGCAGAGTCCTGTCAAAAAAAAGTTGACCATGCAAATATTACCAAGTATGTGCGACTTAAATGAAGAAAGTCAAGATATTAAATATCTCATAAGTATATCACACACCTTACTGTGAATCAGTCTTGCCCAGTCTTTGTCCCTTTTTTCCTCTTTCCTGTTCAACTATAGAAGTAGCTTTACAAATACAGCAGGTTTGAGTGCGAAAGAGATAAAAAAGGGATAAACAGCAACACTTTTGAGAATGCACCTTATTCATTTCCAAAGTTATAATAAAGAAAGAAGATAACCTTCATGTTTCGAGGACCCACCTGACATTTGTGGATAAGAACAGGATTCAATATTTCAATAGGACAACGCAAAGTCTAGATCTACTTCCATAAAAATTCAATGGGCTATTGGAAAAAAACGGGCTTTCAAACCTTGATACACCACCAACAGGATTGGCTGATGTTTTGGGCCAGTTCTAGGCGGACTCGCGCGAAATTTCTGATGAATTTACCCAACACTAGTTTGCTTCAAACTAAAAATTAAAACAAAACCGAAACTTGTAAGCGTGCAAAGGTTACATTGCCATTCTAACGACTTATTTAAATGTTTAGAATTAATTTGAATATTTTGAATAAAAAAATCAGATCGTTTCATTCGTTTTTAAAGTTCTTGCAAATATTTTAAAGCTCAACTTGGTAAACAGGTTTGTAAGGTGGTAATTCCAACCCAAAACCCTAGACAACACGACGCTAGTGCTACAAGATGCGAAAGACGACAACTCCACAAATCAGACTAAAAACATGCAAAAACTAGATTATAAAAAATGACAGCAGAGAACGGTTAAGCTGCGACCCAGAAAAGTGTTGAAACAGAATCTTGTAATTCTTATTCTAAGATGTGGCAAGACGAACCAAAAGCCTTTAACCATTCTAAATAAACTTAATTATTATATTCAAACATTGTCACTGTAAATACTTGACCAATAAAAACTGGAATACTTTCATACACAAAAATAATTGATTGACTCAAAAATTAATTTCTTGGCATAATTATTGAAAAAGTGTAGACTATCCTTTTTAAATTTTGACTATGCAACATTCTTCCGCTTTTTTCTATTTTTAATAGAACTGGTATGATCGTACCTTATATTGGAAGACATCTAATTGATTCAATTAACTTAATCTTAAAGGATCGAATTTTATTTTGTACATGTCCAAGCTAACTCTAGCCAATGGAAATGTTCACCTCATTGGCTAGTCAATAGCGTTCCCATTTGCGTCTTCGGTGGGTAGGCTCCACTTCAAAATCGTTAAAAAGCATTTTGTGGTTGGCATCATCTCTGCTTTCTGCTCTCCCAGCTTCGCTTCTTCGTCCGTCGTTTGCCAAACTTCTGTTTAAACGCATTGGGCCAGGGGCAGCGGGCAGCTAAGTTATCATTAGCATTTCACTACGGGAGAGTCCTGTGTGGATTTGCCGGTGGCTTAGCTAAATGTGTCGCGAGGATTTTCCTCCCTCGCACTTTAGTGTCACGCGAGTTTCCGCCCGCAAGGCTAATGTGATTTTTATTGGATTTATAAACTTAAGTGTCAACTTCCGGACTTGCTGGCAGCGCATTTGCATTTCCCTCACTTCCTTTCATCAGCGTTTCTTTCTCCGTTTTTCTTTTTCCTTTTTTTCTTCTTTTTTTTTTTGCTCCAACAATAAGTTGGAAAATTTAAACATTATTCCAGGCATAAATATACCCACTTTTGTTCAATTGTTCCAATTGAAAATGCATTGTTCAACGTTACATGGCTACAATTTTACATTTCAATATGGGTTTTGGTTTTGTTGGTTCGGTTTGCGTTAAAACTTTTCGACAGTTTGTCAAAGTTTTCAGGTTGAAAACAATTTAAGTACCTTCAAAGTTAATCGCGTTTGTTTGTCTATTCCAGAAGTCGGAGAAGTGTTCATTTGTTTGCGTAATTCAATTACATACTCATTAAATTAGCTAAGAATATCGAAAATTTGCGGTCGTAGCATTTTGGTAGATAGCACTCTTAATTGAGTTTCATGTTTCTATGGTTTGAATTCGTTATGGTTTGAAATGTTTGATTTATTTACAGTCCAATTATCGCTATCAAGTTGATAAAGATAATCCACGTACAAATTTGTTAAATGGAAAGTGAAATGGGTACTTTTCTACAATAGGTTTAAACTTTAAAGCTTAAAAACAATAATATATATTATATAATTTACACTACAATAAAAGCATGCTGCCATACCACTACTTGAAGTACTTATGTAATAATATAAATAATATAACAATATAAAACATTGTATAGAAAAAAATATATACTAGGGACCTAACACGAACAAAAAAATAAAAAAGAAGCTAATAGAAACAAATTAATGCCTTGAAAAAAATATAAAATTAAAAAAAAAATCATTTGACTTAAAAAATAAAATAAAAAAAAAAATAAATGTTTTAAAACAATAAAGAAGAAATAATAACAACAAACAAATCAAGCTGCGTGCAAATGAATGGCTTAACGAATAAAAGAATGATGAAATACAAGCAAATAAAAAACCAGAAATGGAATTAAAACAAAATAAAAGCAAAAACGAAAAAAAAGTACTTAGGGGACACCCGGGTTTGAACCGGGGACCTCTCGATCTGCAGTCGAATGCTCTACCACTGAGCTATATCCCCAGTTATGACAACAGAGAATAAATAACCAAACAAAAGAGACTTCCACTGCTTCCAATGAGTGACTCAAGCGATGTGTGGGTGCAGCTGCCAGTTGATGCTTTTGCTTCGACTTCGACGATTTTAAGTTGGCCATCGCAATCAAACGGATGTTGATAACTATTTGCTTTCTTCCACTGTTGTTCCTATCGCCAAGGGGAACTTCTTGCAAACCAAGAGTTGAAAGGGAACACGCACAACATCAATAGATAGCACTTCAATTGAATTATAAATAAGTAAACTGTTTAAAATTTCGTAGCTCTAATTAATTTCACACGAAACCTGAAATCTTTATAAGGAAATCAATCAAATCTGGTCGCTCGAGTATGCACATAATACAAAAAAAGACAAAGATATCAAATAGCAGCTACTAAAAAGAAATGAATCGCTCAATACATAAAATATATACATATATATGTATATGTATGTAACTTTGACATTTTCAAAATTCATTTATTTTTACTTTTGCATTCTTGTATCAAAATGTATCGGTTATCTTAAATTAATGAATTCTGATTTTTGAATTTCCCACTTCTTGCGGGATATACGTATGTATGTCGGCGAGACAACTTTTTCGTTATATAATGCATCTAATGAAAAGCCAATAATGACTGCTGATCAACTAGTTAATCTAAATTTGCAAAAACTACAACATAACTTAAATTACGAACCGCTGAAACACACTCTAATGCAACAAAATACTATCTAACTCCTCTCTAAGCTATTTACAGGACCTAAACATCCCTAATACAGTTGCTGCTATTTCTAATAATTTAACCATTCTACTGCTCCTAGAAGCAAGCTTTCACTTCAAATATTTCACAAGAATTTTTAAGTTTCAACCTCTGTGAACGAGGTTTAAATTTAAATGTTTTTTTATACCCTTGCAGAGGGTATTATAAAATTGGTCAGATGTTTGTAACGCAGAGAAGGGATCGTTTCCGACCCCATAAAGTATATATATTCTTGATCAGCAAGAGAAGACGAGTTGATATAACCATGTCCGTCTGTCCGTCTGTCCGTCTGTCTGTCTGTCCTTCTGTCCGTCTGTCCGTCTGTCCGTCTGTCTGTCTGGTGCTTCGCGATCTAGTCCCACAGTTTTAGAGCTATCGCATTCAAAGTTCGTGTATAAGCTTTTCTATACAGCCACATACACATCTGCGATTTTGAATAAGATCGGACAACTATATCATATAGCTGTCATACAAATACAATCGTTAAATGCGAATAACTTCTCTATTTTTTGAACAATCTTATCCAAACTGATTATGTACATAAATAAAAAGGGATTACGTCATATGCGTGAATTTCAAAACAATCGGATAAACATAACGCCTGATTTCGACGATATAAAATTTGCCTATATAGCGTGCACTGCTTATGGCAGCAGCAGTATGCAGCAGTACTGCTGCCATAAGCAGTGCACGCATAAGCAGTGAAGCACATATATGTGTCAAAATTGCGATTGTGTGTGTGTGAATATGAATATCAATCGCTACATTGTCTACTATTTGGCGATTGGCTGCCCCCGGCCAATGTATTTAAAATATTTCTTTATTGGATTAAGAAACAAAAAATTTTTTAGAAAATAAAATGTAATGGTCAAAAGCTGCAAGGGTATACAAACTTTGGCATAGCCGAAGTTAGCTTCTTTGATATTTTTTTTTTTTAATTTACGTTTTTGTTTTTCTTGTTCACCTAATTACACTTGATATACTTTATTTTCAAATGCTCGATTTGCACGAACAAATGTCACATAATTAGCTAAACATTTTTATTCAATTAAATGTGATTCAACTGAATGGTAAATAATAAAAACTTTTGCACCAATTTGTTTGCATGCAACGGAATCGTAGAGTGCAGTCCATTTAGCGCACGCACATGCATGCAATTTGATGTCCAATTCCACTTGCCCATATTGCCATCCCTCTCTTTCGCATTATACTCACATATATGTGAAATCTAGTTGTCCCTTTCAGCACTTCAATTAGCGTAATTAATTCGTCCTTTTTGAAAGTGGAAAAGTGAAAAAAATGAGTGAGTGAATGAGTGGTAGGACAGCCAGTGGCCGTGAGAGTGTGAGAAAGACCCTGATAGAGATATCAGGCAACTTTTATCAGATGGCAACCGAATGAAATGGCCCAAAGATTCATCAAACACGTGACATTTAGCCCAAAAAGTCTACGTTGGTGGAAAAAAAAGAACAGTAAAATTTGATGCATATGCAGAAAGTGTGAAAACTGGGTCAATTGATGATTTTAAATTTTTTATATAATTTATAATTTCATGTATATTGCACGCATAAAAATTCTGACCAAAAAGAGAAATTCATTTCGGTGTAATAATAAAAATTGCGAATATTTATCGACATATACTATACAGATGGACTGTGTACCTCCACTTTAATGTTGTCATTTGCCAATTGAAGCATGACACGGCATAAAGTATGTACTTAACCCGGCTATCTGCCCAATCTCAGTCGAAGCAGTCTAATGATGACATATCGATTGCTTTATCCATGGTCACTCGACAATTTCTTTTTCGTGAAATGAATGTAATGAATGCTTTTTGGTCCGTCGTTTTGGTTTTGGTCGCGACTTTATGCTGACTTCATCGTTGGCGATTTGTTTTCATTTGCCGTTAACAGAGAGAGATTTGCCTCGGAAATCATTAAAAATTTCCGGCATATTTGACAGTATCTAGAGATTCTCAGCCAAATGAAAGCGAGGGAAGCGAAAAAGAAGCAAAAAAAAAATATGCTCGTGAAATTCAATAACCACAAAAGCTTTTTAGGAGTTGCCACAAAACTTCTTCTTTTTTTTTCTTACTTGCGGCGTGAAGACCAAATCGCTTTTAGCTCTTTGCAAAGTTCGGAAAGCAGTTTTTTTTTTTTTGTTCCTTCGATTCTTATATCCTTGCTCTTTTACGCCATATTTTTCTATTTTTCTTTGCCATCCTTTTTCCTCGTTGTTCTTGTTGTGCCTTTTGCGCGTTAACCCGGTTAACAAAAGGGCACCGGAATATTCCCACAGCAGCTCAATCGAATTTCGCCTGAACCAATTTGTACGCAAATCATTTTATCGGCCAGAACAGGAGTCAAAGCCACCTACAACAACAAAAAAAATTGAGGAAGAAAAAAGCTTTATATGATTGTGGCTTTAATACTCTAACTCAACCCAACCGAATAGTTAGGCGAAAATAAGCTGTAAAAAAAGTACTAGCGGGTATGTAGTTGTTGCCATTTAATCATCACAAGATCATTTGTCTAATGGAGCAGTTATAAATCTGTATTAAAATTACATTTTAAATTTAATTTTAGTATTATAAATAGTTTCCATAGATTCGTAATCCTTGTAATCCTTCGACCGATTTCCTTTAAGTTTTGTTGGCCTTTAACCCGAATCAATAACAATATTTCTGTTTAGCTTAAAGTTGTCTTTGTTTACCGAATACAATATTTATTAAAATATTAGAGTTTCTCTTGAAAATATCGATATCTTTCTTCTTTGGTATTTTATAAGTGAACGATAAATTGTTCTTGAATATACATTCATTCTCATTTCTCATGAAGTTATGTGATCGAAGAAGAAGTTTCAGAATAGGGTTGTCGAAAATATATCAAAACGATATTTTAGAAATTTTCGACAACCCTAAAATTAGGCTTCGTTTGGAAAGCTAATTTGATGCCAATGATGCGTTTGCCAATTTAATTTAAATTTACAAAAAGTTTTTGGTAAAGTTTTTGGGTTTTGCTCTAGGACTATATGTATATGTACATAGATACATATATATTAAATTTAATTTTCTAACAGTGTCCTACAAGTATCAATTTAAATTTAATTGACAAACGCCGAAAGAAGTTCTTCAAACCAAGCCTATTTTTGGGGTTGTCGAAAATTCTTAAAATATCGTTTTGGTATATTTTCGACAACCCTATTTCAGAAGCTGTCGACCAGCTGTCGATCGGTGATTATATCGGTAAATTTACATATTTTCAACTCATATGAAATGACTAAGGCCTTTAGCCGATATTTTTAAACCATTAATATTTATATCACCATAATTCTTTAATAAAGTTTCGATTCTTTTAAACCAAGCTTTAAGATGTAAAATCATTTATCAATTAATTAATTACAATTATTACTTTGGTAATTGTTCGATCAAGTCATCACTGAAAAGTGTATGCCAACTTCACTATGCACAAGTTTTAGTTTGTTTTCTCTTTCTTTTCACTTCATCCTTTTGGCTTTTGGACAGGCGACAATGGGCAATACTCAGCAAGGAAAGAGGGACAGAAGTTGGAGTGGAGCATTGAAGTGGAGCAGTTGAGGCAGTGGGACTGAGGGTCCTGCTGTCTGTGTTTTTTTTTTTCTTGCATTTGCATTTGCCATAAAAATATGATTGTTGTGTTTTCCTTTATTACTTTGGCTTTGTTTGTCCTTCGGTTCCCCCATCCAGCAAGAGCGACAACAACCAATTCTCCAACTCCATCTCCATTCCACTAGAAAAACTTGTTTATTCTCATTTTGGCCCTCGTCTTTTATTGATGTACAACTTAAAGGACACGAAAAGCTAAAAAAAAAGGGACGTGGACATGGCCAGCGGGAATTGACGATTTATCATTTATGATTATGATGATAATGACGTATGCATCGACCTTAGAGACCTTCTCTTCGCTCTGGTCGACAGTTTTTGCCCTCACAAAACTTTTCACACTAATCTGGACAACAAAACAGAAAAAAACGCTACAAAATTCGTTTTGTGATAACATTGCATAATTTGCATATTTATTTAACTTGTAACCATAAAGTTCAAGTTGCAAAAAGAACAACGACAACAAAATCTTAGAGATTACTAATCGGTAATTGAGCAGAGAGAACTTGGGCATTACATAGAATATGGATGGTAGACATATTGTAACACAAATTTTATGCTTTCTACACATGTGAATAAGTTTTTTTTGATATATGATTATTTCGGTTCATGATTTCCATTATTATATCCAACATAAATTCACACAATGAAAATCAAAGGCATTTGCAATTTGACAAAAAAAAAGAAGACTAAGAAGTATCTAGGATTTTTAATAACTTGGGCAGCATTCAAATTATGCTATTATTACCAAAGTAAACTAAACTATTTTCTCATGGTGTAACTATGCAAAATATTCCCTCTGATGATCTAAACACTTTTGCATTCGTTGGAACTACATTGGTCATAGCAGTTTTTCCATTCCTCTTGAGACACCTCCAAAACATGGTGTCAGAACTCTTCAACTGCTTTTTCGACGCTCGCAAATCGTTGACCACGCAGCTATTTTTTATGTGGGGGAATAAAAAAAAGTCAAGTCAGGACTGTAGGACGGATCAGAGATCAATTGCTTAAAAAGACTGCTTATAAATTCGCGGAGCAGTGGCAACATGAAAACATCTCTCTAAGAAAGAGTCATTTCCTCATCTTGGAACACCCACACGGTCAATTGGTGTTTAGTTTCCGGTTCGTACGCATATATCCTGTCTATCCGTGTACATGTGTATTGAAGTGGAACTAATGTGGAAGGATGCCTCTATCTTATGATATGTCTTGCACGCACACTATCGATTGAACGACCTTCGCGGAATTCGTCAGCATCTGAACTACGACCACGGTTAAATTTTGCAGACCAAACTGTAGATTTTAATCTATCCATTTTTTTCGCATGGAAATAGAAATTAGTTGCATACTTTTAGGAGTCCAATTTTACTTTTCGGAACCTTGTTAATTTACTTAGGTCATGCCTTACAGATGAAAGATGCTGGTTTAAAAAACGTTTTATGTAAAATGGTTTTTCAAGTGAAACTACTTTAGAATCGTTTTGAACTGAAAATCATAACGAAAACGAAACTTTAAGGTAAAATTGTGACTTTGGTGTTATGTAGTGTTTAGAACTTAAAGGAGGTCGTGTACTAAATGAAGTAAAGGTTAGAGGGAGGAGCTATTGAATATGTTGAAATGTTTGAAAAACGTTATGAACCACTTTCAGTTAAATAAAAGTAGCAACGAAAATCCAATGGCTTTGAATCGGTTGCTCTACAATGTCGATTAAAATGTATACCACATCGTCGTAACTAACTTTCACAGATACCGTAATTTAAGGTGTATTCCGTTATCATCTGGCAGCAATTGTGTTGTTAATTGGCAAACACTGACTTGGCACTAATCAAACACAATATAAACCAATATGTGTACACAAATAAAGATATTCAAACAATGACAAACAGAATAGAAATAGAAACCGCGTGCATCCGTTTGAAAAGTTTCGGTTAGCAAACTGAGAATTGGCATTGGAACCGATTTCATTTAAACTTTAATGATTGTGCGGTGGCGCATAAAGTGCAAGGCAAAGTACATACAACATTGAGTACAGTCACACCCACGCAAACACACACACACACACATACACATTGACATACACAGACACAAAAGAGGGCGCAAAACTTTCGGCCATCCCTCTTGTAAAACTTCACACGCTCAGTGGACCCCGGCGAGGCAGAAAACTTGAACTTTTAATTTGTTCTAAAGTAAATTTTAGACGAAAAACTTTAAGTCATATTGGTAGTTGTTGGTCTTTGCCTTGAATGTTGGTGAGTGTGTGTGTGTGTGGGTGTGTACTTGTATGTGACATATGTATGTAAGATAGAGTGGCAAAGAGAAGATAGACAGAATGCTTTGTAATGTGCTCCGGCTTGTTGGCATTTCCACTAAAATTGCTTCAATAGCCACAATTGACAACGTCCCCAAGAAAGTTTTTCAATTAAATTTATGTGCAAATAATGCAATGTACAAAATTTGAAACTATTTCTATAACAATGCAATAAACCACGAAAATCGTTCAACATTTTATGTGCACCATTAACTGAATGTGCAGAAAAGACAAGAATTGGGAACCTAAATCATTTCGTAAAATCAAAATTTTAAAACTGTTTAAAAAAAAAGAAGAGAAGCGTTTTTGTAGGCGACCTAGAACAAGTTTTGTCTCGTAAAACTAGAAAGAATGATCTAAAAAAAAATTGTAATAATCCAAATAATAATTTTAATAATCCAAAAATATTTATTTAGATTAACACGAAGTTCTCTTGTCAGCAGACTTCGCTAACAACCCCAAAATTTTTATGTCATACCACTACTTCAACGCCTAAACTAGTTGGGAATTAGAACTAAATTTTTACCTTATTTGTAGAATATTTTTCTAGCTTTGAAGAGGATATAATAAAATTGGGCAGTGTCCCTCTGACTGTTTCTATGCCAACAAGTAATTCATTTTTCCAGCTACTTCAATAAAACTTCGTATTTAAGCTGCATTTTGATGTACTCAGCACATTATTCGGAATCGGTTCGGTCGAACCACCATAATACATAGAAACCACCAAAAAATCAAAACATATCTATGGAAGTTGTATGGGTGAGTGAATAGACTGTCTATTATATCTAAATAAACTACTTAGTACGTAAACTAAGATGGTACAATGAATTAAAATATCAATCAATATATTCTCATTCAATTAGGATATAGGAATATAGTCGTCGATTGGCTCGATTTTGCACGATTATGGGTCTTATTGTGTCTTGTCTATAAAGTGGAGATACACGAGTCCTCGAACTTTACTCTCGTGAAGATTAATAATTTTTTTAGGGTCATTTATTTTTATGACTTCATCGTATTGAGTCATCAAAAGAAAGTTTGAGACATAAAAATATTTAATGATTAATGACTGCAAGGGTATATAAACTTTAGCACAGCGAAATTTTGAATGTTTGTTGATATGATTCTGTCATTCTCTTTAGCTTACGTAAGGGCTCATGTTATATAATATCTTTTAGTTAGATAATTTTGCAGTTCAATTGCCATTCCGAAAACGTGCAGTTAGTCATCTCACAATTATAATATTATTTTTTAGAATTTACTCCAAATAAGAACTAAATCATATATCCTTGCTAATTAGGAAACAAAATTTCCAGGTACAACCAAAAGAGATTTCCGACCGACTTTTCCTTCAATTTCTTAATTTTTCTTCTAAAGATTCGAATGTTCCTAAGTGCATTCTCCAGGTTCACCGGGTTAGATCTTGTAACTGACATTTTTAGTAGTTTATCGTTATCTGGAAGATATCAGATAAACGAATAATTTTAATTGTGTATCAGTTCATTGCGGCCCAAAGTGGAGAAGTCTCTTTTTTTGGGATGCAAAAACATCCTTTAATATATAATTCTTAAAAGAATAATTTATAAATCAAAAAAGAGCCCGACCACATTTGGTTCAGAGTCTTTATTTCCATTACTGATTCAGAGTTCTGCATCTCCATTATTTTTGTTTTCCAAATAGGAAAATCAAGAAAAATTGATCAGGCTTGAAATTGGATTTTAAATGAGTTGATTTGCCTATTCATTTACATATGTCAAATCAAAATTTTGGATTTCAGCACTTGTTTATAACTAATGCCAATCATGTAATCACATTAAGAATGTGCCATTATGTAAAATAAACTAAATTAAGTCAGCGAACATATTGTTAAAGCATTCGCGAAAACCCTGTTGGCATCTGTAGAGAAATGTGGGGAAGGGGGGAGGCGGAGACTAGGGACTGGGTGCGGATTAAAACCCATGAGCATGTTGATTACATTTACAAGATTAAAGCAGACATAATCAATCTCGGCAATTGCCCCACTGACTGACTGACTGACGGACGGAGTGACTGACTGACTGGCTGAGTGACTGAGTTTGGCCCAAAGCAATAGACACCTGGATGAAGGTGCAAAACGGTGCCAACAACGTTGAAATCGCGCTGACACAAAGAGCGACGTTTGATTAAGCAAAACGCCTTTGGCAGGCGCCAGGACATGATACGAACTTCTCCTTTTCAGCGTACCACCACGCCCCCTTCTATAGCACTCACTCCCTTTGTGCTGCTGCCAAATGCAATCAGATTACACTTCGTTTGCCATTTCTTTCGTTTTCTCCTATCTCTTTTCTTCTTCTTTTCGTTTTATTTTTTTAGCTCTTCTGCTAAATTGTCAGTGATAACACAAAGCGAAAGTAGCAAACAGAAAAATGCAGACTAACAAAAACTAGATGCAAAGTTTGCCGCTAAATATCAAATATATATATATACATATATATGTATATATACGACTTGGTCAGTATGCCTAAAGGCCAAGTTGGAATGGTGTGTGCGTTTCTTTTTCGTCCATATCTACATCGCATTGTTATTATAATTTGCATTACCTCGGGCAATTTTATTTAGTTACACACACGCACATAGTCGTGGTCCTTGTGCCATCGTAAAAATGTCAGAGAAAACGAAGGGAGAGAAATATTCATATCATTATTATGTTTATGTTCATATTTTTTCCCATACCCTGTTGTCCCAGTAGTCAAAGGGTATAGTCAGTAATATCTTTTACATTTCTACATCTCAGAAGGTAAATGGGAAAAGAAAAGAAGGAAACTTTTAAAATATTTTTCAACTCTTCTTGATAGTTTTTTTACGCAAAAGTAATGTAGCATGTATCTAAAAATTGTTTAAGCTTATTCCGAGCTCGATTATGTTTCATTTGGTTAAGAGCTGATCAATAAAAAACATATTCAAATGTTATTTCTGTTCTTTTATATATTAAATATATCATTCCAATCCTCTGGAAGAAAGGATAATACACTTTGTTGCTAGCGATCTCAAACAATCTTAGAAGAGAAATGCAATGATCTTTTTAAGATATATCTATTCTTTTACTGATACTAAATAGGAATTGAAATTCCTTAATCAGAATTCATATAAAAATAGTTTGTTATAGGTGTAGGATTTATATAATAGCCCTAAAGTATCGATATTATATCACTTATGGCTCAGATGATATCAATAAATAGAGACAACTCTGAAATTCACTTCTTTCTGTGAAATAAAAGATAATCATTATTTAATCAGGCCATCTTTCCGAAGTTAGCCTGACATCATACTAATTTGATAACTTCAAAATCCTAGAGAACTCTGAAATTCACTTCTTTCTGTGAAATAAAAGAAGTTAGCCTGACATCATACTAATTTGATAACTTCAAAATCCTAGAGAAGGCACATTATTTATTTATTTAATTGCAAAAGCTTAACAAGATAATGTTTCATTTTTAAAAGGGTACCTTAAAGTCGATGCATTGAATGAACGTTTAGTTCAGTTTTTTCATCTGCACATGTAGTGCGTGAAATTGCCAAAGGAAAAGACTGTCCTAAAACGTGTAGTTGTGGTGGTTCGTATGTGTGTGGTAGCTGACTCCCATTTGCCTCGGGCTGCCACTTCTATTCGCACTTTTATGTAAACTGATGTCAGGTTACTTGACCTTTATTTTTCAGATTTTCCCAAAACGAGTAGTGAAACAAAAACTTTAAGTCACGTTTTCATTTTTGATGCAATAAAACAACGAATTTTTCTTAAAAAGAAACTTATTTTGCTTTTTGAGTATTCATCAACCTATAAGAATTCAATACATATAGATAAAAGACAGAAAGAGATGTGGAGATCTGACATCGGAATAGATAAAGCTAAGCATTTGTCAAAATATTTGACCTTTTTAAAATTTGTATAATTCAGTTCTATATAGATGTACACGATATCTATAATCGGAGAACTTATCTTACTTATTGCGCTACTTTCTTTACTACTAATTTTACTACTTTTTTTACTACAAACTACAAAATTGGTAAGGAGGGAATATTTTTTTTTTTTGCGAAACTTCTCTAACCCATTCCCTCTCAAAGTTGAGATTCCTAATTTTTCAATTTGCATTTTTCATCACGTAATTGTGGTATAAATTGCTCAAATTATTTTCACACGCATCCGAATGAACTTAAAGTCATGTCCTTCCCATACTTTTGACTAATGATTTGTGAGACGCGAGGAAACTTGTCGTCGCTAAAATTAGTATGCCAAATATGAAACGGGTTCCATGAATAAAAATGGCCTGACAAAAATGTCTACGCATATCATTTGTTTTGGAGGCCACCGAAAATTGTCTTTTTGGCTCCGCACATCAAGTTGTCATTTTTATAACTAAACAAATTCTGACGTCAAAAAGAAAACTAAAAATACATCAGGCAAAAAATCAAATTAGTTTTTTTAACCTTTTTTTATGGATGATGGAAGTTGAACAAAGTGCAAATATATAAAAAATCATGTCGGCTTGCCAAAGCCAGTTGCTTTAAATTGCATCTATAAGTATGAGAGTATTATAGGTGGGTTTTAAGGTGAATATACGTCAATTTCAATTTTAAAACTATAGAATGTTAAATGAATTAACTTAATTTGTATTTGTAAGTGTATAAACAGGCATTTATATAAAAATCATGCAAAATTTATTCTAAACTTATCTGAAGACCTCGTAGCCTAATCTGTTCCAAATTTTTGAAGAGGCGGATCATGTTGGGAACGAACTGGTTCAGAGCTCCCACCAAAAATTTAAAAAGAAAAAAACGCAGGTAATTTAATATGTGGTTAACATTTCAAATTTTTTTGAAACCAGAAAAATATTTGGCGAGTTTCTAAAATGGGCTAACTGTATGAAATAGGAATAAAATCAGTTCCCTTGACTCATAACAAATTATATTTATAGTTTTCAGGTTCCCCACAATGTTCCTCTGGATCCGCCCCTTTGTCAAACTGATTATCGGTCTAGTTTTATAAATATTTTAAATCAGACAAAATATTATTTTTTACTACCTCTATATTGCTCATTTTTCCATCGATGGAAACAGAAATGTTTTTTTTAGGTGCTTTTTTACAAAATTATTAATACATACATTCTTATATTAAAGTATTTGGCATTCCAATGTCGAGATATCGAACTTCAAATTTGAAAATTAATTTTTCAAAATTTTTCAATTTTTTAGCCAATTATGAATTGAGTAAGCTGAAGACTTAATTTTAAAAATCCTCAATTTCATTTATGCAAGGAAGGGCAATGGAATGACATAAAAAGAGGGATACCTGGACTATCCTTGAATCAACAACTATTTGACAAATTGAAGGAGCATTTAGTTCTTTAACTTTGATGTCATTACCGATTAATATTTCGTATGGAGAACGTATTATCCTGGCAGCTAAAGAGAAAGTAAATTTTTTTTCGCGTCAAATAAGGATGGGCTAAAAATTGAAGGAACTGTGCTTATTTATTTGTATGTAGGTGATCTATACATCACATATCCTGAATCTCTATCCTGTGCATAGCTCAAAGATTTCCATTTTCATTTAAAAAACCCTAAAACATCACCTGATTTAAAAATATTCATTCGATATTGACACGTAGCCTGCATTTAACTTCTGTGAATTTATGCAATTAAATTGACTCGTTATTTATTTCTATCAATTTCCATCAAATTTGACATTTGATTTAATTTTCACAGTTTTTTTTATTGGTTTTAGTTTTCAATTCCAACAGATAATATACATATAGTGTGTCTATATCGTATTCCTTTTTGTTTTCATTTTTTTGTTGGTTTTTTTTTAACTCGAACACAACCAGGCACATCCTTCCTGTCCTGTCCCGACATCCGGGCAACCACAATTGTTATTGTTGTTGTTTATATCTGCGGTCAGTTCTTGGATAAACTTTTCTACTGCCTCTGCTGCCGCTCGTGCTGCTGCATCTCTGTATATAAACTGCTTCTAAATTACTTTGACCAAGTTTCTTCCTGGCAGAAGAGCGAACCACCCGCTGACAAGATTTGCACTTCCGCATAAGAAAAACTCAAGCCGGGCATTCAGTAACTTTCGTTTGCATTGTTTTCTTTTTTCAACCACCCCCGTCCCCTTCCATGTTGGGGGTTTTCCCAGTGCCTGTTGCCTGCTGACCATTTAACTGCTCATCTCAAACGCTAGTTGCAAGTGCAGTGCAAAAGTTGATTTATTGTTGGGATTTTTACAACTTTTGGCTCTGTTTGCCCCTTTTCATATGTTGTTCTTTTATTTTTCATTTCGTTTGACTTTGGTGGCCTCTTTTTTTTACTTTATCCTTTTTTCTGTCTGACAGATTGAAATTGCTTTAAATTTTCTTAAAATGAAAATGACAGTTTCTTTAGTTTTAAATTTAGAATTGGATTATGCATCTAAAAAAAATGCATACAAATATTGCATTGCAAAAGTGTCAATTTAATGTTAATAAATTGAGAGATAATAACTTAATCCAACAAAAATGAAAGAAAATTTGCATATGCAAATAGTTTTTGCAAGATGCCATGACCTTTTAGATGGCACAAGGCATAGACAAAGATGGGAAACATTTAAATTTTCATCTGCAAATTTATGAATATTTCATTTGAAATAACTTGACATAGCCAAATAAATGAGGGAATATCATGAAAGGCATCTCAAACGACTTTGTAAGGTTCCCATCTCATGGATTGGCATCTCGGTGCTCATTTGATGGGGCTAAACAAAGCCCACATTGTCCTCCATATTGGTTGCACTATCCTCCTAAAGCCATTGGCTCAACTCAATTTGCATATATCAATCACGAGTGCTCAATCAGCTGAAATTCAGGTACTGTGCACTGCTAATTAATTTGGTTTGAGGGTAAATTCACTATAGAATTTGTGGCTTAAAAACAAGGATGATAAGAAGGAGGATATGAATAGATAGACCAGAAGATTGGGGTGGGTTGGGTCAGTGCATAACAATTCATCATCAACATCATCACGTAAATACATATATGTATGTACGAGTATACGAGGACATTCGAATATCGAAGGACATGTGGCAGTGCAATCGAAAAACCATTTTCTATTTTGTATTCCCGTGTGTCAACACAGTGTTTTGTATTTAAACAATAGTCCTGCTGTGTTATGTCCATCACACTCCTCTCACCATCATCCCACCCATCGTTCGTTCTGCCATCTTGCTGGACAATTGCTTTGAATTTGCTTTTGCCCATCGAGGCGTACATTACATTACATAAAGGACCGGGCTGGCTCTCTCTCTCTCTCTCCGAATGGTTTCAAGTGCAATGCAAAACCACAAGACAAGACAAGGCAAGACACGGACTTGAACCCGGTCTTGGACATGGCACTGACTGACTGTCCAACTGTCCCAGTGCCTGTCGAGCATTTAAATGACCCCTCGTCTCCCACTGCTGGTGCATTAATTAAAGATGCGTTGCATTGTTGGGCTTCATTCTGGCCATTGTTGGCCTCACGATTCGGCTCTCTGGCTTGGAGTCGGCTCATTGTGTTTTGAATTAATGTCAAAGGATTTGCTTAATTGGCCAGTGTCTTTACTGAGAAAATTAGCAGGCTGGCATTGTGCCTACTGGCAATTTTGATTGCCATAGAGGCAGATTCCCCTTGCAATTAATCAGCCATGACGATAGTGTTCCAACTCGTATGCTACCACAATCCCATTGCCACTTCATAGTGCCTATCAATTGGATTACGGACATACGAATATGAATACTAACTAAGCCAGCTTACATAACATTCGGAAATGAAATTGAAAGTCGGCAAGGTAGATACACATACTGGCGCACTATATTTGTTAAATTCGATCAAAATTAGTCGTCCATAATAAACGAATGTGTCGTTATAAGTCTATAGATAAAGGTAAATATTGTTTTCAACCTACTCTCTGATCATATTCGTTTCTTATGCAAGTTTGTTACCCAAACGCATGGAGATGTACAACGTACATTTACATACATAATTAAATTATATCTTAATCGTATTTTTACAACCATTGAAAAAATTTTTACAATTACAATTTTTGACTCCACAATAATTCTACGCAATTTTTTTGAGTACTTTCTATCATCAGCAAGTTCGACTTTAAATGTTAAATCGGCGAACAATTAAGCTAAAATCGCGGATGCATGACGGCCTATTTATATATCAAACAGTTATGAATATTTTTCCGATACTTTTCATCTGATTTCAAGGAAAAATCGTGTATATCGGTAGCCTAATTAAAAACCTGATACTTGTAATACTGATGTACATAGTTATTAAAGGTTTCTTAATCAACAATTTTTCTTTTTTGCAAATTTAATTCGGCCGTGACGCGATATGTGGTATTTTACCATCTGGAAGCCTTTTGGATTGGTATAACACTTGTCTAGATCGGCGCTTAACACCTTCTTACATATATATATCTTAGTCATAACATGAAATTCTTTAATTCGATATTTAATTGTTTTTAAAAGGAAAGATCGCCATATCTTACAATTTTCCTAAACCCGAAACTAACCAAACGACAGATAAAGATTTAATTTTTCCTAACATTTGATACCTTGATGTCATTTTACAAAACTATTGCATATCGAGAACTTATTGTTTTAAGTTCATGTCTTATTATTTATTTTTTTAATAAGAAACGTTTAATATTTTTTTAAATATTTGGCATTTAAAAATCTATTTTACATAGTCATCAGAGGTGAGAATGTAAAAACGGCATGCTATAGTAACTATAACGAAGCATAGTTAGTAACTACATCTTTATCAGAATTTTAGTTGGCTAATCCTTTGAGATCTATTGGTTCAATATTTCTGGTAAATTTCACAGAAAACTGTTTTCATTAACAAATTTTATTCCAGTGGTTAATGGATTTCTCTCTAATTGTAAATCGTCCGAATTTGAGACCAGGCCTTAAAGAATTACAAAATTTGTCAATATCTACAAACTAAAATGGTTATGCCTTATGAAAAATATTATGGATTTGTTGTAACAAAAAGCACTGTTTGCTCACTCATTATTGGGTACAACTACCAATATAAAGATATACTAAAGAATTTATGATTATATACTTAGTACAAGTAATAACTGAAATTTCCTGATTCGATTGCAGCTATACATATGTATAACCAAAAAATACAAATTAATTAAACAATTTAACACATTTTAGTTTTGTTTTTAAAATATATTTTAGATTTCTTTATTGTAATTAAAAATAGACGCAAAATAGACTAAAAAAACTAAATTTATGACTAAAATTTCTCTATTAAGGAATATACAATAATTTTGAATATAAGATAAATAGGTACATAAAAAACACATTTCTGTTGTTGGTGTTGTTGTAGTTGTGATTGTTGGATTGATTAGATAGGGTTGCCTTCACGTTGTAAGGAATATTACGAATAAATTTAAGGAATACAAAAATTATATTTGGAAATTCAGTAAGGAAAATAATACTAAAGTCCGAAAGTGAAATAAATATACAAATTCGAACAAGTAATAAATTCGAACAGTTATTATCTATGTATATGTAGGGATGGTAAATGTGGATAGTGCGAAAGATAAGTAAGTCAAAGAAATGCTAGAAATTGTAAAAGCCGAGTGGGATTTAGTATAGAATTTGTTTTGCCTGTAATACTTTTCAATCATTCTTTTTTTTTAGAGCCAACGATATCAACTAAATAAGTCATTTAGATATTGTTAACTTCTTTTGTTTCATCTGCATCTCTCTTTCTTATCATTAAGTATTAGGGTATTAATTATGTCTGTCTCACGCAATAATCACAGCTATAATTGTTGACTTTTTGTTGACTTTTCATCTCTCATTTTCTACATTTTTCTATACAAAAAGCGAAAGTTTTTATCATCATGAAACTTGTTCGATTTCTTCTAGTTTGTATATTCAAGTAGTGGTTTGTATATTCTTGATGTTGACTGTGGGAAATATATTGCCAGAGTTCCGGATATTGCGGCATTGGCGGGGCGGTGCAGGGCGGGACCACTTAAGTACGCATCAATTCGATTTAAGTGCAAGGATTGACCAATATAGATAGATATTCCCCGTTCATTGCCAAAATCATTTGGCCAAATAGGCGGCCTTCAATTGCTGATATTCCAGAATTCGAGCTATGCCATATTCCTAGAAAAAAAGGATAAATTAATTTTTGTAGAAAAAAAAACTCGCTTTTAAGAGAAAGTTAAGTTGGAATTCATAGCTCTGGAATTTAATTGTCATCAAAAATGTATGGTATTTTTATTGTGGACCTCTCAGGGTCCACCCGCATAGGAACCATCGTTCAAAAAACAAATTTGTAGGTCAATATTATTGATGTTTTTTAGGGGACTGTCATTAAAATTAATAAATATCAGCCAGCTATATTATATAGCTCTCTTAGGAAGGATTGGACCAAAAGTAGTTTTGGTTATAAAAACTTTTTTTTTCTAAGGCGATCATTATCACACTTAGTAATTAACAGGCTAACATTAAAGATTCTTAGTCTGCTAAATTTGATCAAAATCAGATGACTATATTATAAAGCTGTCATAGAAACATAAGAAAACTGCCGCTATTAGAAATGAATATTACGTAAATAAAATTGTTCTCTGGACTCAGTTAGCTTGATCAGCCTTAATATAGGGAACACAATTTTTTAAATCTATTGTAGCGTATACAGGCATGGCAATTATTTCACTTTAAACTCAGATAAATATTAGATCAAAAGGGCCTCTTCTTGACCGTCAATGCTGAGAGTGCTTTAATAACACATCGCACTTTTTAGTGAATTTGTTTACATACAGATTTGTTTACATTTCTATTACTGACCCATGACGGATATGCTGACTATTGTGAACTTTTGTGAACTCTCTGAAGACGAGAGCACAACGAACTTCTACTTAGATAAATGAATATTTCAGCCAGCCAAGATTTTCAAGAATTATACAGTCCTATTTGTGACAAATACTTCTGAATCACTTATCACACGATATTATTCAACTTATGGGAAACTGAGCTATTTTCTGTTATACTACATTTAAATCCTAAAATCGTCTTTTATAATAAATCGATATTTATGTAGCTATAAAGCGTCGGTGAAAACTCTTAATTCTTCATCTATATAAGTTTAATCTTCATGTTAACTTACCCAATAACCAAACTCAATCGCCGATGTTACATTCACCACCGACCACAGACTCCAAAACAGATGGGAGAACATGGTGAAGAACTGTGTTTCCCCATCGACTTGATCCAATTCCTGATCTGTGGGCTCATAGTTCTCATCGTCGTGATATTTCTTCAAATAGTTGACAATAAAATCACGTCTCTGTTGTTCCGTAGCATATTGTTCCTTCTTGTGATAAAAGTAGGGGAATTGTGGATTGGTGTAGTCGAAGGTCCATTCAATGAAATGATTGGCCAAATCGAAGCCTCGATAATTATAAGCACAGTATTCAAAATCAATGATAATAAGATCCGGCTCATTATCCAATGTGAAGCTGGCATCCAGAGCTGAGTCATCTGTTGTGTCCAGTTCAGCGCAGGGCGAGGAGGCACGCGGCGATTTGCGGCTACATAGACGAAGGAGGAATTTTTGAATTAGTTACGATCGATTCAATTGGGTCTTACATGTTTGGCATGGATAACCTGTGATTTTGTTTATATGTTTTGTATTTTTCTATGGCTCTTTTTTATTGTATGTATTTTTAACTCAAATCACGACCGCAGCAAAATTTTTGGGGCCATCTAGAATTGTAGGTAGTTTTAGAAAGCAATAGATCTTACAACTAATAAAAAATGAGTAGGCCAATCGGCGTATACAGTTAGTGGCCAACAAAATAACGGGTTAGGTAACTGAATCGTTGGTTGCCGAAGCAATAAATATACTTACTTGACATCCGGCTCTGACATGTTGCTATTGCCATCCAAACTGTCCCCCAACGTCTCATCAAAGTTCGATCTGCCGTAAGGAATAACCCAATATTAGTAAATTATATATATCTCTCACACTATTTCTCTCTCAATAGGATTTACCTTAGACTACTTAAGGAGATGCGCGGCGTACGTTCTCCTTGACCAGCTGTAGGTTGACGCAACAGTATATTACCCTCCTGCAGATCATTGTGACAAAATACAACAGGATAAACGCCTGCCTCGATCACTGACCTCAACCAAGTCATTTCCTTTACATAGTCAATGGTACGCATTAAATCTCGTTGCTTTTGCAAAACAGTCGAATTTGGTTTTGATTCTATTTTGCCTTTCACAATGCTATCCAAGCTGGCCAGCCAACGATCCATACAATTCCAAATCCAATCTGGTTCCTTTGACATCGGTATATTTAGGCTATGAATTTCCCCCATTTTCTCGGCAATTTTCATTGATATGCGTGCCTCTCCCATTTCCGTGGTGGCCAAAGAACGTGCCTAGAATAAAAGAAAAAAGTGAGGAATTAGATTAAGTAATATAAAAAGTATATAGGGGTGATTTTGGAAGAATGAATACAGAATTAAACAATGTTACCAACAAAATATCAAAAAAGAATCTAAATATCAAGGATATATAGTAGAACCTTGTTTTTCCGATATAAGTTCAATGGCTCGGATCTTCGTGTTATCCGAGTCACCGTACTTATACGCTTCGAACGATTGAAGGCCAGAAGTAGAACCTCGCTTATCCGAGGTAATTTAAGAGTCTCTCGGATAAGCGAGAACTCGCATGTGATTCGCGCACATTGCATAGCAACTAAGCGTCATCCGTTTTGTCCGAGTTTTTTTCGAATTATGCGAGCGTACAGTGACGAACGGGCGGATAAGGTCAAAGGCTAGTTTGTCCACGTTATCCGAGCCCCGCATTTATCCGAGGCCCGTTAATCGATGAACAGATAAACGAGATTCTCCTGCACTCGTCTTAAGATTTTAGTAACAAGTTTTTACAAATAGAAGAAACAATTTAAACATTCTACTAATGAGTCTCTAAATGACTTAGATCCTTTACCCACCGGTATATATTGCTCGATCCGACCACCAGGGAATATGCCATGCAATTTTGGTCCGAAGTTTCGCTCACTAAGCAATGCAAATACTACCGATTCGGTGATCATACTCTCCAGCGCATGATCGCCATGTGTTTGACCATAAATACGCAGTAGAACCTGTTTTTTTTATTGTAAATAGAGAAAATGAATTATTTATTTTGAAGATATATGTACAAAATAGAGGTGCGGCATTCGGGCGACCTACCTCACGCGGCTCTTGCCTGGGGGCGTGCAATCGTTTCAATGAACTCGAATCGCAACTGTCGCTATCGAAGCGCTGTCGTTTATGTGCCTGTTTAGCGCTAATCGCCGCGTCATCATCATCATCAGCAACAGCAGAGGCAGAAGCAGCAGCCGCAACAGCATTGTTGTTTGCCAATTCCTTGGCCAACGATGATGTCTCCTTTCTGTCCACCGCCAACGCACCACCTACCACCTCATCGCGTGTATACAGTGTGCTGCTATTCTTAGACAAAGTTGTGGCGCTGGCTATGACGTCTTTGGCCACGTTGACATTTGCCTGCAGCTGTTCTTCATCGAAGTCATCCAAGTCGGGCAGGCTTACGTAATATAAAAAGTTAGATAGGCCGCCACTAAAAGGAAAACCAAAATAACTAAGTTTTCATTTCGTGTAACTTCGATTTTAGTACCCACCTGATGCGTTTTACTATCAACGACTCGGGGGTCACTACTTTCCAACGTCCGGTTAAGTAGTCACGGCAAATGCGTGCCGCTGCATGGCGAATTTCCTCCAGTGTGGCCTAAATATGTGTAAGAGAGCGAATAGGTTAGTTAGTAAGTAGCAAAAATTGACCAAACAATTGTACTAAACTAAATAGGCATAGCATGTTTGCATGTGTCGTGCTAAAACGCAAATGCAATTACGTTTATTGATCTTTTTGGTGATGGGGAGGACAGGTGAAAAGGCACAGTTCAAAACGTGTATAAAACAAGGTCAGATTTTTTGTGGAAGCCCTTTAAGCTAAGTTATTTACTAACATCTAGTTGACTTATAGTAATTTTTCTTTTTCCTACTAACAGTATGATTTTGCTTATATTTTCTGGCACAAAAACAGTTCTCAAAGCGGTTTATCAAAATAATTTTATTTTACTGAATATTTCTGCCTAAAAAAAAAAAGTTACAATCGATGCTTCCTTTAATAAATTTGCACGAGACCAGAAGAAAATCTTCTTATGATATTATGAATAGAAAAAGAGCTGTGTCTTAGAAATTTACTCATTTTCCATTATACGGAAGGTCTATAATAATTAACCTTCGAAATGTTGCCGAATTTTAATAATGATTTTATAATATGTAGGATAAACCTATGGGTTTTTACTGTACTAAAATGTTTCAATCCTATTTCTGTCTTTCACCCAGATATTTCAGTCACACAAATTTTTTAACATTTAGCGTACTAAAACTAGTAAATTAGTGTAATAAATGTTTCTAGTATATATTTAAATGTTCTTTCAAGTTAAAAAATAAAATTTCTATTGCACTAAAAACCAGCACAAAAGAATATTCTCATAGGTCAAGTCAATGTACTAAATGTGTGAACTAAAACTAAATTTTCTTTATATTTTTGAAAAGAAAATTCACTAAATTTTTGAAATAAAAAAACTAGTAAATACGTGTAATAAGTATTTAAAATTCTTGTGTAAAATCATTCTTTTAAGTTAAAAATAAAAAAATTATACAAAATTCGTTTCACTATTGCACTAAAAACCATCCTCATAGGTCAATGTACTAAAACTCAATTTTCATTACATTTTCAAATGTAATTCAAAGAGAAAATGCACTGAATTTTTGATGAGAATAATACTTATAAAAAAATCGAAATTTTGTTTACTAGAGATTATCTTACATTTCGACGAAAATGTTGCCAGATTTGATCATAATTATAACGTTTGCGTACACAACTGTTTCGATCAATTTGCTGCTGAACTTGCTGCTGTTGGCAACGATTTTTCTTATTTTTATTACTACGATTTCGTTGTCTCATACTACGGATAGTTCAGTTTTTCTTTTTTTGCAAAACAAATTCAAATATATATTATATTTGCGTATATATATGTATATGTATATAGTGTATCAAATCTAATTATATAAATGAGTATAACATCAAAGGCACACAAGAAATTGTAGTACAAAGCAAGTCTTTTGTTGTCTCTTGAGAGAATAAATAATAATGTTTTCCCGTTGATTTGTCGATTATGTTGTTCACAGCTGGGCGGACAAAAACAAACTGAGTCATCGTCTTCGGTGTGGCAAAGGCCCAGAACCCTCAGGTGGTGGAACAGAGGCCGGAACTACGTGCGGCACTCTCAACAATCGACAACATTAAAGAGAGGATGCGGCCGCAGAGAGAAGAGAACTCACAATCTTTGCTTTCTATTGGCAAAATCTATAACGAAAAATGGTGGTTATGTGGTTGCACCACCATTCTAAAACCTAGCCACCCACCCCGTCGACTGGTTGCTAGGGTCAACATATGGTTTAAATAAAGCCATCTTGTTGCTATGAGTTTGTAGGTAAAAGGAAGCCAACAGAAAATTTATATGTTGAGATTTTCACCAGATGTTCAACGCACTAGCACATATGTACATACTATGTGCGAAGTCAGGTAGAAATAGTGGGAAACTTGTTTGCGGTTGAAATTTGCTTGTAATTGCCTTCTAACATGCGGTTATTGGTAGTAAACCATCGATAAGTTTCATAATAATATGTCTATATTCAAGTACCACTGATTAGTAGCCTGTTATCTGGTAATCAAAATATCTACTACAACACGTGGGCTTAAATTCGCTTTGCCAAAAAATTTAATTACGTTCGTTGAACTGTGTGTGAGATAACCTATCTACCTGATAAGCCATAAAAGTCGATACAACAAATTATTACTTCTATTTACCGGATTAAGGATCTTTTGTAGAATACCTGTGATTTTTTCCTACAACCCTTAGGACTCTCATTTTCTATTTATCTTAGCCTGTGCTCTCTCTCGCTTTTCCTTTTCGCTCTTACATTTCTCTTAATATTTACTTTCTCTTTGTCTTGCTCTTGTTTATCGTGCCTGAGACTCGTGTTTCCGCAATAATCCCTTTCGGTACGCATATTATTTTTTTTGCAATGCAAATAATATAACTATAGAACCATATCCAAATTTTGAAAATCGAGGAATATATTAAAAATTTATAAATCAACATTTGCTTACATTGTTTTGTTAATAAAATACCTTTAAAAACAAATAATATTAATAAAATAATAAGATACTTCTTAAAATTATAGTTAAGAAAATAATAACACTACTTAAGATTGTAGTTTATATATTTAATAAAATTCCAAGAAGTATCTTATTAATAATTTTTGTAAATTAAATTATAGTATTTACTATAATCTTAAGAAGTATCTTTTACCATAGTTAGAGTATCTTATTAAGGAACTAATTTGAGTGTAGTTTGAAAGTCATAAATTCAATGATGTTTTGACTTATATTTATGTACATCTACAAACTGAATTTAATTCAACAATTAATAAAGAAGTCTGGCTTGACAGTTTATAATCCACAATTTCACACAAAATAAATACATATATAGATAAGGAAAAAGTATGATAGCATTCTAAGCATAACTTACGCATATATGTCAGTAACATTTTACATACAGAACAATCTCATTCAGTCAGTTATTAATAGATTTTTAGTAAATAAACTACATAGCTTTTCTCAAAATACTTAATCTCAAAATTAACAGAGGAAGTCAATGGAATTTTCCACGCAACCAATTCACAATGCGACGCAACATGGAAATCTTCCACTAAGATTGAGGGCCAGAGCAAACGCAACGAAGACAAAAGCCATCCGAGTCTTATCATTACTACGGTCATTGGATGGAGTCATTCAAATGTTTTCGTAGCCTTATCGGAAAAGTAAAAGTCCTATGGTATGTAGATAAATGCAAATAAGTGGCAAAAATTGCAAAATTAACTCTAAAGCACGTGAAACCATTAGGGTCTTAGTCTATATACATATATGTATAATTATATACCTATAATTGAAAATTCAATTATCACTACAACAAAGGCTTTTCGTAGGTAAATAGCAAAATAAAATAGCAAAGGTCTCTTTCTTGATAGTCTGTTCCGGAGCACTATCAGAGGCAGCTGTCATTAAAGTTATCAGCAACTATTTTATAGAGTGCTTAAGACTTGAAGTCATGGCGATAACTCAACTATATATGTATATATGTGACTGGTAGTAAATACAATAAAATAGAAAAGTGCGTAAAAGCGCCAGTAAAATCACTTTAAAGATTAGAAATCTCATCTAGAAATTCTTCTACGTCGCAAAAATGTGTAAAAAATCAAAGAAAATCTGAAATCATTAGCTCTTTCGTTAACTTAATTATCGAAAAAACCCACAATTATTATTATTATTTTATTGTTGAGTTTATTTTGCCATGACTCAGTGTGAGCTGATAAAATTCTTTTGAAATATTTGCAAATTTTTGGTTCTTGATCTTCTTTTTTTATATAACTAAGTAGGTCGTTTTTTTTTTTGTTTTACCAATTTTTGTGTGTAGGTCAGTTTTGGTTTAGTTGTGAGACATTTAAAAAAAGAAAAACGGAATTTAAGTCCTGCAGGTGGTCTAGTATTTCGCAGCTGATAACATTTTTAATTTTTTGAGTAATTTATGAAACCACAAAGAATTTTAAGATTAGATTAAGAATAACTCGACTTGGAAACGTAAGGTTTTAAATTTAAACAACTAGTTCCTTCCTAGAAATAAACGCAAGTGCTTAAGTTTTCTATGTGAAATTTATTAACTTCATCCGAAACGCTGTAGAATCATATTTTTCAACATTATATTACACCATAATCAGAGTTATGTCATGATTATTTGAATCATTTGCAATTCTGAGTTGTCCTGTTAGATTATTCATCAATAATTGGCATATTTATTAACGAAGGGATAACACTACCTATTAGAAAAGATTCGTAACCCTACAAATAATACTTACTATAAGTATGTACATATGTAAGTAGATTATCTCTTACAATTGAGTGATTAAATGACTTATTTGGATAGGAAGACAGACAAATTTATTATCTCTATAATTACAATCTGTTAATTGAAAAATTCATTCAAAGCTTCATGTAAAAATATGTTTTTTTTACGCAATTTTTAATCGCGTAGCCATCCATTAAGCTTGTCACTTTTTTGTAGTCAATGACTTTGTTTATATATTTCACTTTTTATACTGTATTGTAAATCTGTTCAAGGCTTACAATCGTGACTTTGGGAATTACCCAAAAAGCAATAACAAAGTATTCCACGAAACAGATAGTTCATCATAGAAAGACGAGACACGTGACTGTTGGGTTGATCATCGAGTATTCTCTACCGCAAGTTATACGACCTAATACTTAGTATTGATTCTGATTAAACGAGATAATTCCCACCTGTTACGTATTTGCACTATATATTCACAGTCTAGCCACAGTTTAGAAGTTTTTGCATTTACGGAAAAAAAAAAAAATCGCAATACCCAGCAAATTGCCCGATAAGCTAGTTAATTGTGGGCGGTCATACCAATTGCTTTTGTTTTATAAAGCAACGCAGCCAACAACATTGTATTTGAGTACCCGGACCAGCAAACAACGAAAGAGTGATAAGGTCTGAGGTCCCTCATTCTGAACGATTAGCGCAATGTGCAAGGAGAAACGCAAACCCAAACGAAAACGTGGAATCATAAATTGTACGAGAATTGTAAAAGAAATGAGCAAATAATTAAAAGTGTAGTGCCAAAAAGGAAAGAAAACCTGATTATACGAGAAGTTTAGAAGTACAACATTTCGAATATTACAATAAATCCATTATAAATTTCATTAGCGTGACTCTTATTAGTTTAGCACTTCAACAAAATTAAGTTAATTAGCAAATTTGCGCTTGTTTGGAACTTATCAATAACACAACTGTTTCCCGTCACACTACTCGCTGCGCTTTGACCTATTATTTTATTAAACTAATGATAAACATATAACATTCTAATCATAATATAATACAACAAAATGACTTCATCCACCCTATTGTTGTTCTGAACTTTTCATGCATTTTTCAAGAGATCGCTTTCTCAAAGGGATATGATTTTAGTGGACCGACATTCTCACTTGATTACAGAAAAAAAAACTCAGTGAAAGCTCTTAGACGGGGCTATCGACTCCATACGTCATGCACATTTTTTTGTTTTTGCAGTGCGTTTTAACCAATTCTGTAATCTTGAAAATCACAACAAACAATCTTTTAAAAACCGGTTTAAGAAAGAAAGTTTAATTTTGTTTCTTTCCTCACGACGTTCTTACCGATTGCAAATTGTTAGACATCGTCTTTTCGCACTGCACTTTCTTTCAGGTATATGTATAGTCAGTCCTCTTTTATTGTTTTCTCTTCTCTCTGGATATTTATAAAAAATATTTCACAATACAACAATTAATATTCACATATGGCACTTGTACTTGGGAATTTTTTTATTAATTGAATTTATATAAAGAAATGTTCACAGTTTTACGTCACTTGGTAATAAATATAGTACATTAACAGTTCAAGTTTAGTTATATTCACACTTGTTTATTTAACGGTTTCGTTTTTTTTCTCTATTTGTTTTAAGTTTTTCCGTTTTACGTCCACTCACGAGTGCGTTTCAATTTCAACTGCCAACAATCGCCCGATCGGAGATCGGAAACAGAAAAAAATGTGGCTAAAGCTTTTTTATAACACAACAACAAAAAACCGGAGAGTTCGGAGAACTTTGACAGTGCCGTAGTTTATATACCCTTGAATAAATGTTTTTTCTCCGATATTTACTAAAAAAAAAAATTCCTTACAAATTTGGTGTTACCTTTTGTCCAATATACGCCAATTCGCTTTAGCTGTGATTGATCCAGGATCTTGAGGCAAAGGACTTTTCGAATTATGTTAAAATGTTTTCAAGTTATTGCAGAAACCAATAGACCCGTTTTCTATAGGTTAAATTTATGAGCGACTTGGTTGCAAATTATTGACAACTCAAGGCTGAATGCTATAGAACTTAGTTTGAGAGAGATTTGCAATACGATATTTATTATATCGAAGCGCCGAAAAGTTTGTTGAACTGAATTTCAATTTATTCGAAAACTTTGTTGGGTGAGAATTTCCAAAATAATGGAAAACAAGTTTTTGTTTACTGTATTTCTAGGTCAGAGGGCTAATCTATTGCGTTTCAAAAATATGTTTACCAACTAAATAAAAGCTTGTGGAAGTTTTCTAGAAAAATATCGTGTCAAGTGGCACGCTCACATTTTATACCACGATATTTACCAGCTGTAAAAGCTCAAGGGCTATCTGAGAGAATAAATAAAATAAAATATTTAAACACTTCAAAGTTTTAATATTTAATTAGAATGAATGTTCATATCTTTGAAAAAATTCTAAGTTTATTATATAGAAGTTTGTTTAATAACGTTAAGTCTAGAAGTTGATACAACATTTTTAGACCAATAGTCTTTAAACAATTCCTTAAATACTATATTATTATAAAAAAATATTATATAAAAAAAGAAAACATTTTTTTAATTTGTATTTGTCTCTTGTCGCACCTCAGCTACTTTAAAGTACAACAATTAATGGGATAAATGTATTACATAATTAAATCTAAATACATAATGAAAAATAGTGTCCTAAATTTTTGGTTTAACTTAGCTGTGAGCCATTGTACCAAGTTCTAAATTTTATACATACATATGTACATAAATATGTTCATATGTATATACTAGATGGAATGGTTTTTTAAAAATCAAGAAATCAAGTTTCAAATATATATTGTAAGTTAGACTTCATGTATATATACTGCAACTACAAATATACACTTACTTGTACTTACTCCACATAACATATTTTCAGAATTTTCTACACAATAATAAATGAAATATTTCGAGTTTCCAGATGCACAAAACTATAATTTCATTTTTATATCGGGACCTGTCAAATTGTATGTTGTGCTAACAGCACACTGTTAACTCACACCATGTGGCAACGCTATTAAGCGGACATACAACACTGGTTACTGAAAAAACATTCAAATAGTTTGGCGCCTTTCTTCGATTTTTGACTTTTCCTTTTGAAATTATTCAAAAGTTTTTGGGGTTTATAATTCAACTTTTTAGTCAAAAGGTTTTTTTAGTAGAATATAATTACACTTCTAAAAGAGATAATCTTTCTTAATTTTGATTAAAACTGAAGCTGCGCATTAACATAACTATGCTTTTTCAAGTAGTAACTAGACCGTGTCTTACCAAAATTTGCTACTTACAAGCTTTCAAAAACGTTCCGCCTATCTTTAAAAGATTTATTCGAGATAACCTTACTTTTAAAACTTTCTAGAAAATGACTCATTTAAAATTTGAAAACTTTCTTTAAAATTAAGCTTTTGATTTTGTTCATACGTAGCACAAGCAAATTTGATCATTTTTATTTTTGGAAAAGCTTTTTGAAAAAGTCAATACCAGCAAAAATTTAATATTGTCTTAACTCTTACTAAAGATGTAAATTGAGGTACAGCTAGGCTTTTCGTACCCAAACGATTTTGAATCTACGATCTCTAACCCCGACTCCATTCATTCAAAGGGAGTTTACTTCAGTTTTGGCTGCATCAAATTCAAGTACAGTTGCGTTTCTGCAAAGGAAACCGATGTTGCTGGCTAGCTTAAAAGCTCTTTGAATAGAAGTTACTAGAAGGCGGCGCTGCCACGCGCACGCACTCCACCCCCCGGCACCACATATGAAAGACAATAATTTTACTTTGTTTTTTCTCTTTCGTTTTTGTTTGTTCTTTCATCTTTTATTTTCTTTTTGAATGTTCTCGAATGTGCTTGATGCGTGGTTCTTTGTTTCTGTTTGATTTGACTTTGTTACAAAACTTTTTCTGCCTTAGGCGTTTATTTTCTTTTGTGTTTGTCAAGAGGGTTTTGAAAAAAGGTTTTCTTTCTTACACATTTCCATTTTCTTGCGTTCGCGTCAGCAGAAACAGAATTTGTTGTTAGTTCTTGGATTGGTATATATAATTAAATATATATATGTATAATTAAATGCTTGGAGAGAATCCTTATTTAAGGGAGGACACGAACCGTAATTAGTTTTCAATATTAGAAAACAAAAAAAATTAAGAACAATTAATTGATCAAAATGAAATTGTACAGTTACGGGACATATGAATTACACATTTCGGTTTTAGGTCTAACCCCAAAGAATTCGCTTTCCTTAATTCTTCTTGTTTTTCGATAATATGTCCAGTTTTCTTATTTTGTTATCTTCGTTTGTTTCCTTTTTATTGTTTTCTAAGTATGAAATGCGTTTTGCTTTTTTTAAATGTTTGCTGTTTTTTTTTTGTTGAGTTTCTTTTTTTTTTTTTATATATATATAAATATATTCCATATGTAATATAGAAATTCCATACAATAAAAATTAAAAAAGAAATATTCTTAAAAATGACGAAAAAAATTATTACTCTGCTTATATAAGGATTGTGTTTGTTTCTGTTGTTGCTTTACTTTTTAGTGTTTAATTATATAAGTATTAAATTTGACGCGTTTCTGTATTCTTCTTTTTTGTTTACAACTTTCTTTTATATATGTACTTTCATTTCTTTTTTTTTTTTTTGCTTAAAACATAGAGGGTTTTTGCATCTTACTTTTCGCTTATATACTTTTTTCTTCTTTTTCTCTCTTTAAAGTTAATGTTTTTTGTTGTTGTTTTGTTTAAGTAAATGATAATGGATTTCGTTTTGTTGTTGCTGGTTGAATTGTTGTTGTTTTCGTTTTTGTTAGTAGACAGAATCAGACAGAAAATTGGTGGTGTAAGAAGATTGATAGAATGACAACAGGAGGATTTTTTTTGAAAGAATCGCGAATTGAACAATCGGTACCTGGTTTTTTCTTTTAAAACTACGACGACGGTTACCCATTTTGGGATTTTTCTTTTAATAGAGAAGAATTTTGTTTTTGGATTTTTTCTTTGTGTTTTTTGGACAGCCAAATTAGAACGTTTGGCTGACAGAGGAGAGCCACAATTGTATTTGTTGTTGTTGTTTCTTCGTTTTTTTGTTTTATTAGATTTTGTGTTAGTAAGTAGTAATATATTTATGTGTAGAAGTTTGTGTGAGAGCTTATGCTTTTAGGCAGCCACTTCGCTGGCCTCAGCACCGTTTTGAACTTCATCCTTTGTGCTGGCGGCATCATCCAATTTCGCCTTCTTTTCTGGTGTGGCAACGGCCTCATCGGCTTTGGCAGCGGCCTCATCGACCTTTCGCTTTACAGCTTCAGCGGCGGGGGCATCTAAATAGCAGAAACAAGAAAGAGAAAGAGTTTTAGTAAATAATTATATGGCTAGTTATTGGAGAAGAACACGTTTCGCGCTTGTTGATCTAATAATAGTAATTATTACAGATATCGACTGAATATGCTCGCAATAGCTAATTCCAACTGGCTTTGTTTAACTAAATACAACAGATCGCAAAGAAACTTTGCTCAAGTTTTAACTAACTATCACAAAACCTATCGATGACTGTCCTATCTTTCCATTTGCGCAAAACAATGGATATATGATTCTTAAAAAACGTGTCTTTGTATGTAAATCATTTCAGGTCTATCATCGTGTATCAACAATCGGCGGCGGTGGTGGTTGCGGTAGGAAACTCACCTGTTGAGTCACCATTAGCTGCCTCTTCAGCTCCATTCTCAACAGCGGCAGCGGCCTCGCTGGTTGCCTTGGCCTCCTCAGCAGCGGGCGCAGACTCTTCCTCCTTCTTCTCCTCAGCAGCGGGTTTGGATTCATCGGCCTTTGCCTTTGCCTTCTCACCATCAGCAGCATCAGCGGCGGCGGTGGTGGCGGGTGCGCTGTCAGCAGCGGCTGCTGCTTCAGTAGCGGCGGCGGCACCATTCTCCTTCTTGCTGCTTGCTTCCTCTTCGGCGGCGGCACCGTTCTCTGTGGCTGGTTTCTCAGCTGCTGCTGCTGGTTTTGCTGCTGCTGCATCATCGGCAGCAACTGCATCCTTTTTCACAGCATCTACTTCCTCAGCGGCAACCTTCTCCACAACAGGGGTCTCACTGTAATTAATTAGAAAGACACAAAAAAAATACACAAATGAAATACGGTTTTTCTCAAATCTTGTTAATTTCACAAAGTTTCGAAATACTTTCAAACAAATCTCAATGAAATTTGTAAAATTTTCCATGCCTCATAAGCAAAGAGCCCGGCAAAACGGTGACTACACTTCCGTGCAACCCCCAACTTAAGCAGCACACACACACACATAAACATAGATAAATGCGAGGGTTTCTATTGATATTTGTGGCCTAATAAATATATGACAATATATTTAATACAAGAAGCAAGTTAAATAAATACGGCCTACTTTTAGGAAAATATATGTGTAACTTTCCCTATTTGTGTTGGAGTTCACCGGACAACACTTAAATGTTGACTAGGCCAGGAATGTAAGTGGAAACCCTCGTACTAACAACTACAAAGCATTGTAACATCTGCCGGCGCCGGCGACGCCGTCGTCAAACGTCGCTGCCCTGAGAAAATGATAAATGGGAGCAACAACTCGTGGAAACTGCGTCGCAAAAAGAAATACAAAAAAAAAGGTGAGCGTGCGCTGCTATATAAAATTTTTTCTTCTTTATATACATATGTACATACATATATACACATAAAAGAGATGCTTGCAGACTATGTATGTGCAAAAAAAAAAAAAGAAGCACGACTTGTTTGAAAAAAACTGGTTTTTTATGCGGTAAGCTCAATATGTTTGTCCCGCTTGCACTTATCTTGCCGCGATATGCAAGGCGCGCGCGTCACGTAGCATTTAAGAGAGAGACAGACAATTCTGTCTCTTTCTAGCTGCATGCACAAAAAGGAAGCGGCAAAAATAACGGTCAAAAAGCAGACACCCACTATGCGGCTTTAATTTACCCCGCCACCTTCACTCCTTGCGCAACCTAAGACAATACAGACAAAAGGTATTTTAACAGTTTTCTCCTTTTCTTTTTCGTTCTCTTTCTTTTCCCCCACCCACTACGCTATACAAAAGAAGAAGTTAAAGAAGTAACAAAAACGCAAGAGCGCTAAGCATAAGCGTTTTCGCCGCTATGTGATTATTTTAAGCAATGACAAAATAATACCTGGAATAAAGAAAAAACTTGAGCAACTCATTAGCACAAACAAGCAGCAAGGCAGACAGCGAAGGCGAGAGTATGAGAGTTGAGGGTACGTTAAAGTAAAGGTAAGCAGGGAGCAGCAAGCAAACAAGCACAAGAAGTTAATGCCAAGCTTTGAGCTTTAAACAAACGGACAGCTGAAAAAGAGCGGCAACTTAAATGCTATACACACTTTTGCACATATATACATACATAAATTTTTGCGCACTCCGCTTTGCACAAAACACACACACATCCATACAAATATATGTATACATATATAAATGTATATACTCAACACATTACTTCTTTGCCCAACAACAAGCACATGCCGACAAAAAATTTACTCTCTGCCGGCGTTAACGTCGCTGCCGCGCCGTCATCATTTGCCGGCCGGAGAGTGAGCGAGATCGACTTAGGACGCCGCGCCAAATTCAACGGCGTCGTTTTTTGCGCGCACATTTAAACTGCCCAAGTGGAAGCGAGACAACTACTTGAAAACCAGCTTTTGCGTATATAGACACAGAGGGCCGAAAGATATTCAAAAAAGAAAATTTTTCCAAACCGTTGCAAATAAGAACTTGGCAGAAAAATTGCACAAATTGTTTAAACAAAATAGTCAAACACTCGCACACATATATATATCACAGAGACACTGACATTTACTTGTGTTTTCTTGTCGATATCTATCTACATTACTCACTTTTTTTGCTCAGCCACATCAGCCATTTTGTTTTACTGTTGGTTTTTCAAAAAGCGAAGCGCGTAAAACACGTTTAAAAGGTTTGCTTTAACGAAGCTTTAATCTTGCCGGGCTAAATTCGACACGTTGTTAACGGAACAAACAAATTTCAGCAAATTTTATAAATTTGTACAATTTGTATGTGTGTATAGCAGCTTCTTTTGCTTTAAGAATCGCTGGGGTTTTTATTTCTTTTTTTTTTGCTTTTCAGTTGCTGTACACAGAAGGAGAACGTCCACACAGTTACGCAGAAAAACGCCGAATGAGAGAGCAGCGAGTACCGCACCGGCTTTTAAAGCGGCCCGCTCTTATGTTTGTAAAAATACCAGTTCATGGGCTTGAAGACGTTAAACGGTAGTATCAGGCCGGATCTAGATCATTTTTGAAAAACGTGATTCATTTTATATAATGTAACGCATTTTTAAGCTTGGCCTTGCCTTTTGCGCAAATATATTAAATATGTTGCCATTTTTTTTCTTGAGCTGTTTTTAACTATTTCTCAATTAATTATAAACAGTGAAATACATACATATAGTTGAAAAATATTTTCAAACTTATATGAACACTCAAATTTATTAAATAAACACTAATAAAATAAAATAAAATAAGTTAAAATTGTTTATCAGCTTTATTGTCTCTAATTGTTGTATTTCACTTTTATTAATTTAATATTATTTATGACTAATTTAGTTAAACATCATATACATACATACATATATCTTAAAAAAAGAACTATAGAACTTTTTCCACTCCGTTACTGCGCGAACTAGTTATATTCTGCAACACTCATTCACTCTCTGAGAGCAACACAAATGAACCGCAGAGAGAGGGAGAGAGCCAGAAATAAAGAGCCTGCAATTGAGAGAGAAGCCGGTCGCACTCTCTGAGAGCAACAGAGATGCACAAATATTAAGTAAAATATTCAAAGAAACGAAAAATGATACATATATAGGTAAGTACATGTGTATGTATATACAATTGTACTTACTACATACACACTATGATACATAAAAGCCAAATTTCGTGTTTGGAATTAACTCAATACATTATATGTATGTATGTATGTTTATGTATACAGTGTGTAACTGAATATGATAATTCACTATCACTGTGACTGATCTATCACAGTAACGCTCAACTCTAATGTTTATACATACATACATATGTACATATGTAGGTAAAAATGAGAGCAGAGTTGTTAAATTATACACAAATATAAGAATTACTAATTAAATTATAAAAATTGGCGAATAATTTTCAAAGCACAAGCATATACTATGCAAATACATGCATACATATACTATACATTTACATATGTATGTATGTTTGTACATACATATGAATGTATTCCTTTCTTTAGAAAGCGCGCGCTTGCAACGGATATTTCAGCTTCCCAGTTTCACCTTTTGTTCTGGGTCTTTTCCAGGTAGGCAGGTAACTAAATGAGGCACCACAAGAGGGGAACTGAAACGAATGGATTTAAGGGCCGCATCACGTGCCATTGTGCATGTCCTAGGATTAGTTTTTCCTGTAGCAGGACTTCAACATAATGAAAGAGCTAAGATGACAGATGTTTTGAAAATCTTACAAGATGCTACGACATCTGCTACTTTTTGAACAATTTTGCTGTTCAAATCTAATAAAGAGAGAAATGAGAATTTTAAATCCATACATATGTACATATGTACATAACTAGTTAGGTTTAGCTTATTTTGCAAAAAAATGAATATCCTATTGGCTGTATCTTTTGATCTATGTATGTACATACATACATACATACATATGTATGTATGTACATACATATTTAGAATATCAATCAAAATTGCTCCCGCCTCGCCTGTTTTTTGTCGAGGCCAGGTAGGTGCATACATATGTATGTATTTACAAACATTCTCACACATACATATGTACATACATACATACAGTTACATATATGTATGTATGTCTATGTATGGTTCAGGTAAAACGGCCTGACGTTGTTCCGGATCATCTTTGTAGGGGCTAGAGAACGACAAAGTAAAGGTTATCGCTACTTAGATGTTTTATTGCCTGACAGTGAATATAGAACACATGCCCTTCAATAGAAACAAATGCACTCGGCAAAAGTCCCACGTTTATGAGTGAAAGCAGAATTGTCATTCAGACATTTACGAAAACTAAAGTCAAGAAAATGTTTTTAAATTTGCATTGATTGTGGCTGTTAATTATCAAGCGATTGGAAGATGTTAGAATAGAAATGGTTGCCTTGCAAAATTTTTGTGCAACTGGAAGGATTTTGTAAAGGAAAAGTTCCCTCAAGAACAAGTGATAGAACTATAATAACAAAATGTTTATTCATTTTGCGAATACTTTATCTTAAATCTATTTTCGTATACTCTTGCTTAGGGTATGTTAATTTGGGGTAAAAGAAATCAGCTTTGTTTTTATGTATGATTTATTTAAGATTTGATATAGCTTTTTCCTTTCACCCTTCTATCACAACGCCAAGTAGTCCTTCAGCTTTAATATATATGTGCAATATACATATGTACACACACATGTTTTATAAAGTCATTTCCGTCTGCTTCCGTCAATGCCAGAAACTATCGGTAGAAAAAAAGAAGTCTTTGAAATCCTTTGAAGTTCCATAGAAACGATCGATTAAAAACTACTTAACTACCAAAATAAGCCCAGTTAGTAGCTTTCTTGGGCTAAATATAGATTACATTTATCATTTAGATGTTTTTTCAATATTAGATTCCAACCAACTTATCCTCATCTTCCAAAATACAAAGAATATCTTACGTTTTGTTGTGCATTTCCTTTACAGCTGCCACACACAGCTCTAACATGCAGCTGCACCTATTTTTCAATGCCAGCCAAGGGCAGATGCATTCCCTACGATGCGTCCTCCTTTGGAGTGTGTATGTGTGTGTGTGATTGCCATTTAGTAGTGAGCGACATTAATGTTTTCTTTCTAATTAATTTTATGCGCTTGCGGCAATTTGAGTAATTATGCTCGCATATATGTGCATACAAACACACATACTTAGAAAGCACACTTGCACATGGACACCCACTGTTTAACAGTTAATGCACATTTTGTTATCAAGCTGCACAGCTGTACCGTTATCAGTAGCAAACTCAGTCGCGCTCTCTCCCTCTGACATGCGCCCCGATGAAGCTTTTGTGCAAGAAAAGCTCTCTCACTCTCTGCGGAAGGAAGCGCTGCTGAAGAGTCCTTTTTGTTGTTCCTATTGCTGGTGCTGGTGCTGCTGTATTGGACTGTTGACTGTCAAAATTTTTCACTTAACAATCAGTCAAGTTTATCGTGCGCCTTAGTTTAGTTCAAAGGAATACGCGTACGCGCAAAGCTGATCAAGGCAGCACAGCAAACAGCCTACAGGAGAAGAAAAAAAAAAAATAAAAAACGGTCCTAGCAGAAAACAAAAAAGTTAACACAACGAATCGAAATTGAGAAAAGTAAAATAATATGCATTAAAAATACCAACTAGTTTGAAAAATTCCATGAAAACAGTGTAAAACGAATAAATATTGTGAATTGTTAAACTATAAGGATTGAGAAAATAATTTCCAAGTCGATAGTAAGCTCAGCTTCGAAAATAATTATCTTTAAGTGCAAGTGTCAGTTATTTGCCTTTTAAATTATAATCGAAATTTTGCCTGTAGTTGTGTGTACACACAAACAAAATCAGAACGCATTAAAACGAACCTTGAGCAAATCAACCTTACACAAACACACAAATACACACGCACACGGGTCGCCTATAAAGATACTTACCGAGGCATACCTAGACGTAAAAGGATTTCTTTTCCTTCTGTTGGTAGAAATAAGAAGGAACGTTATGTTGCATACATACAAACAGACATATGTACATGCATATGTATAGTCCGTCAGACCAATTCGGCAATACGGATACACGGATAGTCAAATGAAGGAAGCAGCAGTAGCTAACAGAGAGAGTGTGGGAGAGGGAGATGGAGAGAGAGACATAGAGACCAAACTAGTAGCACAGCGAAAGAGTATGCAAGATAGCAGAAGAGAGCAATAGAGCAAGAGTGAGCAAGAGCGCAAGAGAGCGCGCGGGCAGCAATAGACATCAGCAGCAGCTAGTACCGTGGTGTGTGAGGGTGTTAAACTGCGGCCGAAAATGCTTATAATTTATGCAAAAATATATTATGGTTAGCGTGCAAGGGAAATGGTGGCGCACTTTTCATGAAAATTTCACAAGTCAATTTCAATTTGCCTAAAAATAGAAAACTCAATTTTCGGTTTTAATTAATAATCTGACGAAAATTGATATTGTAAATTGTGTGAGAACGCTGGCGGCAAATTCATGTAGAAGAACAAGTAAAACTTAGCCAATGTGAAGGAAAGTACGAGATTGCTAAAAATATGAATCATTTGTTGTTCAACGTGTGAATTTGCTTATTGGTTGGCACAACATTTTAGTTAAATTGTATGTAAAGAATATAATGAGGTTTTCGGTTGAGTAATAGTACGAACATTGTGAAATGTTCTTGTTTTAACTAAAATTTATTTTAATATTTACTTAATTTTTAACGCCAAAATAAGTACAGACGCCATTTCTGACGCGACCCTTTCAAGTATCCTTATAGAAGAACCTTTCTTCAGTAACAAAGGATGACTCAATCTTATTCTCAATTTTGCTACATTTCTGCTAAACAGAGCAATATTTATATAATTATCTTTTATTAACTTATTTATTATATTTATTAACTTATCTTTAAACCATTGTGATTTAACAACTAATGAAATTTATTTCATTGTTTTGTTATCTATTTAAGTTATGGAGGCACACTTTTTCTTTTCTATTACTTTCGCAGTATGCGCAGAGAATAATTTGATAAGGAACACATTCTTGGTTAGACAGGTCTTATCTTTATTAAATTCTGTTTGGTGATTTTTAGGGGAACTTATCGCAAAAGCAAAAAAAAGTTTTTAAGATTAAATGTTAATTTCATATAATTAGAAAATGAGAATTTTAATTGAACTACCAAAGTGAACCCACGGTAGATCTGCTTGAAAAGCTTTTATACACTCACAAACACACTCACACATGCACACACATGGCTCTCACACAAGGACGCTTCCGCCTTGGCGCTCACTCACACTTGCCCGTCGTGAAATAAGAATGTACATATGTGGTGGTGGAGAGGGTCGAGAGGGCGGCGTTCGCCATGAGGCACTGCGCTAAGTCTCAAATTTACCGTTAACGTTTGTGTACAAGTTTATTTTCTTGTTGTTTGAGTTTCTGCTTCGCTTTTTATTCTATTTACCCAAGCGTCTACCATACTTATAAATAAATAAAGAGAAGAAAGCGGTGAAAACGGAAATGGCCGTGCTTCATTCATAAACCAAAGTCTTGGGTCGGCGTCGAGTCAGTGGCTCCTTTGCTCACTTGCTCAGTCGGTACGGTGCCTGGACCGGTCGATTGGTGATCAACGAAACATAAAAGTAAAACAAACAACAAATAGAGAAAAGAAAACACCAAGGCTACTCGAAAAACCTCGCATTTAGCATGCCGGAAGAGAAGGAGAAGAAATCTAGTAATAATCTTGAGAATGGTCAGGCCACGTCCACGGCCCCGGCCTCGCCAACAGCAGCCGGCAAAGTGAAGCATCAACGCCAAAAGACGCCCACACGACGGCGTCCCCATGATGATGAGGTGGTGGCTGGTGGCGTTGGCATCACCGGTGGCGGCGTAGTCATCCTACCGCAGCATGTACTCAACGAACTGTATCACAACTATTGCATTAAGCAGCGACGTAGCGGTCTCAAGTGGTTCCTATTTGCGGCCGTGTTATTTAATCTGTGGACCATTTGCATACCCTGGGAACAGACGGTGCCAACAAGAGGTGAGTTAGTACGATTAACTGAAAAATTTGAATCTTTTAAATTAACCCATTTTCGACTGATTAAATGTGGTAGCTAGTAGGAGGAACATACAAAGTGGCGTAGTTACGTAGTTCAATATTTTGTCGTCAATGAAGTTAAGTTTAAGTTGGCGTTTATTACTCTCCACTGGTATGGAAGTATTCAAAGAAGAAATGTAATAGCTAATTAGCTAGAAATGTTTATAAGATTAAAGGATACCTTCTGGTTTCTGAAATTTTTGCTAATTGTCGTCAAAAATATGTATTTCTGGTCTTCTTTTAGTGGTCAACTGTTGCATGTTAGTTGCCTATTTGGCTTTAACCGCTCTCCTGCACATTGGACGTCGCTCGGAACAGTCATCGATGAGAAGTTTACACCAGACAATGCTAACAATTATACCGAGAGCTCTCTGGTTTCTCTCCATGATACATTTTGCCGCTTACGTTATGCTGCAAAGCAGTTTCTCACCGCGGTGAGTAGATTGACAGATGGAGTCCTTTCATTTCTTTATAAACCGAATATTACATTTTTGCTTTTAGCGATGTTCTTGGTTGGGCCATATTACTTAACTTTTTGATCTACGTAACTTTACCCTTGCCGCTAATTTTCCTTGGCCTAGTCGTTGGCTTTTGCACGTACTTCAATTGTCTAAGTGTTCCCGTGGCTTTCTCTCGACCCGATCCACTATTATCCGATCAGGCAGCAGCCAATGCTGTGTTGATAGCCACAGCAGCTGTAATTGGTTTACTCTATTATTTTATGGGTGAGGCCAAGCAGAAGCGGGCGTTTTTGGAGGCCAAGAAAAGTCTGGAGGTAAAGATGGTTATCGAGGAGCAATCGGCTGAGCAGGTGAGTACACACATAGAGGCACTAAAGTCCACTTTGTCTAAGCATCTGTTTCGGTTTTTGGGTTTTCCAGGAACGCCTGCTGCTATCCGTACTACCGAAACATGTGGCCATCAAGATGCGTGAAGATTTGGGCTCATCCACTTCAGAGGCATTTAAAAAGATTTACATGAGTCGACATGAAAATGTTAGGTAAGTTTGGAGGCCCTGAACCTTTATTAATTAACAGAAAATTTAGTTATTAAGTAAAGAAGAAATATTTCCAATGTGGAAGACAAAATTCGCTTAGGTTATAGACTGAGTGATGTTGAAAAATGTACTTCGTTGGTTCCCATATTTCTCTGATATAAATATCTTGAGGAAATATTGGTAGTGCCGCTTTTTCCTATTTGTGAAATCCTGGTTTTTTGAAATTGTCGTGTCGCAGATAGATAAATCAATATGGATACATAGACAACCTATACACTTTATTGTTTAAGTTCCGTGCTAGTTAGGATCCTGATCCGTCATAACTTTAAAATGCCCAATATAAGAATGGTCTCTAAAAACCTGCCAATTTTTTCGAGTCAAGTGTTTTAATGAAGACTTTAATTTTTCCGTTATCAATTCCTTGAATGTGCTTTGAAATTTAACAATAAACGCTCCATACGTCATATTCATCGTTACAGTAACTGAAATTCGACTAGTAGAAAAATCGTTGCTTTAATTAAGCAACATCTCGACATTTTTTGGTCGCACTCCAACTCTTAATAAAATATTCGACGAATTTTAAGAAATAACTCTATTCGAACGTCATACATCTCGTTACAATAATAGAAATGATAGTAATAGAACAATCGTTGTTTCAATTAAGCAACGTCTCGACGTTGTTTTTTTGAAAGATAGTGTGTGGTCGTTAATTTCGCACTCCAACACTCGTTACTCGTTCTGAATTGCTAATCGTTTCCCCACGGAAATATTTACAGTGCTAATTTCCATCCAAATGCGTTCGCTCGTTCGTTTATTCTTACAGCATTTTTCCAGGTGCTAACTGCCATTCCACAATTTAACCGCTATCCGTTACTTTCTCTTTTACACACACACGCATAAATAGCATACTCTATGCGGATATTGTTGGCTTTACCGCCATCTCCTCAACATATAGCGCCCAAGATCTGGTTAAAATGCTTAACGAGCTCTTCGCACGCTTCGATAGGCTTGCCGAGGTAAAAATAAATAGTAGATACTCTCGTAACAATGTTTTTTTTTGTTCTTTTCTGGTTTTTGTTCTTCAGTTACTTCAGTCCTATGTAATGTATGTACATATGTATGTATTTCCATGTGTTCATTTCACCATCATTCGAATAATAATGATGATTACGTTGTTTAAGATAAGCATCATGGAGATTTTTTCATTTCCTTCATTTGAAGTGTTTACGCACTTTAATATAAATTCTTCTTTTGCCCATTATTCTGAATAAATTTTGCTCTCTTCTCTTTTGTTTTAACTTTGCTCGTTTTTTCCATTTTTTGGCAGTTTCTTTTTCTCCTTTCTGCCAGCAAAAGTTACGCCCAGTCAGGCGTATGAAATGTTTCAAGTTGATTTTTTCTCTCATGCAACTTTTTTCGTTTTTCTTTTCGCTATCTGGGGACACAAGAAGGGGGGCTTTGGGGCGTGGCGTTGGTTTTTGTTTCCATTTATTTATTTTTATTTTGTATTTTATAAGCTTCAGTTAATTTGGGCGAATTTTTTGGGGTGGGGATTGGGTGGGTTTTTTTTTGGCTTATATGTTTTCCTTTTCACTGATTTGGTGGGCGATTCGGTATTTTTCTTTTTCAGTTCATTTGTTAGCTTCGGGTTGTGATTATGTTTTTTTTTATAGATATTATGATGTGTTTGTGTGTGTTTTCTGCGGTGTTTTTCATTGATTTGAAGAAAAAAAGGAGTGGAATAACAAATTGTTTATTATCATTTTTGGGATTATAAAATACTAAAAAACTAGCGTAAATGTGTCAACAAAGTGTTTTAAAAACTTGGGAAATCCATCTCATATTCAATAGGGATAAATTTATAATATCATTAAATCCAATCCGATATCGTTTAAATCGATAATTTGTTATAATTTGATTTGTATTTCATTTAATCGCTAATTTTCTGATTTCAATTAATTTATTTTGCTTCTCGAAAATCAATCAAAATTGTCCAATTAAATGAATGACCGTAACTAACTGGAAATTACTTTGATATCGCCCCAATGTGTGTGTAGAAATACCAACAACTGCGTATTAAAATTCTTGGTGATTGCTATTATTGCATTAGCGGTGCCCCGGACGAGCGTCCGGATCATGCCGTGATGTGTGTACACATGGGACTTTCCATGGTAAAGGCCATCAAGTAAGTAACAAGGACATAACCGGACGACGGCAACGACGGCAACAACAATGGCTATAGCGACGACAGGCGACACCAAATCAACGTTAGTTCAATTTAATAATAATTGCACTTAACCACGCGTTCGTGTCTGGGCCTGTCGCCGGTAGCTATTCATATTTCATAGCATACTTTTAAGCGTTAGCCAAGTTGCGTGCCGTTTTCTATGCAAGGATACACCTGGAAATATGTATATGTATGATTGATATGTACTTTGTAATAGGTATGTGCAACAAAAGGCAAACTCACCTGTTGATATGCGTGTGGGCATCCACACTGGGGCTGTCTTGGCTGGCATTCTTGGCCAGCGTCAGTGGCAATTTGACGTTTACTCCAAGGACGTTGAGCTGGCCAATAAAATGGAATCGAGCGGCAAGGCCGGGTAAGTTTGCGGAACAACTCTTGCATAATTAAATTGTTGGCACTCAAGTGTGAACGACTCTGACTTGTACTTACTTATTATGATTTGACTCACTCTTGTCACTCTTGTATGCAAATTTATGGTCATGTTTACCAGCTGACACAACTGCCACCTTGGGGCTCTAACTATTTTGATTGCATTTGCATGGGTGCAGTGGGGGTTTATTATTCGATCGGTATTTAACGTTAATGGCTGTGTGTTTTTGTCGCTTTTTTAATACAGACGCGTTCACATTTCGGACAAAACCTTGGCCTTTCTCAATGGTGAATTCGAAGTGGAGCCTGCATTTGGTGAGAAACGCGAGGAATTGCTACGTATAGCCGGATTGAAGACATATTTTATCACCAAAGTGGTAAAGCCGGTGAGTAAACTTTTACTGAGCTTTGCCAATTTTCTTTCGTTTCTTTAAGTTGTAATTCTCAACTAGTTTTAGCGTTAAGGATAGTTTAAGGCTATGACGATTCTAGAGTCTTTAGCATAGTCTGTTGATAGAATTTAGTGGTTCTTTGAATAGCTAAAATACAAGCAGCGCACCTTTTTGTGCTGATTTCGATTTTATACCCAAGGTTTAAAATAGAGTTCTGATAAAAGGTCGAAATCTAGTTAACTAAATATAAATATAGTTGAATCTTTTAATATAAAAGTAATGTTAGGTTAGTTTTTGTGTATTACATTTAATAAGAAGGCAATCCGAATTTTTTCCTCTAACAATATTTTCATTTTTTTTGTTGAGTGACCTAGAAGGACGACTGAGTGTAAGAAATTCGCAAGAAACTTTTCTTGATGAGTCACTGCGCTATTTGTATTATTTATATGATTTTAGTCCTAAGGCCATTATAGTTCACCTAAGTAAAATCGGTTTTATATATACATAGTTCGAGCTTAGCATCAAGTTACTAGCTGATCCTGTCTATGGCCAAAGACGCTCGCAAAAAAATGGTATTATTTGCGATTCATATTCGCTCCTAGCATGTTTATAAAAAGAATGAGAACGATTTATTTTGTTCTCCGCTTTTCAGTGAATTTTGGGAGAAAGATTCAGATTCAGATAATTGAAAAATTCAAACTATGCTATTTACGTAATTTTTGAAGAATGTAGGAATAGCATCAATGTTTCTAAAAAAAATTTGTTACTGTATAAAGATTGTTTAAATAATTTACAGATCACAAATCAAAGCAAAATTTTGATAAAAAATAGGAGTTTGAGTTAAAAAATGCAGAGCCTATTGATTTCTCTATGCTGTTTTACAAATAATAATTAAAGTAATATTTTCGTTCTTAGTTCGCTTCGCCATGCGCCAAGAAAATCAATGAAACGCAAAGAGAAAATTCTCACAATGGTTCCAATGGCTCTACTGGCGGTGGAGTTGCTACGTCTGACGACGTTGAAGCCACTTTAGATGATGAGGAACTATTGGCAGAGAGCGCCACAACCAATGGACAACATCATACAGCCGAAGCCGAAGATGAAGAGGAGCAGGTTAAATTGGAGAATTTCAAACAACGATTGAAAGACGAATTGGTTACCAGAGATGGACATGAGTAAGAATTAAAAAAGGATTTTCTATTTAATGGGATATCTCAATTTGTTTTTCATTAACAGAAACCTGACCAAGGATACGAATATATTTCTGCGCTTTAAAAATCCCCAATTGGAACAGGCCTACGCCATTTATCGTGAACCGTATAGTTCTCTGCCATTATTGGCCGCTTTGCTGGTTCAATGTATCGATGTTCTATATTCGTATTTGGTTCTGCCCCGATCCACGTTGCATTTCATTAATATTGCCGCTCCCCTGGTGCCCATTGCCATGTTGGTGGTGATAAGTATAGCCGAGAGCTTTAGCGGGATGTTGCCCAAGTTCTTTGTGGATGTTAGTAAACGATTCAATGACATTACCTTCGTGCGTGAACTGGCTGCCATAATCATAGCCCTTACCATTGGCCTTAGCAATGTCATCGACATGGTAAGCAGTCGTTGTGGAGCGTGTTCAAGGGTTTGCGGCTCGATTATTGATTTTCATTTGCATATGATTTCCTATTTAACGTTCTTTTTTTTTTGGTTTTTTCTGCAGTTCTTTTTTGTCACCTTCCTGCGCACTGAGCATATTGTGAGTGAAAGTGAATTCAATGCCACGGCCAGTGAGGTAATAATGGTGGAGGATGGCCAGGTGCAGGAGGAGGTGGCAACCGCTGAACACCTGCTACCAGAATCATTTGTTGAACAAATGCGCGATGCAGTGCCCACAGAGCGTGTCCTTTATCCGTCCTATCTAAGTAATTTCGGTGTCTTAATATTAATTGCAATTGCCGTGATTGCCCAACTCACGCACCTGACCAAAATACTGTTGCTATTGTCTATAGCAGGTGAGTAATGGAATGACCTACTACTTTCTATTTAATATTCAATTTTGATTATCCCATTTTCAGCTTTGCATTGCTATTTCAACATATTTATTATGCAGGATTTGTATGCACTCGAAGATGATCATGAACCGTAAGTAACTAATTCATTTGAAGTGACATTTGCGACGATAAAAGACGCCGAAATTTGTCGCTTATATCTTCGCTTATATCTTTTTTATTACTATTCGATTGAGAAGCATATTGAAACAGTACTTTGGCTTATACTTATGAACAGAAAACTTTGTTTTACGGTTCACCATTGAGTTTTAGCTATATTTCAAAATGTATGAGTCATTTCGTTTGTTCTGACGCATAAAAGATGGATAATAAACGATTAAATCTTATCGACAGTTCTGATACTAATTCAATTAAAATCATGGCACCCCCTTAAAATCGTTTGGAATGGTTTTAAACGTTAAAAAATTAGATTTGAATGCTATTTCAGCGCTAAAACAAGTTGCAAATTACAACTAATTGTAATTCGCAACTAGTTTTAGCATTGAATTAGTGGTATAGCATGGAATTAATTTTATAGATAATCCAATATGTTTGTATAGGAATATTCAAAATAGAAATCAAATTAATATTTTTATTGGTTATACATAATTGCTTAGAAATATTACAAAAAATTAAGACAAGTTCTTGAAAAATTAAAAAATATTTAAACCCATTACGTCAAGAAAGTGCGATAATTAAAATCGAATTAATTAACAAAACCCTTTCAAAGTTATGTCTGAATTAAGTATAAATTCAAATTTAGACCTTAACATTAAATTAATTTTCTGCCTAACTTTTTCCAGCATTATATCCACTCGTTATTGTGCATCGGGTCTTTTATTGGTGGCTGCCTTGGCACTCAGCTCTTTGGCACGACATGTAAGTGAATAGATTTATCTGCTGCTATTTAATTTTGAATATTTATTTCAACACTTTTACTTTCAGATGGATCACGAGGATCGTGTGATTTTCAAATGGAAAACCGAGGTGGCCGAACAGAAAGAAACCGCCAACGATATGCGTCAACGTAATGAAGCTTTGGTCTATAATGTTTTGCCGGTTCATGTGGCTGAGCACTTCATGAAGAATACAAAACGATCCCATGATGATCTATATTCCCAGAGTTATGCAGAAGTGGGCGTATTGTTTGCCAGTATGCCAAATTTTTCAGGTAACAACGAATCAATAATGTGATAACATAAAAAGATAATTAATTGTTTTGTTAAATCGATTTCTAGATTTTTATTCAGAGGAAACAGTCAACAATCAGGGTTTGGAGTGCTTGCGTTTTCTCAATGAAGTCATTTCAGATTTTGATGCGGTAAGAAAATAATATAATTCAGAGAATGCAATTGATAAATGTGTTTAAAAGGAAGAAACTCCAAATAACGATTGAAAGGTCGAGGATTGATTAATATTTGTCATGATATTATATTTATGTCATGTACCAGAAGACTGTAGAACACAGATTAATTTAAAACAAACGTTCGCTTATCTCTTTAAAATGGAACTAGATTATATACATGGACTAACAATTTCAATGTACATACTTCTGTAACTTTTTATTTTTAAATTTATAAGTTTTATCTCTTTTATAAATTTTAACTTAATGTTCATAGATTATATGTTAGAATCGCTTGAGAATAATTAAATAAAAACCCATTGAGTTTAAAGTATAGACAATCTTCGTTCCAATTATAACCTTTTCTACAAAATAAACATTATGCGAATATTATGGCTTTAAGTCACTCACAATGGTACTGAAAGATTGATATTTGTCCACTCTTATAAAGGAAACTACTTAATATAAGTAATTAAATTCTGTAAATTTAGCGATATAAATATCGCATCAAAAAACATTGTAACCTTTACATTGCATTCCCTGATAATTCATCGATTTCTCGTTAATTGTATAATAATCGATTTCTCTTCCAGTTACTCGAACTGCCTCAGTTCCAGGATATAATAAAAATCAAGACAATTGGCTCTACTTATATGGCCGCCAGTGGAATCAATTTGCAACGAAATCTACGCAACGATGCTCCAATCACCGAACGCTGGTCCCATCTGGCTGTATTGGTGGAATTCGCTTTGGAACTGAAACATGCACTGCAGAACATCAATGAGCAATCGTTTAATCATTTAGTACTTAAAATGGGCATCAATCATGGTCCCATAACGGCGGGTGTAATCGGTGCTAGAAAACCACATTACGATATTTGGGGCAACACGGTGAATGTTTCGTCTCGCATGGAGAGCACTGGCAAGGCGGGTGCCATACAGGTGACCGAAGAGACTTGCAATATCCTACAGCAATTTGGTTATACGTTTCTGCAACGCGGTCTGGTGGCAGTCAAGGGCAAGGGCCAGCTAATGACATACTATTTGCAGGTAAAGCTGCATACAAATGATATGTTATCATGTCCATGAGAAAAACTAAATTTGTATTATTTTCCAGGGCAAATCACAATCAACTGCAGATCCTGCTGCCTCGGTTGAATTGCATGCCGCAACGACGGAACCGACACTTGAATTAACCACAGAGCTTGAGGCCGATATAAAGACGCCACTTCTAAAACTGAAAAACCAAGATCCTGCACCAGCGGACGCTAGTGCCCCGGAGTCATCGGTGGGCAACGGCAAGGTGGCAGAATCTCTATCATTATTAGAGTAAATTCCATGACAAAATTTATATCTAAACTAGATCTGCAAAAACATTGCATTGGATCTAGAGATAATTTTCGAATCGGTTTGTCAAGCCTGATCTGAATCATTTTTTCATATTATGAATGTGAAGTGGACACACAAAAACAAAGTTAACTGTTATACAACAAGAACAAGAGAGCGATATGGGAAGAAAGAAGAAGAGAATCTGTTATACTTGCTATAAATTTGGTTTGGCTACGTATTATTATTATTATAATTATTATTATATATAATATATATATTTATATATTCGTGTGATATTCTTATTATGCTATTTGCTAATTTTAGTTCAAAATTTATCAATTTGCTTTCCAAAAGTTTGTAAACTGTGTACCTAAGAAAACTTGAAAACAGCAACAAAATTATATATACTTATATATATATATATATAACTATTAAGTAATTTCCGTAATTGTGAACTTTTGTTTTAAACAAAATTGTTATATGATTTTCACGAAACTGTAATATACATATAATAATTGAGGAAAAGAAAACTTTGCTTTATCGATGTGTAGTTTAAACAGAAATCTCAAAACAAATCTCTATGTGTAAAGTAAATTGCGCAAATTAATTGTATTAGTAATATATAAGTCCTTATTAACAAATGCATACATACATACTATATATATATATATATACCATACAATATATATAAAATAAATCCGTATCCCACCACACAAAATGCAACCCACAAGTAAGTCCAAAATAGCGAACAAAAAATATAATTAATTATAAATGTAATATGGTAAAACAAACAAAAGAAAAACAAAAACTCCCTAAACCAAAAAACTAAACATTAATAGCAGAAACAAAAAACATACAGAAAATTAACTTCGACACAGCGAAGTTTTAATACCCTTGTAGTTCTTCGATTGTTACATGCTCTACATGCATTATTTTTAAAATTCCTTCTTACCTTGCATTTAGCTATTGCTATTCATCTCTTCACTATATTATTCTTGTATATTTGTACATACATTTTGAGATGTGTCCATTAGGTGAAAGTTCTGGATTATGCCAAAATATTAGTATCCGATCGTAATAAAATTAAGGAATCCAATCCGTAATTACAACAGTGAAATTATAAATTTTTATGCATGATATGCAGTAAGTTCAAAGAACTATCTTTTCAACGAATTGTATCATCCTTTTCTTGATAGTAATTGTATGATAAAAGAGGTCTTTATTTAACAATCTATCCAATGAAAACTTTACATAAGGCTAAGCGATACTCTCATTATTAAGTTAGTCCTAGGACATAACAGACCACAGTATCACACATTCATTTGTTCATTTATTGAGATTTAACACATTCAGATCGACTCGTCAATATTATGATCATCTCTTTTTGTAGTTTCCAAAATTCTTATTGCAAGGGTATTAAAATAAAAAATAAGTTTTACTAAATGGAACATAGACTACATTAAAACATACATATAGACATTATATAGTTAATAATATCTATATAAATATATATAGAAACAAAAGTCGTATATAGCATCGCATGCTTATTAGAAATCTTCAACGAATTAGCGAAAAAACAAACGAACTTACATAGCAAACAGGAAAAGCTACTAAAACAACTACAACAAAATGAAAAATCAATTAACTAAAACAACTACAACAAAATGAAAAATCAATTAACAAATTATGAACCCAATTAAACAATGACATCTTCCTTGCCTGTCCTCCTCTCCAACCCCCTAATCATCATGTTAAAATATTTAGTTTAAAATATTTAATGGCTAAAAAGCATGACAATCAACGAAAACGAGAAATATATTGAAAGATTGGTTAGATTGCAAAACGAGTATTGAAAACCACTGGTTAATTGAAACACACTTTTTAAACTAAAATTTTTATAATTTCATATGACAAAATTGTAGAGACAATTTGGTTTCGAAAAAAATCTATTAGGTGTTGTGTTTTGAAGCTATTAAACTGAAATCAAACATTTACAAAACATTTTTCTATAATTTCTCCAAAAACCAAAACGATACTAATGAGATTTATCAATTAAAATCGATGAAGAAAAGATAACATTACACAACCGATTAGAAAATTATAGTAAATGATCAACTGGATAAATAAAAATAATTACAAAAAGAAAATTCTAACAAATTCTTGTTTCTTTTGGATTACATATATTAAAAGCGGCTTTTATATAGAACTGTATATTTACATCACCTAAGAAACGAAATGAATTTCTGCTTATAAAGGCAAATAAGGTTTATTTCGGTAATTAATCGAGGACGATCTATTGCAATAAAAAAATGTTTTTAAGAAGTTTAAAAGAATTTTCAAAAGGTCTCCATCAATGGAATGTCGAATTCTTTATAGTTTATTTAATTTTGAAGAAAACACAAAAAGTCCACCTCAATATCAGTATTCCAAATATTGCGCGGTATATTTACATTTTGTTGCATGCAAAAAATACTATTTTTTGGTATTTTAGCATGTGGTCACACTGTATTTCACTTACGAAAAATTTTTCGGCTGCTAAAAAAAAAGTGCAAAAAAACAACTTTTCAGCGTTTTAAATTAGTTTGTAGCGTAATTAAGTAGCTGGTGAGTGTGGGAGACCGTCAAACATAACGACAAGTGTCTGAGAAAGGGAGAGCACGAAAAGTTGTGAAAGGCAAGGTAAACTTAGTTGACTACAAAATGGAAATGGAACGAAACGTCCGTCAGACCTGGCCTGGCCTGCTGATTATACATATGCAGCAGTCGAAGCAGCAGCGCTGCCAACATATTGAGGGTCGCCGTGTAATACAATTTGTTGTTGGCATATTTTAGATACATATGTATATGTATAGACAAACACACATACATAGATACATATGTACATATACATATATACTCTCTTTCGTCTTATTTTCTCTAAAGCACAGCCCACAGCCGCCCATACAGACACAAACTTACATACGCAAAACCCATCATCCTCATTGCTGCCTCCTTCTCATCTCATCACCAGCCAGGAGATGTCTCTCAAGCCAAAAATAGTGGAATTTGTTGAAGTATGGCCACGGCTCCGTTGCATAGCCGAATCGGTGATAACACTCAGCAAAGTTGAGCGCGCCGTTTGGAACACTAGCTTTAGGTGAGTAGTGTAACTAACTAACTGCCCCACCACACAGTGCTCACAACCAGTGCCCATGCCCATGACGTTGTTGCATGAATTGCCAAAAACAAAAAAAAACGCCGAAACAAAAACAACAAAAATAGCAAATTAATTTCACTCGCACCAACTCAGGGCCGGACTATGCGTTAGACAGGGGGCCAAAACGGCAAAAGAAAAGTAAGAAAGGAATTTAGGCATATAAATGAATGTGTACACGCAACGGAAATATCTATAAGTAGTGGTTGGAATTACAATAAAATTGATTTTTTTAATCAATCAAACACGGTTATACATATGTATAATACCTTGGGACCTATCACAACAAAACATTGTCATCGTGATAAAGAATATTTGCGTTCAGAATGGAATTTTTTATATTGAAAGAAAATCAGCGTATTGGCATGTTTTCTACTCGAGTCCGCTCCTTACCACAATTAATTACATACAAACAATTATAATTTTTTGTCTACAAACATATATACATACTTACTTAATTTTTTTTGGTATTCCGCAGTGATGTTTATACGCTATGCGTGGCGCAGCCGGAACCGATGGCCGATCGTCTATATAGCGAGACAAAGCATTTCCTTGAATCGCACGTCCAGGAGATGCTCAATAAGAAGGTTTTAGCTGCAAATGATGCGACTAATGCAAATGCGACAACAACATCTGCAACAATGGGTGGCAAGCCGGATTTGCTGCAACGTTACTATACCACCTGGATGGAATATAGTCAGGGCATTAAATATTTGCATCAGCTGTACATGTAAGACAATTTGTATGAAAGCTCTCTAGATACTGCTAAGATTTTTTAAGGATTCGATCACTAGGGAAGTTAAGAAGTCTTAATTTTATGATGAAGTACGAAAATAGTTTAAATCCAATTTATTTTTTGTTAAAAACTAAATACTCGTTAATTATTTTGCTTTACAAAATGTTAAGTTTTGACGGTGATATTAAAAACTTTTCTATTTCTTTAATTTATCAACGGTTAAAATATCGAGATAAACATGCAAAAAATTCAAAAAGTGTCCTTAAAAGTTCTGGAATGTAATGAATAGGATTATATTTCCATCCATACTTTCGTCCATTAAATCTAAAACAAGTTTTAATGTTGTCAGCACACTTTAAATTTTAAAATTGCCATCAAATCAGTTTAAATTTTACTTTGTGATAAAGGTTTTGAGAGCTCTTCAATTTAAGTAGTACATAGAATGTATAGCCTACATCTTAATCACCATTGTTTTTTATTGCAGTTACCTGAACCAGCAACACATAAAGAAACAAAAAATCACAGATACTGAATCCTTCTATGGAAATCTGTCCAGCGATGCAGCCGAACAAATGGAAATTGGAGAACTTGGTCTGGATATTTGGCGTTTATATATGGTTGAATTTCTGGCTACAGAATTAGTGCGACATATACTGGAGGGCATAGCTGCTGATCGTGCCAGCAATGGGTCACTGGACTCACATCGTGTTCAGATCATAAACGGTGTGATACATAGTTTTGTTGAAGTCCAGGATTACAAGAAAACTGGCTCGCTGAAACTGTATCAGGAACTGTTCGAGGCACCCATGCTGGAGGCTAGCGGTACCTATTATACAAATGAGGCGAATAAGTTACTGCAACGCTGCAATGTCTCACAATATATGCAGGAAGTGATCAAGATACTGGAATATGAAAGTAAGCGTGCACAAAAATTCCTACATGTTAGCTCACTGCCTAAATTGCGGAAGCAATGCGAAGAGAAGTTTATCAACGATCGTTTGGGCTTCATATATTCGGAATGCAATGAAATGGTTTCCGAGGAGCGACGCCTAGATCTACGCAATATGTATATTGTGCTTAAACCTATACCCGATAATCTTAAGTCTGAGCTAATTCAAACCTTCCTTGAGCACATTAAGAATGAAGGTTTGCAAACGGTTGCCGCACTGAAAGGTGAAAATATACACATAGCCTTCGTTGAGAATATGCTAAAAGTGCATCAGAAATACCAGGAGCTAATTGCGGATGTCTTTGAGAATGACTCTCTGTTTCTGAGCGCATTGGATAAGGCATGCGCCAGTGTGATCAATCGTCGTCCTAGTGAGCGGCAGCCATGTCGCAGCGCCGAATTTGTGGCCAAATACTGTGATACTCTGTTAAAGAAATCGAAAACCTGCGAAGCGGAAATTGATCAAAAACTGACCAACAATATAACCATATTCAAGTACATCGAGGATAAGGATGTCTATCAGAAGTTTTACAGTCGATTATTGGCGAAACGTTTGATACACGAACAGAGTCAGAGCATGGATGCCGAAGAGGGCATGATCAATCGATTGAAGGTAAAATTTGAAGCATTTTGAACATTTTTAATGTTTACGAGAAATAGTTTAGTCACTAAAACATTTTCTGATTGAATGGTTTGAACTGAAAGTCTTACCAGATATATCTCTATATAATGTGATATCTAAATTATGTTGCAGAACATAATATCGCTATTAGATCATTTTTGTAGATCAGACTGTCTTTACACAGACTAAATTTTAAATGACAATAACAAATTTATTTAAATTTTAAAGAGAAGAAAAAAAAAATCATATTTAGGCTACAATTTATTTTGTTTCTCAACAAATTTGATCAAAAATTATTTATTTATGAATGTTAGGTTCTAAATTTAATAGTCTATTTAAAGATTCAATTTCGTCCCACTAAACTTTCTAATATCTAATATCTTTATACCTTTACAGCAAGCCTGCGGCTATGAATTTACCAACAAACTGCATCGTATGTTTACGGATATTTCTGTATCGACAGATCTGAATAATAAGTTTAACAATCATTTAAAGGACAACAATGTTGATTTGGGTAAATTAGTTAAAAAAGAAAAAATAATTAAATACATTAACACACACATTAAAAACATTTAAACAGGAATAAATCTATCGATTAAGGTTTTACAAGCTGGTGCTTGGCCTTTGGGTTCAACGCAATTAATAACATTTGCAGTGCCACAGGAATTTGAGAAATCAATTAAAATGGTAAGTGATACATGATGCACTTCATTGGAAGATTACTAAAAGTTTTGTGTTTTTTGTTTACAGTTTGAGGACTATTATCATAAATTATTTAGCGGTCGAAAATTAACCTGGCTGCATCACATGTGCCATGGTGAATTGAAACTAAGCCATTTAAAGAAATCGTACATTGTGACCATGCAGACCTACCAAATGGCCATAATATTGCTTTTCGAGACATGCGACAGTTTGACTTGTCGTGAGATACAAAATACGCTGCAATTGAGCGATGAAACATTTCAAAAGCATATGCAGCCCATGATTGAGTCAAAGCTGTTAAGTGCCAGTTCCGAGAATCTCGCCGGTGAGACGCGAATCGAATTGACTTTCGATTATACAAATAAGAGGACGAAATTTAAAATTAGCTCAGCACTGCAAAAGGAAACACCACAGGAGGTAAATGCGAATTCTTCAAGTTTTCGATAAATTAATTAATTTAATTATTTTAATTTTCTTATAGGTGGAGCACACAATTAATTCGGTTGATGAAGATCGAAAACTATTTTTGCAAGCAGCCATAGTGCGTATAATGAAGGCACGCAAAGTACTAAAGCACAATGCACTGATACAGGAGGTGGGTGTCCAATTAAATGGCAATCTAAGTTTACAAAGCAGTGTACGAAGCATTTCCGTCTATGAAATGTACAATGTATTTGATCAATCTAAAGAACGAAGTTGATATATGTACTTTTTATGGTTGCATCAATGTCAATCAGTCAATCTATTCATTAGTTATAGCTAACTAACTTCACTAAGCTTCGAAAAAGCAATCGGACAAAGGATCGTTTTTATATGTTTCCTTTTCATTCATCGCTCAGCCGATATGTATGTGGTGGTCGTTCATTGAGCACATTTTTTGTTGCACGTTGCTTAATCTGAATTTCTCGATTGCCAAACAATTTTATCAAATAATTCTAAATCTCATTTAGCTCTAGATTTCCAGTGTTGAACTAGAAACATGTGAAGTTTTCTGTTCAATTGATTAATGTTGGGTAGTTTTTAATTTTTTTTTTTTTACCAAAATGCGACAATTTAAACCGTCAAGAAATAATCGATTTTGTCCCAAACTAAAACTGATCATTGCACACTTTAATTGTCAAGGGAATGCTACAAATTAGATTTAGTTGTAATTTTCTATGTATTTTTATATACTATTGGAGTATCTTTTATATACTTATATCTGCAATATTGTTTTTTTTTTTCTATTTCACAGGTCCTTTCGTTATCAAAAGTCAGCTTTACGCCCAATATTGCGATGATTAAGAAGTGCGTTGAATCGTTAATTGATAAACAATATATAGAGCGTACGGCCAACTCGGGCGATGAATATAGCTATATGGCTTAGACTGCATACACACACCCAAAACACACACACACACAGATGCAGAATGAATGGGCAGTTTCTTAGAGATTATCTTAGCCTACGACATCTAAGTAATTTTAAAAATCATCATCCCCAATAATAATTGTAATATCTACGATAACAACAACCTAATCAAGAAATTTATTTTTGTTATACGAATCGAAAAAAAAAACAAAAGAAGGGGTATGGAATTGTTTATCTTTCACGCCCACAAATCGAAATTGATAAACAATTAATTATTATTAAATGTTTATCGAAATGGAGTCCCCCATCAAAGGGAATGTTGATTTCTTTCTCACCGTCTGATACTATTAGTTAGTTTATTTAGTTTGTTTTATTGTGTAATTTTCATTTTGTATTGTATATTTACACGTGCCCAGAACCCAAAAATACAAAATAATAATAATAATAATAAAAAAAAAAACAAATGATTAACTAAGCTAAATGTCGTCAATCTACATGTTCTACGGCCAACAGTTTGTTGATACAGTTGTTGGGATATAAACATCAGAAGATCAGTATGGACTACACTTAAATGGGTCGGCATTATTCTTTTGAAGTTAATTTTGTCTTAGCCAAATCAGGAGATTGAGTCTATTTACGGATTGAGTATCAGAAGAACTTGCCTTCTGGTTGTAACTTTATTTCACAACAAATTTTGAACATTAAAACTAATGGCAGCAATAAAACTCCCATCTTTAAAGAGAATCTCCGAGAAACGCGGGTGGCCCGCATGGCTTTCTCCTCAACTATACATATATTGGTTCCACAGTGTCAACGACAACTCATCACAAAAAATGAAATTTCAGATTACGTATTTTGTTGAAAGCCAATACAAATAGCTAAACTTAAGGAATTTAAGTTGGCGCCTTATAGATAAGACGCATTGTTGCACAAGATGTATAAAAGATGAAATGGAGTCTCATTACTGCACGAGTTTTATACTGCACCATGACATTGTCGTAAATTTTGATGAGTTCGAACAATAAGCAGATAATACATATTTCTTACTGGAGATTCTAGTTAGTTTAGTATAGTGATGAAGGATGGGCCCTTTGGCGGAATCAATTATCTTTTAAATCTGGGTCGAAGTCTTTTCGAAAGACATTCTAAACAAATATATAAGTCCTGCATAAGTAAACATTGATTTAGTTTCAAATGATTTACAAACATATACTTATGTATTATAAAAAAGAGGGTTTTTGAGTCGGATTTTTATAAAATAATATCAAAATACTGGTTCCTACATTCAAGAAGTCGGTAGTAATGAAATTTCTGATGATTATTATTATTATTTCAATTATCCGATCATTTATCTTATAAAAATGTATTCCGATCAGAACTTTTTCACGTTTTTAGTTAATAATAGTTTCTCGGGTCGGATAATAAATACAATATTATATGGAAAATTATCGGATATTAGCAAGAGTCAGATGGCTATATCGTTATAATTAACTGGTTTCTCCATTTTAATAATGGCTCCCAGATCACAGAATACTTTTATATTTGGATCAATTTCTTTAACGTCACTATAATCAAGAATAATCAATTTAAAATGCGTTTTTGTTCTTTTCTTTATTTTTTATTTCGTTTCATGCTACTTTTCTAAAAAATATATTCAATAATATTAATTCAAATAATTGTACATATATATATATATATATTGAAATATATATATTCATATATATATATATTTATATATATAGTTAATTATAATAAATACCAACTTGCTATAGCATATAATATAATTCTTTAATAATACTTTTCAACTTTATTTTCATCATTATTATTTGTGTTGCTTTTTATTCATTTTTCTGTTGGTTGGCTCAATAAAATTCTGCCAAAAAATTATCGCCGGCCATTGGCTTTTTCAAGTGACTGTGTTTAGGTGTAAATGTGTGTTTAAGTATATTTTGTCTGTGTCTGTGTGTGTTAATTGCATTAATTTTTCTGTTTTAGTTTAATAAAAAATATGTAATGACTAGTAAACGTTTACAGTTTGTTCTCCTCTCTTTATCTTGCTGCTATCTGCCTCTCTTCATTATCTCGTCCCGAGAATTCGAAATGCTCACTGGTAAAGTCAATATTTTTGTTTTGGGTTTTCATTTTCATTGGAGTTGAGCACTAAGTTTTAAGTTTTTTCATTTTGTTTTTGGGTTAAGTTTAGGTTTGCTTTTTAATAGTTTTCGAAAAGTTTTTTTTTGTTTTCTTGTTTTCATATAATTATTATCAAACATTCTTTGAAATCTGGAGGGCGTAACTCTTAATCTTTTCCAAATTTTTATATGTGGAAATAAATGATCAATTAAATTGGGTTTTGGTTGGTTTTCGGAAAAAACTCTCACAAATTTTGCAAAAACAATAATTATATGGACTTTTCTGTTGGAATTTATTGCACTCTGCCCATATGTATGTAAGTATATATCGAAATGAACCAACCAAAAGCTTTCAAACAGAAGAACTGGCTAACTGCGACTGTGCCGTAGTTTCTTTAATCTTGCAAAATGGCCATTCAGTAGAATTGACAGTCTTTCAATTAAACTAGAATACGTGAATTAGAAATACATTTATCTTTTAAGAATCGATTAAAAAATTCAATTCTACACAACGTTATTCCTAAGGAAATAAAATTTTTCACTCTAAAATTTTGAGAAATCTGATTTCGGAATGATATTTGTAGAGATTAAACTAATTTTCAAATTATGCACCGAAAATGAGAACCATATTTTTAGCATCTTTACCGATACAGAACAAGAGTATTTCCATACGTTTCTATTTTAGCAATAAGTATATGTTAAACCGGCGTTTTCGGCAAATGAGTAAAAGTTAGTAGTATTAGTAGAAATAAGTTAACAATAGTTCAGACAAACGTTAACCGAGATTTCTAGTCCGCTTATTTTTGTTTCGCAAACTGCGGCCCAATTGTTTTTTGCAAAATCATGATAATACCCAACACACTAAACCAAAAAAGAAGTGCTTGAAATATCAAACATTTTCCCCATATTGATAAAGTAAGTAATGCTGCCTAGAACCCTAAATGGTTCAGTTATACATATAGTATATATAAATTCAGTGCTTGTATACGTAATACACATGTTTTTTTTCCTTCCTCAAAATGTTGCATTTCAGTATCAGTTGCGTGCCGAGGGATTTGTTATGCTCTCAAGTTAGGTGATCTAGGTCCGGGTATGGTTCTGGCTCTGTTTAGGAAGTGGGTAATTGATTGAGCTGTTAGTGCTTCACCCTTGTCCGAGGCGGGCGTGGGCCGGGGGTGTTATATCTGGTGTGTTTCATTTTCATATGTTCATTAAATTTGCGTTTACTTTTTTCAGTTTTTTTTTCTTTTCGGTTTTATCATTTTGTTTACTCATTTCAGTCTTTACGATTCACGGCTTTGTGCATTTTGGAATTATTCAGTTTACGTTATATATGTATATATATATATATATATATGTTTTAGATACGATGTGAGAGTATATAGATATACTATATATATTTATATAAATTGCTTGCGAAAATTTCAAGGTGAGCTGAACATACGAGAACACGAGCGTGAAATGTTTTAGTGAGTGAGTGGGCGAGTGAGGTTGGTTGTGGGTTTTTGTAGCATTTAACTCTCATTTCTTTCAAATGTACATTGAAGTGCACGATTATTATCATCGTTTCTATAAATATATATAATGTATATATACTGGTAGTATATACTCTATATATAAAACATATCCAAAGTGAAAAGGTAGGGCAAGGGGGGCAGTGATTAGGCTTGCTTCGAATTTGGTTTCATTTTTTGTTTCTTGTGTTAGATGTATTCCTCTATTGATCCAGCGAAGCGGTTTTCGTACGTTTCCATAGAGTTTTGAAGAGCCCTTTCTTTTTGGTTTTGGGTGTAGCTCCATTATCCTTGCGATTGGTATTATCTTTACGTTTGGCCGAACCTGCATTTAGATCGAAATATAAATTATATGTATATACTTATTTTACATATGTATATCAAATCATTTTCTTACTAGTTTCAAATTCATAGGCATGCTTGCTATTATTATCATCCATGGGCTGATCGCAATATGCCTTATGCTTTCGTTCCTTATTGTTCTCTGCATTAAGAAATGGAAAATTAATAAGATTTTATGTGCAGGAATTGATTATTAACTTACTCTTCTTGGTGATGAGCAAACTGGTCACACGACGCAATGCCTCACGGGGTGATTTATTTAAAAATGAAGGTGTTAAATTTGGCGGCAACGTTAGAGGTTTACGCGATTGTCCTGTGCCGGACATACCGGCCGGATTATCCCAAACTCGCACTGAGGCCAATCGATCAATATTCTCGGTCGAGGCAGGACGCAAAGCACGCTGCTTGGGATACCAACCGCGTGCTGGTGCACCAGTCATTCGTAACATCTCATTGGAGGCCAAGGCATGATTAATCGAACGTTGGCGACAGATCTGGGCAGTGCCATAGTTGCCACCTGAAATAAATGTAATAAATTAGTAAAATTAATTAACTAAATATTTGAAATAAATAACAAAGAAAATAAATAATTTCAAAGACTTATTTCTTGGCATCTAAAAATGTTCTGGGATTACATGCATTTGATTTAGTTTAAAGTAATAGTTTAAGGAAATTCATTCCATTTTATTATATCTACATTTAAGTCTCTCCTAGTTTTCGATTAATTGATTGGAATCGTTATTCAGACCTTGTTTTCAATCATTCTCGTTTTAGTCAGTTAAATAAAAAGTAATTGCTCTTTTTTTCTAGAAATACTTTTTAGTTTCACCTCTCAAATATTTTTGTCTATATTTAATATGTTGTGAACCATATTAAACACAAGTGGGTGAATTCGGTGCAGCCATTAAATTACAAGAATTATTTTTAGCAGGCATTTATAAAACAAAAGTGATAGCAATCGAAATGGAATCGACCTATTTCCGTTTCCACATGTTAAGTTACGAAATGTTCATAAAAAATGTTATGTGTTCCAATCGAATTAATTTGAAAACCATTACATAATCGATTCTTAATTGATTCTTGAGGGCGAATTAATTGCTGGGAAAGCAAAAACGAAAAAACTCCTATTCCAAAACAGTTTTGATAGAAAGGGAATGTTCTTTTAGAACGATTTGTATTCGGAGAATAGATTTGATTATGTAGTTATTTAATTTCAGTTGATTTGACAAAGAGCCAACTTAATCGGATGAGATTTATTCCTGTTACTTACCACCAATGCCCAAAATGGAGGTGCCCATATTAATGCTATTCGATGTACTGGATCTGGGTGCTGTTCGCGAACCACTCACAGGCACGGGCTCGTTTTGGCGTCGATATGGCGTACGTGGTATGTCACAGCTGCGATAAGAGAAATGTACTCGGTTATTAGAAATTAAGTTCATCTTAAACGATGGCTTACCCTCTGGCAAAGATTGGCGTTTCAGGAAGACTACATGAGGTTTGCAGGCGATGCTCCTCGCGCGGCGATTGTTTTAGGCTGCGTTTGGTGCCATAGTTGATATACCTGCGTTGATAGGAACCGGTGGCGCCTTCGCCACACGATCCAATGGTACCCATATGGGGCACCGGCGGCGGTGGTAACGGTGGCATCTGACCCAGGCCAGTGGGTGTGGTTATGCCACTGCCACTGCTATAGTGTCCAAATAATTTCGGTGATCTTTTACGGTATTGTGAGTCAATGCTCCAGGATTTCATTGTGTTGGAAGAGTGACCACCAGGACCCACGGCGCCGACGCCGCCGCTGCTACGATGAGGCGGAACAATGGGAGCTGCGGTAAGACCCTCGGCGAAACTGGTAGATTGATGTGCCGGTGCTGGTGGCGGCGGTAGCTCATCAGTAAAATGACGCACTGCAGCCACATTATCGCGGCTACGACGTGTATGGCTATTACTATGCACTGCAGCTCCCGATGCAGTGGCATGCACCTCCACCACGGTGGTGGTGCGATTGGATGGAGCAGCAACTGCTGATGCTGGCAGTTCTAGCTGTTTACGGGGCTCCACTGGCGACGGCGGCAACGGGGCATCGTAGTCAAACATATCCGGATTGGAACTGGGCGGCGATGGTGGCAGTGGTCCCAAAGTAGGCAACTGTGACAACAGCATCTCCTTGGCACTCTCGGATTTATGCACACCGGGTCGAAACTCAAGCACTCGCTTGGCATGCAAGGCCTCCGCTGCGGCAGTGGCAGAGGCACTGCTTCCTGGCAAACCAACCGCTCCAACTCCAGTTGCTCCCACTCCATTACTGACTGTCGCCTGTTGGCCCACAATGGGTAAGTCCCCACGTAGCAGGGCGCTTATGTTATGCTCTATTTGTTTTAGTGGGGCACAGCCATAGCTAAAATCGGAAAGCTCTTCATCCTCCTCCAAAGTGGGTGCCAAATCGGTGTGGGGTGTTGTGGCATTCGATACGCGTTGATCTGAAAGAAGAGAAAATGTATTCTTAAGTATAACAAAACGAGTAAACAGAACAAAGATTCACAATCGGTGGGGCACATTTTCCAATGAAATGGTTAACCGTTTATACTGAAAAACCGTTTAACAAGATAAATCTCACTAAATAAATCGAATATATCGACAGATTTATAGAAATATTGTTGATAACCGTTTTAACGATTTAGAAGTTCTTTAGTTAGGTTAAACGAAATAAATAGCGTTTCCTATTATGCAATCGATTGTACCACTAGTTTGAGCCGTTAAGACGGTTAGATTCCTTACCATTTCCATTATATGCATACATATCGTAGCCATTATTGCCATTCAAACGCGCCTCATCGAACTCTTCGCTACTCGATGTATTGTCCGGCATGGATTCGGCACTCAAACGCTTTTCGGTTAACATGGCCGTTTTGCTTTTCATCGGTTTATTGTGGGCGAATTGATCGGGTGCCTCGGCTATATCCAGCGAGAGAGCTGCCCGGTGAGCAGCAGCTATTTCCAAGCCTCGCCGTGTATGAGCCGCTGCCGCTTCGCATTCCTTGTAAATGAAATTCATCTCGGCCGAAGCCGCTGCTGCTGTTGGTGGCTGTGGTGGTGGTGCGGCAGCTACTACAATCACCTGTGCCGGTGCTGGTGCGGGTGGCAGAGATGCTGATTCGCTTTGCTCACTATCGCTAGTGTAGAACTCATTGCTTATGGCACCCGCACCACCGCCGCTCAATGAAGTGCGTGGTGGTTTTGGTATACTAAAGATGTCAGCGGCACGCGGCGGTTTCTTTGCCGTGGAGCGGCGTATAACAAAAGTGCCCTTGCCCAGCATGCTTTGTTCGTTGTAGACGAAACTATTGTTGAAGTCGGTCAACTGATTGGATCGTTGCCCTTGTTGTTGTTGCTGCTGCTGTTGTTGATGCTGCAAGATAAATCGGAGAAAATACTTCAATTAGGTGTAATTAATTTAATGGAGAAACATTCCATTACCTTTTTGTTCGATGCACCGGATGCCTTTTTCATGTTAGACGATTTCTTTTTATTGCTCTTGAAATGTATCTCCCAGGCCACGCCATTCTGTTTGACTGGCGTCAGGTCTGTCGATATGGTTGACTCTTCCAGCGAGTCCTCCGAATAGTCGTCATCCTTTTTCAGCAGCTTTCCCGTGGCCATATTCATATTGGAGGCCGATGGCGACGCCTCGCCACTGGATGTATGCTGTGACCCAGACGACGATGAGGATGATGTCGTGCTATTGGAATGTGGATTCAACATGTGACAAACCTCCTTGTGTTTCTCAACCGAATTCAATAAACGTTTGCTCCGTGCCCCCTCACCGGTGCCGGCTGCCTTGGCCGATGGACCCGGATAGATTGTAACCGGATGTTCATTTACGATAGGTTCAGGCAATTTAGCCAGGTTGCCACGTAGCACAGCATTATGCACGGCACTGATGTCAATGCCCAGTGCATTACGCTCCCCATTGCAGCTGCCAGTGCGATTGTTGGCCTCCAATCCACTAGAGGAATTTGCCACGGAAGTGCCAACCAAATTGGAAGAGGTCCTAGCACCGCAACACGGTAGACTTGAGTAGTTGGAGTTGGTGGCTGGCGTCGAGTTGGCACTACGTGCCTTGGGCTGGAATGGGTCGAAATAGACATAAGAGTTATGGGTGGGTTAATTGGTTTCCCATTAGCCAGCATTGCTCTGGGGGTTGTGTGGATGTATGTATGAGTGGATGGGTGTCCAGGTGGTTACTCACCAGCGTTGTCTGTATAAGTGGCGTCGTTGTTGTTTCCTGGCCATGCTCCGCCTCGGATAATTTTGTTAGATTTTCGGCTGTGCCGTCGACTTCATTGAAACTGCCCTCGGGCACAGTGTCTGTGCTGGGTGTTTGGGGAACATCTTCCGAGTCTTTTTTGGACATGCTATTGCAAAATGGGGGTAAGACATACAATATTTTCTATGATTATTATAGACTAAAAGATTGCAACACCAATTTGTGCGAGACTATAATTTAAAAACTTGCGAGTTTTACATAATTTAACAGAAGTTTCCTAAGAACACTTTAACTATCCCAAAATCTTCTTTATATCAGTCTTGCGAAACCGAAATAAAGAGGTTATTAAAGCTAAAATTTGTATTTAAGAAAGTTGGAATCAAATCGTAGCTCAAATAAATTTTGGAAAAAAACCAATACCGAAACTAAAATATTCATATTTGATGGAGCCGAACGAATGAACGAGAATCTAATAATCCGCAACCAAAAATGTTAATTTACTCCTATTAAATGTCTTGAAAAGTTTTTGGAGACTTGGTTGAATTTGAGTTGATAAAATTTGGTAATTACAATTTTCTCCAGAAACTTTGAAAGAAACCCATGAGATCCTGCTAGTATGTTAGATCTTCAGCCTGTTTCTCTAATATGAAATAATTTTAAACAGTTTTTTATTTTTAACTGCTATTAATTGTTACAAAATATAAAAATAACTGAGTTTTTGCAAGATAGTTCATGTTGAAACTTAAGATTTAGCTCACTATGTTTTTTTTCCAAGGGGAAGTTGGGTTATCATTCAAATCTATAGTCCGTTTTGGAGTTAATAAATGAGTCGATTTTATTTAAATCTGTATCAACATTTTTGCTGAATTGACTTTACTTTAATTTCAAGAACAATATAAGAGAGAATGTAGGGAGAAAAGTTTTGTAAAAGTTTAATTTACATTTTTTTAAGGTAATTATCTATATATGTTAATATTATTTATTAATTTGAGACCACGATAATTCAAATTGGACTGAAGGTTTTTTTAAACGAATTTTTGAATACGGCTCCACACATTTATCGCCTAAAAAAATTTAGTATTTGGATTACCAAATCGGTGTATGTAAATTTGGAATATAGCACCTATTATTATGGAAACTGGAGTTATAGAATAAGTATAATCATAATCAGATAAATCGAAATGAATTTAACAAAAGGTAAAAATGTCCAGCATTTTGGTTACTCACTTTTTGCGACTTAGACTCATGTAGCCATCATCCTCCGATTGATTTTCACCACTATTGCTATGCAATGCCACCGGTTTCGTTGTAGCTTCCTCAAATTCGGATATGATCTCATCCAGAACTTTAATAGGCTCCGGTATATCGTCGAGGGAGATGGGCTCCAGTGACTGTAGCTGCAATTGCTCGCTAAAAATGAAAATCAAATTAGTAATTAGGTCTATCTCCGCCGTCCACTCTCTGTCTGTGGTCCATTTAAACAATTCATTCGGACTCTTTGTTCTAGAATTTTAATTAAATTACAATCTGGCGACATACTTTTGCTTATGCTGGTCACAAGCATCTGGCAGCTCGGAGTCAAACTCATCCACATCCACATTGCTGGCCATCTCGAAAACTGGACCAGCAGCTGCCGCGGCGACCTCCGTTTCGGATGACGCCTCCGTGTTTGTTTGCGTTTTGGGGTCCGCCTTCAGTTCCAGTTCGTCCAACGCCTCTGCTTCAGTTTCAGTTTCAGCCTCGTTTGAATCGCGTGCTCCACACGATTCAGGTGCTGCTGCCATTATGCGATTTTCATTGAAACCATGGACTGACTGTGTATTATATTATTGTTGTTGTAGTTGTTGTTGTTGTTTCTTTTTCGTTTTCTCTCTTTCTCTGCTGTCGTTTCTTTTGATTATGAAAATGTAATCAATGCGCCCACAAAAGGCGCTGCTGCTGCTCCCTCTGCGACGACTCTTTCTCAATTGTAGTGTGTGAAAGTGATTGGCGTTTTTTCGTCGTCGTCGTCGTCTCCGTCTCCTTATTTTTTTCAGGTCATTAAATTCATCATCGAAATGTTTCAGTTGCTCTGCAAATGAAGAAGAGATAGAGATGCTGGAATGAGTTTAGAGAATTCGTAATACTTGGCGATGTGTAAACCGCTGTCGGCGCTATTAATAAATAATTAATATTGATTTCGGTAGCGTGTGATAACCAATTAGGCGCGCGTGCGATTTAGATGCCTTTCGCTTTGGCTTTGGCCGCTGCCTTCTCGCGAGTGGCGCAATGTTTGTTCAAAGGATATGGATATTTTCCGTTTTGCTAGGAAATTGATATTGATGTGAATGACAGGAGAAATGAGGGGGAAACAGCGGTGTGAGCCTAGCCTAGGTGTGGTGCGAAGTTTCCATCATGCAAACAAAATGTTTGAAGATAATTGATTTTATAGACATGCAAAGTGATTGCCTGTCTTCCTGCTCCGTGCCTCTTTGACCTTGACTTTGGTGAAAATCATAGTACATAATTGCCTGTATATTTAATAAGGGCTCCCATTTACATAATTTGGGAACGGAATTTGCAATTATTAAATTTTTATCGTAAACAAGATTGAATAGCGCACATTTTACACAGTCCAATAAAATCGCGGAAACTTCATTGTTTAGATATTATAATATTTTAAATACAATGAGAACGTTTATACGATGAACATCGTTATATAGAAGTACACCATAGTGAAGTTCGACTGTATTCTCTTGGAGGTCCTTGAGTGACGAAATTTTAGATACATGACACAATTGTAGTTAGCTTCATGTGAAAAACTCTTGTACATACATTCTGTCCTGGGAAAATAAGTACATTTTAAGGTGATTCCCTATTTTACAGCAATTTGGCAATAAGACTAACTAAAATATGTACATTAGTTGTCACATAGTGTCACTATCGGAGGATTTTAAAAAATTTCTTGTAAGCGGGGAGCGGTTTTGACAATGTGTCGGTCTTACTGGAACTTATCAATTGACTAATAACTACAAAGAGGACTCATTCTAGATACAAATTCAGAATTATTTTAGAAACTTTTTACGACAACTCTTAAGAAACTATTCAATTCAAATCGGGCATTTACATATTCCACATAGGAATGAATTTTTATGATAACGTAAGCGTTTTGTTTTATTTAGTTGGAATTCTCAACTAGTTTTGAAGGTGGCCATTGCAACTATGCAGTCATTAGAAAAGTCTGCTGATGATAGACCTTAGTGGTTCTAAAATTAGCTATACATTCAACCGGCATAATTTTCCTAATGCCTATGATGTTTATTAATCTTACTAGTAAAATTTAACTCAATCTGGCTAATACTAAATTTTTAACCCATGAACACTTAAAGAATCGGGACCAACTTCATAACCGTGAAGTCCTCCTAGTACTGAATGGTTTGATATAATGCTTAGTATCAATCTTTTGTAACTGAAATATCTATTATATAGAAAGATACTATGATCTTAGGTGTCGTAGTGTCTCTCGATAAAACTTTTTTCTTATTATCCTCTCTATCTATTTCTGTCTCTCTCTCTCTTTTTATGTTATATTTCCAAGACCGTTTTCATTTACCGTACACACGGTTCTAGGTGAATTTTTGTGCTCCGTGAAAAGTTTTCCTATTTTATCGCTCTTTGTTCGCCCTCATTTCTGTGGAAATGCTGGAAAATCATTTTCACATTATCGCACACACATTTTTTGTTTTTCTTTTTGTTTTAGCCAATTAAAAATTGTTCAAGCAACAAACGTTTTTTTTTTTTGTGTGTGCATTGATTTTTCACGTTTTTATTGGCTGGTGTGAAAAAACAACAACAACAACACACATACGCAGTCTCACACTCTCTTACTCCCACTCTTACACCTTCTCTGCCTGTCGTCGCATTTCGCCTTCCTTATCTTCATTCATATTTTCTATACACTCTGGCATAGAGAAGGAGTAGGAGTCGGAGTTTTGAGAGAGAAAGAGAGACAGGAGAGCCAGGCGCATGCATACCTCCCACACTCACACACACGCATATACAGATATATGTATACAAACTCACGATGCTATATATAAACATGATTTTTGCTCTGATTTTTGCAAAACAAAAAAAACTATTTTCTCCTCGTTTTTCTATTGGATTTTTGTTCAACGGATGCAACAAAACAACAATAGATACAAAAAGTTTTGCCATATATTTTAGATTTCTTCTTTTGCTAAAACGGAAAAATTTCATTTCCGGTGTTATTGGCCACCTACACATACACACACACACACACACGTACACAAAAAGCTAACTTTGTCTAACTGTAAAATTTACTGCGGCTTTACTGAATGAAGTTTCTGCAGGGAGTCTGGCATCGATTTTTTCTTATGCAGACACACACTCATACAATCACAACACACATGCACATATTTGAAGTGAGTGGGAGGGCGAGAAAAAAAAAGAAGGAGGTGGAGAGGAAGCCGCACTCATACACTGACAAAGCGAAATATACTTTTCATTTCGGCTTTGCCTAATAATTGCACTTAAAAGGTCAAATCAAAAATCGTCCAATTGGAAATGTTACTAAATATAGGCAACAAAGCGCACGCACAGATACACTCACAACTGCGAGTTAGATATGTAGATAGATGGGAAGGTGGAGGGGGTGTTGAGTGGGTTGCTTTGTCGGTAATGACAGACGACGCGGCGGCGACTTTAACGGCGGCTTTTCTTCTTTTTAGCCTTTGTTCGAGTCACCGAATGACAAAAACAGACACAGCAGATGGGGTGGGAGGGGAGTTTCAACTTCCGAGAACAACATTTTGCAATTTTTGCTTACACTTTATGCACATAGGTATACAACATTAGTATCTATGTAAATGTGTTCGTATGTTTGTATCTTTGTATATACCTCCTCTGCACGTCGCGTTATTCACTTCTTCCACACAAAAAATTCGTATAAACTCAAGCGCCGTCGCGCACTATGGAACGACTTTAACGTCTGCGGGTTGATTTGCGACTGAAGAAAATCAAGAAATTGTATGAACACATGTCGGACAATTGTGAATAGTGAATACACTTCTTTACAGAAAGTGGTTGTAAGACAAGAATTTTTTTTGATATTTGTTTAGTATATGATAAAGTAGTAAACTATCAACCTAACAATTTTTACAAGCACTAGGAGCAACTATGGGACAGGGTTGCTTTAACGGCTCTCCACCTTATTAATAGTTTTTGTATACGATTTAAGTTCAGCAATCCATCGATTGAATATAAATAAATGTTTGCCTTAGAAATTTGTCTATTTGTTGTTTTGAAATTTGATCCGACATACTAAAAATGTTTACATTTACAAGTTGCAACGAACTGAATACCCTAAATATAACTCTTGCAAAAAATGTAAAAATTTGTGAACAAAATTTTGAGAATATTAGTAATTAGAAACAATTTCCATTTAAAACTTTTCTCAACTTTACATAAAAAGTATTCAAGTTTCGTTCTAATCGTTGTCAAGTCGATTAGCACATATATCATTTTAAAAAACCGATTTTCCAAAAAAAAAATCCAGTTATTTTATTAGTTATTTAGCTAATGAAAATGTAAGCAACTTATTGTTACTCTACCCTCCACCATTCTTTAGCAAAGAGCATAACTAATCCAAAATGCTCTTTCTTCGAAGAGAAAAAGAGTATAACATTTGAGTGTATTTAACAGCGCTGAGAAATCTAACAGTTTATTATCGAGTAGCCCTCGATAACATAAACAAATTGAATGATATCGCTAACTATCGTGTCGTGGCAAATTCAAAATAGAAGTACTGGACATTTTTAGGTGTTAATTCAAATTTGAATTAAATGAAACCTTAGTGTTTACCGAACACGGACCTTTTTTTTAGGGGATTTTGGTTTTTGTTATAATAGTTCGGTACTATAAAACAGCTTACCTACAATTATAACACCGAAGAATCAGAACTCAACAAAACTACTTGAGAGATACGCACAATAGCGAAAATTTCAACGTTTTGTTTCAATTTTCATGAAATTTAAAACGATACTTCAATATTTTTGACAGATTCGTAAAGGGTTGTTGGTTGACGCACATATAAATATGGTACTATTGAAAATGCTTCGATAATTCATAATCTTGGATTCTTTTACTAAACGAAAGCTGGAAATTCTTCAATGTTTCATCCAAGATCCCTTTAGGGAGCATGGGTAAATGTTAATTGCTATTGTTAAATTCCCCCATTGCATTCATTTTTTGTTGTATGTTTATATAAACTTAAATACGTAATCAGTTACTTGATTTATTTACGGTTGTTGTTGTTCTGTTATACAATTAATAATCATCAAAATTTCTTTAAATGTTTCTTTTTTTGTGTTTTTATAACGCTGACAAAACACGGCACACCCCCCTTAGGTGGTGTTCGGGGCATGTGTTTGTTCTATGCTCCGTCAGGTGCCTGCGCTGATTTAATTGCACTGGCCGCCAGATTACATTTTGTCCAAATACTGGGAAAGATCGGGCAGACCTTCCTTAAGACCCTTACGTTTACGTGTGTCCTGGACAATCTGGTAGGGTTTGCTGGCTGGCTCGCTTGGGTCACCGGGCAGCACTTGCCAATGGTCGAACACGCACTGAGGGAAGGCCTGGCCTCCGGTGTTGGAGCGGAGATCGGCGGTGAATCCGAAGGATTCGTTGACAGGCAGGTAAGCCTTAACCACGAACATGGGAGTGCCGACAACTTGGTTCTCCTCGAAGACATGACCACGACGACGATTGAGCACACCATAGATGCCACCAACGGCGACTTCGGGACACTGAATTTCGCACAGGTATACTGGCTCCATTAGACGGGGACCGGCTGTGATAGCAGCAGCATACAGACAACGACGAGTGGTTGGAATGATCTGGCCACCACCGCGATGGATGGCATCAGCGTGCAGAGTCACATCATAGATGTTGAAACGAACACCACGCATGTTCTCATCGGCCAAGATACCCTCCTTGGAGGCCCATTGGAAACCGGCGACAACGGAATCCTTGATTTCGTTCAAATATTGCACAGACTTGGTGCAATCCAAGATGAAGTTGGGTCCAGTGCCATCGGGACCAAAGCACCAGATCTTACGGGCCTCAGTTACATCGTAATCGTATTTCTCAGCCAGATAACGGGCACGAATTTTGAAATCGTCCTTGGAGCTGACATCACCGTTGTCAATGTCCTCGGGCAGACCATCGGGCATGGGCAGAGCCTTCATGTGGAGACGATTGTGCTTGTTGGGCGACTTGGACAGACACATCTGGTTGGATTCCTCCACCACGGTCTCACGGTATGAGACAACGGGATCGGATTTCTTCAGAGGAATGCAAGCGTGATCCTCTTCCAGATCCTTAAGGCAAATTTCCAAATGCAATTCACCGGCACCGGCAATGATATGCTCGCCAGACTCCTCAATGATACATTGCACCATAGGATCGGATTTGGCCAGACGCTTCAGACCCTCCACCAATTTGGGCAGATCAGCGGGGTTCTTGGGCTCGACAGCGACACGCACGACAGGCGACACAGAGAACTTCATCACCTATAGTAAAGAAATAATAATTTTTTGAGTTCTGGGGGGATAGAACAAACTCTATGTCGATCACTAATCCGATCAACTTACCTTCATGTTGTGGGCATCCTTGAAAGTGGTGATGGTACCGGTCTTCACCAAGAACTGATCAACACCGACAAGACCGCAAATGTTACCAGAGGGCACATCTTCAATAGCCTCAACATAGCGACCCATCATCAGAATGGTACGCTGAATGGCCTTCTCGTACAGATCCTCCTTCTTTCCGGGGGTATAGTTGGGTCCCATGATGCGGCACTTCTGGCCGGTGGCAACCTTGCCAGAGAACACACGTCCAAAGGCATAGAAACGTCCCTTATCGGAGGTCGGCACCATTTTCGAGATGTACATCATCAATGGACCATCGGGATCGCAGTTCTTAACAGCGACGGCAGCCTCATCATCCTGAGGACCCTCGTACAACATTTCCATACGATATTTCTGGGCAACCACTGGCGATGGCAAATGGATGGCAATCATCTGAAGCAAAGCCTCACCGGCTGGCAACCAAGTACGCATCACAGTCTTCAACAGAGCCTTGCCATCCTTATCCTTATCCTCGTGCTTCAGGGTAACACCGATCTTCTCGAGCAGGGTACCGATCTCCTCCTTCTTGTAGTTCATGATAGCATCGAACACCTTGTAGATGGGGTCCAGAATGTACATGCAGAAGGAACGCTTGTTGTCAGCCTCCTTTTGCTTTTGCCATTTCTTGGTCTTGGCATTGAAGAAGTTCTCACCCCACAAACTATGAAATGTTAAAGAAATGGGAATTCACAAGAGTTAATCAAGGTGACTTTGTTATCAGTTTATTGATAAATATGCGGAGATCATAGAATTGCAACGTTTTCTTTTTCTAATCATTCTTTAATTTTTTATTTTTTGGAATTTAATTTCTAGAATTAGAATTGTACACTACAATCGAAAGGTTGACTAAAAACTGGTTTTCTCTTCTTAAAAAAAGCGCTCGAAATGCTGTTTGTTTTTGGAACTGAATGTTTTTAGGGAACTACATTTTTCTCGTGTCGTTCGCCCTTCGTTGTATAAGATTCTATTAATAGATACAAACTGTAAAATTCTGATTTTTGTACATTTCGAACAAGTTCACATAAAAAATTAGAAAGCATTATGAACTTGGAGATCAGACTACGTTATTATATTATTTGTTTTACGTTCGTGACGTATTTTAATAGCTACATTTCTTATCTGTTTTTTACTTTTACGAATGTTTTCGACTTTGATATTAAATAACTACTGATAAGCTAACTAATGCTAGAATATGTAGTAATAGACTTTCTATTTCGAAGAAGACGTTGCATCGAATGAAAAATAGTATAAGATAACTGCCTTAGCATACAACGTTAAGACATTAGGAAAGCGGTCCCGATGCAGCGTTTCAACAGTTTCCTTAATATTTGATCTACTTTTATTTTTATGGCACTTGTGACGCCTTCATCACGCGTAACTCTCTCAAAAGAGAGAGCTACACGCTCAACGTCACACGTTTTGTGCTAAAAGTATAGAAATTCTTTATATTGCCGGGTATACACAAACTTACCGGTTCATTAGCTTGACCACATCGATCTTGAATTTCTCAGAGTACATTTCGGAGAACTGCTTGAGAGTAAAGGCCCAACCGTGCAGACCGGAACCGAAACCAACGGAACCCTTGGAGGGATCCACACGCACTTCACCCATTGGACCGCCATCGTCATTGTAGGTGGCAATAATAACGTTCACGTTCTCGACAATACGCTGGAAAGTCTGATACAATTCCTCAGCATCCAATTGGAGTTCAAGCAGAGCACGGTCCATTTTGTTCATGAACAGAATGGGCTTAATACGCTCAGCGATGGCCTGACGCAACACAGTTTCGGTTTGGACACACACACCAGAGACACAATCGACCACAACGAGGGCACCATCGGTGACACGGAGAGCGGCTGTCACCTCCGAGGAGAAATCAACGTGACCGGGTGAATCGATCAAATTGATCAAGAAACCCTTGCATTCCTTCTCGCGCTGATCGGCTTGGGTGATGAAAACCAGATCCTTCTCCTCGACCTCGAAGTACATGGAGATGGCACTATTATAATCAGCGAGAGAGAGAGAGATGAGAAATTAAATATTGATCATTTTGTCGTGTGTACACAATAATTACAAAAGATAAGCTCCCGATCATTGCAAACGCATTCTATCAATTGACCTCAAAAACACTTATAAGTTTGAGGTCATAAGGATAGAACCGTAACCGCGTGGTAATTCAAATTTTCGTTGAAATATGGGCAACCACTTCGGTCTGTAACAATGACGTCATGAGGCCACTTGAGCCCACACACAATGATTCTTCGCAGCTATAATTTGTCATTATGAGTTTAGTTAGTTGTTCAATTGCTTACGTTGACTTGATGGTAATGCAACGCTCCTGCTCATCCTTACGGGTGTCGGTGAAACGAGTCTCACCAGCCTTGGCACCAGCAATAATACCGGCCTTGGACACCAAAGAGTCGGTCAGAGTGGATTTACCGTGATCCACATGGGCAATGACGGACATGTTGCGAATATTACGCTTCCTGTCCATCAGGCCACGGATTTCGTCGACGGTGAAGTTGACCTACAAATAAAACCAAGATAAAGATAGGGCAAATAGGGCGGGGTTGGGGCAAGAGATGCATATTAAAAATGGCGTCCATCAAAATGTGAGAAAACGAAAATCATGCTTTTAGAGTCTTTGGTGGAATTTTTGAGGTTACGTTCGATTTAAGAACCACTTGCAAGGTAACACAAAAAACATTTATATATATATTTAAAAATAATCTGACCATTGCTCTATTTATTTCACAATCTTGCACATATTGTCTCTTCTTCTTCTTAGCCTCACATAGACTTTTCAATAGCAAACTTTTGCATACGTCATTTTGGTCTTTGTCTCTTGCATTTCACCATTCTCACACATTCACAATCGCACGATTTCACACATACGCGTATAGACGAACTTGTTCACACACACACACATAGTCAAAATGAGACTGCCAGGTCCGCAGTATTGAGGTTAGAAACGAACAAAAACCTCTCAATTCCGCAATTTAGATACAAATTCATGATTAACAATATTTCCTGTATTGCAATTGAAATTATTTGCATTGTTTCTATGAGTTGCACCTACCATTTTGGTTGTTTAAGGATTTTCACGTGGACGAACTTTAAAAACACTACACGCCTGCACTGGCGTCGACAGGAAAAAGAAAGAGAACGTGTTCGTGCTCAGCGTTGCCAGAAGTCACTGACACTAGAGCTGGGAAATCCATCGATGGTTCAATCGATAGTATCGATAGAAATTAAAAAGTGCGATAGATCGATGGAATTTTTTGCAAGGATTTGGAGGAGGTGCGTTTTGATCTTGGCAGTATGGACAAGTTTTTACACACCTCCCGTAAGTATTTTACCCTGAAAGTTTATTATCCAGGTGGATTTTGATTCAAAGTCTTAAGAAATAATTTACAAAGAATGCTAGGACTTCATTTTTATTCAAATGTGTCGGAAAAAAAATCGACTAAAAACATAAAACGGGTGGATGCAATCATTACTATTCGGCAATACTTGGAGCAAAGCAATTCACCAGAAGACGAGGATCCTTTACAATACTGGCAGGTAATTTATATTACCTTCTATTTTACCCAATTTTTCATACAATTGTTTTCAGAGCTCAGCCAAAGTGCAGTTAAACACCTATGCATACCAGCAAGCTCAGCGGAATCTGAAAGGACATTTAATAAGGCAGGAGCAAATGTATCGGACCGAAGAGCGCGCTTAAAGCCAAAGCATGTGAACACATTGGTTTTTTTGGATAAAAACCAATGGCTTCTTAACAATTAAGTCGAATTGTTATTGCCTTTGGCTTAGCTTGTCTTTTTCTGCAAGATTTTCATATTAATTTGGAAAGTAATTTAACGTATCATTAAGTGTTTTCGTTTTTTAGCACAATAAGTTGCTGAGACTGAAGATCTCAATAAAGTTTGTTTTTGTTTCTGTAAAAGACTTACATATATAGTTTTAAGTTATCTAGACTGAAGATCTCCATGAAGTTTGTTTTTCTTTGAAAATTAAGTTTTTATTTGAAGTTAAAGTTTTTGTTTCAAATGTTAATTACATAAATTTAAAAACATAAATAACCGTTTTGTATTTTATTTGAATAATAATTCGAATATCCCTTTTAGCCATAAAAAATTTTTTATTTTAAAAATACTGAATCATCGATATTATCGATCTTTTTTGTTTCAAATGTTAATTACATAAATTTAAAAACATAAATAACCGTTTTGTATTTTATTTGAATAATAATTCGAATATCCCTTTTAGCCATAAAAAATTTTTTATTTTAAAAATACTGAATCATCGATATTATCGATCTTTTTTCTATCGCTGAAAAAAACATCGAGGGGGGAGACTATCGATGGATTCCGAGCTCTAGCTGACACAGATAACGTGTTGCCAGTACCAGCGGTAAACCACAGGTGGCAAAACTTGTGGCTTGTGGTGCTGCCAGAGTAAGCATAAAATCTATTTCTGGCAAGTCTAAAAGGTATGACTGTTTTTACGAAAATTCAAATCAAAGTAAGGCGCGCAAGATTGGGGGCGATTTGTACATGTCTAAACCTTATCACATACATATCACAAAATATATCAAAAACGAATATTAAATCACAAAAGAAAACGAATTCTATAAAACCCCAACATATTACGAAACCACGGAATAAAAAGAAGAGGAATTCAACTGAAATACTATTCAAAAATAAATTAGCCCCAAACAGAATTGATTAGACTTGCATTTGAAAACACTAGACTTACACACTCCCACTGTCGAAATGCAACATTTTTAACCTTATATAAGGTAACATAAACTTCTTACATAATACAAACATGCATATATTTATGTAGTTACATGCAGTTTTGCATTAAGACTTATTTTTTGGTCTTTCTTTAATTCTGATTCTATCGATTGCCAAACAAATTTATCGAACTATTTTTTTTTGAAATTATACCATTATATTGAGATCATGAACGTAAATTTTGTTAACTTAGATTTAGCCCATTTCTTTCCAAGTGCATTTAAATGCAAATACCTACATTATTTTATTCAAATATTAATATTGAACTCTTAAAAGAAATTGCTGCTCTAGTAAAACTAAATGAAATTGCTTACATAAATTGATTACATCAATTGCCACCCAATTTGTGCTATATTATGTATGTACCATTTATATTTTAAATGTATCTTCAGTTTTAAGGAGAGCACTAACTTTTTTTTTAACTAGTTGAAATGTTAAAGAATTAATTAACACGGTTATATCACTCTGATTTTATGAAATTCGATGGAATGATAGAAACTGATATCATCAATGTGCCAAGAAGCAAGAACATTTCCTTTTATCGAATTCCAAGAGCGAAAGGAGGCGTGGCAAAAGAAAAATAATCTTGACCAGCGTGTATATTACACGAGTCTACATTCTAAATTTGGTAGCTCTAGTTTTTGTAGTTCCTGAGATCTCTACCATTTCATCCTACACTTAAGATTGCACCCGTAATTTCCTTTAAAAATGCAAAAAATTGTTTACCACTTAGACTAAATGGTGAAACTTTGTGCACGTAGAAATTCCTGTCATTCATTGTCAAAGATTTTTGCTAGTATATTTCTATTTGTAGGACCACATTTGCTACTTTTTTCAAAAAGATTCAAAATAGTTCGAGCTTTGGATCAGTTTACTTTTAAGAATGTCCAAAAAAAGTTTCTGTATCATAATATTGTCGAAAATGCCAAAAAAAAACTCCATAAGATGAAATAAATCTTCGTACTATTACTAATATAGCAAGTGAAACACACCTTTCTCCCTGCTCTCATTCTTTTATTGCGTTATTTTTCTTGTCATTTGATCTTTTTTTTTAACATGATGAGCAATACAGCATAAGTCTAGCACCGTATCATTTCATAATGAAAGATAGAGAAAGCTATAACTTAAAATTAATATTGCACTAAGAGAGAAGGAGTTACAATAGATACACTAAAAACTACATAAATACGAAACAAATGGCCCTATGACCTTATAGTATTGTAGGAGCTGTGGCACAAAATGAGTTCTTCATTTCATACTTTCAATAACCAGAACCTCATATGATATGCACCATAGACTTGCATATGTCATGTGTAAAAGATTTCACTAAATATGACTTCTAAATAAGCTGTTAATACGCAAAAATCTATTTTGTAGGTAGCATTAGCTAATTCTGTGTAAGTAAAATCGAATCCACAAACAAATGTTGCAGCAACATCAATTGAAGGGGAAATGTTTAGGAACAAATGTTGCTGTTACTCCGCCAACGAAAGATATTCACCACACTGTGAAAACCCGCTCAAGTTGCAACACGTTTTCACAAGAACATGCAATCACTCGAACCGAGGAAAAACTTTCACTCAATCTGAGATGGAAATTCGGCTTCAGTGCCCCTCAAACATGCTGCATCCGAACGTTCGTCGTTCGTAGTCGTAGGCGGCGAATGAAATGAATTTTTTCCAAAAATTTGGCCCGAACAGTTTTCAAGTGATTGCATGTGCGTACGGTTTATGCTAACGGTAAAGCTAATACCCAATGACAAAGAAAAAACAACACACAGATAAAACACAACATCAAAGAAGGAGTTGAACTTAACTTTAGCATTGGAATAAATACTAGCACACGTTCGTTTGTTGTGCCTGTGAGTGTGTGCTAATTTTAGTGTGTAAATACCAAAAAAAAAAAAAAAACAAAAATTAAAAAATGCATCATCAAATATTTTATTAAAAGAAACAAAAAAAACCGGTCAAATTCAAACTATCATATAAATAATTAAAAAAATTAAATTAAATTAAATTTAACTGAATTTATTTTGGATTATTGATCAATTGGTTTGGAAAAACAAACTATTCTGTCTTTATAAATCAAAGCTGAGAAATAGTGAAATTAGTGTTCCAAACAAAAATCAAAACAATATTGTTAATTTTTTAAAAGCGTGGATACTTTCTAAGAATTTTTGTTATTTATTTTAAATTGAAGAAAACCAGAAATATATTTATAATCTTTGATTATAACTATGGATTGTTTTAATAACTTGTGGAGTTTATTTACAATAAAAGATAGGAAAGAAGTTTTCTCTTTTAATATCTTAGGAAATAAATAAGTTTTTTATGTGTTATTTATGTTTATCATTAAAAAGTTGAATAGTCTATTTATGGTTTAATTTTGTATTGAACAAAAAATAAAACCGTGAATATGAAACTTTAGTTTAATTTATTTGAAAACTTTAAACAGTTTAAGGAAAATTTCAAGGAATTCAACGAATTTTTTAATAGAAGACAACAAAATTGACAAATTTAATTAAAAACTGCGTTAAATTTGTAAGCACAGCGACAAAAAAAAACAAAACAAATCCGAAAATTTTCCTTTGATCTTAAGAAAAAGCATAAAACAATAAAAAAAACAACAACAGATAATTATAATAAATGCCGGGAAAAGTGTGAAAGGAAAACTGTGGATAATCCCGAAACCGGAGCAGGCAACTGGACCAGTGGTTCGTCCTTTGACGGCGGACACACACACACACCCAAACTTACACACACACACAAAAGGATAACTTTTGTCGCGTTTCGCGTTTCTTATTAGAAAATCCTTTTTAACGCAAGACGAAAAAAAGAAGAAAAGTGAAAAAATAGAAGAAAAAAAAAATTGCACGTCTTAAAAGTTTTCCTTTGCCTTCTCCACTCTCCTCTTCTCTTTTCCCTTTCTCCTTTTTTTTTTTTTTGCCATTTTCGGTGCGTTTTGTCCTGTGTCCTGTGTGCGGAGCTGCGCCGGCAGCCAAACAAAGTAAAAGTTGAGAGGCGAAAGTTGTTGTGCAACGTGTGGCAAGTGCGGCAAAAAAGAAAGACGAGCAAACAACAACAAAAACAGCGCTGCATGGCAAGTTTAATTCGATTTTAGTGTGTAACAATCAGTGCGCAAAAAAAAGGAAAACCCAACAACAAGAAGTGCAACAACAAAAGCGCAGCGTTTTCACCTGTGCACACCTTTCTCTCGCAGTTGCAGCACTCTACCATCTGCGTACAGTAAAAAGTGGATTAGCAGCAGCATCAGCAGCAGCAGCAGACGAACAGGAGCACCAGCACAGGATAACAGCCAACTAAAGCATCCGTTTTTTTGGTTGTGAATTTTAATGCGGAGCTCTAAGCGTGCTTAACTCTTGACTGTTGTAAGTTGTGCTTAACCCTTTTTATCATAAAGCAAGAAAAACTATAATACAATTGGGTTATGCAAATGTTTGCTCTGCTAGCGTTTACAAATTATATTTTCCGGCGAAATAATTAAACATATTGTTTAAGCTCTTTTCACGACGATCCTCTGATCACTCCAAGATTGTAATGAGATCATAAACAAAAAGAGAGGAGGAGGATTAAATTCTCTCATTTGGATAAATATTTTCGACTCTCATTATAATATGTATTACTATAACTGATATTAATTGATTCATTTGTTCTTTGAGCCGAAGTATTATCTGCACTTTTAACCTTTTTTAGTAATTTTGATCAGAGTAAAAATATATAGTTAATATCACAAAAGGATCTCTTCTAGTATACACTTACTTTGGCACGATCAACTGAAAAATGTTCAGTTTCTTCTCGACTTATACAAACAATTTTATTGTTTTCTGATCTACTTATTTTAAATTTTGATGCATTCCCAGCCTCAGCTTCCATAGACCTTGATTAAGGCACGTTTTGTCCATGTTCTTTAGGCCCTAAATAAGTATCTTAAGTGATCTAAAGCAACTCATGCATCTCCTACAGTACTTTCACTATAATTGGCAACTCCATATGACAGGTATCGATTTAAAGGTAATAGGTTTTTGCATTGAGCAGAAAAAGAAATGTTGGTATATAGAATAAGATATTGTTCAACATATGGCAACATGTATTACTGTCTGATCATGACAGATGTCCTAGTTTTCCTAGCAATATTCAACTCAAAAAGTAATAAACGTAGATCGCTTTGTGATTTTAAGTAATAATGACCATAAAAAATTGAAACATAATTTGAGTTTCCAACAAAGCTGTTTGGCTAACCAGAAGGGCAAATCTACTTATACACTTAAGTATATGTAGATGGATGAATTGTCGAAAACAAAGTTCCAATGCAATCAAATTTATGTATGTACATGCACATGAAAGTAATGAAAAGGTACTTATAGTGGAAATTGATTAATAGTAAAACGGATATTTCAAATCTTAAGCCGAGAATAGTCATTTTATTTATTTATTTATAAATATTCTGTTCGCTTGCTATAAACAATTATGTGCAGATGAAGTTGAATAAGAGCCAAGGCCTTAAGCTACAGCATATAATAGCCACAGAAGTATGTAATTATTATGAGATTTACTTTCAGACGTTGTGACAAATATCGCGTTATTTAGCAAATGGCAGTCCTAAAAATAATGGCCATAAAAAATGCATACATAATTTGATTTTCCAAGAAAGTTATTTGGCTAACCAGAAAGGCAACTCTACTTATACACTTTATCCGAAAATTCAAATGCATTTCGATCAGATGCGATATCCATATATATGTACATATTATCGAACCACATGAAGTCCATATTGCTTTCTTTCTTTTTTAAAAGGATTCTCCTGTGATTAAGGAAGGCAATTGTTAACAAAGTTAATGTAAGCATTATAATGTGGATATAGTCGTTACGTCTGGATGAGATGCAAGGAAAATGGATAATCCTTGAATTTTGCATATCATAGTGTATACATATTATTAGTCAATTATTTTAAAGTAGGTTCTTTATCAAAAGTAAAGTTTTTAAAGTATATAGAAACTTCGGTGCAACTAAAAGTTTCATTGCGTGAAAATTTTTCTTCCATTTTTGGCTCGAACTTTTAGCATTGCAAATGTTACACGGTCAGGCACTTAACACAATGCAGAAGAAAAATTCACACAGATGCAGAAAAGGAAGACAATTGCAGAATGTAACCAGCAAAAGATAAAAAAAAGAAGGGAAAAGTGGGATCAACTAAGCGGGCAAAAAACTTCAAGACGACTATGACTTCCGTCGGCTAACACAGACACACACACACACACACACACACACACACACACACACACACACACACACACACACACACACACACACACACACACACACACACACACATGGTGGCGACAATGCCCGACATTCCCCACATTGTCTGGATTTCCTTCAACTTTCCGGGCAGCCAGTTTTCCTTCACTCTATCTCTTTCTATATATATATATATATATATATCTTTTTCTAGTTCTGCCTGTCTGGACGACTTTCAACTGTCGTTGACTTTTTGCATATATTTCTCTTATTTCATTTATATAAATTTTTTTTCTTCATAAAATTTCAATGCTTTATAATTTACTTAAAAAGTCCGTCGTCGTCTGAGTCCTAATATAAAGCCCATTGTGTGATTTCTTTTTTTTTTTAGGCAGCTTATGAAAGAAAACTCTCCCGGCATGTGCGTCTGTATGCCTTTCAGATTAGCTGCGTTTATTAAGTTGTCTACGTGTGCCTCAATCTGTGAGAGTGTGTGTGTGTGTTGTGGAGCTCAGTCTCGTATACTTTATAGCGATTTAGATTTGGAGCAGTGCTCTGTCTCAGTGCGGCATCAGGGTCGTGGGGAATTTTTGAGCATCTGCCATATTTATGATGACTTTATTGGGGGCAAGCTGATTGCTTTCCATAGAACTTTGTTTACCCAACTCTTCTCTTTCTCTGGATGTGCGTCAAAAATAAAGGAAAAACCTGTATGAAACGGTAAAGTAAGCGTAAAAGTTCTTCACGGTACTCGTATGAGGAATAGGGTGGTTTGGGTATGTGTTAGGTGTTAAGTTTAGGGTTCATTTTGTTCGTGAATTGCATAAAGGTTTTTCCTCTCTTTTCCCCCCTTTATATTTTAGTTCGTTTTATGGCTTACATAAATGGATCACATAGTCATATACGTCAAAAGACCATACGAATTAAGATGGAATGTTATGTTAGGACATAGAAATGGGCAAAATTTAAAGTTTTCTCTGGTTTCTATAAATTTTCGCTTTAAAAAATGCCTTTAAGTCATGTTTCTTGAATTGAAAAGAAATATATAACGTTTTTTTATAGGAAACATGAAAATAAATCAAACTGAGTTGGAGTTTTGGTTTATTTGCGGTTAAGGGTTTTAAGAAATAATGAGTTATAGGAATTATTATGCAATTGGTTAGTAAAAATATTACTTTAGACATATAAATCCAGCAGGTTTTTTATTTGAAGGGGATACCAGTTCGTTGTTTTTACGGTTTCGGCTTAAAGATTTAAATGATTAAAGTAAATAACTAATTTAAATGTGTTATGAGGGGAGATGCAATATAAGTAAATTGCCTAGCGATGTTTTCAGTTAGTTTTAGTGATGGAAGATTACTGAACAATATTTTAATAAAGAAATAAAGTCGTCTAGTCGATTTTGCTATACCCTGCACTAAGTGAAAATACAACTTTAACTTCATACGACCAAATTCGTTGTTGGATTCTTTTTTCATGCTGCAATAGCTGACATATGCTCTCCTGCTCACTCCCAAAAGCACACGAGCACTTTAGCGCACCTAGCGGTTAACTCTGCAGTTGCGCTCAAAACGTTTATTCGTATAACATGGGCATTTTTATTTCGATTTTTATGAAATTTGATGGTTTGATATTCATAGCATGTTATAGAATGCTTAATTAGAATACGTGAAATGTTTTTACAAAGTTTTTCAAATCGAATATGAAAATAATTTCTTCTGAATAACCTGAATTTCATATAAATTCTATTACTAGTTTCAACATTTCTCCATTGCTTCCATTTCAACGTTAATAATGCCATCATAAAAGTGCAATTGAAACGGTTTCTCAATTCAGGTTTCATTGTTACCGTCGATTGCCATTTCTCATTCATCTTCAATGCTCTCAAGCTATTGTTCTAAATCAAAATTCTTGTCCAATTGTTGTCCACTCAAGTATTTGAACTTATACCTTTTGGATTTTATGGATAAAGTTGAAAGCTTAATGCGCTTACTTTTATTTTTTAAAGCTATTGTTTGAGGGAGGGCGTGATAGTAGGACTTCTAGTAAAGCGTTAATGCAATCTGCTTAAGATCCGGGAAACCCTAAAAGAGAAAGACGCATCAAGCCGTCTACATAGACAAGGCAGTAAATTATGAAACTGCATAAAGTTTTGCTCTCTGTTCCCCCCTGTTTCCTGTTCTCTTTGCGGCCCCGCTCCACGTCTCTTTGGAAACCAAGTTAAACACTTGAAATCTGCCACGAAATCAAAGAGCAAAGGTAGGAAAAAAAAGGAAGGCAGAAAGAAGCCTGAAGACAAGGGGGTAAAGCGAAACCCCGCCAGACATGCGAAATTTTTCGAGTGGCCTCAGCGAATGGCACGATGACGACGGCGAAGAGGATGAAGTTTTTGTGGAAGTTGTTTGGAAATATACGTTAACCCTAGATCCAAACTCTGACTCACCTTCCTATCTACAAACCCATGTATACTTATACTTACACTTATTGCGACATTGCCAGTCGTCGTCGTCACTGGAAATCTTATAAAACGAGTGAAAATTAAAATGAAATAAAACCAAAGAAAAAGTGGCAACATCATCGAAACTTTACCTTAGTACATACTCCTTTCTATTCTCTTTCCTCATCTTGCTCGCAGCCTTGCTCGCTTTCATCATTTTATTTTTATTCTTTATTTCATTATTTCCTCAGCTCTAGCTCGGCTCCTTCTTCTACTGCTTGCCGCCTCTCCTTCCTCAGCGTTTTCGGTTTCTTGGTTTCGAAATAAATCTCGCAATGGCTTTAACATGTTTTCAAGTTTCTTGTGTGGCCGCGCGCTGTCGTAATTTATACATGGTAAATAATTTATTAGTTGAAAAGAGGAATCTGTTCTTTTTGTTTCATTTTGCTCCAAATGGTTTTACTGTGTCTGCTGCTGTGGCTAGAACACATTTAAGTGGCCAAAGGTTTTTTGTGTTACTATTCTTTGCGTTAAGTGATGGCAACTGGTGAAGACTTTTTGCATTTCAGTCTTAATTGCTATAGCAAATTGAACTTAATGTTAGCTATTTTGTAAAGTTTACAATTCATAAACTAAACTTTTAACTATCAGTAGCAAAATATAATTGAAATTGAATAAACCAAGGCCTTGCGAATCCTTATACTGAGGTCGCGATCAGATCATTTAATGGACATCGTCATTATTAAAATGATATTCTTGTCCAGATAATAATATCTAACATTTTTTTCAAAATTCTTACAACCGAATTACTTAAAACCTTTTAGTGTCGCGGGTTGAGCGGAACAAAAACTAAAATTGAAACGCATTTTTCTCGAAATTATTTCAAAACGGTATGCAAAGAATCTCCAGTTCGTATCTGCTGATTTACTTGAATAATCTTTCTAAATTCATTATATTTATCTCAAGTTCTAATAGGGCGATTGACTTGAATATTCTTTCTAAATTTCTAATTTATTATATTTCTTAAAGATTTCTTAAAGCTAAGAAATTAGTGAAAAATCGACATTTTTATTCGGAAATCATGGCGATGAGGACACGTTCCTTTTTCTTCTTCCACCACATTAAAAGCGCACAACTTACTACTTAATGTTTTTTTTTTGGTTTGTAATTCTTTATATATTATTGCGATATCCAATCTAAAACTACCTTGCACTGGTTTTTGTCGAAAATTCTGGATTAGACTTAGACTTAGACTTAGAATACTGATCATTCTTAAGAAAGATAGCTATCGGAAGAAGTCTGTTGGTCCTTTAAATGTTCTCATCAAATTTGTGGTGACTTTTGAGAAAAAATCGAATGTAAATCCATAAAACCAAATAAATTGGACCACCATAATTTTAGTAACAAAAATGTTTTTTAAATTGGAAATATAAATTGTGAGTTTCTTCGCTTTTTTGCAGAATAAAAATGATTAAAAATACAATTAAAACTCAGTAATTACAATTAACTGAATTTCACTTTTGAGTTTTATAATTTACGCATAAAATAAAAATTAAAATAAATTTTAATTTGTTTAATCATGTTTTTATCGAATCGAAAGCGTATATATACATATATATGTATATATATATATATATTCACACAAACGATTTCCACTTCTACAAAGAAATGCAATTACCATACCAATTACGATTATAAGCCATAAGAAACTTTTTTGATTCTACAAATTGTTGATAAAATATCCATTTATTTACATTGTTTATCACTGCAATAGTTTTATGTTTCACTGCATTTGTTTAAAAATATTCCGCATGGGCGATCTCAACTTCTCCAACGAATTATGATCCAAGCGATTATCATCGCTATGAATAGACATATCATTAGGCTTGATATTGATATATCATAGCGACATGATACACTCTTTTCATATGCGCTTTCATCCTCATTTGGATTAAAATTTGCGTAGAAGAAGGCTGCAAACACACTCGATTGATAATCGATTGCTCCACATGATTCGGCCAGATCATCGGTGAAATCAGTATGATAATCGATACACAACGAATGAACAAAATCAGATTGTATAGTATATGGTTCGCCCAGACGCTCGTAACATTCGAACATTTTAATTTGCAGTATTCGCAATGATATGCATTTTTTCACTTTGATGCTACCAAAAATTATTAAATGCGTGTCTTGATGTTTTTCTAATTTAAATATGCTATACGTTACATTTGTCTTTAAGCTTTTGCCGCTAAATTGATGTTTCAAGCCAGCTGGATATAGACCAGAACAAATCAAATTTAAGGTGTTTTCCAACAGCCGCTGACATTTCGAGGACAATTCATTTCTTAAAAACGACATTTTTCAATTTGTTAAACAGTGTGTTGTGTTGTTGTGTGTATTTATGAGTGAAATAGCTAGGATTACAAGTATTATGTTTAAAATCGAATTTACCCTAAACTAAATCTAAATTTAGGTTTTGCTAAATTTTGCTAAATATTTTGAAACTTTCACAAAATTCACCAATATTTTTAGTTTTAGCAAACTTGATTGAGTGTCTTTGAGCAATAATTTTAAATTATTTGAAGAAATTGATTTTTGCATTTTAAATTCTTGGCCACAATAAGAGATTTTTTTCTCTGTGTATATTGTATGCCATGCATATAAAATTCATTGAAATCGAAACGAGCTTCACATCCATGCTGAAGGCACTCTTCCTCGTCGTTCTTCGGCCACTCCACCCTCCACCATCCACTCCCCCACTACTACCAGAACCACCATCAATTCATTCCGTTTGACATGAGCAACGACTTCGACGGCATCGGCACTATTTGAAACTTATTGCTCGCTCGCCTGTCAACGCTACATCGTCGCTTCGTCGCTCAAGAAGGTGGAAGGGTGACTGGGTCTCGGTCTGGGTATTGGTAGGGAGTTGGGAGTTGAGAAATTTCTGGCATTTTTCTATATAGATGAGTGCAAATTTGATTTCGATGTTTGATGCTGCTTGAGCTGCTGTTTCTTCTGCATTACAAGAAGTCAACAAGTTTTTCGTTGGCCTCATTTTACACATTTTATTTACATATTTTTTCGATTTTTCAAGGGGGGATACGGGGCTGCGGATACCTGTGCATAAGCTGCAATGAAGCATTGCATTTTTTATTCAGTGGTTAAGCCAGAGACGCTGCGCTCTGAGCCGTTACTAATGATAGGCAAATACAATTGACACGCCCTGGCCCTGCACAATTGCCCGACAAAAACAAAGAGTTGACTTATGAAAGTGCAGCCTATGATAATGAGAAGACCAATGGGCATGGTAAATACCGGAGGTTAATTGAGAAGTTTTACCATTTATTAAAAATTATAAACAGATAACTAAAGTACCAATAAATTCGTTTCAGTGTTTCAATATGTGCTGGGAAATATTATTCTCTATTATTATTCTCTATATTAGTTAGTTTCTGAATATTTTCAAAGAAAAATACCAACTGAGTGTTAAAAATATTCATCTAATTTTCGAAATATAATTCTAAAAAATGACTATATTCAAGAGAATCAACCACTTTTCGAAATAAAATAGGTGAAACGTGGCAAACATAGATTGCTAGATATAAATTCCAAACAGAACAATATTATGATGGCGAGAATTCATCAAAGAAGTCAAATCGCTTCGCTAATCAAAATAAAGTAAGTAAGTCGCTGGGCCGACTTGGATATACCATGCATTAGGTGAAGAGATGTATATTAAATTTCTTTCAAATGCTATCTCTCTTATGTGGAAACGAGCACTTTAGCGCCCCCCGACCAAATCGGTGATTTGCAGCATATGCTATCTCGCTCTTTTTCGCGTGCATCTGCCTTGCACCGCTATGAGTGAAAAACGTTTCTATGTATAACTCGGCCATTTTTATTCCGATTCTTGTGATATTTGATGGGATGATAGATATACGTGACATGTATTAGTCTGCCGAATTGAATTACGATACGATAAATATTTCGGGTGAAAATCAAATTTTTCGAATTTCGGGGGCGGAAGGGGGCGTGGCCAAAATTTGAAACAAACTTGGTCTGCGTGCACACTGCACGCATCTAATGTCCAAATCCGAAAGCTCTATCTTTTATAGTTCCCGAGATATGGAGGCTCAAAATATTGTTTTTCAAATAGCGGGGGCGGAAGGGGGCGGGGCGAAAAAAAAAAATAAACTTGATCAGCGTACACACCAAACGAGTCTACATGCCAAATTTGGTAGCTCTAGCTTGTATAGTTGCTGAGATCTAGGCACTCTATCGGACGGACGGACGGACGGACGGACGGACGGACGGACGGACGGACGGACAGACAGACGGACATGTCTCAATCGACTCGGCTATTGATACTGATCAAGAATATATATACTTTATAGGGTCGGAGAAGCTTCCTTCTCCCTGTTACATACATTTTGGCGACTTTAATATACCATTTCATTCTATGAATGCATGGTATAAAAACTTTGATTATTGTATGCAGTTTAATATTTATTGTTTTTCTTACTAATAATAACAAAAGAAATAATTTCTAAAAATTGATTTTGTTTTTTTTTTTTTTTGGAATCCTTGAATATCACTAAACTTATATTACATCAGAAATCATAACTGGTAAACAGTCAGTTGCAGGGTATATTTTCCTGTTTCTAGTAATGTAAGAAATGCCCAGTGATTTATTAAACTGTGTGAGAAATTTCCAGAATTGCACGAACTTTAATAGAAATTTTGCACATCTTGTAGGTATAGTGAAACAGAAGAAATGAATTTTCAGAACACCACCAAAATATTCTTTAAAGGGAAAACTCTCGTTAAGTGAATATTTAGCCATAACTTCAAAACGTTTAAAATTCTATTACAATTTTTGGGTTGGATAGAGAAAAGATCGTTTTTGTTTAATAAGTATTGCTTATTTTCCAGAAACCAAAACCGACGAAATAATGAAAAATAAATGAAAAACTTAAATCTTAATTTTCGGTTCACATTATTCAATTTTGAAGACGTTTTACACCACATATTCATATTAAGATTCTCTTTCATTATTACAATATAAGAAAAGGCAATGAATGAATTATTTAATTTAAACATCGATGAAAACTGGCTGAGCTATATAGGATTTTTAATTATTTTTGTGTATTTTTATTTTTTTGTGTATTTTTATTTTTTTGTGTATTATAATTTTTATTCATACCCCTAGTAGATTTATCTGTACACAACTTTTCGGTTTAAATGCATTAAAATTGGTAAATTTCCTAGTTCACTTATGAAATTAACTCTTAAATCGCTTACTAAATTTACAAATTCGCTTTATTTGATTAGTTTAAATTAGTTTTTAATTCTTTACATAAAAATGGATTCATCCAAACTTTCTACCAAGTATTACCCAACCAACTTTAGACACAAATAATTTGGAACTTTTAGAAAGACAATTACTGTCTCTTTTCAACGCACTTCTCTCGCATAACTCTCTTGTCTTTTCTTTCTCATTAAATTTTCTTTGCTAGTAGCGCCAATAACTTTTCGTACGTACCTCGTATAGTTTTAGATTTGTTTTGGCACCACATAAAAAAAGGGGCACAGCGAGTTGGTAACGAGCTGATTAGCGTGTTAACTGCGCTGCGCAATTTCGGGAATTTATGTTGTCTGACAGCCAAGTCCGACTGTCGGTCTGTCTGTATTTCTGTCTGTCTGCTGGCGGTCTGTGTGGGTCTTTCTGTAACTGCGATGCTGAAACCGACTTGATGAGTTGACGAGTTGTTGATGATGGCCGCCTGACGGACAGATAGTGATATATGGCTATTGAAATGTCAAAATTAATAAGCATTGATGGCCGTTTAATGAGACGATGCGACGCCTGACGTCGTTTTATTTTTTTCTCGTTATTTTTGGAGTCATCAAACGAAAATTGGTTTCAGATGAAATCAAACTGTGTGTGGTAGGTCGCTGGATAATTGGGTTATGAGGATGAGAATTTTATTTATTAATTTGCTGTGAGAAAAATTTATTTTATTTCAAAATCATGTTTATTGTCCGTGTAGTTTTGTAAAATTTTGTGGTGTCTTTGGTCTATTTTGTTTTTTCCTTTCCAGTCTTTGTCGCGCAGTTTCTTTTCAGCATCTCTAACTTCGCGTTCTTCCATGGACTCTTGTGACGAATCGGTGGGATAGTGCATATTGCCTAGGGATTTCCGTCTCGATTGCAAATTATCGTCATGAACTTCTCTAAAAAGACTCTTAAATAATCTCTGTTTTGTTCTTCTACTTTCGGGAATTGGATACTTGGGATAACTTGATTTGGTCTTGGTTCGCTTGCGGAACAATGAGATTAGACTGCTTTTATCTGATCGAAATTTTAATAGAGTTCCAAGCCTTCTAAGGAAACGTACAGCTCCGCTACTCATATTGGACTTAATCGATGCATCATCTTCGATATAGTTCATATTTTTCGACTTGTTTCTCTTCGATTTGAATAGTTGGCGTGCGGCAATGCGTCGATACTTCTCCATGTCCTGTTGGGAGACACGAATGCGCGAACCTGTGTGATCCTTGAAGCTGTTCATACTGATGGAGCGATTGAGGCTCGTAGAGCAATCCATTGGAAATGGTTTCAAGTGGTTCCGAGTCTGCTCATGCGATGGACAATGTTCCCGACCTCCGGCGGTTGGACGTGTTGTTTTTGCCGCTGGTCTTGGTGGCCGACTTCCTTGTTCGGCTTGTTGTCGATAGTTGACTGCTGTGGGCTATAAATAAAATTAAATTTAAAGCTATTTAAGCTGTTTTTTAAGGATAATATATGAATAATTATGGATCTTAAGAGTCTCTTTGCCATTCATTTGGGACTTAATAGATGCATCTTGTTCGACAGATTCAAATTCTAACCACATGAAAGTTACATTTCTTATCTGTTATCTGTTTTTAAGGATAATATATCAATAATTATGGATCCTAGAGTCTCTTTGCTACTCATTTGGGACTTAATAGATGCATCTTGTTCGATTAGAATTAGGTTAAAGAAAAAAGTTACTAAAAATTTCAATGTGGAAAAGTTCCAGGTACTCCCTTTTGTAATGGTAACTTTTAAAAAAGTTTCGACCTAAGCGTAATCCTGTACCACTTATTCGTAGAATAACAATATTTGTCCATAACGTTGATTGGAAGTTTGGGGTTTTAGGAAGTTAATTTCTATTTTCATCCTTAGAAATTAATAATTATGCAATAATTGTAACTGTCTCATTTAAATTGGCTTTAGAAAATTTATCTATGGGTACAATATAATGCTCTAGGGACCGTTCAAATATTACGCAATCGTGCGACCTTCTCTCCACTCCTGTAACACAGCGTAACATTTTTCTATGATGCCTAAAAGCTGCAATTGATTTCGTTTTCGTCCCAAGAAACTGCAATTCACAACGATTCTTGGAGAAGCAATGTTACGTAACGTAGTGGTTCATTCCAGCCCTTCCCCCTTACGCTTCGGAGTACTTGAAAGCAAGCCTATCGTAAGTGTGGCTATCTTTAACCAAGCCCTTTACACGTGAATAATAATTACTTATACATAGAAAGTTACTTTAAAAGAGATGAATCGAATGCTCGTTTCCAATGTTGCATTCATTTTGAAAACCCTTCCAATTTCTTTTGCTTTCTTTGACTAACCTGCTGTTCAATGACTCCACTTATGGATCGATAAAATGGTTGTGATATCATGCCACCAATATCGGGAATAATTTGTGTTCTATTCGATCCATTGCCCACACTTTGAGCTTGTTGCTGCTGCTGCTGCTCACCATAGCAATAGTTGTAGGTGGTATAAGGATGTTGCTGATGTTGTTGTTGTTGCTGCTGCTGCTGATAAGGGGAATACCAAGATGGAATCGATCCCGGAGCCATAATAGGAGTCATATTATAATTATACATTTGCGGTTCTAATTGATTATAATATTGTGGCCAATGCTGTTGGGCCACAAAGGAATAGGATTGCGGTTGCTGTTGTTGAGCTTGAGCCATTTGGGATGTATCATAGAATTGTCTAAGAATTACATCGTTCACTTGATTGAATCGATTGAATGACTGAAAAGAGAATTGCAATTGATTTATATTTATGTATATCGATTGATGGTGCAAACCAACTTACACAATTATTGTGCCTCGTATTATTGGCCATTTCGAGATTTTCAATTCACACTTATTGATTGTATTGATCCATTAATAGGTGAATGTGATTCATTTGCTGTTGCATTTTATGGCATTGCCATTGGCTTCTTTGGTGGCTATTGTGAGACAAGGGAAATTTTCACTATTATGTTTTCCAAAAAGGTGTGTGGTTGGGTGGGGATGGGGCGGACGATAGACTAAATAAATTGACAACAAAGTCAGTGCAGACGAAAACTTTTTAATTGTTTCATAATTTATGTACGAGCAAAAACACAAAAAGGGAAAGGATTAGACATGAATTTCACTTTGTTGCTGGATTGTGTGTGTGTTACCCTGTACGAAGAGGACAAAAGAGTATTACATTGCCATGTCTTTTGGTATCTTTCTGTCTATACACGAATTAATTAATTTTGTTTCAACTCAAGAATTTTGATTATAAACTTATAAGCAATAATTATCAATCATTTCTTTTTTGTTATAATAATCGGTTGTGAAATTTTGTGGATGTTGATGTTTGATGTTGACACAAATTACGGATTATGTGTCAGGTGATCAATGCAACTCTAAAACAATGCCTTACACGTATGTATGTACAATCAAAAGCTCTCCATCTTAGCGTATCACTTAACATGTGTTCATATTCAGAAACAAACAATAAGAAATTAGGAGACTAATTTCTATAGAATTTATTATCCTTATTAAATATTTATCCTTGGTAAATACTCTTGTTTTTGGTGCAAAGGAAGCCTCAAATCGGAGTATGCGGTAAAACCTATTGGGAACCTACTTAAAGGTCTTGGAAAAGCCTCTTTAGGTTTATGCATTGGCGATTTTGTTCTGTTTGATTAGTTAAAGTACTTATGAATAGGTTCATGGGATTACAACCAGAATCTCCTTCAACTTGTAAGCCGTTAAGACATGCGTTACATAAGTTACATATGTATGTACATATGTATCTTAGACCAAAATGTTGAATTTGAAAGCATGAGGCTATGAGTTTAAGTTAAGATAGAAATTTGAAAACTTGAATAATTAGACAAAAATTAAAGACAATAAATAGACACCCTGAATTTGTCATTTTTCTAGGGTACATCACAGGCGATCCAACTTTCCCCCACTTTTGCCGACTGCTTTGATTGTAGGAGAGGTGTAGGCAATACAAATACATTTGCCTCTTTTGTCTGCTAATTAAAAGTTCAATGTGCAACATTTGCACCCTCTAAAAAAAAAAAAGACAACAATGACAATGACAACGTCACAGGGCCGATGAATACAAAAGAAAGAGACAGAATGGGGTAGAGATACAGAGAGATAGAGACAGACACAGGGAGCGCATAGTTAATTTATTTTCAAGTATTCTCTTTTGGTCTTTGTCCCGCCTCGTCTGAATTTGGGATTTTCTGTGTTTTTTTTCTTCTGTTAAATCAGGTTTTAAATTTTTTAATTAATTGCGCCACAACGATATGCAAATTGCGGCTGGCACTCAGGAAGAGTCAGTTAAATTGAGTGGCATGGGAGAATATTACATGAATTCAATTAAATTGTGGCCCAAAAAGAGGGCGAAAATAAAATCTTGAAATTATTATAGTTGCTGAATTCTTTAGCAATTTAATTACAGTGCTTTAAATTGAACTTTTAGCTATTTGCAGGAAACATTTTGTGTTAGCAATCTGATTATTGTGTACACAAATCCAACCACGTGGAACATTTTCTGTGCGTCATAAGATTTAAATTAGGAGATATTATTTTGTTTCTATGGTAAAATATGCTCAAAAATATGTTGTAACATTTCAGAAACTATTTTAAAAAAGGAACATAGAAGTTGGTAAAGAATTGAAAGATAAATCTGAGAAAAATAAATTATTTTAATAAAATATTTTTTACTCTAAAAGATAATGTGAAAAATATCTGGATCTAAATCAAACTTGTTTAAGAAGTGGAGACTAATTTGCTGCTTTTAAGTGCCAAGTTTTGGTTTCAATAGCTTCAGAAAGAAACAAATATTACTCACTAAAACCGACCGTTTCAGTGACAGCTGTAGAAAGTATTGATTCAATCCGTCTGGTTTATGAACTTAACCTACCTAGGGTAAAAATATGCTTAAATACCGAGTTTTAAACAGTTAGCTCAAAAACTAAGAGCGTCAGAGAGACTGAAACAGACAGACATGGCTAAATTGAAGTGCTGTCAAATGTTTGCATATTCAAATTTCTAAACCCTGCATGCCATTTTCCGTTAGTTTAAAGTGAACGAAGTATCTTTAAAAATGTGAACAGATGTTTCACATGAATGTATAATTTAATATTTATAATTGTGACCCTAAAAGAGCAAAGAGAAACCCCCGACCCCAAACACTTTTAGCATAAATTTTTTAACCAAATAAATCTCAAATTAACCCACACGCCCCTAATCTACACTGCCCCATCTTAACCCCCTTCCCGCTCTCATGGAAAGAGTCTAATTACATTTGCGCTTTAACCCCATTGTGTGTCTCCCTGTTTAGGTTACATTTGTCTTCCACAAAAATGAGTGCGGCTTCTACTCATTTCATTCACATAAAAACCCCATAAAATCACCTGTGTGAGTTTTTATACCACAAAACACCCACGTGCCGTGTGGGGGGGGTGGTCATCCATTCCCTGGCCCATCCACAATTCTGGGACACGAATCTTATTTTTAATTAATGACTTTTGGTTTTGGAATATTTCAAGTCGTTTTTCGATTTTTATTTCATTGGGCAGAAAGTGTTGACATTTTGGAAACTCTCATATCGTGTGATCAAATTTTATGGCCTGTCAAAACTGAGAGAATCGAGTAAAAAATTTCTCATCATTTAAATGTAAGAAGGGGGCGATGAAGGGTATTTTTAGAGTTTTAGTGTTCCCCAATGAGCGTTTATCTGGCTAAATGGAAGGAGAGCGAGTTTGTGTACCAATTTTGTGGGCAATTCGATTGTCATAAATTGATGAGAATTTCTATAAATGGCTTTAAATTTGTGGTTCCAAAAATACATACATAACTTAATTCATTTTTGTCAAGGCTAAAAATAATTCCAAATTAGCGTTTTTCTTATTTGTTTTTTCTTGTGAAAAGTCATTGCAAAAATTGTTCAGCTCTCAAAGAAAATGAATAATGTCGTTTTGTACTTAATTTGAATGACAAATGTTTTCCCACTGCCATAAACGTATTTATTATGTTTGTTTGTCTAACCGATTCCACCCACGTTTCCCCCAATCATTCGTCTTTTTCTCTGTGCTGAGACATATATATACATATATATCTTAGCAGCTTCAGTCAGCTGGGATCCCCAATTTGCCTTCATTAATCGTTTGTATGCCCTTGAAGAGGGTAGTTGAATTTTTATTACAAGAAGGAAACAACTTTAGTTTTAGCAAGTAATTTCTGTCTCTATTTTTATCTGAAATTATATATAAGTTTATGATCTGCCCAAATAAGCAAAGGTTTATGTAAAACAAGTAGAAGACTCATTTTATATATTGAATGGATACATAGAAGATAATATATAATATATATAATATATAATAATATATAAACCTACTTTATCGTATTAACAATTTTAACATAAATTGAACTTTAGGACTTTCGGCTGTTAGTTTTATTCCTCCAATCCTGCAGATATCTTACTTAGTCTCGTCAGCTTTAAAAACTGAAATGCCCTAAGTTATATTCTCGTATTGCAACTACGTACTTTCCATAAGCAAACTTGGGCTATTCATTGTTTTGTTTTTAATTTTCAAATTTCGGTTAAGGTTTTGTTCTTAAATTTCATTTCGGTTTTAAAGCGAATAATCAACAAAACAGATTTATTTATGGTAAAAATTTTATGCTCTAGAACTTTTGTCAGATTAGGGCAAATATATATGGATAGAGATAATTGAGATTCGATTAATGCACCCGTAAAATGTAAATATGATAAAATATTAATATATATAGGTTTCATCAGAGATTTAAAAACTCATTAAAGTTGCATATCTAGAGCTTAGTCGACCTAATGGAGTTCTATTGACATATTTTCGGTCTTATGACATTATTTGTAATTAAATCAGAATATCATAGTCGACAGAAAGGAATCGTTTAAGGAAATGAAAATAAAAGGCAGTTGGTTCCATTTCTATTTTAAAAGCTATTAATTAAAAATATTTTTCTCTCCTCAGGTATTGAATATAGACTATAAATAAACAAAAATTTTTAAAAAAGCCATTCTCTAATTTTTGTACTAATTTTCTTTCATTTTTTTCACCTGTTTTGGCGGCTTTCTGAATTGCTCTTATTCAGTTTTTTTAATTTCCTTAAAGGATCAATTTGGTGGCTGCTCCTCTTTTCCAACAAAGTAATTGCTATCTTCGTTAAGGAGTGACTGAGTTCCTCGAACGTTGTGCGCGGATGCAAGAGCTGGCCCAATTCACAAG